>JACCHY010000005.1:5360000-6610000 GCA_018907195.1 Dolichoris vasculosae | reverse complement strand
CTAAGATTTTCCTCGAAAAGACATTATTCATCTTTTACGCAATCGCCTTAACACGGAGTTAGTTAGAAAATACACCGTTTATCAAAAATCGTTCGCTATATGCTTATTAATTACATTAAATTGTTAAAAAAAAAAACAAAAAAAAACAAGCGTTAAAAAAAGAACCAATTAAAATTCTCAAATTTACTTTCGATTTACATTTCTTATCGCATAAAATATATATTAGTGAGCCTGTGAAAATAGAATGATATCAATAGACTGTAATCTGTAATTCGCAAATTCTGATTGCACAAGAATCCGGAACTATGAACTCGAATCTTATCTCAGCATACTATTTACTACCATTACATTTAAAGAACTTAAGAACTAATAATATCTTCGCATATAGACAAAAAAAATAATCACTCGGAAATATCGCTCATTAATCTTACGAGTACGCTGAAGAAAAACAAAGAACACCAGCTGTAGAATCATCGGGGTATCAGGGAACATTATCTCGCTGATTTCGCAAGTTGTCCAAAAGTACCGAAAAGAATTTTATGAGCAGGAATTAGCACAGAAGTATGTGAAATTTCTTTCGCTCTCTCACTTATGGCTATTATGGCTGCGTAGACAGCGTCGAAAGGTAATTATTAACAAATAGTTGCTACAATATTATTAAATATTCTTGTTAATATTAAGAAGAATAAATACGAAGATAATTATATCCTTCGCATGCCACAATATTAATGAATACAAGCGGGTATAATTGCCGGAGACTAGTACATAAACAATAATAAGAAAAATCGCGTTTAAAATTTAGCTGCGAGTTGCGTCCGATCGCGGATCGAGTAAGGAATTTTCAATAAAATAAATAGATTGCGCGGAACGCTTTCGAAAAGTAAAATATAAAAAATACAGCTTATCGCAGGAAAGCAATAACGAAATAGTTTCCATTTGGGTATTTAGAGCGATCGGTCGGAGGAACAACCGCAGCGACCCTATAATTTTTCCCCCTCGAAACCGAGGAAAGTTGGAAGAGCGATTCGCCGCACAATCAAAATTCAGCAGCTACTCGTTCAGGATTCGCTGGTCGAGCCGCGCCGATGAGGAAACCGATGAGGAAACAGATGAGGAAACGGATGAGGAAACCGAGGGGTGAATCGTCGGCCCGAAACCGAACGAACACGCATATCGCCAGGGCGCACTCGACACTTTCGCCCGTTCGCGAGAAGATTGCTCGCTGTACGAGTGTACGAGTGCACGAGTGCCAGCTCTTTGAAATCCCGAGTACGGACCCGGAGACAATGGACGCGCGGAAAGAGAAGTGCGAGAAAGAGCGAGACGACTCGTTGCGTAATTGCGTCGCGCGCTCGCTACTCTCGTCGCGGATCTCGCTACTCTTACTCTCTGCCTTGCGCCGGTTTAACTCGAGTTAAGCGTATTCCGTGTTAACTCACTTCGGATGAGTGTGGCGCGCGTGCGCAGGTATTTTCCACCGTTCAAATTGATTCCGAGAGGATGCCGACTATGAAATGGAATCGTTTTTTTATCTTTTCTTACTTTTTTTACCTCTTTTTACCTCTTTTTACCTCTGCTTCGGCTTTATTAATATCCGGTTGAAAAATTATATTTAAATTGGAAAGAATTCTAGACGTGATCGGTCAGCCTTGCGGTTCTTGTTTTCTCTTTCTGCATTTCTTCTTTTACCTTTTTTCTTTGCTTTTTACTTCTGAAAAAGTTCGAAATACATGTACGTTTTTTCGAATGTAATTCTCGAGCGAACGAGCGAGGTTCGAGCCTAGTTCGCGTGTCATCGAGTAAAATGTCACACTGACGTAAGTTGGATCGAATAATAAACGCTTATATTATTTTGAATTGAACGTGTCTTTTATCGCTGGATGGTTTTAATCGTAAAATTTTGCATACAGCGTTATCTATTTACAATTGGGATTTTTGTAATCGCTCGAATTCTTCTTTTTTTACTTTCGGTCGACGTATCTTAAAGTTTTAATTTATTTCGACGCATAACGGTCGTTCAATATAATAAAATTATAATTTATTTAAAATGTTACAAGTGTTTCGCGTTATATTCGTGATCGATTCGATACGCGTATTATTTAACGCTAGAATATTTTTCTTTCTTGGAATATCTAAATTAAATAAACACGAAAAAAATTCGAGCAAAACATCTTTGGCGAACTCGTATACGTAAGTGAAAATATAAAATTAGCTTATAGTTTATTTTAATGAATTGCACAGTTGTTCGATATTTACAAACCGTCAACATAAAAAATATACGACATCGGTGACGCATGTTTCATTCAACGTGTTAAATCAAATTTAAAGTGAAAAGGCCACTTCGAGTAGACTTATTAATGAAAAGTGTTAAGTCATATAGCAGCGCGAGGTTCGAGAAGTAAGAAAAAAATGTAACGTACGAAGAAAGAGACCATACTAATGAATTTGATTTCTTTCACCGATAAAGCTTGTGGCAGGAGAACGCTATTTAATGTTTAAAGAAAAGAAGGGAGCGGGGAGAAAGAGGCAAAAGGAGGAAATAAAAAGTCAAGGGCTTCGAAGAGAGAGAGAGAGAGAGAGAGAAATATATAATATCTGGAAGAGAGAGAGCGAGAGAGAGCGAGAGCGAGAGAGAGAGCGAGATGGGAGGGAGAGAGTCAGCGTGAGAAATTTCTCTGACGGGACCTTGGAACACGAAGGATTGGCGTCAAGTCTTGTAACGTTGGAAGTAAATTCTTCGATTTACCCGCATGAATATTTTTAACGTCGTAATCATTATTATCGCATTGTACGTGCTATAATTATCTTGCGCTAAGTACCGCGGCAGGAAGTCAACGGAAGATGGAAGGAACCACGGGCCGTGTTATTATGCATTGCAGTTTGTACGGCAAGGAACGAACGATACGTCCAGAACTTTAAAATAAATTAAGCATAAAGGTTTTTCAATTAATTAAAATCACCGAATCGAGAAGAACTTTCGCGCAAAGTACGTTGTAAAAATTTACGATAATATTAAATAAAAAACCGAGATTCTTAACTTATTAAAAGAAATGGGTTCTCGAGAAAGGTTGGTCAAAGGGGTGAGATCATCGAAATCGGAACGAGGCACACAGAAGAATACCGCATAAATTCTATAGAGAAATATCTTAGAAAAAAAAAATTAAAGCAAATTCCTGCAATGCTTTCGGCGAAGAAGTAGAAAATTCGGTATTAGTATTATTATTATTATTATTAAATGAGTAAAGAGGTCGAACGTTCGTAGCTTACCCTTTGGGAAAAATCTCGTTTCGCCTTATCATTTCACGTTACAATTCTTTAATTAACCTCCTTTCTATACTTCAATCATGCTTATTGTATTAACGAAGCTCCACTTAAACTTCATCGCATTACACAATCGGATCGAAAGAAATCATAACCTTACAAAAAGAAATCGCTATTCGTTGAGGCGTATAAGAAGAAAAGGATACAAGGAGAGACGCTCGTCAAAAAAGAGGATAAAAAACGAGCACCGGAGCTCACGTATGCGCGCGAGGACGTAGGTGGAGGTAGGCCATGGCATGGCGCGACGAGAGTGAAAGTGGCGCGGCAGGAAGGTACGAAGAACAAAAAGCGGAGATCGGAGGAGGCGAGCATAAAAGAAATGGGATGCCCGTGACCGTCGCCCCTCCGTTTCCCGCCTCGCCGCCGCCTCGCCGCCGCCTCACCGCCGCCTCGCCGCCGCCTCACCGCCGCCTCACCGCCGCCTTACCACCGCCTTCCTCGCACACACGATGCCCCTTTTTGTGCTCCCGCGACTCCGATGTCCTTAATCCATAATAATTCTCTCTTTGTGCAATGTGGATCGCGCCGGGCTGAATAATCGCCGACACACCCGAACGAAAGAATAATTTTTGTCCTTCTGCCTTGGCGAGCGCCGCCCTTGTTACTCGCGGTATCGGGAGCCGACGCGGTTCTCGGCCTGCATGCGAAACCGATAATTAATGTACTCGCCTCTTCCCAGAAACGACGTCGCCGAGAGACGGCCAAATACACAAGCGGGAGGGAAAGAACGAAGAAGCGGACTCGAATCCCGCGACGTTATTCCCCGGGATACGAGGTTCGAGGTTCGAGGTTCGAGGTTCGAGGTTCGAGGTTCGAGGTTCGAGGTTAGAGGTTCGAGGTTCGAGGCTAGAGATTCGAGGCTAGAGATTCCAGGCTAGAGATTCCAGGCTAGAGATTCCAGGCTAGAGATTCGAGGCTAGAGATTCGAGGTTCGGAAGAGGAGCAAAAGGAAATCTCGCTGCGCGCATTAGGACGAAAGTGCGAAACGATCGGTGAATCCGTCAAAACTCGAAAATACGAGGCGTTGAGAAATTCTTTTTTTATAAAAATACGAGATGAAATCACGAGCTCGAAATAGCTGGTCGCTAGTTGTATCGTTGGAATATACGTTTTTAAAGTCACTCCTCGGGTGGAAATGTTAACATTCTTCTTCTTCTACTTCTTCTTCGTCTTCTTCTTCGTCTTCTTCTACCTCTTCTTCTTCGTATTCTTCTTCCTCTTCCTTCTCCTCTTCTTTTTCCTCTTCTTTTTCTTGGTTTCTTGAAAACTCGAGCGTTCGTCATTTGTCTTTCGCTCTTTTGTTAATCCGTTTACAAAAAAGCGTATACCGATGGAAGACTACCTTTTCATTGCCTTGAGACTCCTTTGAATAATCGAGGAATTTATAATCTATTCGATTCGCGGTGGTATATTTCCAAGTTAATTATTCGTTACAAATTTTATAGACTATTTTTATCGTACGTGTTTGCAACGAAAATATCCGTAAAATAATAACATTACATAATAGGTTTCCCAAAACAAATCAACTATTTAGAAAATTTATTATATACTAAAACGATAGCTTTTTCAGGCTCTTAAATTTTGATATAACGAAATGCCTAAACGCGAGATTATACGCTTTGGCTTATTTCTTAATTCTAACCACTTTTCACAACCGTTAATCGCTTTCCCCATTTTTCTCGTTTAACTATCGCTACAAATTACTTTATAGCATGACCGAAGCTGTTCTCTAAAAGTGCATTAAACATAAATTCAGATGAACTACGGACCAATAATCCTCCAAGTGGTCATATACCAAAGCTTAGAGTTTTAAATGCCCTAACTGGATTCCGTAACGTACGAACGCGGATACGGTTGAATATCTTTCGAACGAAAGTTCGGTACGTAATTACGAACGGATGAAATTAAATTGTATACACGGTATATTAAAATTATTATGGAATAAAAAATATAATCGATATTATTTTTTGTAAAACAAGCAAACGGTTATTTTTAGTTATTTTTATGTAATTCGTATAATAAAAAAACTATGTCAATCGATACACTCATACATGAAATAGAAAGTACATTGAATTGTTTCGCGAAAAATGAAAGACCTCTCGTATTCAAGAATATAGCTTAGAACTCTAACATTTTAGAATTATATTTATTAAACTACTCGTTAAAAATATTATAAAATTAGACGATATTAGAATATTTTTTTTTTTGAAATTTTAAGTATTTCCAATTACCTAAAAAAAATGATGCTTATTAACTCAACTTCACGATGATAAAAAAAGTCTTTTATCAATTCGTAAAGAACAACTTTGACTACGAATAATTGATCAAAATTTATTTTAAGACCAATTAATTTGACCGAATAATTGTGAACCGCATTTTTAATTTTATAACGCGAAAGCGTTATCGTTAACATCGTCGTAATTGAATAACGATTCGGTAATTTCCATAATTACTTCAAATTCGCGACACCTTCTTCAGCGTTCAGCGTCGGTATCCTCGTTGCGAGTGCGGAAAACCGAGCCGAGGCAATTATGTCGGAGTCTTTCGCCATGTTGCTTTAAATTGAACGCGAATTTCCCGGAGCGAGCGTAAGATCGCGTTGGATGTCGTTGGATGTCGTTGGATGTCGTTGGATCGCGCTGGATCGCGTTGGATCGCGTTGGATCTCATAAGATCTCGTTGGATCGCGTTGGATGTCGTTTGTCCGCGTTGGATCGCGTTGCGCCCGCGATCCAAGATAATCCGGAGTCGCGTCGAAGAGATCCCCGGGTTATCTCCTCGGCGAGCGTCGCGGAGAATGTAAAAGGCCGGGACTACCGTTGGCGGACCCTCGGATACCAGCCGCGGATACGCGACGCGAATCAAAGTCGAAGAAATGCGCTCGTGCACGCGCGCACCATAAAACGAGTCATTCGACTCGTCCGAATCGCATCGCTGACCTTCGCCATTCACGGCTGTACGCATAATGAGAGGAAACGAGCGGAGAAGAAAGAAGAAAGAAAGGATCGCCGAGGACGCGGACCGGTACACATACATAGGTACACACGCGCGCGGGACTATCGCGAGCATTCCCACCTTCCTTCCTTACGACCTTTCTTTTCGTCCGTATCCCGTCGCGGAGACGAAGGTGCGCTCTCTCGCACACGGACACCGTATGCAGCCGCTTTCCTTCCTCTCTGCTCCTTCCTCTTTGCTCCTTCCTCTTTGCTCCTTCCTCTTTGCTCCTTCCTCTTTGCTCCTTCCTCTTTGCTCCTTCCTCCTTCCTCCTTCCTCCTTCCTCCTTCCTCCTTCTTCTACCTCGACTCCTACAACGAGGGGCCGGGGGCCGGGGGCCGTCTCTTTTTTCCGCTCCTTTTTTCTTTCTTTCGTTTAATGGGTATAGATCTCGGGTGAGCCGCTGCCGCTGCCGTTGCCACAGCAAACCGGATTCGCGATGTATAGCCGGCCACGGCTCCGCCACTCGCGAAATGAACCGACCGGGAGAGATATGTATTATACATACACGCCTCTAGCACCTACTTGCTCGGTTTTCTCTCTCGCTCGGACTCGGACCTCGGTCTCCTCTCTCGCTCGCCTTCGTATGTCCTTCTTTGTCCGTGGTACGTTTCCTTTCTTCTCCCTCCCCGATTCGCTCGAGTGAAAGGGAGAGGAAAAGGAAAGGGGGATGTGGTGGCATTGGCGAAGCTTGTGAGAAAGGTGCAAGTGCGATATTCTATATTATGCGCGGTGCACGGAACGAACGTTCTCCGGCGAGAAATAGACGAGAGAGGAAGCGAGGTTGAGCGAGGTTGAGCGAGGTTGAGAGAGGTTGAGAGAGGTTGAGCGAGGTTGAGCGAGGGTGTGCGAGGGGTGCGAGGGTGAGCGAGGGTGAGCGAGGGTGAGCGAGGGTGAGCGAGGGTTGCCGGGGCGGTGAGTAACCAGTGAGAACCATTTTTGCGAAATTTTCTCCGCTGAAGAGTTTGCCTTTTGTTTTCAGACGTCTGTTAAACGGTCGTAGGACACATTTTTATCCCTCGTTCGCGAACTTCGAACTATCGACGTACGGGATATTATGGTGACGCTTTTCTCGCGTTCAACTTACGTTTAAAAGATAACTCGCTTATAAAGTAATTAACGAATCCTATTAATTTAATTCCAACATTTAACGATTCGTATAGTATATATTTGCCGATGTACTTATTTTTCTTTTTTTTTAATAAAAATGAGCTCTTGCGACAAACAATTAAAAAAGATTGAATAAATAATTTTTTTGATATGCAACTTATATTATCAATTTTACCGTACACCCACGGTATTTCTATTTCTATTTAAATTTTCTATGTATCGTGATTAAGTTATTATTCGAGTGTAAATATTTCTAATTATATGTCTAAATCTATTATATGATTCGGTATACGAACGAATTTGAATATTCTGTAGTAAGACGTTAAGGAAATACTTGGTTGCACTGTACTTCTAATAAAGTTCGTTCGCGATATTACGTATAATTTCGGAATAAAAAATTCTTCGTTGATAATTGATAACCGGAGATAAAGACTATGTTTGAAATCAAAGGAGAATTATAATTTTTGATATTTTAGGGATGTTCGCTAATAAAATAGAAATAAAATTAAATCTCGACGACTTGGCATTTTAGTGTTCACATTCGAGAATTAAGGAAATATAATTTACTGTTCAGAGAGAGAAAGAAAATAATCGTTGCCGAGACACAAATTCATTTTTGTTTTTCTTTTTTTTAACAATGACAGTAATTTTGTTTATTTTACGGTTATTTGTGTGGGGATTTATTTTATCATTCATTGAAGAGAATGAAATGCTTCATTTCTTGCTGCAAAGCATAAAGTTTATGATACTGAAAAGCAGATTTCAACACCTTATACATTACATGTCTGATAAAATTGCACAAAATTGCACCTACTTTTACTGCAACATTGTACAATACTCGGAACGAAAATTAATTGTAAGAATTCTGTATCTGTTCAAAATTTTTATTCGCATTTTTTAATATAATAATAATCTATAGTTAGCAATTGTCGATAAAGGAAGATATTTACATTAAAATAATAATTTTCTTAAAAACTTTTAAAATTATTTGTGATTTTATTTGATTGTTAAAACCATTTAAATTTTTATTTTTAATAGAAATCAATTTTATACAGATTTTAAATTCAAAAGTAGAAGAATGGAATAAATTTGAGATTGGTAATAAAAATAAACCGTCGACAAAAATACTTTTTTCGATGTTTGTACTTATTTAATAATCTACTCTATTATATGTATCGAAAATTGAAATTTTCGTCTTGAATTGTACTGTACCTTTTTGATAAGTAGATAATTCAAAAATTCTTGGTTGAAATTGATAAATCGAACCAGAAAAATCTTAACAGTTTCATTTAATATAATTCATCGGTATTCATTCTAATTCTTTCGCGCGATAAAAAGAAATATTAAAATATTTGTAAAATATTTTATGGTGATATGACAAAGATTTATTTACTTATGCAACATTTTACGAACAGCAGCTTACCTATTCCAAAGTTGTAAATCAATGTCGAAATTGAAAAAATGAAAATTCCGTATGATTATGTTTAAAAATAATATTTTTCTACTCTATAATTTAGTAAATTAAAAATGTTACTTCATTTATAAATTCTATTTTACCGATAAGATAAGACTAGTTTACGTATTTAACAAACCTTCAGACTAAAACTCGACTTCACGATTTGAGTACGTTCTACAAATTTTATGATAGTGTTCAAATTTAGTTATGTTTATAGTAGGATTTTCTGCGCGTATAAACTATAGCTGAATATAGCAATCACACGAATTTATAGAGATTTTATAATTTTTGTGTAATATTCTAGCCAACAATTTTACTTAATACTCGAGTACTTCAAATTCTATGAATATTTATAATGATTACAAAGCCACGGTAATTTTACGTTGTACCAATAAAAACTATTCACGGTACTAGAAATAATAAAGATATTATCAGCGAAAAGAAGTTATCGAATACATTTTATAAGGTACGGCAAGAAAATATGTACAGTGTACCTATTTTAGTAGAATATTCTTACTAACGAACAAAGAACAAAATACGAAAGCATCTAGAAGAGCCGGGATAAAAAAATAATAGCATCGCAAACGATTGTGAAAATCATTCGAGTCCCTTATTTGAAGAAGTATTCACTACTCGGAGTTACGAGCAAGGCAACCAACTTGTTGATTTCAAATCGCAACACCCGCAATTTACATCGAGCCCAAGCTAATCTCCTGCAACTTTACCACCATTCGCGCGTTACTTAAAAAATAAGAGCACCTCCTCCTCGAAATTAGGACGTGACTCGACATTCGTGGGTCCAGCGAAATGCAAATCCAAAATCAAAGGTACGCGCAACGAATTATAGGCTCCCGCCCAGAAACTCACCGTTTATCAACTTCTCGTTGCCGCGTGCGAGTCGCTGTCCGCGCGATAATCAGCTGAGCTGGAGGGGAGGAAAAACAAGGAGGAGCGAGAGAGAAATCTGCTTCAAAAATTATAGTGCGCCCGTGAATGAATCAAGGCGTCGATAAATAGTCGTCTACTGTCGAGCGCGCGATAAAAGGCTGATGTGCGCGCGGATGAAGGGGAAGAAAGTTGGATGTGCGCGACGCGAGAATCATCGATTCTTTATTTATTACTTTATTACCGGATTACTTTATGCCGGACTTGCCACCTGTCCAAATTCCAAATTGATGGCTAGATTTTCGGCTCGATCCATATTGCTTTTTAATTGTTTTGAGTCTAATCTATGTTTATAAAAGAGATTATCTAATTTTATCTGGAGTCGGTATCGGTGCGAATTATCTTTAGCGGGATCTCGATACCCACATAACTTGGAACGGCTTCCGATGGGCGCCTCGGATAAAGTGGGAGATGGGAATCGCGCGTGTTTTTATCCCCTTGCCTCCCTTCGTGATTAGTCACATTTTTCACGGATCTTTACGTATCGTATCGTGACGCAATGAAATCGAGATCGCGTGGCATTTTTAGCCGAGTAGTTTCGATTTGTGGAATATTTTCCGAACCGTGGTTAAAAGTTTGTCTTTAATTATTTGTAAAATCGTTGGTTGGTTCGTGAAATTTATAAAAATTATTGGGTATCCTCTTCGATAAAGCATTAAATTTTAACATCCGATTTGGAAATCCTAACTTTTATCCTCTTCTGACATAAATTGTCCGATTTCGTCAGAAGCTCTTTCATTACAATCGCAACAGATGGTTTTTTAACCTTCTAACGAATGAATGAATACAATATACGCTATATACACTGCACCATATTTATGAAAATACATCAAACGAGTTCTAGGACCAAATACGAGAAGTTAGCAAGACACACTTTCTTAATTATCTATTCGATCCATTTACATTCATTGTTTGCACACGCTACATTAACAAAGTTACGAGCGAATTTCGATAAGAATATTAAAAAAGAGTTATCTGCTCGCTGTGAAATTCTGTCAAAAATTCGCTCCAAATACTCCGAAGCGACGAGGACTTTCGTCTCTCGGAAAGATCAGGGGAAAAAGGGCGAAAAGTCGAACGAAGCGCAACCGTTGCGCAATTCGGCGGCGTCATCGAAGCGGCCTTCCTCGAGCTGCGATCTCTCAATTTTAATCAGACCGTAAGTAAATAAACAGTCGAGGAGCTCTCGATAACTTTCGACGCGAGTCGAGGCCTTGGATGCGTTGGCAATAGACGAGCGCGAGGCGCCGCGTACACATCGCGCAAATATTTGCGGGAGAGTGCGAGAGATCACATGCGTGGCTGAGATTTTCATGCGCGAGTGCGAGGACGAATAGTATTTTATTCTGGTCTCTTTTTCTGTTTTCTTTTTCTGTTTTCTTTTTCTGTTTTCTTTTTCTGTTTTCTTTTTCCTTGCGCGAACAGCAACGAGAGACCCACGACGAGTCTTATCGGCTGATCGACCCGATCGACTAACTTATCTACGGGGGGATGTCGGACTGGTCTATGCGCTTTCTCGGAACGAAGGAAAATTTTAGAGCTTGTGATATTGTTGGCCTAGTGCTCGAATCTACGTTCGTCCGTTGCTCGTGTTTGTAACGAAACCTCTTTGTAGAAAAAAGAATTGAATAATCGTCATCTTGATTCCCTCGTGTAAATGTAAACGAGTCCCCGTAAAAAAGAATTATGTTTCTATTGGAGCTGAAAGTTAAAGAGTGGCACAGCTTCGGAGTAAAATATCGATTAATCTTATTAGTAACTGTGACGAATGACACAAGAAGAATGTTAAATTAAGTGCCGATAGTAGGATTTATGCACATAGTTCAAAAAGAAACGTATCAATATATTCTTGCATTGTAACTATAGTTTGACTTCTTTAAAGTTTCAACATTACTTGTCCATCGTATAGTATTGGACGTGTTAGTTTTTACCGCATCTAAATCTGTACATAAATTTTAACTTTTTTAAATACAGAACTATGTACGTACCAAAAGAAAACTATTTAACGTATGCTCATAAATTAACCATTTTCTCATGAAATTTCTTCATTAAACAATCTATTAATATTAATCGTTTATTCGATATTTTATAATTTAATTTATAATATATTACCGATCAATGTTCCTAAATAAAATGAAAATGATATTTTGTTTTCAACTTGACTAATGGTACTCGTATCTAATAATGAAAAGGTAAATTCTACTATAACTGAACTCTATAGTCGGACGAATGAATGAATACGAATAACGTGCAAATACACAGACATGCGCTTATTATAGGAAAAATTAAAATACTTTGTTATAATGAATAGGTATTCTTTCTTAGAATTAGGATACAAAGCGTAGTAAGATTTCAAAGTAGAAATTATATATTTTTTTTATAAATGCAGACAGTTGCTAGTATCACGTAATATTTCTTCTAAAAAATTTGGTCATATTTAATAGTACAAAATATAGAGAAAAATTTTTTTTAAATATTCTTATATATTTTTTAACGATATCTCTTGAAAAAATACATATAACACGCTTAAAAAAAGTAATACTCGTGTAATTTTTAGATAAAGCGTTAATTATTAAGGTATTATAAATCATAAAATAATTTTAGTTTATTTATTTATTATAATTATTTTACAATTAATTTATTTAAAAATATTCACTAACGATTTTTAACCAAAAGATTATACGTAACCTCATCATAAGGAAGTTAGAAAAAACGACGTTTTTAGCAATGAAAACAAATTAGTTAAGGATTTTCTTTATGATTTACCTAGAAATCTTTAAAAAAAAAAGATTTAAAACACAGGTTGTAAAGTTACTTTAAAATAGCTATGAAGTAAGCAATCATCTTAAAAAAAATTATCTTATTTATTTATACTAAGCACAAACAAGTTTTTAAAGAATCAGAGGAAAACAACGAAAAATACGGAAACAGATAAGACATACGGATCTGAAAAAGTCAAAATGCGCAATCATGGATCTTTCTTTTACGAAGAATAAGCACGGATGCTGACCTCGTCAGATTTATAGTTTATCTATTATTCGAAGGCGATGTCGTATCTATATTTGTTTTAGTATCATTACAACGTAATTGTTACATGCGACGTAGAAAAATTCACGTTAATTTCTTTTTATTAAATTACCGAAATCCTTGTACAAAGCTTTTTTAACTTTTTCAAATATTTTTTTATTTTATATATCTTAATATATTTTTCATTGAGATAATCGTGACATAAATTTAATTTTAGTTAAAATTTATTATTTAAATCAAATTCAAATTTTTAAAATTTATAATTGTAAACAATTGAATTCTAAATTTTCTTAAATTTAATATATAATTTATTTTCTAGTAAAATTGTTAATTAAAATAATTATACGTAAATTATATTCGATACACACTGTGAAAATTATTCAAAGTACACTGAAGAATATATATAAAAATACATAAGTTTAAAATAATATAAAAAGAAGTCAATCGTTTTTATCAAACAATACATTCGAGTTTAATGTATTTTTGCGCTTTCGGCCCATTCTACATCTACACTGGAGCAACAGGTGATTTGCGACCTGGTTTAAATATCGGTCCTCGATTCCAATTGTTTTCAAGTTGATCTAAATAATATTGATACTTGGCATACTCAGTGCAATGGTTAAAAAAATTAATACCACTTGAACTTTTTGCAGACATATATATATATGTGTGTATGCGATTGAAACTTGATTAAAAACATTGGATTTAAAATGAAAAAAGTTTTATCCTCAATAACACGAAAACAATGAATTTTATTTAATGTTCTATATGTGTTGAATAATATATTAGTAAAAACTAAAATAATTTGTCTATTTTACGATTAATCAATTTAAAAATTTTACTAATATAATTTTTATCCACCTAATACTTAATATTAAAAATATTAACATTGACTTAATTTATAAAATTTAAGCTCATAAATATTATTATCGTTCAAATTTGAAAATTGAAAATTAAAATTTTTTATTGCTTGTTGCAATTGATTTTACATTGTACGGAAATTGTTATGAAAATATTTTTCAAATATATAACATGTCCTAGATACACATCTATTATAAGCTGATATAATGAAAAACAGTAAATGATGATTCATTTTCAACGGAAGTACAATTACATAACTATTTATTTATGAAATGCATACTTATAAAAGGAAACAATTTTCAGGTTTGCATTTCAAAATACAAAGAAAAAATTTTTACTATAAAAATAGAACTTAAAGGAAGCTAATCTAGTAAATAATCAGGGAAACTCTTCCGACACAAATGTAAATTTTTGTACAGTCCATTTTTAAAAAGCGAGAAAATAGTAGAGACGCAGGCTTGAATTTAACTCCAGCTCAATGTCTTATCTACGAAGTCGTCGACAACCGACGAAAGACAATAATCTAGATCACGTGTACTCTCTTGCTTCTTACAATCACGCATAATAATCGAAATTCAAAGTCTCGTGTGTACTATCTTCTCCATTCCCGAGCCGAGCACCCAATAAATGTTATTTTCTTTCGTAATCTCGTCCTCTACACGAGAACGCGCTCTTAATTCATTTTTGTATTTGAATGGACTGTAATTTTCATTACAAGGTCTTTAAATATTTTTCAAATTATATTTTAGAAATTATATTATCGGAATGAAAAATATAAAAATTTAAGGTCAGGATACGATTGGACGCGATGTCAAAGAACTTTTTTATTTACAACGGAAAATAAAATTACTAAAATGGCGCGTAATCTATCGCAGAGCGTAGAATACGAACTTGATAATAAAATTGCTCGTTGAGTTTCGACGAATTCATTCATTTTATTTGTAAATGATACAGGAAATTCAAAAAGTATTTCGGTAAGTTTCGACGATCTTTTATCGTCGACTTAATTTCAGTTTTATAAAATCAGCTAATTATAAAATGTAAATCATTCAATTAGAGATGTATTGTATCTTAGTCGATTAAAAATAAAAAGATCGACAGTTTTTTTGAAAGTAATCTCCTCTTACTGGACACGTCCGAAATTCCTAGAGATTCAATTAGAGCGATATTCAACGCACTCGAGAATTTCTCACCTCCTCGAACGAGAAAAATATTTTGGAAGCTGAGATCCGCGCGGTCCTAACCCCGAAAACGAAATTAAAACAAATTTCAGACTCGCTCTTTCTCAAGCTCTATTAACCCGTAGTGTTTACGGACGCCCTGAGCTGCCAAGATAAGATACGGGCGTTAGGAGCGAGAAAACGACGGGAAGACAATCGTCGAATTAAAGAGCGGCGGCGGGGCGGAGGCAGACCGAGTGGTGGGGACGCATAGACAAAGCCACGTGCGCAGTAAAAAGGCGACGTTAGAAAGGAGATACTTATCTACGACTATGTATGTGCTACACGCTCTCGCACACACGGAGACGAGCACAAGGTCTCCCCGACGCTCCACCGGCACACCATGTGGAAATGTAGTTCACAGTCAAAGGACGCGGGGCAAAAAATGAAAAAAAACTCGATCGACTCGTTATCTCGAAAATATGCGCGGCGAAAACGACGATCGGAGCGGTCGATTTTAACTTTTAACGAACGGGGATGGAAGGAGTTTTCTCAAAACGTCTCTCGGTTTCTATCCTCGGTTCCGACCCTCGCCGCCGTCCAGTCGAAAGATATCATCCTGCTCTCCTTCTCCTGAATAGCCTCGCGAATAGCCTCGCGAATATTTTCTTTCGCTTTACTTCCCGCTCCCGAGAGACGATTCCGATTCAGATTCGAATCCTAGACTCGAGCGCGGCTGACGTAAACGACATTCAAGTGCGAAGAATCACGCGATACTCATCCGTGGGCTCAGAATTTCGTCACACCGCGAGCTTTTATAAAAATAATAGAGTTACCTTGCAATCGGGAAACAAAGAATCGCGTTTTCTCATTTCCGAGTGCTTTGCTTATACGAGAATCGAACGATCCGGCGAACGATCCGGCGAACGATCCGGCGAACGATCCGGCGAACGATCCGGCGAACAACCGAGCGTGAAAAATTTTTACGATGAAACTAAAGCAACGGCTTTAGTTGGCATGAACTGCCATCGGTTCGATAACGCGAAAATTTACGATGAATGCATAAAAAAGACGTTCATTTAAATTTTACGCGGCGATGTTGCTCGAACCGCGCGCTTCGTTTATGGGAAATATTTTCGGCGATGATAAACGAAGGAACGTAACGGGATCTATTCGCAGGCTGCGACAATGTGCGTACGTAGGGGAAAAAAAATGAAAAAAAAATGAAAAAAAAATGAAAAAACTTCGCATGCGGGAATACGTACGCACCGGCCGAGTTGGAAAAACAGCGAACTCACGAGATAAAACGAGCAGCTGCGAAGAATGCCTACGATGTGAAATAATATAGAATAAACAATTTTCGAATATTTACCGCCAGCGGTTTTATATAACGTCTGTCTATAAAATAAGTCTCGAAAATAGCTTGTTTGAACAGAATTAAACCAGAACTTTTACTCCTAATGGTCGGAATTTGACGTAACCACGTTCCGCGTGAGATTGTCTACTAGGCCATAATTTATATTATTACTATTTTACAAGGTCAAATGTTAAAGCTCTACGATTATGGATGTTTTTGTAAAATAATTACCAGCGATTTTCAAGTATCGCGCCTCGAACGTACACAACTTGGCAAATATCGACAAATTTTCGCGTAAGGAAAAAAATAATTATGCGCATCGATGAACGTAACAAAATTCTGAGGAAATATCGATTTGAAATGAAGTAAAATAAGCATCTTTGTTTTACCTGTTTTACCGCGAGTTCATTCGATAATTGAAGTAGCTACTTATACTTTCTTGCAACTTTTCGTAAAAGGCAATCCATAATTTTCTTGTTTATCATAAAAAATAATTTCTCTGGTATAAGTACAAAAATTATTGCACGGTATCATAGAAAATTACATTCTAGACCAATGAAAAAATTCGTACTCAGATTGCGAAAAAAAGAATTAGGTAAAAGACATTCAAAGTCACGACTCACTCGTAAAACGTCGTTGATTTCATCGTATCGCCCCTCGTAACTCTTCCATTTGACAAACAATTAAGTTGATCACAAATTGTAAAGAAAACGTATATGTAAGAAAACGTAAAAAATTTTTCACCATCCTGACTATTATTAATTTTTAAATTTTAAATTTAACTATCGAAAGCTTATATTTTTCTGTAATCGTAACTACCGTCTAAACAAAGAATTTAGTCGAATAAAAGCTATGCACACAATCGACTTGTTACGCGTGCATTTTAAGAAGAGCAATAAAAATTTAAAGTCCGAACACTTTTCTTCCTTTGTTGACGCAGTGTCGGGCCGCTTACAAGAAAGTTGACAAAAGGAAAAGAAAATAAGACAAGGCATACTTTCTCAAAGCCATAAAATCTTCCGAAGGGCAATATAAGGGTCGTTTTCTTTCTGGCGCATTTCTTTTCATCGCGTAAATATGATAATGTAAATAATAGCTGAAAATGGGAGAGAATCTAAACGGAAGAATCTACGTTTCAATGAAATGCGGAAGATAATAAAAATTTATCCGAAACAATTAATACAAACTTCCCTTTCTTCGTGTCTTGCTCGATCAAAATTACATTTTCCTCCGAATCAATTGCCACGTGGTAGAAATTTTAAATACTTTTCAAATGCAATACAACGGTAAGCGTAATTAGTAAAAAATTTCTAAAAACAACGGTACTCTAAACATTTGTAATCGATAAAAAAACGGTTAGTGTATAAAAATAAGAAGAAAATATAGAATCATATTATTTCTTATCGTCCTGTCGAGTTGCATTAATATTTGATATAAATATAATGAAAAGGTTTCGTTTGTAACATCAACGAAATCGATTAAATTTTTATAAATAATATGTAAACATTTTTAATTACGAATACATAATTTATTATCGTTTAATAAACAAATATATATATATACACGTTAAATATTCCATTTTAAACTACAAAATAACTGCGTATATTGATTATTTATTTTATCAATTTTTTTGATAACTCAGAAATATTTAGCCGCGTCAATTTATTTTTAGCTAAGAATTTTTCATTTTTAATTATATTTATTAAAAAAACTATAAAATATAATAAAATAACACTATTTGTTCTTTTAAAGTAAATAAATATTCGTCGAATTAATTTTGAGTAATATTTGTCTACAATGTACAATCAAATTTATTCTATTTAAATTTATTCACTGGAAAAAAATTGTAACATAAATTATTTTAAGCTTACTACTTAAATATTAATGATTTTATTTCTAAAACTGTAAAGCATATTTACTTTAAACATTTACGCATGATTTCAAAATACGACAGCCAAAAATTCAATGTATCACCTTACATAGGAGAAGAACGAAGGCGTTCAAATATATCCATTCCCCTCGAATAAAACGCAACATATTGTTCTTGTACGAGTACATTCATTCAGTAAAAAAAAAAACTACTATTGATTAGGAACGAGACATTATTTTTTATTATTTAATATTTTTTATTATTTATTCATCGAGTTTACTTTATTTTCAAAATCGAATAGAGGTCATTGTAAAGCTATTGTAAATTCGATTTTTAATCTTTGCACGGGAGTCATTTCTTTATACATAAATATCTTTCATAGACTTAAGCTTAACATTCGAGTTAAACTAAATAAGTGAAAATACGAGGAGAGAGTGCATTAATTTTATAATATTTGATATTTATATTTTATAGATGAAAATGAAAATTTCCTTTATTATATTTTAATTATAGCGTTGAGTTTCAGAATTTCTTATAAATATTGTAAAGTTAATCGGGAAAAAATTCAATAATATTCGCATAATTTAATAAATTATATAAAAATTTAAAAAACATCCTTTGACGAATCCTCGTATTACTATATCATTATACGCTAAACGCCAATGGGTATGATGAACGAGATGCTGATTTATCACAATTGATATTCTATTACAGAAGTTACGCGTATAAAACAAATGCGTGAAATCGATCCAGTAAAAATTTTTTACTAACGATGACTTGCATTTCGATTCATAATGAAAGTATTTATTGAATCGTATTTATATTTGACCAAATTCAATTTTTAATTTTCTTACGATAAAAACGCATTATTATCGGATTAAGATATAGTCGTTTACTCCAATAAGTAATAGGAAAGATTTGGTTTTCATCAGGCGATAGATCACGTCTAACGCGAACTAGAACATTCCTTATCAGTGCTCCAAAAACGATGTCGTCAATCTAACAGCAGAAAGCAACTACTCAAAAAATACTGGTTTTACCTCACAAGAATATTTACTTTAAACGAATAATGTGGAAAACATCTGCTTTTTGTAATCCCTTACCTTCCACGAGAGTTTCTTTTAAGTTTTTTCTTTGAATAATAGAAAAGCAAAAAATCAATGTTTTTTTGTCATTGTTAATGAATCTAAAACACCTGAGAATTCAAGAGATAAAACGCACACTATCGTAGTATCGTACGCGTTTCAAACTTATACATTCAATGTTTTTTTAAGTATACTTATTATTATCGATTTAACATTTTAATAATTCTTTTCAAGTAGTCTAGTTTTGCCTCTCGTATTCACCAAGAAGTTTCGTAAGTAACATTTTTTTACAAAAATAGGATAAAAAATTAATCATATAATAAAAGTCACAACACAAATTATGGTATAAATAAATTCATACGAGATAATAAGAAAAAAATTATTAATCCTATTTAAATGACTGTAATGAAGATAATTATGATAATAAATCTATTAATAAATAACGGATCTACGCTTTTTATAGCTTTTATTTTTCTATTTCACTTTTACCAAATGTCGTAAATAACGACTACATTTTCGACATTTCATCAATTTCATTAATTTCGTTTAATAAAAATCTATTTTATTCGACAAATAAAAATTATTATTCTTATTATAATAAAAAATTTACTATAAAATTATGCAAAATATATTTTTATGTATTTTTCAAATAGTCCTTATACCCAAAAGATTAAAGTATTAAGAAAAATTCATTTTATCGCTTAAAATAATCTAATGGTTGAAAAAAATTCTAAAGTATACAAGAATTATTAATTGAATCGAAACATTAAAATATCTTTTATTAAACGGAAAGTTAAAAATAATTGAATCTTCGATACGGCGCTGAAAAAATTATGAATATTATAATATTCTACATTATTATGCAAATATTATGCATTAGTATATATTTAGAAACATAAATTTTATGGAGTATCGGTACTTTCTTATTAAATTTACTACCATTTTTTAAACTAATGCACGCGAAATATTACAAAAACGGATAAAAACTCAAAAAAGAAAAATTGTTTTTAAACGATTTACGGCATATCTTAGCTAATTTAATCGAATACCATTATATACCATTATATACGTTACCTGCTTATATACCATATATTATACGTTGGGAATTTTCAGTATGCATAAGAAGCACATATTACAAAATTATTTAAGAAAGAAAATATTTAATTTTGAATGAAACATTATAAAAATGTAACAAAGAAGTAAACTCAAAATAAAGTACGTTTTTTATACATCGGAATTCATCGCTCGACCGAAAACCTATTATTTTCATTTTCATTTCTTTTTTTCATTTTAATATTGTTTACATTTAAATATGTGTATTATATGAACCTGTGATGCGTAAATATAACTATAGAACTAAAGATACATTGAAAGTTAAAATTCATATTGTATATATCAAAGAAAATATTTACATAAAGCTGGAAGAATTAATTTTAGAATTTGAACGATCCACTTTGCAGATAGTATAAACAGAAATTAATAATAAAAGTAAATAATCTTGAAATAATTTAACGCAAAGTTTTTCCTTAAAACGGTGAATGTTCGTCAAGAAAATTGCTGGAAAAACAGCATCGATTCGTAACAGTGTATTAACTTTTGCCTTTATTATAATATTAGAGAATAATAAACGTTTATAAAATAATAGGAAAATTACGTTAAAAAAGTAAACAAAGTGTAAATTTAAATATACCGTAATAACCAACCAATCCACGATATAAAATTAATTTGCTTTAGAACCAACAATGAGTTGCGTAATTATTATCTCTTACGGAAAAAGAGTTTATTTATAATCTTAAAGAAAAACCTCTAATCGCTTTTACAATTGGTTATTTTCGAATTAGAAAATAAACGAGATTTCCAAAAGTTAGGACGTGTAGAAGTTCTATTGTGACGTCACGTTGTTACGTCTGCCGATATTACGAAATCATCGCGTCGTCCCTTCCTTCGTCGTCGCATCTTCTCCATTTCACTCCTTACACCGAAAGACAAGGAAGAACGAAGTTCACGAGAGAGACGGACGAAAGTAGGCTACGTCCCATTAAAACGTGCAACGATAAAAAGATCGGTAGTCCGTCCGTTACCTCACGCCCGTTTACCGATTACCGCCTCTCTTTGCTCTTCGCCTCTCCGCCCCTCCGCCTCGCCACCTCGCCGCCTCGCCGCCTCGCCGCCTCGCCGCCTCGCCGCCTCGCCGCCTCACCGACTCGCCGACGACTCGCCGCCACGCCAAAACCTCCGCGCGGGCGATCGAAAAAATCGCTCTCGATTTTCCAGTCGAAAATCCCAACTCGCCCGCCTAGCCACGCGAAACCGACAAAATCCAGGGAACGCCTACAGACCGAGATCGGCATCGCTCTCGGGCGAACAACCCTTTCACCGGGCAACTGCCTAGCCCTCTCTCTTTCTTTATAACTAGCTAGAGCGTAGCGCAAGCCGAGGCACCTGGTCGCCGCGGCGGCTACGGAGAGAGAGAGAGAGAGCGAGCGAGGGAGCGAGAGAGGACGGGAGGGAGGTAGGGAGGGAGAGAGAGACGCGACGAGTCCTCAACTCTACCACCACCACCACCTCCGCATCGCCACTACCACCTTCATCGTCGCCGCCACCTCCACGCTACTCTCTCCCTCCCGCCCTCCTTTCCTCCCTCTCTCGCTCCCTCTCTCGCTCCCTCTCTGCCTCTTTCAACTCTATCCTCCTGCTATAGCGGCAGCAACAACAGCAGCCAGCACGCGCCTTCTCTTTTTCCCTCTCTCTTTCTCCTCGCTCGCTCGCGCTTACCTACCTAGGACACTTGGCGCGCGCTAGCGGTGGAAAGAGAGCGCGAGATAGACGGCGAGAGAGAGAGAGATGGAACGTAGCCTCTTTCTCTCTCACTCTCACTCTCTCTCTCTCTCTCTCTCCTCTCTCTCTCTCTCGCTCCGGTGCGTGGCTTTGCGCAAAAGTTACGGCGGAGCGGAGAAACACAGTGAGACGGACCGCGGAGACCGGAAGAGATCTCTTTCTCTCTCTCCGTTGCTCTCTCCGTTGCTCTCTCCGTCGCACTCTCGCTCGCTCTCGCTCGCTCCGCTGAGCCTCCGAAAGCGCGGAGCCGAGCACGGCGGACCTCGTGGAGAGAGGCGAGCAGACAGTGCGTGCGCGCCCCACGACGACGATGCATCGACGCCGATAACGGCAGCGCGAGATCGCCGCAACGAGTGAGCACTGAACGAGCAGCCGCACGAGGACGGGCACCGAGCCACCTCGCACGTCGAGACCACGAGCACGAGGACCGGGAACCTCCCGTCTACGCTCCACGCAGACGTCCTCCTCCAGGGCTGGCGCAGGGCCGGCGCGCGCGCGCCGGACAATTCAAAGTTTCGCGCTCGTCCGGGAGCGCGAAGAAAGCGAGAGCCGAGAATCGGAGAATCGGAGCACGCGACGGCGCGGCGCAGCGGACCGCGCGCCTCTCTCACTCTCTCTCACTCGCTTACTCTCACTTACTCTCACTCTGTCACCCTCTCTCACTCGCTCCCTCTCGCTCCCTCTCGCTCCCTCTCGATCCCTCTCGATCCCTCTCGATCCCTCTCACTCGCTCGCTCGCTCGCCCGCCCGCCCGTGCGCTCACTCCGCTGCCCGGGTTGTGTAAGAGCTTGAAAGTAAAAGTTGAAACCGCCGAGTTCGGCGGTGCGCGCGTTAAAATTCGATCCGGCGGAGGCCGGCCGAGTGTGTCTTGAGGCCCCGAGTCGCCAACAGCCGAAACCTCGGAGTCGGCGCGCGCGCTCGCTACGGAGGAGCCCCGAGCCGTATAGTAAACATACGGGTGTGCGTGCTTTTTCGTACGGCAGTGAAACGGAAAGTGATCCGGGTCAGTGGGTCGAGGAAAGCTCCCGAGACGCGCGCTCTGGGAAGACGCAGTGCAGGAAGAGGCGGGAGGGGAGAGCAGGAGAGTCCAAAGAGAATCCCGCGAGAGAGGAACCGAGAGGCTTGCGTAACCTCTCTCGCTCTCTCGCTCTCTCTCTGTTTCTCGTTCTCTCGCGTTTTCTCTCTTACACTCTCTCCCTCGCGCTCTCCGTCGGTCGCGCGTCGAGTGAATAAAAGCGTGTTCTTTTCTTTTTTATAATATAATTGTAAGGAAGGGAGGAAAATATTAGCGTATTAGCGGGAGGAAGGAGGCCGAGATTTCGAGATTTCGAGATTTCGAGATTTCGAGATGACCGAGTGTCAGTGATAAAAATCAACGGCAAGGCCGTTGACAACGGTTGTTGTGAATTTTCGAATGCAGTGCAAAGGAAATCAAGCGAGATAGAGAAATAGAAGTATCTGGGAGAGAAGTAACGACGCACGACTCACGCGTACGCGTATGCATGTGTACGCGTACGTTCGCGGCGTGTACTTTTCTACTTTTACTTACTCGCGGCGGCGGTGGTGGCGGCGAGCGTATCGCTCGAGTCCCGACTCTCGGCGTTTCGTAAAAGGCGGATTACAAAACGGCGAGCGCAAGCGAGCGAGCGAGCGCGAGGCAGCCTCAACACGGACGCGAGCACCGCGTAGAGGCGAGTACGTACGAGGAGGAGGAGGAGGAGAGCTGGGAAAGAGAAAGAGCCGCGGAGGATAAAAAGGGGTGAGGAGAGGAGAGGAGAGGAGAGGAGAGGAGAGGAGCCGAAGGACGAGAAGCCGAGAAGAAAGGAGCTGCGGAGGAAGAGGGAGGAAAACCGCGAGCGGGCGGCAAGGAAAAAGGGGAGCGGGAAAGCGCGCGGCGAAAGGATAAAGAGAAAGGACTCGGGTGAGGGCCGCGCGAGTCCTTGAGAGAGGAGACCCGCGCGCGCGCCCGCGCGTGGTGGTGCGGACCCAGGGGGAGAGGGAGAGAAAACGAGAGCTAGAGAAAGAGAGCTAGAGAAAGAGAGCTAAAGAAAGAGAGCTAAAGAAAGAGAGCTAAAGAAATAGAGCGAGAGATCGACAGATCGAGAGAGAGAAATTAAGAGCAGACGAGAGAGACGACCCTGGGCCTCCTCCGCCCCTTTCTCCTCGGCGGCGATGCCGACCAGCTGACGGGCCCTCCGGCGAACACCACCCACCCACCCCTACTCCCGGGATGACCGGCCCGAGGAGCGCCCGACCCAGCGACGGGAGTCGCGCCCTGCCAGCGTAAGGAAGAAGCCGCGCGAAGGGCTGGACCCCAGCCGTCGATGTTGCCGTCGATGTTCCCGCCGGAGGAGATGCGCTCGAGGAAGCGCTCCGTCGAAGATTGACCGCCGACGCCCGGGTGACCCGAGGAACGACGACGAGGACCCCGGCAAAGAGACACCGAGCTGTGCCTCTGAGAGAAAGATAGTGTAAAAGAGAAAGAGAAAGAGAGAGAGAGAGAGAGAGAGAGGAGAGCGCCCTCGCGCCCTCGCGCACGTGGCTGAACCGCACGACCGGATCAACGCTGACAGGTTGGTGAAAGCTTCCTTCTTGGCGCTCGTCTCGCCCACCGACGAGACTCCCACATCCCCCATCCATCCCCCATCCATCCCCTTCTCGAACACCCACATTTCGTCGCATTTCTCCCCGAGCTTCGAGCTCGTTTCGTTTCGCGCGATCCACGCGATCCACGCGACCCGCGCCAAACGAAACGAATTACTTTACTCCAATTCGCTTCTTACCAACCCTGATTACAATATTCATTAACGTAAAGTGACACGACATCCCCGCGACTCGATCCCTGCGATTTCATTACCAAGGAAATATGTCTTTTGATGCTTGATCCGAAGCTCGAACGCTGTGCTTTCATCCGGTAAATCTTTTACTCTGACAGCGATCCGAAATTTTAAGGAATTTACGAATGTACAAACTTTTATATTTTACGCTCTTAAATTTCGAAACATCAAAATCATTTTCACATTGGTCTTTTTTTTCACTTTGCTTTAAATTGAATTTTTTTCGTACCCTCGGAAGGCGAGCAAATGAAGAAAAATTGTGAGGATTACTCACCGATAAAATATTCAAGTTTTTTTTTCATACTATCGTATAGACTTCTTGTTAGATTTGTTATTTTTAATTTTATATCGTATCTATCGTAACTACATCTTCTTATCTTTATTATTATTTTTGTTGTTATTATTGCTGTTGTGACTATTATTATTATAAATATTATTATTATTATTATAGTTATCGTTACATTTAACATTACATTATTATTTTCATATTGTTACCCTCGAAATATTTTTTGAATATTTTTTATTATTATTATCGTTCTGACTATCGATATAAATATAATAGAATATAATAAAAAGTATATATATATTTTATTAAGTATCTAGATATCTATTTTTTTTAGATTTTATTAAACATTCTAATTAATTACAAATATAATTCTATATTTATAAGTAAGTACTACTCGTAAGTTCAGAACAAGAAACGATTAACATTGCAAGATTCTTTCGTAAAAAGTATTTTTGAAAAAAAATAAAATCAATTAATTTGTAATTTTAATGGGATTTATTTTTTTACTGTACATTTTAAAAAATGGTGTAGTGTTAGAATAATTTCTCGCGAACAAATTTTAGTTTCATTGCCAAATACATCAAACGAAATGAACTATTCACCTCGTAATACATTTTTGAATTAAAGATATCGATAAAATTTTTCAAATAGAAAAACAAACTTTTTTTGAAATTTAGAAAATTTAAAATGTTGAAATATATAAATATAATAACTTTATTATATAAGTACAAAAGATTCATTAAAAATAAATAGATGTTTTTTATTATGTAATAATTTAAACTAGAAGAGAATTTAATTACTTATCGATAAAAAAATTTGAAACAATTTAATGAAGAATTTTTACTCTATTGTGCACAGCAATTTTGAAAAAATGAATTTGATAGAAATATGTGTAAAGTATTATTTATTATATTAATCACTGGCACTTGGAAAACAATTTTAATGGTGCAGAATTTTTCAGAGTGAATTTTTACAACGTTTTTGAATTCTAATGAAATAATTTGCAAATAGATTATATATTTTGTAATGTTAAGAATTAAACAAATAAAAAATATGTCATGTTACACTTTTTTACGATTATTTTTCCACGCGCTCAATTACTCAATTAATCGTTTTTTACATAGAATTTATTTTACATGATTTATTTATAACGATTCTAGATGACAAGAATTAATGATACGTAGGTTTACATGCGTGCGAAGTATTTATACTGATGAACAAGATTACACGTGGTCCTCCCTTTTTTGCTTCCGGCATTCTTCTTAACTTTTCTTCTCTGGAGTTTTTCTCTAATTGGTACAAAAGAATGTGTAATCAAAAGAAGGGAAGAGTAAAAATATTTCTAAAGATAAAATGATTTTATTTTGTCTGCATTTTATATTATTAAAGATTTTTAAACTTTTTGATTGATATCTATCTTATGTTTGAATTAAGATTAATTGAAGCATTTCCTTGTACAATGCTTACCTTGTACCAAAATTATGAGTAATTAAAGTCATTTTCTCGACTAGTATTAATATTAGATAGAAATAGTTTCAACTAATTTAATTAATTAAGGAAGAAAATTTCATTTTTTTTATTTATACTAAGATAAACTTTCGCTTTCTTTATCGAACGTAATTTAATGTCTATAGTTTACAAATTATTTTTCTGTTTGAAATGAAGTTGTATTTCGAAATAAGCGAATGAATTTCAAATTACTTATAAGATTTATATATACTAACTGTATATTTGATTGAACTTAAAAACTATCTATCAATATGTCGATAAAAAATTTCAGAATTTACACTTTATGCGATGTCAAATACACGGCAATAGTTATTTCTAACGTAATTAATTAATTGATCTCATACTTAAGTCTAATTATTACAAATTTTCAATTCCATGTTTTTATGTAGAAGCTTCACTTATGTTCCTCCAGTATCAGTAATAGAACAATTCATTTAATTCTAGAGATATTTTGTTGAGTAATACGTATTTCTCAACTATGAATAAAATGAACTTCCTCGATTCGTTAAAATCCGCAATTTCTGAAACTATGTTAGAACCTTTTGAATATATATCGTATCATATTGAAACTATTCACCTAGATAAAAATTTTTTCAAAAATATTTTTTTACTTTTGTTATATAGAAAACATAGTAATATGATACTCTGAGCCATTAATTTCAGAATAATAATACACATTACACAGTTATCAAGTATTTTAAATCGTATTTTCCTTCGAAAATAACGTTTTTATTATATTGATATCAATACAAAAATTATTACTAAAAATTTGTACTGGAATAATTTTTGAAGATTTTGAAACAAAACTTACGTAATCAAATTTTTCTAAACTGTTTATAAAAATACACGGAAAGTCTTGTTTTTTTTATTAATTAAATTGTTATAATTTTAAACTATAGAAAATTGAAAGAAATTACATGTAATGGTATTTTAAATTATAATTTGAGATTTACAATCTAAATTAGTAGACCAAAATAGATTGAACGGGAAAAGTAATTTTATGTTAAAATCTGTTATGGTAGTTTCTTGTACAGTATGTAAATATGTAGAATTAAAAAAATCACTTTTTTACCAAATTAAATTATTTACAAATACTTACAGAGATATGTATGTTCTAATTATTTTAAATTATTTTCAGAAATAAATTTTTGCATCGTTGTTTAAGCAAATATGATAATATTTAAAATTTATATTGTAACTATATATTCAACAGTTCCGTGATTCATTATAAATATTTTCAATAAATTATTATTAGTTAATATATAAGCGATAAAATAATTACAATTATCAATTTTATGTTTGAATTTTGTATATTTACGAAAGATTACGCGGTCGCTGTTTTAATCTTTGTGCTTGTCTGAAAAAGCTGAAAATATTATTAATGAATTTATATTGTGTTAATCAAATCCAAATAAAAGTAGATCGTTACAAATTTGAACTACAAATTCATTTTTAAAATGCTAATTTTATCACGTTGCTACTTTTAATAGTTTTATTAACCTCAAAATGATTGAGATAATGGAAATAATAACTATGAGAATTACCGGCATTACTTTTTTTAATTATTTCATAATTAAATTCTTTTTTTATTTTATGTATATATTTAGTTTTTGCTTTTGTTCATTTATTACTTTTTTTTTAAACTTTTATGTTAGTTTTTGAGTATTCTCAACATTAAAATGAAAAATTGTTTGTTATTACGAATTATTTGATAAAATTTTTTTTAGTTATTTGTTTAACATTGATTTATATATTTGAGAAATAAGAAAATTTAAAAAAATCTGATAAATCTTATTTATAATTAGTAATTTGAATTAATTTGAAAAAAATTTTAATGCATCACATTCAAAATGAATTTGTAGCAACTAATTTGTGTAGGAAACTTTTTTTTTTTGATGCAATTTACGGCAATCGTGAATTCAAGTGTGATAAGAGTTAATCCCGATACTTAATAACAGATCTTAAGAAAAATTATTTTTTCATATAATGACATTGATGTTACAAAAAATATTGACCCCATTCGACTCTCGTAGCAATTATTATTTGAAATAATGCTATTAAAGCTCCATCGAAGACGCGAGCAACTACACAAGCCGATATTTGAACAAGTCGGGAGCAACTGGGAATTATTTTTCGAAACGAGCCATCGTTTCGGTAATTTTTCTTTACTTAAATACTCGTAAATTAGGTTCGTAGCCTTTAGACCAGGAGGTAATAAGGTGTTGAATTTATGTGAAAACTGCAATCCTATTTTTGTCTCGCAATCGCGCATAAACGCTTTGCCACTCGTACCGTAATTCTTCTCCGTTCGGATAAGAATCCGAATAACTTTAGCGTTGCGTTCTTTAATTTTCCCTCGATCGACGCATCCATGGATCTTTATTAAGTTTTCCATTTCGTATTCTCAGTTTTCCGCGGGTTACTCGTTTGTATTACGGAAGGTGAGTCCAATTTACGCTGGAAAATTTATATTATGTCGGAAACGCTTTCACTCAAACGAGTGTATTTCCATTCAATCGTTATATTCGCTGACTGCCATTTTCATATATTTTATAATATTAATTTGTAATACAAATACCAAGTACGAGATTAATATAATATTTTATAATCAATATAAAGAAGAGAATTCTCATTTTTTTCCACGTACGTATACCGAAGGCGTTAATTTATTATAGCTGTTAATTTTTTGTTTAGATTTTCCTAGATTTTTTTCCATCTATTAGAAAAAAAATTATCATGCAATAGTATAATACAAGTATTTTATCAGAAAAATAGAGAACGAAATTGACTGCAACAGTTAATAACATTTACTTTTTAAGTGCGACGTTACTTTTTAAATTTTTATCAGATTTAGATAAAATCACGAAAAAATATTCTCAAGATATTATACTAATAGAAAATGTTAAAATAAAAAATTGATATTTTTGACCTTGCTTGCGAGATACATCGAATTGATAAAATCGAACTGAAAAACAATCCAAAAATAAAGCCTCTCTCTTTCTTTCTATACACGTCACTCGCGATTCTGATAATAGAAAAGACAGAAAGACAGTTAAAAATGAAAGAGCGAAGTCGTTATCGCGTTTGTAAGAGCACGTGTTCTTATCTTTCGCGCCGTCAATAACATCTGAGTATCCGTACGCCAAGTTGTACGCACGTCCGATCGTACTCCCATTATACGCACACGCACAAGCACGTATTTGCGCGTATCCACAAATTTATACGTTCACCTCCAGTTTAATTCAAATATATCAGATCGTGTCGTAATTTTCAAAGATAAATTATATTTTCAAACGCTTTGAATACTCTCCTCCGCAGTAACGATAGTTTCGCAACGAGCAATAAAAGAGCCCCGACTCTCCCTTTCTTTTCGCGTTTTTTCTTTGGCTGGAGTTAGTCGAGAGGACGTCTGTAGCGAGGTCTGGTGCGAGGTCTGGTGCGAGGACTGGAGCGACGTCTGGAGCGACGTCTGGAGCGACGTCTGGAGCGGCGTCGGCAGCGACGTTGGCAATGACGGCGGTAGCGACGCTCCGATGAGTCGTCGGGTTTTCGGCCGGCGTGAGGAAGGTCGCGGATCATAAATCAATTTCTCGCCCCGCGTGCGAGCGCACGTACGTAGCCGATGTCGAGTTTCGATAACGATGATCCAGGCGACGGTGGCGGCGACGGTGGCGGCGACGGTGGCGGCGGCGGCGGCGGCGGCGGTGGAGGCAGTGGTGGTGGCGGAGGTGGCGGAGGTGGTGGCGGAGGTGGCGGAGGTGGCGGCGACGGCAGCGACGGGGCTCGATCGATGTTAGATACGGCTGCAAATAAAAACATTTCACGCGCGCGGCTGCGATGAAAATGATAATGGCTCAGCGATTCATCGCTTAATATATACGATCTCGGCTATCATTCAGTAATAATTTTTCAAGTGCAAGGCCACAGCCGCAAAAAACACCGAGCAACTTTGAGAAATTTACGCTTTTTTCCAACGAGAACGCGATTCGTTTAATCTGGCTCTCCGCGCTTAAGCTCCTCCTCTTTGTCTTTCTTTCTCCGCTCTTTCCTCTCTTTCCTCTCTTTAGCCTCCTCCACCCGGGGCTCTTTTCCTGTCCGCCGCATACGCGGTTCTGTCTCTCTACTATCCCATCGGCTCTTTTCTTTTCTCTATATACGTGTATATCTCGTCGGTTTATCTTTCTCTCACCTTGCGCTCGCGGCTTGTGGGAATCCACGCTTGCGATTCGCGCAACGGCTCCGTGCGAAGGGAAGGAGAAAGAGCGAGAATCACTGCTCCTCTTTTTCCTCGCTTTTTCCCGCTGCTATCCTCTTCGTCTCGCTCTTTCTTTTCTATACGCCACTCTTTCGCTCGCCTCGTCTGACTCCTTTTGCCCTCGGAATGCCCCGTTCAGGGACGTTTTCTCTTCGGTTATTCGCTTCAACTCGTACAGGTTTTCTCGACTTTGTCCAGGAAAATATTCGAGAGACAAAAAAAAGCCCCGATTGTTGCATGATTTCTTCAAAATAGTAAAAAAATCTGTACATTTTTTGCCATTCGGTCTTCTTTACTCGCGTAGTTTTTATCGAAAAGGAAACGATGTTTTTTTATTATGTAACGAGAAACTGTAACCTTGCGTGCGAGTAAAAACATCGTTATTCCTCTAATTTTGCAAAATTGAGGATCGAATAAATGTCTTTAAAATAAATTGTAATCGCGTGTATTATTATTCAATGGTTTGACGTACACCGGGCCGATCGAACACCCGCTCAACCTTAATTATGTTTCGTCTCGTGCATATCGGTACGTGTCGGTATGTATACGTCGGTATGTAACCGTGTATATACATTTCGCGATGGCGGCATTTTATAAATAAAGAGAAAGAAGGAAGGAGAAGAAAGCTGAAGGAATGCATCACCCGAAAAAGTGACGCGAGGCTAGGGTTTGTCTCCCGATCGGTGTAACTTATCTCTGCCCTCGAAAAATCTAGACCGGCGGAAGAAAGAACTCGATGGACCCTCTTTCGAACGCTACCCCCTCCCCTCGACATTGATTCATTGGTCAGTACTGCCATCAAGAATACCAATTATATCTCCAGAAAGAAATCTTGGCATTTCTCCTCCACCGCCACTTTCGTATAACTTGCGGATTCGAACCGCTCTTATCGTATACTGCAACGGGCATACTATTGCATACCATTGCATCGAGAGAAACTTTTTTGGTGAAATAAATCACACTTTTCTAAGGCGAAACGAATTTCGGCTCGGAAACGTTTCGGCCTCCCGTAGACTTATCGACGTTTTAAAAATGCAATGAAAAATGAAAAATGAAAAACAAGAGTCGATAAGTTGGAAGCATCCGTTCGATATTAACGTAACCTCTACTGATTTTTTCTTTACGTAATAAACGCCGTACCGTTGTTTTCGTTGTTTTGAAAGTAAATTCGGATTTTCGAGAACACGCTATTCCCAGCAGCGGGGATTTCGTGTAACTTGCGGGGGCGATGGTGTTCGAGGATAGAAAGTTTAACGGAAGCGTGTTCCGAGTACCGATCCGTCGAGTGCTACAAACTTCTCTTGACCCGTAACCCTTTGAGACCTTCGCAGCATTACGCGAAGTAAAAAGGGGTAAAAAGGTAGAACCCGGTTCACCGATAGACCGAGAGCACGCGTTCTTTTGTCCTCTCTCTTCCTCTCTCTTCCTCTCTCTTCCTCTCTCTTCCTCTCCTCAGGCCGCAATCGCGCGCAAACGTATGCATCCCGGGAGCCGAAGCTCTTGGACGTCTTCTCGACTCGTGACGCGAACAGCGACGACGAGTACGCGAGTACCGACTTCTTCTGCGCCGTCTAAGTACTCTCGCTGGTATTCATCGGAGCTGCCTCCACGCTTGTTACAATATAAAGCAATTACAATCAACGAGCAACAACGTACGATCGCCTTTCCATCTTATTCCTTTTTTTTTTTTTCACCAGCTTTTTATTTTTTCTCGCTCGCGTTCGTAGCCTTTGCAACCGCGTGGCAAAAGCCTCGGCTTTTATATCAATTTCTCATTGAAAATGCGCGGGCACGGCACAAGTACGAATCACGCCATAAGTACGAAGTACGTATACACACGCGCGCACGGAATTTCCATTTTAATCGATTTCCATAGGTTTGCTCAGCCGCGCTAGCGACTCACGTCCTTGGCATTAATACCGCCATCCGAGAAAGTGATCCGTTTTTCTTTTTCATTCGTCTAAGGACAATTCTTGAGAAATTTTTATCGCGCTCAGTCTCGCGGAACTCGCTCTCTTTTTTTTTTCTTCTTCTTCTGCGCCATCGTTTTGCGTTTTTCTCCGTGACTCATTCGACTCACAGGTGCGTGTGCATGCACAGAGAGACTGCGACTTATATAAGACTTAATGAAGCTGCGATCGCGACGGCACAAAAGGTAAATTGAAATTAATGCGATCGGTGCGATTTAGGATTTTCAGTTTTCAAGCTTTTGATATACTTGAGAATTAAATCTATTTTAATTCCTTGTTACGAAGCAAATAATGAATAATAAAGACTAGCGTAGAAAAATATTAGTAGGATAATTTTTTTAAATTATTTTTTTCTGTCTATAACTTTAAATAACTTGAATTATTAATTATTTTCTTAATAATATCTGCATTATCTTTAAACGAATTCATGATAACCGGATATTATTTATATTATAAAGTAAATTAAAAATATTGTAAAATAATATAATTTTTCCTAACGATTTTTAACGCTATTTTCAATACAAAATAAATTGTAGATTTTATGAAATTTTTTAAAAACTTTATCGTAAAATAATAAAAATAAAAAAAATATTCAACTTTTGAAAATTAACCATCGGTGACATTATTTTGTTAGTTCCATTCCTTCGATTAACCTACTATTGATTTAATAATAAATCTTATATGTATTTATCTCTTACTATTGTATGATAAGTTGCTTGTAAATCTGTAAAAGAACGAGTCGCAAAAAATTATAAAAAAAACAAACATTAATAATAATAATTAATTAACTTTTTCAAGAGATAAACTTGGAAAAAATGAGGTTATTTTTTTATAAACGCGACTTGGATTATAAAATACTATACTAGAAAAACAAAGAAATTCATATTACAAAAACAAATTAAACGGGAATCAGCAAATATACAAATGAAAAGAATATACTCGTGTCAGTAAAAGCGTTTCTGACATAATATAAATTTTCCAGCGTAAATTGGACTCACCTTCCGTAATACAAACGAGTAACCCGCGGAAAACTGAGAATACGAAATGGAAAACTTAATAAAGATCCATGGATGCGTCGATCGAGGGAAAATTAAAGAACGCAACGCTAAAGTTATTCGGATTCTTATCCGAACGGAGAAGAATTACGGTACGAGTGGCAAAGCGTTTATGCGCGATTGCGAGACAAAAATAGGATTGCAGTTTTCACATAAATTCAACACCTTATTACCTCCTGGTCTAAAGGCTACGAACCTAATTTACGAGTATTTAAGTAAAGAAAAATTACCGAAACGATGGCTCGTTTCGAAAAATAATTCCCAGTTGCTCCCGACTTGTTCAAATATCGGCTTGTGTAGTTGCTCGCGTCTTCGATGGAGCTTTAATAGCATTATTTCAAATAATAATTGCTACGAGAGTCGAATGGGGTCAAAATATCTGTGCAGTTGGAAAGGATGAAGAACCGATCAACGTGTTTGAACTAGTGGAAATTATGAGTCGTTGAGTAGTTTTCCTCCAGGTTTAACTGTTTGACCAGGTGTTCAAAGTTGGATGATTTCTCAGAGTTTAAATTAATGTGAATTTTAACTCGATGAAACGAAACTTCAGAGCTAACTTAAGTCGTTACTTTTGCTAGCAGTTATAATATATTGTTAATGAACTTAATTGATGGATTTTACGATTGGATTGGACAATCGAAGAGAACGTAGTATCGAAAAGGAATGAATGAAATATGTCGAATCTAAATATTGTAGGGGAGGTATAGTTGTTGCACTACCTGTTTTATAAATTTCTAAAGCGAAGCACAGCAATCGCAAGATATATTTCACTGGTTTCAACAACTTGGTTGGGATTCGAATGGATGTGTCTTTGAGGAGTTTCTAACGAGTTTACAAGAACATCTATTTGATATGGAAAATACCAGAGAGAGAGAGAGAGAGAGAGAGAAAGAGAGGCGGGTGTGTATGATTTTCTGTCTGTGTGTGTGTGGGGGGGGTGAGCGAGTGTTACGATGGAGAGGTGCGGCACTAGTAAAGTTTGATTCAGATTACTTGTAATAGGTTTAATCTATTTCTCAAACAATGGTACGTACGCATGCATACGACTAGCATCTAAACTTGAAAACGAATAATTATTAGTCATTAATATCTAAATCTAGTTCTATAATTAATTCCGTGGAGCTGATCACGATAAATTTATGAACGTTTTAATTAAAAGATGATAAAAATGCATAATCCGTGACATAAAAATAGATTAAGGTTTAGAGGAAGAAACGTTACAAAAATTGAAAAGTTCTTAGCTTATATTTATTTATTTGTATAAAAAGTGACTTTTCTAGTTAAGTCGGTTCCACGATACAAAAGAATACAAAAGAATAGAAAACAATACAAAAGCTATGTCCCCGTATAAGCATCGAACACAATAAATATTTACGTTCCGATTGTTTTTTAAATTTTGTTTGACTTTATGGCGATAATTTTAATAGTATTGAATTTCAAATGTGATAGAGTGCTAAATGATATAGAGTGTTAAAGTCGTAAAGCGCGTCAGGTGGAGTTGTAAAGAGTTGGAAACGCAGAAGTAGTCGGGAGGCACGCTCGTAAAAAAAAAAAAATTTCCTCAGCGCTTTGTCGCGGGCGAGGCCTGCAGCAGCGACAAAGCGAGGAGGAAATTTTGCATTCGCGAAAAGGCGCGCATGCAGATACGCCGTGGCCTCACGCCTAATGCGGCTGAGCATACCATCCGTGTCTCCGTCTCTGTTTCGCGGACGCGAGCGCGCGCGCGCGCGCGAGCAGCCGACCAAACGCACGCACACGCTTACATTGGCGTTCAAGGTCGCGAGTAAAAAGGCCTTTTCGAGAGAGCCGGCGCTCGTAGGTGATAGGCGAGGCTCGCAAGCGTAGGCGAGTGCAGCGCAGCGGCGGAGCCTCGTTACATGATCCGCTCATTATATAAGAAACAATCGCTCCTCTAATGGGCGAGCTCTAGGCTGCCGCGCTGACTGCCTCGCGGACTGCCTCGCGGACTGCCTCGCTTTCGGGATACGTCGAGGAAGATCGAGAGAGAGAGCGAGTGAACGAGAGAGAACGACGCGTCCTCCGTGATCACCGAGAGCCTTGAGTTTTTTCCTCTCTTCTTTTTTCCCGCTCGAGGCTGTAACGCGCCTCTTTCTCTCATTTTTTTTAAACGCGGACCGCTTCTGTACTTCCCGGGAGGTTCGACTACGACCACTTGGGTTATTGGGTTATCGGATCGAACTCTCGCTGCCTTCTTACGCGACCATTCTTTGCAAATTTTGGAACGAGTTAATAGCGTGGAAGAGAAACTGGTTTTGGCTCGGTCATTCGTTGCGCTGATTTTTTAAATTTAATTCAACCGCTTCGCGAACGAATATGCATACGTTTTTGTTATTGCCTTACGTACAAGGGAGTTTAATCTCGGGAGGCAAGAAGGAAGGATTTACAATGCATTCAACGTTCATCTATATTTCTTCGCGATTTTGTATTCTGTTATTCGAAAGCGTTATTAACATTGAATTACGTAAGGCTTTTTGCTTTTGAATTACCATAGCTATTACGAGCGCGTTTCGCCTTCGGAAGGGGAAACCATACGCGTGCTTATCTCATCCACCGCCGTTCGCGCGTGCAACGAGTGAGAGACGGAGAGCGAGAGAGAGAGAGACGGAGCTGGAATCACGGAAGGCGCGGTTTTTCGCGGTCCATCGACGGCCCATCCCTTCGTCGCGCGAACCACGGACGTCGCTAATTTTCCCGTTAATGTATCGATAATGTTACGTTTTACGAGTGCGCGGTGAAATATCTTTATCGCAGCTTCCGCCATTCGCGATGGTTTTCGAAATTGGTTTCTCGCTTCTCCCGCGACTTCGCGGCTTACCCTAAGCTCGCGAACGGGATTATTCCGAGCTATTCGGAGCTATTCGGAGCGATTCGACATCCGTAAAAAAATCTAAATAGAATCCACTCGGAACCTATTTCCCGAGAGGCTCGTCCAAATGCCTCCGATCTCAAAGCTCGTCCAGCCACGAGCTTCGCTTATTCGAGATATTTCGCTGAGCATTTCTCTGAAATAATTATATCTAATACCGCATTGTAAAATGCTACGATATACACATCGTTACACGAACAAATATCGCATGGTATAAATCTTTTGCATAAGAAGGTACACAAGTGTATATTTACGATTTACGTAAGTCCGCCGCGATCGTTCCTGTTAAGAGGATACGACATCGTAATTCTCTCTCTCTCTCTCTCTCTCTCTCTCTCTCTCTCTGTTTAACTGGCTTGCCCCTCCCCGCTAGGAATGACGCCGCATGGGACTTTCGAGGCACAGCCGCCGTGCAATGACGGAAAGATTCTTTCAAGGTTAGCCGCTGCTCTAGTGCTAGTCGATTCCTTGATCCCCTCCTCGGGCCGCGGACCGCAAGGAAACTTCAAATGTACGTACGCGTAAGCGAGTCCGCTTGTCACGTAATCCGTTCGCTCGCTCGCGCGCGCGCGCGCGCGCCTCTTCTCTTTTATTGTTCCACGGGCGATCTTGCGCAAGGACGACGACGCGACGCTTTTCTTTTTCGCGGCCTCTCGCGTTGCTGTGCGCGCGTGCGCGCCTGCGCCGACTCGGGCCTAAGTTTTTCCACCGACCGCGATTTTTCCGCCTCTGCCTCCACCCCTGCCTCCACCCCTGCCTCCATCGCTGCCTCCACCGCTGCCTCCACCGCTGACGATCGTCGTCTCTTTTGTTTTTCCTCCTCGGTCGCTGTTTTTGTTTCCCCGACGTTTCTTTTTTTTATCCACTTTTTCATCTCGTTCTCATTCTCGTTCTCATTCTCGTTCTCCTTCTCCTTCTCCTTCTCCTCTCCTCCTCCTCCTCCTCCTCCTCCTCCTCCTCCTCCTCCTCCTCCTCCTCGTTCTCCTTCTCGTTCCTCCACGATCGCTCGTAGCTTCGTCGACTGCTCGACGCGACTACCGCGAGCGATATTTTTTCCGGCGCTCGGACGAGTTCCCTCTCGATGGAAAGTATTTTTCTTTGTTTAACGTCTACGTAGAGGAGAAAAAGCCAGGGGAATCGTTACGTATCGGAGTTCTATTGTGGCGTCATACCCTACCGATTTAACGATTTTTAAACCGAGATAACTCGTTTAATGAAATATTAACAAATTTTTTTTTTTTTACCTTGCCATCGAGTGGAATACTTCGAACGCGAAACGAGTAAAAATGACAACCGAAATTTATTTTACTTTGTCAATTTTTATGCGTCCGATATTTCGAAACAATTTTTTTTTCTTTTCGTTTTAAAACGGTGGACGAAAACGACTTCGAAAACGCAATAGTCGAGTCCTTTCCTCGTTTCCCGACGCGCGCCCAACGATCTTACCCTTGAGTTAAGGCACGAGATCGTTAACACACTCTCGGGTTAGCGCACGAGTACCAACATCTCGACGCTCGTTACAACTGTATATTCGAGTCGTACGAATAGACAGCCTATAAGTCACGCGTATGACTTTTCGAGCGGTTCTCCGGTTCTCCTTCCGTGATTCAACGATTTCGAATCGTAACGAATTTTCACGACTTTTATGTAACATTTTTTTACGAAGAAGATAAAAAAGTACCACTTTGTATTAATATTATGTTTATCGAGTTATTGTACGTAGAGGCGATCGAAGTGAAAATTTTTCGATAGCGTTTACAATTTATTCGAAGGCTTTATCGTTATCGTTGACTTTTCTTCGCTTCGTTATTATTCCGTTTTCCAATATTTTTTACTCGCGTGTTTTTTTATTATTAACGCTGATTATAACTGAATTTAAAATTTTTTTCCTCGGTATTCGCTCGTTTTAAAATCTATTTTTTGATTTACTTTTGTATTCGGTTCACATGCTTTCCTCCTTATCTTTACGACTTTTTTTATGTTCCATTTCTTTATCGTCGTTCCGTTTCCTTCTTCTTTCTTCTATAATGTTTTTATTTTCCATATTCTGTTATCCTTTTTTTCCGTTATGCTTTTCGTTTCACCGCGTTTAAATAAATAAATATTTATTGGAAAGACGCGAGTCTCAGTCTCGTTCGCCGATGCACGAGACACGAGAGACGAGATGAATCTCGAAAAAAAGCTCGGTTTAATAAACATTCTTTCGTTCCTGGACGTATTTACTTATTTTACACTTACCATCGCTTCTCTTGCGTCGTCGTTCTAGAAAATGATTCAATCACGCCGCGGTTACATCCAATTTCGAAGGTACGACTCTCGCGGCGTCGAAAAAAGCGGGATTTGTAAAATCAGCCGAGCGTTCGGATTGTCTTGAACGGGTGCTCTTTTCTTTGAATCCCATCAGCGTTGTTCCTTTCTCGCTCTTGCTCTATTCTCTCCAATCTCTCCATTCTCCCGATTCTCTCCATTCTCTCGATTCTCTCCATTCTCTCGACTCTCACAGGCTTCGAAACTACCGTGTCGGATCACATTAGACTCTTTCCGCGTTAATTGTGCGTAGATTCGAACGCGTACATTCCGTTCGAATACGCGCGTCGCAGCGCTCGGCACGCGCGTTAATTTTGAACCTGTCACTGTACTATAATTAAAACTAGATTAACCTTGATAAAGTTTCCTCTTTCCGAACAAAGATAGTTTAAATATTATTTCAGTACGTCATAGTATATTTTTACCAAAATCATTTTACCTGAATATCAGATTCCATTTTTACGATGTGCGCTCTTAATTGTACACTGAATTTTTACGAAAGCTCCAACGCAGCCTTATCACCATTGATAATTTGAAATATTTTTCAAATTGCTCATTCCACGCATCTAGTAGACGTATCTAGTAGACGATACATTTTTTCTAATTATTCATAAACTACGAGACTCGTATCACTTTCAGTCTTTACCCGATAAAGCTACCGTTAATATCTCGTTTTACGAGCGTTTCTTTTCAAGGTTCTTTTTTTTTTGCGTTCTCTTGAATTTAACGTTCTAATTAAGTTTGCCGTAATCAATGCACCCTTATTCGCAGTACCGAGTGGAAGCGCTCCAATTCCTTCGAGTTACCGCCGATAAAAGTCACGGTGCGACTTTTTCCCTCGCTACGACCAGAGAAAGAAAGAACGAGAGAGCGGAAGAGTAAAATAGAGATAGAGGAAAAAGGAAAGAAAGGAGAATCGTGTGTAGAAAGGCGAAGGGAAGGAAGGAATGGAGGTAGGAGGACTACGCGATGTGGGAAAAGAGGAAGCTAATCAGAACCGGAAGTGCGCTTCGGCGAGTTCGAGGGCCTTGAGGGACAGAGGAACAGCGGCCGTACTTTTTAGCTCTTTAATTGCGGCTTGATTTACGAACGTCGCGGACGTCGGCGGCTACGAAGACACGAACGGGCAACTGTTACTAATAAGCGAAAGAGAAACACCTTCCGTAACCGCGAGAACGGCTTCGGGTCCAAGTCATCTTAATAAAGCGCCGCCGGAAACTCTCGTAGTTTTCTTCCGTGGTTGATTTTCTTGAGAAAAGGCTCGAAAGCGTGAAGCAGTTCTCTCCGATTCAATCCGAGAAGTCTTGGAATGTTTTTATTTTATTCGGTTGATCTACCGGTAATGCGGTGTATTCTTCTCCTTTCTTGTACAAACTCCGTAAAGAAATCGATCGATGGATTATGGGAGATGATAGTCAACATTTTTAGGTTATCATCTTCTCGGGTTGGATGTTATTGTTTTTATCGCATTATTACCAAACGATTATGACATTCCGTAAGTCGTAATAAACTAAAAAAAAACGATGATTCGTGAAAAATCCAATTGTAAAAGTTGGCGCTGTAACGATCAATTTTTCGATATCTATTAGCAAAATTAGCTAACCGATAAAACAAAAAAAAACCGTAAAAAAAAAATAAAATTCTATAGATAATCTCGCGTTTGGCTCACTTTCGCGTTTCAACGTTCGCGTAGATTTTTCTCCCCGAGTCTCGCGCGATACCCATATAATTAATTAAATTACAAAATATAAGTATTACATAGGACGGAGTAGCAAGAATCGGTAAAAGTGCGATTTTCAGGAATATCGTTAGGCTATAGGTTATTATACAACAGTGTTATTATACTTTCCATGAACTTATTTTCCAAGAGCGTCGCGAGAAGTCGAGAAAGATCTCGTCATCTCGTTGGCGTCATATTATACTTTTCCAAGGACCGGAACGACCTTTAGATTGAGAAATGCGCACGGTAATACGCGACGGTGAAATAAGACGCGAAAAATAGAAAAGTCTCGTACGCGTGCCAATGAGTGCGTAGGCAGTCGATGAAATGTCGTGCAGTCGCTACGGTAATGTGCTCGGAGAAGTAGAAATAAATGCTGCCCATTCCAGAAGTCGTAAAATAGAATATTATTTATCGGCTTGGAAATTATTATGCAGGAAGAATGTGTATCACGTGTACTATCGTATCTACGATCGTGGCAAGTAGTAGATAAATTTTCCAACTTAATAAATTTATTCGAAGACGGTTTCGAAAGGCTTTGGCTGAGTTTTTCTTCTATCTAACTTTTGCAAAGCGTTAGAAATATCTTCTCGTTGCTTTTTTTAAATAAAAAGAATTTACTTTTCATCGTGTACGTTTCGACGTTCGAATACATTACAGACATTGTAGCTTTCGTAATGGATTTTGAAATTATGAATTTTTTTCTTTCGTTAAACTGTTTTAAAACGGAAATTTTGAAAAATGTTCGTTGTAGCTCGGTTATCTACTGATTCACGACGATACGATACCATCGATAAATTACTTCTCGAAACAATTTTTCCATGGTTCAATCATTTTAATCGATACCTTATCGATTAAAAAGTCGGTATTCCTTTTCGTATTAAAATAAAATACATGTATTACAAGAAACATTTATTTTGTTTCGTTCGTTGCGCGTATATTTTTAATAAAATAACATAAAATAAATAACATTCGATTAAATAATACGTTTTATTTCGTTAAGTAATACCAAAAAAAATGATTACAAAGAATTTAGTAATATCGCTTAATAAAGAACAAAGAACAATTTATTGTATCACGCTTATGATGCATTATTCGATGAAAGTCAGATTATTTTGAAAATATCAAATATATCGATTCCTACAGTCAATGACGTTTTTTGCTTTTGATTGCATAAGATTAACATCTAATCAATATTTAAATACGTTTGCGCCATTTACGTGTTTCCTCTGTACATTAAATCGGTCGCGACCACGATACAGTAAAAGCATGTGACCGCTCTCACTCTCGACGCTCGTATCGCGCCTCAGTTCCGCTCTCGAGCCGCTCGGTGGCGCGATCGGCACCGCCTATGTCCAATACATCCACCCGGTCCAACTCGCAATCGGTGTAGTCGCGATCGAAAGGTGCTTCCCTTTCCTCCCTTTCCTCCCTTTCCACCCTTTCTCACCTTTACCAACTCCATCTCTTTCTCCACTCTCGCTCTCCTTTATATTTCATCCACTCTTTCGCTAATCCTCCACTTTTCTATTGTTTATTTATCCGTGTAATATTTCTTGTCGTTTAATATTTTTTTACCTCGTTCGCTCTTCCGTCGCTCTCGAGATAAATGCAAATTTAATTGGTGTACGTACCGTTTTACCTTTACCGTTTCGGTACAGGAAACATAAACGGTTTGAACAAAATATGTTGTTAGTATTTTATCCGAAGAAAATATTTACATTAAATTTTTTTTCGTTTCTTCGTTATTCAACACAATATTTCAAATTAATGGCGTGACGATAAAATATTGTTCTCGGTAATTATACGTTTCGTATACTATAATATTTTGTTTTTAACGATTTCATTATCTAAATACATTCTTATTTTCAGTGTTACGGATTGTCGAAATTTTTAACGTTTCATGAAAGTGCGACACAGTTCGCCTATAAATTATGTCGTAAATTTTGGCAATAGCGACCGGCCACATTTTTTCTCTATGTAGAAAAACGTATATTATGCCGGACGATGATGATAATTGCGCGTCGATCGTTTCAAGCGATGAAGTCTCCCGCATTATTATATATAACTTTGTACAGGCTTACGCGTCGAGTTCTTATTTGTGTATATGCGCGCGTAAGTAGTGTTATACGATTCTGGGTGAAAGTGAATTTACGTTGTTACGAGCAAACGCGGGAGATTACGGAATGGAAATCGATAATGAAGTTTGTAAGCACGTGTACGTACGTGAGCCGTTGAAATTTTATATATAGAATTATATACGCTGGTATATAACGATTCGCGACAACGGAGTCATTTTTTTATATTCCATAGTTACAATTAAATAAATACGAATTCGGGATTTGACGTATCTCGAATACGCAGCTAAGTTCCGGTGTGAAAAACATGATTGAAATTATGTTATTTCGTTTCGAGCTATTCAAAGTGTCCACCTTTGTTCTACGTTTAAAATGAGAAAGTTAACGTTATCGATATATTATACTAAGATGTAAATAAACTTCAATATTTTTAGAATTAAATTAGTGGAAGATATCGAGATTAAAAATGTTCAACTTTTTCCATTATACGTTTTCCTTTGTACGTACAGCGCCAATACACAGAGAAATCTTTTAATAAATCTTTTAATAATTATTTCGAAAAATAAACCAGTTATACGCTATTTCGTAACGATTTTAACCAATACTCCATATGATTTACATAGGATATTAAATCTTGAAAAGCCATGTCTCGAAACTTATTTATCGAGCTACAAAGTTTCCTCGTGCTAAACATTTTAAGCGATCAAGCTGTAACTTTTCGCGCATGGTCTTTACTGCACAACGAATGAAATAGTAAGCGCGTGCAACCAAAGCTTTAACGCGAAAATAAAGTATTAAGAATATATTGCATATTAAATGAGCAGCGATAAAATTTTATTCAAACATCTTTCACTGTCGAACGGCTCGCTCCAACCGCCCTCGCGAAACGACCACGTTTTTTTTTAATTCTTTCATTCGAAACGGATACAGGGGGTCCGGTCCGCAGGCGCTGCAGGAAGCGGTGCGTAGTCGAGTGACCCCGTGCCGACGAGGAAGGCTCCGATGCGGGCAAGGCGGTGGAAACCAACCCGTTGCCTTCGAGGACTTGGCGATAAGTAGGCCTTGACGACCCGAGCACGTAACGTACATTTGGCAGAGTGATGCCCCGTTGCAACACGACACATTTATATCGCGAAACGTGCATCCAGCCGATCTCTGGATGAGCCGATTAATCTGGAGCGGGAGAGAGACTACGAGGTCGCTGTCTGGGCGGAAAATAGGAAAAGGATTTAACGCCCAACCGACGCCTAACCGACGCCTAACCGACGCCTAACCGACGCCTAACCGACGCCTAATCGACGTCGACGTCCGTTAGTTTACTCGCGTTACTTTGCCGTCGGCCCGATCCACTCGATATAAAAATCTAACTTTTCCCCTCCGATGCTCCCGTCCATTTTCCATCGTACTACTTTAAGGCTTTAAGGGAGCAAAGACGCGATCGCACTTTTGGCGAATCGTTGCGCAACCGATTCGCTTCCCAATACCGAACCCGAATTAATTAACGCTCAATTATTTCATCTGCTTTCTAAACTTTGAACTGTCGAGTATTGCGAAAGAGAAGCTATTAAAAATCTAAGGTTCTCGCTCGAATCTCCGGTACAACGAAGAAGCGTTCGATCGATTCGTCGATCGGAAACGAGTCTTTTACGATCGAGATTACAAGTCAGATGCGGTTAAAAATTATTTTCCCGTGGTAAATATCTTTTCAAACTACGCGAATACGCTTAAGAGTTGAATTTCGCAAGCGATATCAAGATTATGAAGCAGTTGACTGACGGTTGAAACTCTTGGATAGGAGCATCAAGGTACAGATTCGTCGATATCAGCCACGAGCCATCTTTAGATATCGTCTCAAATTAGATTTTCTCCGGTGCGATATTGCGAGGAGAGTCGCGATATTGAAATCGCGCGCTAGTGAAAACGACTCGACGCTTATCTCTTATCCAAGTCGACTCCGGGGAAAGCGCGGAGCGAGCAAGAGACTCGCCGATTCGCTGCAAGTACCAACAAATACAACTGCGGTCGTTGCGCTAATCGCGGACTCCGAGAATGACGCAGACGTCATAACGTACAATTCGGCCTGCCGATATCGTAGGTGGGCCCGACATCGGCGGAGGAAGGGGTGCGAAACTCTCCCAACGACGGACGCTCAGCTACACCGAGATTGCGATAAGAAGAGAAAGTTTACCAGCGAATTTCGTGAATTCGTACGCGCGAGCAACGCCCCGAACTTTTGACTCTCGCTCGCTTCTAAGCGTTTTGCTTTTTGTATCGCTGGGCTTTTCTTTTCGTTCGGTTACGATCGCAGGCGGTTCTTTTCTCCTCGAATCGTTCTTCCAGCTTTTATCTTCTGTCTTCTATCTTCTAGCTTCCATAGCTTTTACTCGCACTCGTGCGTTTTCGGTTCTTCTCCGACGTGGAATTTCGAGTCGGCGCCTGCCGTTATCGTCGAATGCTATCGTTTATTGTGTCAAGGAAATAGTTTATTCGCGGATAATCGACTCACTCGAATTTTCTTAGTTTACGCTCGGAAACTGAGCTCCGGGTGTTGGACTCTGCGATTAATTATTCCGAAATAGTTTCAAATTTCAACTTAGCCTTTTGATTAAACGAGGCAACGCTGTTTTTTCGAACACAGCCGAGTTCGCTCGGAAGAAGAGTCGTTCCTGAAAACGAGCGATGAAGCTTATCGCGAAGACGGTCGATGCGGTGGTAAAACAAAAATGATAAACGCGAGTACGAGTTAAATAATACGTAGAGTACTCGGATCCTCCGACATCCCTGGATTCTCGTCCGCCGCGTCCTTCCTCTGTGCTTTTAGGGTTATTTCAAGGGAGTTAAATTCAGCTCCGGTTCCACGCGATCATAATTCACCTCCGTCTCTCTTCGCCCGTACGTCCAACTCTCGTGTTCCCCTCTATTCTCCAGACTTTTTCCGCGTTCGAAAAGTCAGCTTTCGCCGCGTCTCCGCGAGGCAGCGGCAACGGATGTACGCCAGCGCTGAATCTACCATTGAATCGAACAATAGCGAAACTGGGTTACGCAAATGTCGAGGCTGGAAATTAAAATGCGCGCCTCGACGAGGCCTCGACGCGTTCGTTCGAGGCATTCGTTGGAGGCATTCGTTGGAGGCATTCGTTCGTCGCATTCGTTCGAGGCGTTCGATGCGAGCGTAGTTCGGTCAAATTAGATGGAAAAGGGACATTGTTTTGTAATTTATATCGGTTGTGAAATTTACCTAAACCCTTCCGATGGTACTATCGTTTCTTACATTCGACAACTGAATTATTCATTTCCCTGCCAGTATCAAATACATAAAATTAAACGAGTCATTGTGTCAAATTGAAATATGACCGATATTGTAAATAAATAGGTTTGTAACATTTTCATAAATTTTCAAAATTAAGCAAGGCTACAACATTTTCGCCTAATCTTATCTACGTTATAAAATAACATGTTATTACCACTCAAATTTTTAATATCGATTCGGTTATTTATCGATATCATTTTAATAGAATATATTATTAGTTGTAAATAAGGCATCGAATATTTCGAATATTTTCACATTTCTAAAACTTCGAAAGAAAACTGTTTAACTTTTTCCTTGAACTTTATCTTATAAGTTTTTACTCCCATTAATAAAATTTACGAAGTAGTAATTTATAAAATTTCACAAATGATAATTATTTAATAAAAAAAGTTTTAAAATATGCATTGTTTTTTTAAATTTATATTCGTTTTAAATACGAAAGAAAATATTTGGATTTAGTAATTACATGCATAATTTAGATTTTTTAAGTTTAAAACGTTTTTGAGTTTTCTTGATTTCGTTAGGTCGATAAAAAGTTATGGTCATTTTTATGGAGCGCGTATTCGCTCGCCTGCTCCAAATATGGCTTAGTGTAACGAACCGCCGTCGTCAGTTCGATCGTTAATTAAAAAATTATGGCAGATACAGTTTTAATTCTATTGAAAAACATTAAACATATTTTTAAAGTAAATTTTCTTTTTTTTCGGTAGATGCACGTTTTCAATTTATTTTTCTATTTGTATTTTTTTAAATAATATTTTTATTTTTTTTAAATAATCGCGTTTGATCGACAGATTTATTAAAGTGTAAAGTTACGTTTAAAACCGAATTCTTATTATAATAAAGTTCGCCTTGCAAAAAAACTTTTTACTAATTTGACTTTTGTATTTGCAATTAATACTACGAATCATTACGTACAAAAGATATAATACTTTTTATAATAATTACACTTCTATTCTAAAATCGAATTTTCTGTGCATCGTTCGGTATAATTTTAAGATCCTTCGTTTTTTTGAGAAGCTGTTGAATACCAATGAAATACTTCTATCGACTTGCTAATTCTCTAATTTAAAATAAAAATAAAAGAAAATATCTTCTTTCGAAAGAAAATATTGCGGAAGCAAAAACGTCTGTTCTATGAAGCGATATATATCAACAATACTATTGTTGGGTAAACGTATACGAATCTACAATCTTTAAGTAAAGCTTCACCAATTTTATGTTATATTTTAATCTAATTTCTATAGAATTGTTTGGATATTCGGATTATCGATGCAGTTATATACATTACACCTAACGTCAAAGGTAAAACGGTACGTACACCAATTAAATTTGCATTTATCTCGAGAGCGACGGAAGAGCGAACGAGGTAAAAAAATATTAAACGACAAGAAATATTACACGGATAAATAAACAATAGAAAAGTGGAGGATTAGCGAAAGAGTGGATGAAATATAAAGGAGAGCGAGAGTGGAGAAAGAGATGGAGTTGGTAAAGGTGAGAAAGGGTGGAAAGGGAGGAAAGGGAGGAAAGGGAAGCACCTTTCGATCGCGACTACACCGATTGCGAGTTGGACCGGGTGGATGTATTGGACATAGGCGGTGCCGATCGCGCCACCGAGCGGCTCGAGAGCGGAACTGAGGCGCGATACGAGCGTCGAGAGTGAGAGCGGTCACATGCTTTTACTGTATCGTGGTCGCGACCGATTTAATGTACAGAGGAAACATGTAAACGACACCAATAAGGATAAATATTCATAGTCGATAATTCACAATGACTTGTTTTACACTCGTGTACGGATACTTTTGAAGATTTTTAGGAATCACATTTATTTATTTTATGTAGAAGTAGTTTATTCAGTGTCGCAGTTACAAGTATTAAAAATATCGTGTCATCGATTTAAAACCGTTTGTACACGTGTGGGATTTTTCGCACATTTCGATAACATGCGTTACTTTGTTCGCGCATAGTTAACCTTTTCTTTTTTAATTTACAGCCTACCGATGCAGTTTCTTCCGACTCGAAGCAGTTAAGGGAGGCTGCGATGTATATTATACAAGTATTACGGTATCGGTTCGTCGAAAATATTTGAGGTATGCTTGGTACATCTTACCAATCTGCATGCATATATTTACGGTATTAAAGTATCTTAAGACATATTCTCTACTTTTTACGCTTGTCGATCGATCTTCTTAATAATAGGACTATATGTAATATCTATGATTCAATCGTAGAGAGTTTTCTTGTTTTGTGCAATATGTATTCTCTATCGGTTACACGATCTTTCTCTTTTCTTAATTCGGATAAATTTTATTTCTCGCGTATAAATATAAATCAAAGTTTTAAATTAAAGATTAATAGTTTATATTATTCATAGTATTAAAAACTTTTCGAATACTAACTAATGATATTCTTCAATGACGGTTAATATATGTACACTTTAAAGTGTGAATAAGATGTAACGTTCTATAACATCACTATGGTTTCATAACGCAAGATTTTTATTGGCAACAGTGAAAGTAGTTTTATCGTTGAAAATTGTGCGATAAACACCAATAAAGGTACTCGTTGATCTTTCCCGTATAACTACATTTATGTTTGAGTTTCTCGCTTAACAATTGAAATTACTTAATGGAACTGCGTTTGTAACTCTGACCGACAAAGCAGTTACACTTTATCAAACGTTCGAAGATGCCTTTTTGCTTCGTCGTGTCTAAAATATGGTAACTAACCGATGTGATGTATCTTATTAAAAGTCTTACATAACATTTTTCCATATCTGTACGAAACATTAAGGACCTTTATATTTTATCGGAAGGATCAGTTTATTTATTTTTTGCTGTAAATAATAGTAAAAATAACGTAAAATAATTTCAAATACTTTTAAAAAGTTTGTGAATAATAATAGTTGATAATATTCATAAACTCAAAAGAATACTTTCGCTTAGGTGAAAGGCTGTAGGACTCATTGTTACATCAGAAGAAATAGTATCCATATATTTTGAAAATATGTCAATCCTAATTTATACTATTTATAACTAGAAATGCATTATAAATATTCTCGTGTTTCTGTAACTTTATTCTTGATTTATTTTTTAATGTTATACCGCGAAAGCTTTACGATTTTAAATTAGTTTTCAATATATTTATTACTGGAAACGGTAAAACGAACGTAGATATTTATTTAACGACATTTTATATAATTTTTGGTTACTGGACCTATTTTTTATTTTAGTTAGCTTCTACATTATACCGATCTTATTTAATTTTCGATTACTTTATAAATGGAGAAATCGTTAAAAAAATAATTGTAGAATTATTGTTATTCTATATTCCTTGAAATTACTTTTACTTGCGATAAATACGTATCTTACATTTTCGATGCAGCTTTGTTTTACATTGCCCGATTTGTCCAACACGTTTCAGTGATAGAAGTAGCTGATTTTTTTATCATACCAAGATCCAAAATAGCAGAATTGCTCACCTTATCACTAAGTACGGCATACTATAGTGATTTAATCTCCCTTTCTTACCTCGCGTCAAAAGCCTGCGGGAGGCAACGATCAACTCTGCTAAGTTTCACCTTAAGAGAGTTACTGGAAATATGTCCTTGGTCTTTCAAGAGATGCATATATTGTTTGCAAAAATAGAAGTCTATATTAATTCAAGGCCAACACACCCACTATAAAATAATTTTACCGATCTATTAACTTTTATACAAGCTGATTGTTTCACTAAAACTTCATTTTTTACTGTTTTTGAAACGTAAACAATAAATATCGGAACACGTCGATTCGTTCGATGACAGCCATTAAAACAAACGTGTGAACACTTTTTTAATAGCGAGTATAAAAATATTAAAGAACAGCACACCTAATTCCATTTAAATTTAATTAATTTTATCGTTGATAATATAGAAAATTTCCTCAAAAGGATACAGTCATCAAGTTCAATATTAAATTGAATATTAAATTAAATATTAAATTCAATATTGAATTCAATATTAAATTCAGTATTAAAACAGTTACATCTATTCTCGGAATAGCGATTATCGATGCAAGGCTTTATTACTTAAGAAACATTATTATGTTTCAGTTTGCGAAAGTGGTCGAGATGTCTAAGAAAGTTTAATACAATATCGACTACGATTATCTATACCCGCATGCGCACTTCAATGTACCCGACAACGCGAGTATCTCTGTTATTCGGTTTGTATTCGACGGTTCTTTTAGTGTCCTCTTGGCTCACGTGCACCCAATGTCTTTTGTGTACAGCGTATATAGAACGAGCAATGCTCAAAACAGTTAGCGATCACAGGGTTTCGTACAAACGCGCTCCTTTTATCTAGCAGAGAATATAATTTTACTATAATAGAGCCCTCAGGTCATCTTATTTACACATATTTATTTAATCGTTTAAAGAGGTTAAATTTTCTTTAATTATTATATCCTCTTACTTATTTATCTACGTATTTATTTACGTAGCCGTTACATTAAAATCTCACGATAGCCTTCAAGAGCCGCAAGAGTCCTACGATTATTTCGCCTTCCTTTATTTCGGTCCAAATTTAAAGTATAAATTTTTAACACGCCAAATTTCAAATAATTTTTCAACGATCGAACCAACCGTTAGTACACCGTACACCTTCGCTAAGTTTATCAAACGTATCTAAAATTTAACGTTAAATCCGGACGGTATAAATCATGCTGCCCTATATTTTTTATACATTTTATTTTTTAAAATTGTTTGTATATTTAAAAAATTACCGGATCGACTCCGATTTCTCGCAAAAGGCGTCTCGTGCGCAACTGGTAACAAATATACTCGTGTACGCAATCCACATGGGTGCTTTTGTGCTATTAATTAAGGCTTTTATTTGCTTCCTTCGAACTAAATGGACGTACATCCATAGAGAATGCGGTGAGGTTTTTTTTATTAAAAACGATGACGCGTACTCGATGCGAATCTTGCGGGGCGCAAACCACGGGAGAGTCGCTTTCGCGGGCGTCCCTGAACCTCGGGAGCTTCAACGCGATCGCAGCGACTCTTTCGTGGCGAGGCTCGCGATTCCAATAAGAAGTGGCGATCCAACAGGAAGTGACAATAAGAATTGTATGTGTATCGACTAAAAAAATACGTTGCGCCGAGGTTTTTCTCTTTTTCTTTTATTTTTGTGTCAAGGCTGAACCAGATTTGACTTTTTTCCGATTCGTTTCTCCGTAGACATTTTTCTTTCCTTGCTATCTCGTTCTCGGCTCGAAAGTAGTTTTTACGATCTTATTTTGAGACGCGTTATTTATTACCTTCATCAGCGATGATCGCTTTATTACGTAATAACAAAATACAAGCAAGCGTTAAAACTACTAACTACAAAGTTGCGCGCAAGTAGGTTCGGTTTGCATTTGATAAATTGATAAAAGTAAATTATATAAATTTGAAAAACAAGCTTCTTACGTGATGCGTGATTCCGAAACCTTTTACTTTTTAATAAGTCGGAAATTTTTTTTTCGCGTAAGAAATTTACGAATAAATAATTGGATCGATACGATTTCGATGCTTTCAACATCAAATAAAAGTATTTGCAAATATTTTTCTATAAAATTAAAAGACTCTGCTTTCGACGCTCTTTCTTTTTTCCCGTGCCCGTTATTTATTAAAAGTTTTTTTTAAACGTATAAATAAATAAATAATAAACAATTGAACGGTAAGTTTGAATCCGAAATTGCGGTGAATCGATTCTTAATTAATTGACTAACTCACAGGTTGAATTTATCCGATACGACCAACTGAATTTCATAGCGACTTTCAAGTACGCGAACAAATGTATAAATCGTTCCGTCCAATAATATCCAACCGAATACGTTCTCATCCTAATCGTAAATATTGAGACGAGAACCGAGTAATCCGACTTGCACGCGAAACCGAATTCATTTGGAAAATATCTCACGATACTCCGTAAGTCGGATGCAATCGAAACTACACGTAGAAGCTCGGTAACTGCAACATTTCTCAAGCGAGCAGCAGTCTGTGTAAGTATCGATATAACTTGAGAAATGAACGAATTCAGCTCTACCTCGAGGGGCCTCGACGGAAAAATTGCCTTGCCGTCACTGACACGCTGCACTTACAAACACACTTATACTTACACAGGGACCGGTGCGAGTGTACGTCGTCAAGCATTAAAAGGCGAAGCTCATGACTCCGGTATTTTACTGGCTACCTCTCTCTTTCTCTTTCTCTCTATCTGCCTCTCTCTCTCTCCCTCTTTCTCTCTCCCTGTCGCACCTTTCGCGGACCGCGATCGTACGTACAAGTGTGTTCGAAACGTACAGCAGCAGCAGCAGCAGCAGCAGCGGGATGACGGCAAAAGCCGACCAGTCCTACACTTCCCCGACCACGAGTACACAAGCAAGCGGTTCGCAGGCAGCCGTAATAGCAATAGCAATAGCAATAGCAATAGCAATAGCAATAGCAATAGCAATAGCAATAGCAATAGCAATAGCAATAGCAGCGACGGCGGTAGCACCAACCCTTTCTAGCTTCCCTTTCACTTTCATCTATCGCGCGTTCCCTGTATTATTCGCGCGTTGTGCGCCTTTCGCGTCGTACGCCCGCTCGGGGAATTGCTAATCGAGACCGCTGTACCGCGCAATTTCGAGTGGGAGAGAAAGAGAAAGAAAGAGAGAGGTGAAGAGAAAGGAAGAAAGAGGGATCGTAGTTTTACGAAGTTTATTCGCGCTCCGCGGGGAAAGATACGTGTAGAGGATTTTTGCGCGGATCATTTTTCAGCTGCAGCCTTCGAAAAAGTTGTGCGATACGTTAAACGGCTTAACTCGGTAATGCGTTACGTTCCATATTTCATTTCGATTGATAATAATTTCAAGCTTGATTGCTAAGCGCTACCTTAAAAAAATACAAGTTGCGAGATTAGAGAGAGAGAGAGAGAGAGAGAGAGAGCGAAGGACAAGAGCTTAACTTTTTTTAAATCGCTTTTTAATGCTTCATTTTTGAAAGCAAAATTTTAAACAAATATGAATTTATGTAAGATCGATTTTATTTATACGCGATGTATCTAAATCGGTATCCGATTAAAACTAGTTGATCCAGTTTTATTATTGTAATGTTGTAAGGACAAAATTTTTCACTTTCACGTTTGAATTTCAGGACTTACATTTAGTTATTCTACTTGAAGTTTCCAAACATAAATTTAACTATCGTACAGCTCTACCGAGCTTAAGTAATACGTCCCAGAACTTTTTCCTATAACGGCATAAATTAAAATTTTACATTTTATTTTATTCTAAAAATAAATGTGTCTTTTATACGAGTAAAAATTTAAAAGATATTATTTTCGATACATCGATATTGTATATGTCAAACGTTTCACAATGAAATCACTAAAAGAAAGTCTGTAATGTATTACGTAAGGTATGACGTCACATAATTGATAGAAATTTTCAAATCATTTTTAGAAAATTTCTAACCTGTAAAATAATTACATAAGCTTTTTAAATGCTCAAAAATCGAACGTTACTTTATATTTACAATTTTTTATGGAAATAATTGAATTTTAAGTAAGCTAAACATTTAGTTAAATATAATATAATTACATTTTTTTTAATTATCGTAATTCCTTACCCAGATGATAATTATTTAACGTTGATAAAAATTCGAAGGAAAATGTCTCTTTTTAAAAACGAGAATACACGTTTAAAAATATTAAAAATTGTTTAGAAACAAATCTTCAATTTGTACGGGTAACATTTTAAAACTGTCGTTAAAGCAAGAATGACACAAGAGTTAGATATACGATTGAAAGACGGATCGTTTAGGTATACGAAGAAAAAGATACAACCGGATCGAGAATTATACCGACTAAAAAAATGATCGTAAATGAAAAAATTTTAAGTAATCGTCCGTATCGGAACATCTTGGATTTTATTACGACAAATTCATTTTCGACTACCCTTCCCTTACTAAATTCGATAACTATAAGATACAAACATTTTACTACGTTTCTTTAATTATACTATTACCACCGATGCTGAAATATAAAAATTTCAAAAGAATCGGACGTTGAAACACAGCGAAACTTAATATTTGATCGAGCAATAAAGAAGGAAGGACGAAGAGAAGAAAAACTCGGATCAAACTCGAATCGCGATCTGCCGTGTTTTACTCTTAATCGAATTAAAAGTAAAAAAACCGTACGAAAAGTCGGTAGAAAAAAATCCGAATGTAAAAAAATGAAATCAGGTGATGATCTAAAAAGTAAGAGGTCAACGAGGTCCTCGAAAAATACTGGCAGGAGAAACAAGAGGCTCTCTGTCAACGGGAACGGCGAGAGCCGTAATTGTGCGCAAACCGCCAACGAGGGTGACTCGTGGTGAAAACACGAGGGCCAGCGAACTGCGATCGCGGTTTGTCGCGAGAACGGATGTTAAGAGGCTCTCAACTCAGCTGCTGCGTTCCCCGAGTGCAAAGCCCCCCGAGTTCAGTTCGATTCAAGGGGTCAAACGCAACCCGGAATGTGGAATCGGTACGAGCTTCGATTAAGCTTCGATTAAGCTTCGATTAAGCTTCGATTAAACTTTGATTCATCCGGCGATTCAACCGGTGATTCCAAAACCAAACTATGCGCAATCTTTCTTAATCAAAATCCGCATCCGCTCGTTCCGTTCTCAACGTTTATCCTTATCATCCGACCGCGATACCATTTATATTATTCGAGGATAGATCGATACGTTCGATACGTTCGATACGTTCGATACCGACGTTCGAACCCACCTAATTCGGTGCATCGCCGAATTCCCCGAATAAATATTTTCCCGGTTATGCATCCGTGAGTTGGTGAAAATTAAATATTGTAAAAGGATTAATCGCGAGAAACGAATTACGATCTTTCCTTTGAATATTTATATCTTTGCGAAACGTGTAAGTAAGAACATTCGCATAGACGTTCGAAAAGGAAAGAGGAAAAATAAAAGAGAAATAGGATTGTTATCGTTTAAACGCGGTAATTTTTTATAATTGAAGCGAATAAAGAAGCGTAAATTGAAAAATTTTGTTCATAAATTTATACGATTGTACAAAAATAAATTTACAAAGTTAATTATCCAGTTTACGAATTTTGAGTAATTAATTTTAATAATTTAGTAAACACCGTTCGATTTTATATTTTATATTCCGTTTTATCGTCCTCGGATATTACGAGACGTCGACAATCGTGAATAAAAGAAATAAAGTTCGTACGAATCTAAAATGAACTCATAAAAAATTTAAGCTAAGGACGAAAAAGTGTTAAAAGAAAAATATTTACCTAGAAGCGAGTCGTAGAAAAAGAGTTGAAACTGATCCAGCCTTGACACAAAAAAGAAGAAAAACGAGGAAAACCTCAACACGGAGTATTTTTTAACCAATGCACATACAATTGTTATTGTCACTTCCTGTTCTTCTTGGAACGCGAGCCTCGCCACGAAAGAGTCGCTGCGATCGCGTTGAAGCTCCCGAGGTTCAGGGACGCCCGCGAAAGCGACTCTTTCGTGGTTCTCGCGCTGTGAAATTCGAAACACTCGTATATAATCTTGTTTAATAAAAAACTTGCTTGAATTCTCCGCGTGCGTGTTGCCCATCGAGTACGAAGAAGGCTAATAAGAGTATTAATTCAAGGCGCCCGAGTACTCATGTGAATTCGGTACTTTTTCGCATTCGACCAAGTGGCGATGGAAATACGCGTTACCGGAAATTCTAATAGAATTGGTTACATGTTTGGCTTGGCACGAAGAAGAAGAAGAAGAAGAAGAAGAAGAAGAAGAAGAAGAAGAAGAAGAAGTTTTCTCGAAGGTACGATAACTAGTCTATCGAAATAAATATTCTACGCTGGCAATGATTCAACCGTAACGAATAATAAAATTAATCCTGAAATCGCTTTACGTGTACAGTGGAAGAGTGGAAGCTCTGTTACGCAAATATCACGGATAAGCCGACGAGAGAGCAACAAAATAACTGACGTACGTGTAGTCGTGTACATTACCGCATCCATGCGGGAACGAATCATCGTTACGAGGATTTTATGTGATTAATTGTTTTTCGATCTCTTATGTACTTTGGTAGATGTATTCCGATAAATTTTTCGAAATGAAAAAAAATCGCTTGTATTGGTAATATGTTTGTCGAGAGAAGATATTACCGTTTTAACCAATCGATTCGATGAGATTGTATTGTTACAAAGGTAACTTCTTGAATTACGTTGAATTACGTTGAATTAGATGATATAGATTTGCAACTCGGTTGCTATTAAAAGGATCTAAAAGATTTTCATTACGGTTTGTATTCTAATTATCGTTTCGATCGATCGTTTTCAGGCATTTACTTTAATCGGTGATATCAAACTAATCGACGTTTCGCGATATTTACCGTAAACGATCGATGAATGGTGAAAATGAACGTTCAACGAGATAATCTCTACGTGGAAAAATTAATAGATTGATCGACGTAAATAGTTGGAATATTGGCTTTGAACTTTGATAAACTTCTATTTTACAAACATACAATATCCGTTGAAATATCAGAAATTTATATCTTATAACACTCAAGGTGAAACTTGACAAAGTAATTTTCTACCACCTGTAGATTTTTAAAGCGAGAGAGAGAGGGAAAGTTAATTTAGCGCCTTACGCCATATCCAATGATAACGTAAAAAAAAATGCTTCCTTTTTTTTTCACAAGGCAAATTTTATGAACCTGGATAAAACTTCTCTCGAAAATACTAGATAACATTATTCTACAGTATTCTATAGTAGTGAAAAATAAAGCAACGATAAAATTAAAAAAATTAATTTTTTATAAATAGAAAATGATTTAACGCGATATAAAAAATCTACCGAATGTAATATAAACATACAAAATTTAATATAATCGAGGCTCGAACGAAATCAGTGTATACGGTAAAAACAAATTTCATCATACGAGGAGTTAGATTACTATTACAGAAACGTGAATAACAAAATCGTTAAAAAATAATCTTTTTCTCAAGTCATCTTTACCAAACAATCGTAATTTTTCTGATTGATTTATTTCAGATCAAGATATAAACATCAAAACGAATTAAGGAAAGAAATGTAAATAAAATCGAGTGGAAGCGTAACAAAGAACAAAGAACATTACATCGGTTTACGAACAGATAAAGGAAAAATTCTCGATAAAACGAATCAATGCTCGAATCGAAGAGTATCGATAAGATTAAAATAATTTAAATAATTTGATAATATATCTAATACAAAACTTTTTTTGATAATATCGTAAAAAAATATAAAAATAAATAAACCAAGCAACGAACTTTTTAAAAAAGTATATTCCGTTATCCAGTTTGTAATCTCGATCGTAAAAGACTCGTTTCCGATCGACGAATCGATCGAACGCTTCTTCGTTGTACCGGAGATTCGAGCGAGAACCTTAGATTTTTAATAGCTTCTCTTTCGCAATACTCGACAGTTCAAAGTTTAGAAAGCAGATGAAATAATTGAGCGTTAATTAATTCGGGTTCGGTATTGGGAAGCGAATCGGTTGCGCAACGATTCGCCAAAAGTGCGATCGCGTCTTTGCTCCCTTAAAGCCTTAAAGTAGTACGATGGAAAATGGACGGGAGCATCGGAGGGGAAAAGTTAGATTTTTATATCGAGTGGATCGGGCCGACGGCAAAGTAACGCGAGTAAACTAACGGACGTCGACGTCGATTAGGCGTCGGTTAGGCGTCGGTTAGGCGTCGGTTAGGCGTCGGTTAGGCGTCGGTTAGGCGTCGGTTGGGCGTTAAATCGGTTTCCTATTTTCCGCCTAAAACCGTCCACTTTCCTCTTGTATAACCAAGGCGCGCGTGCGCTCGACTTTCCGGTCATTAAAAGAGAACACAGCGGCCCCATAGTCTCGCTCCCGCTCGAGATCACAATCAGGCTCCACGCGCTGACATCACCGCGAACAATTTTCTTTTTCTCTCTCGCTCTCTTTCTCCGCGCCGAAATGCCCCACAAATTGTAGGCGCGCGTTCGCGTTCGCTCGAGCTCCGTTACATAAGCGCGCTTAGTCCCAAGCCAAGGGCAAAAGGGAAATGGGAGTGCCGCCAATGCCCGACTCGCCTCTCCTCGGAAAGGCACAACGAAAAATAATAAAAATTCCTCGTGGCTTTTTGTACGAGGCTCGCACGGCTTACGCACACGAGGCTGGCTTTTCATTGTCGCAATGGCGCCCCCCCCCTTCCTACCTCCTCACACCACCCCTCCGCGACCCCCCTCTCCACCTACCCGGCGTCGTTTCCGCTGGCCCAATTCGCCTCGGCCGCTCGTGCATGCGCTCACCGAGCGGCGGCCACTTTCTCGCGTTAGACGTCGCTCGTTTCACGCTGAAAATCGGCGAAAGTTACCTTTTTTCCAGCCCGCCGACCGAGCGATATTCGGAAGCGGTTCGCGCCAAACTCTCGCGCCTCCGCCGCCTTCACCACCGCCTCCACCACCGCCTCCGCCGCCTCCGCCGCCTCCCTTTTTCAGGGTCCGTTCCCGCGGATCTCCAATCTCCAATCGGTCGCGGTTCAAGCGAAAAACTTTGGACCCGCGAATCTGTGACAAATAGTTACCTCGCTTCCGTCGGGATCGTTAAGCCAACCACCCAACGTTTACTCGCCCAGACATTATATCGCGTTCGTTGCATTATTTATTTATCACGCGCTAATGGTAATACCGATTGGCTCCGCGACTAGTTTGCGGTGTGTTTCTACGAGTCGAGTATAATAGTCCGCGGTTTGAAAAAATGCCGCTTTACTCGTTGTAGGAAATGGCTTCTTGCTGAAACGCGAAACCCATTTCGCGCGACAATATATAATAATTCGTGGAAAGCGTGTATCGATCGGTTGGGTTGCGTAGCCGGAAAAATGTAAAATTGAAAATGAAATTGAAATTTTGATCGCGCCTCGCGCAATCGAAGCCGCGATATCGAACCCGAGTGAGACGTCAACGCGAATCGGTCGACGAAACGCGAGTCCAATTTAACCGATACAAAACATTCGTTTCTCTTTGGCCGAGACTCGAGTCCCTCGGCTGCCGGAAGTAAGAAAAGTAAAGGAGTAAGCCGAGGACGGTAAACGCGGAGCCGGCGATTATCCCGGCCGGTACGGCAGCGAATCAGCCGCAGTGCCATCGAGAAACGATGGCGGCAGCACTACCCGAACTCCTCCTCGAGCCGGTGCTCCGACTTACCTCCGGTGGGAGGTCGGCAATTTCCTGGCCGATTCCCGGTCGATTCCCGGTACATTTTTGACTCATTTCTGACCTATATCATTCTGGCCGATATCTCGCAGAGGAGAAACGCGTCTGTCTATACGTGAATGCAGCGAGAGAGGGTGCGAGAGAGGGAGATAGAGGGAGAGAGAGGGAGAGAGAGGGAGAGAGACGGGCGCGTAACATCGTGGCGTAAGCCACGGCGATGATGTCGGAGCCGAGTGGCCTTGAACTTGGTCGCGAGTCCGCGTGCGATAACGATCGGACTGGATGAACCCGTGGGGCAAAATACTATTCACCCGAGTTTACGAGGCTTTTTTCTCATCGCTGCGAAAATTGATTAGCCGGATCGACGGAGGCTGAATCGTCGCGGAGAGACGCATCGAGTCATCGGGGACGAGTATAGGGTTCTTTCTTTTTATCGGACGAGGCCGTTTCGTTTTATTTTTTCGAGCACTCGCCATTGCTTTTATTGTACATCGAGTTTGGATTTGGCGCTGTTGTTCGCATAACTTTCGATCGATGTAAAAATGGTTAGAAGTCGGGCCTTATTCGTCTTAAGAATACCTTTTTAGCGCGAAAGGTCAAACGAAATTATCCGAGTCATTACGTTTAATTCCTCGCGAGTGATTTTCGGCTCGACTCGGTTGAAAATACGAGCGGAAACCGATCAACTTTCTTAAGGGTTATCGTGTTTTGACTAGGAATATAAATACTTTTATTCTCTATATGTAACGTATTTTTATGATCGCACGTGTATCTGAAATTAGAATAACTTATTATGAATGAATCATTCATTACTCGGAGTATTTCATTGAAGGAATTCAATTTGCTTCGAGCATATTTCATTCGTGTGCTTAGATTTTAATTTACGCATACATATTTATACGCGATTAAATAATTTCATAAAACGTCGAGTATCCGTTTTATTATTATTTAAGCAAGTTTTTATGGAACGCGTAGTATTTTAATACGTAATTATTTAAAATTCTGCCGAGTGTACGGAGGCACAGTCGTACCATATTAAATAGCGATCGATCCGGCTCATCGTTTCATCCATCGTAAAAAGTTTTTCGAACGCCTTATACTTTCATCGATTCGTACACTTCTCACGAACATCTCGTTACTCCAGAAGCACGACAAAGTCAATATTAAACAGTTGGGTTGTAACGTCGTCCGAGCGGAGGACAACGGAGGCGAAACTTCGACCAATCGGACGCCTTGATCGCTCTGGGTCGGGAGTGTAAGGTAAAAGAAAAGGAGAACGAGTTGATACTTGGAAGGTGAAAATTTTATATTGCAGGGTAGAGCGATCGTTTTTTGTTTGTAAAATTAGCACTGAATTTTATTAAGCGGAGAGAAATTATGAAACTCGCGAGTTTACGGCCCCTCCTCTCTTCATTTACACTTACAGAACAATCTCTCGCCGCTTTATCTTACGAAAAATACCTTGTATAACTGGAAAAACTGGATTTCCAGTCGTACGCATTATATTTTTATGCTCGGAGTATGCGCAGATATAATTCACGTTATAAATCCCGGAGTAACGATTGGTCGTAGTCGTGGCTCCGGTGGCTCGGGTGGCTCGGGTGGCTCGGGTGCCTCGGGTGCCTCGGGTGGTTCGGATGCCTCGGTTGCCTCGGGTGCCTCGGTTACCTCCGCTACCTCGGTTACCTCGGTTACCTCGGCTACCTCGGTTACCTCCGCTACCTCCGGTGCCTCCGTACAGTTTCGCTCGTTACTCCTTACTCGTCTTCTCCGCGGTTAAAACCATTTCGTCAGCGTAGTTTTCACAATCGCGGCGCACTTTCTTCAGCGTTAACCTTCTCCTCGGGATTTACGCGCATCATCGGCACACGCGTCCATAATCGTTCGCCTTCGAACGAACCGATCCGTTTCGCTTCCATCGGCGATGCAGCGCCTCCGCTCGGATACGCCGATCGCGTTACGCGTGCCTCTCGAGAACGAAGCTGCAGCGCAAACAAAGACGTATCTCCGATCGTTTCGATTCATAAATTTTTTCCCGACTTCCATTCGGCTTTCATGCTTCGTGGATCTTCGAGATCTTTGTCCGTTTTTTCTTCGCGACGGCTCGTTAGAAACAAGTTGTTTCAATTCGTTGCAATTTCGTCGCTGCAACGCAAAGTCTTATTATGTCATTGGAATAAAAACAATCCAAGCGTCTAACGACGTACACTGGAAAATTTGAAGTAAAAACATTCCAAGCGATACTATAAATAGCAATTAAGAAAAATATCGTTGCGAACTCGATTGCATTTACTCGATACTTTATTCGTTTTATCGCCGTCGTTCTCGGCCGCTAACAAAACGTGTATTTTTTTTTTTTCTTCCCTCGAATATTCAACGACGAAACTGGGTCTAGAGCAACTTCGCGATTCAGCGTTCGATCGATGAGATCCGCAACGATAACTTACCAGCGATAATACTCCAGGGATGCGGGAGTCGAGCGACGAGTTACTTCGTGCCATTACGATATCGAAAATAATAATAACGAAGGAAACGGTCGTTGCGAAATCCTGCATTCCGTTTAGAAATTAAGTCGTTCGTTATTCGCGGGACGCGTAAATTAATATTCACCGATCGAAGCGGTCAAAAACGTCGATCGGTGTAGAGTCGGCCTTCCAACTCGGCGGAGCCTGAGGTCATCGGTATTACGAGCCACGTAATATAATTAATCCGATTTATCTTCGTTCGGGTACGTTTCGATAACGCCCTGCACCCGTTCCGGTGTCTCGGATGGTCGCCTCGGGCGCGCGAAAGCGATGCCGGTCTAAACGATTGCGCCAGTCTTCCCGCCGAACGATCGACCGTGACCGAGGACCCGTTTTGCAATCGCGCCTCGGTGCGTACGAGCGACGCTATTTTCGTACCATTTTCGTCCACCCGATCAAACGGGGCCTACAGCCTCGACAACCTCGGACCTCGTTCCCCTGATCCACGCGCATCGAGCGCCAAACAATATTCGCAACTCCCTGGCACTCTTTGTTTTTCCGATCCATCTCTAATTGATTGCACCACCTGCGCACACGTACGCGTGCGTAACTCGGGATTACGTATTCGTCGCTGGAAGTTGTGCGCCGCTCGCGACTCGTTCTCCTGGAAACGAGCGAGCGAGACGGAGTCGGCGTGTGTGAGAGAGATGGAGAGAGATTGAGTGAGATGGAGAGGATTCGAGAGGATTCGAGAGGGATCGTGATGGATCGAGAGGGTCGGGAGGGTCGAGAGCCATCCACAGGGATCCACAGGGATCCACAGGGATCCACAGGGATCCAGAGAGAGAGAGAGACAGCTACACGTTACCGCGCCCGCTGCGTGACTCTTACCCAAGGTCTCGCGCGCCTTTCCCATTGCAACCGCTCTATGCGCCGATCGCTCGACGAAGGTCGCGATATCCCGTGTGCGCGTGCGTGACACATCGGGCGTGAGTCCGTCGCTTTCGAGAAAGTACTACGCGGGCGATCCTTATCGAGCGATCGGTGGATCCGTGGATTCACGTGGTATCCGTGGATCGGTACCCGCTCAACTCACGTTTCGCTCCTTTCCTAAGATCCAACCGGTGATTAATTCACCGATGCTAAATTTGACGTTTCTTGTATTGTGCGTATGCGCCTTATTGCCTATTTGCCAGCAGCGAAAAGAGTGGCTGCGATAAGGATTCGTTCCTCGAGACGAGTAGATGAAACTCGGCGTAGTTTTATGAAAACTTTTACGAAAAACTCGGTGCGATCGTCACGCGCTTATTTTCGCGTATTTAGCTTATTGTTAGCGAGAAATTGACTAACCTCTCGATCGTAGTTCGCGTGTATTCGCTATACCGACGCACTATTAAATTATAGTTACCGCGATTACTATTTTTCTGTGTTTGCAACTACGTAGACGCGTCATCGTATACCGATGTATTCTCGAAGCAACAATTACAACTGTCGGAATTCTATTTATGATCGTTGAAATGTTATTTCCGCATCGCTGAATCGCATCCAATTACAACATTTCTTCGTGTATATCTAAAGAAGTTTCTATTTTATTTGGAAATTACGTGTTTATTGCACGTTAAAATGAACGATTTGATATAATTGTATCGCGATTGATGAAACAAAATTTTTTAAAATACGAATGATTAAACGTGACGAATCACACGAACGAGATTTTTCGATAGTAAAGGAATAAATTAAAGTGCGTATATTTCGTAAATGGCAAGGAGTATATAGAGTAAAGGTGGCTATTAAAAAAGTTAATATTTTATTATTTTACAACTTGAATAATTTAAAAAACGTCGAGAGTGTCGAGAATTTTCACATAAATTCAAATCTTAACTTTTTGATAAATATGCGATAAAACGTAAATATATGATTTTATATTTTAGTAAGTTTTCGTTCGCTTTTTAAAGAATACTTAACTTACACGTATTTATATTTTTTTATTTTCTTTATTTAGTTCGATAGGCTGAAATTTATATTTTCTAAAATTATGTAACGTCTAAGCAAGAATATTGCATGCATTTCTTATATTATACGCGTGATTTATTTTAAGAAATGTACAATTCTCGCTTGTTCTTAACTTGTTCATACATATTTACACTCGTTTTTATAAAAAGACATTGAGAAAAGTTTTTGAAACAATGATTTGAATTTTGTAAAGTACGTATTATCGAAGAAAAAAAAAATTGCGACGTGCATAAGAAGTTAAAATTTTTTTTTTTAAATAACCCATTTTTAAAATCGTGAATCATTCGCCTTTGGAGTGTAAGCTTAAAAAAAACTTTATAAATTTATTGAAATTTTAACGATCTCGTACAATTTAAATACAAAACATTACATAAATGATTCACGTAATAGACGGAGTTTAAATCTCATGCTAATTAAATTGCAATCAAATATTTTCATTGTAATATCAATCAAGTACGCTACAAGTTTTTTTTTACTAATTTTTTTTATTTCTCTCCTAGGAATAAGGACATATGCGATGATGCCATAGATATCATTGGCTGTTGGAAGGTGCAAAATTGATCATACTTTTTGACGAAAAGGAATAAAGAAGATGATGTCATATGGCATCATTGGGCATGTAAGGATTACTTGTTAACTATATACGAATAAAAAAACAAAGAAACAATGTCCTAAATACGATCGTTGCGCATCCGATCTTTTCTCTAAAACGGTAAAGCTTAGCGAATCGTTATAGGTTACGAAACCAAATACCAACCATTATTTTTCATCCGCTTTCAACGTTAGTATTTCGTTAACGAGTACAAACGATGATTTCTGCAACATTTCTAAATTTACACGTTCCGATCTCAACGACATACCTCGATAAGTTTGTTACAGTATAACAAACAATCCAGAAACTTGTCTAAAAAATAAAAAAGTTGCGTCTTTTCAAGTTAGTCAAGTTTTTCTCGTTACGGTATATAACGTATTAAATAACATATTAAATAACATATGAAATAACATAGTAAATAACATACATCACGATTTTCTCATGGTCCTGGATGTTTGTGTCCACAGACGATGTATCCGGACGGACTACTGACGCTTCACTACGGCAAGCATCCGGCGACCTTGGCTGCGGAGGTCGGGGCCTGGTACTCCGGGGACCGTCACGTGGATGTGACCCTGGCTTGCGACGATGGCTCCGTGGTTCGGGCCCATCGCGTCGTACTGGCAGCCGCTAGTCCCCTATTGGCTAGTCTCCTCAGGAATCCTGCGCTGGATCACGTAGTGCACCTGTCGGGTGTACGCAAGACGCAGCTGAGCCACCTGTTGGAGTTTCTCTACAATGGCGAGGCTTTAATACCCGTAAGTTTTACTTTCGCGTAATTACAACATTTGCTTCAAATACGGAAATACTTTTCTCGTATATTAGACCAAAATATATATATATATATATTTTAACGAAAGCATTCATAAAATATAGCCGTCGGATTTCAAAAGTTCACAAGCATAGTTATACTTTTATCCGGGTAGACATTTAACGTCCATTTTAAATTTATATCCAAATTTACACCTCGTCTCATATTTTAATGACATAAATTTCAGTCAACGGAATTGACGCCGTTGAGAGAACTATTCGAGCTTCTGCAAATAAAATCGGAACTGTTTGAGCCAAACCAGTCACAAGGCTCAACCGGTTCCGAACCCGAAAGGATACCCACCCCACAACCCTCGGAAGAAGGTCAAGAAAGCTCGAGTTACGAGTCGCAGTACGACGGCAGGTATGCCTGAAAAAACTTTTTTATTTATAGGATATACACTTTTTCAAAGTTTTCTAGCTTAAATATTGACTCTTAGCGATATAATGGACGATACTCGTCGAGTCAACTTAAAATATTTACAGTACGACTCGAACTTTCGTTCGAGTTCGTTGCATTCGTCCAAGTAAAACTTTTCTAAAAAAACTCGAAAAATCTTGGATGCGCGAGCTTCGCGTTGAAACGAACGAACCTTTAAAACGATATTTCATTATTTAATTTAACCAAGCGTATACGACCGAGAAACGTAAAGTTTTTGACGGAAGATTCATCGTATCGATCGACGAAAAAATTAAGGCGACGCGTACGCGATCCTCGAAGCGTTGAAAATATGGAAAACGAAAGGATCGCGAAAGATGCCGCGAAAGATGCCGCGAAAGATGCCGCGAATAATGTAATATGCGAGTGCTCGCACCCGAACGCTTGTCGAAAAGGACGAAAGTCAACTCGAGTCAACTCACCCGTACGCGAGAGAGAGAGAGAGAGAGAGAGAGCGACGAGCGGATCCCTCAACCTTCGGAAGAAGGGAGAGAAAAAGTCGCTCGAGAGTGGCGAGAATCTCTTTAAGAATTGCGCTTCTACGCGTGATTACAGGCAGTCGAACAACCCGGCGGACTGCTGCTCGGTCCTGATAAAGACCGAGGAGGGCTGCGAGGAGGAGGACGAGGCCGAGCCCGAGGTGGACGTAGAGGGCGTCGAGAGCGCCGAGGGAGAGACCGTCCACTCGGAGAACCGCGAGGGTAGCATCGAGCCGCCCCGTCGGAGGGACAGTTCCGACCCCGTTAACCTCAGCCTCAACTCCGGGGCGTCGACCACGAGCGACAGCTCCCACGACATCGTGCACAGGCTCGAGTCCTCGTTGCGCGGGTGCCTCGACGAGGCCGGAAAGTACCGCGAGAACAACAGCGAAGCCGCTCAACAGCAACAGCAGCAACAGCAGCAGCAACAACGCGAACAACAACGCGAACAGCAACGCGAACAGCAACGCGAACAGCTGAGGTAATTCCACGGTTCCGAGCATTCTTATAACTTTTTCCGGGGAAAGCGTCTCGAATGAGATTATCGGGGTTTCGTTTCCCTCGAGATGTTTCTGGTTGGTTGGACCGGTTACCAGTGATTTACCCGTGTTTCGTTCTCGCCAGCGCCGTTCGCGCGCGGAGCCAACTCAAACCTGGGTATTGGATAACAAGGATAAAAGGATTTCGTTTCATCGCGATTACTTACCTTTCGTGCAAATATAATTACGATCTATGCATTATAATAATCGTAAGTTAATCGTACGCTAATCGTACGCTAATCGTACGCTAATCGTACGCTAATCGTACGCTAATCGTATCCGACCTACGATACGATCTACCAGATTTAATACACGTTTTTTATTTAGCGTTAACGATTAAATACCAGTCGGAAAATTATTAAAAGAACTCGCCTTGGAATTACGTCTTTTATCTTTTCATATTCTACGTTATTTTATTTCAAATCTATTCGGTGCGCTCGTTTAAAAGTTACGTCGATACTCCATAGATTTAAAAATTTTAAATCATTAAATTTATTCACGAAACTCAAGATACCCCCGTTGATTAGATCGTAACGACGAAATCGTAATAAGAATTGGTTTCGAAAGCTTTGGAAATCGGAGGGAAAAAACACGTTAACTTGGGAAAGAAGTTGATAAATATTTTGACGAAGGAAAAATATCGATATTTAGTTATTTTCCGGTCATTCGGGAACTTGGGAACTTGGGAACTTGGGCGAAAGCGAAGAAAAGCATCGAAGCCAACTCGCAGTTCGCGTCGGGTTATTTATACAGGTTATTATCGTTATGCGTAAACTTTCGGTGATGAAATTGGATTTCTGATTTATAGGTCGAACTTCCGCCACGAGAAAGCTTCGTTAGAGAGAAGAGAATCACTGGAAGAACAGGACGAAAGAAGAAGGCAGTTGGCGGCGAGACTGGCGCTGGGCCTGGAAACGACGAAGAGAAAACCCGAGGAACTTCCTATACCGGCTGCAGAGGCGTACGTGGTGACGCCTCATAGGAAACGCCGACCTGGCTTTCATAATGCACCCGCTCAGAATCCCGCTTTCGTGCCCTTCAACGCTGGCTTCGAAACGCCTCGGAGGTTACAGGCGCCGCACGCTCTGAGCGTCTCGGCGCCTCCTTATCCTGTAAGACTTCCTTTCTTTCGATTTTTATTTCCTTGGTCGTAGCTTCCCAGGCTGCGACCGATAATGCCGTTATCGCGCTTCTGTTTACTCTTCCGCTTAACTGTAGCGACGCGAACTCGTGTTTGTTGTAAGGTACTTTATTACGGGATACCGTCGCAGACTATACCTCGAAGACGAACAATTTTTATACCTGTACGCTTCCCCGACATCAACGACCCGTCAAATTTATCGGTTTTATCTTTTCGGTATCGCTCATCGATTACAATTTAAATTTTCATTTAATCTTCGAGAACGATAATTAAGGAACGCGCGATTCGAAAATTTACAAATGTGTCAATTCTTTCGGTGCCCCTGAAACGTAGCAACCTTCACTACATCTCGGTAGATCGAAAAGAAGCTTTCGGTTCTCGACCATTGCATTACCATAATTACGATTCATTTACTTTATATCGTAAACTATTATTACTTATTATTTTTATTACCGTTATAAAATTTCTGTCGAATGCAATAAGTTATAAAATTCAAAATCGATTTGTTTATTTTATAATACGTGATTATGATTTCTCGCGAAAACATTCGTTTAGATACGCGTATTTCGTTAATTGTAAAACATTACGTAGAATTATAATTTATATCTTACGACGCGAATAAAAATGTAATGAAATAATGAATTCTATGATACGTAAACTCGGTAACAAAAATTAATTTTTAAAACCATAACGAATGACGAACAAAATAATTTTTACTACGATACAAATTTTTTACACTAGCGATAAATGCGTACAAAAAGCAGGAATACGCTAAAAATGAAAGGTGCTCCGTGAATATTTGGCATAAACGACGACAGGATACGACAGATCGCGAACGCACCAAATTGAAACTTAAATAAAAAATTGTTCAAAGTTTCCATACTTTTTCGATATTAGGTAGAACATCGATTCGACTCTGTTAAAAAAAAAAGCAGCCAATTCCGGTGTCCGATGAAAGTACTTTTTTACAGCAGGACCGATCGATGACGCCGCCGATAATAATCCACCGACCTCCATCGGCGGATCCCACGACGGCCGCGGGCCTGGAACCGCCCTGGGGTGCGTGGACGTTACCCCCCTCCCGAGCACCGGCTGCGCCTTCCTCCGAGGACTCGCCCAAATCAACGCCGGTCCGCGAATACCGCTGCACCTACTGCGGAAAACAGTTCGGCATGTCCTGGAACCTGAAGACGCATCTCCGCGTCCACACGGGCGAGAAGCCGTTCGCCTGTCGACTCTGCGTCGCCATGTTCAAGCAGAAGGCCCATCTCCTGAAGCACCTCTGCTCCGTGCACAGAGGCGTCATCGCCGCCCCCGACAACACCTTCACCTGCTGCTTCTGTTCGCTGAGCTTCGACAGCCAGTCCGAGCTCATCAGGCATTTGTCGGGTCCCCACAATAGCCTTTTGCTCAGCAAGAATCTACACGACTAACGATTCGTTTGAAGGCTCGCCGATCTCTCGAGGATCTCGATTTCGCGATGAAAGTGCCGACTCCGGACTATCGATCTTCCCGGAGGTTCGATGCTGCCTTCGATGCTGCCTTCGATGCTGCCTTCGATGCTGCCTTCGATGCTTCACGAGCCTTCCGGTCTCGGTGTCTTTCCCCGTTGCGCTTCTTCCGAGGAATCCTTCCGAACGCGGATTTACGAATCGATGGCTCCTTTGGACATCCTTTGGGTTAAACGCGAGAGATAGTTTTTTATGAATCGTCCTTACTCTTGCAATACAATAGACGATGTACAATAGACGATGTACAATAGACGATGTACAATAGACGATGTACAATAGACGATGTACAATTTTCGATGATCATATCGATCGAGGTACATTTCTTTAAAATTTAAGTCTATACGCTCTTCGAACGAGGGACAAAAATTTAATCACGTTTTTATTTTTAATGTTAAAAACATTGAATTTATATACGCATTTGTACGTTTTTTCGTTGCGTCGATATTTCATTTTACCACGAGCGCAACGATTTTCTTGTTGCTTGTTGTTCGCTTCGCGAGAAACCAGACGGAAATTAATCGTTAATTTCAAACCACGCGTTTAATAATGCCATCGATCTTCGGACCATCGTCGATAGGGAAATCTTACGGATTTGCAAAATTTAACGATAACATAATAAATTAGTCTATTTTTTTACGCATACTTGAAAATTAGTTTTAACGATGACAATCGAGATCCTGTGAAAAAGTCGAATTCGTTCTTGGCGTAAAATAACGCGATAGTTACGAAGGCGATTTAATCCGTCGATAATACACGTAGCTATTTTATCGCTATTTTAACGATTCGATGTTATCGGGAGAGCCTTAATAAAATATTACTTGTAACGTAACTAAAGAAGAGAAAAAATTTTTTTAGTAAATACCGTCCGTATAAAGATCCTAGTGACAATCCAAGCGATTGCTCGATCGAAACCAAGGACAATAACCGCTTAACGACTAAGAATTAATTCTTCGTCAGCCGATCATTTTGCTCCGCTTACACGCGAATAAAGCAAACGTTCTAAAACGCCCTTCTATCCCTTTTGTTCTTAGATGATAGCGATAATTTCATTTTATTTTTTTGTCTTTTGTGTAAATAGTGTTACATACGATACGAGAATGTATGAGTTGTTATTTATTTTACATTTGCAATGGGACCAACCGAATTTCCACCGAATAACAGTTATTAGCAGTAGATCTTTTAGCGGCCTGCCTACAATCGCCTCGAACAAAATTTTTTTTATGTAAAAAATGTAAAAGAAATGCGTAAAGACAAACGTTGCGTCTCGAGATTTTTAAGAAAGAGAGAGTGAGAGACGAAGGAAGAAAGAAAGAAAGAAAGAAAGAAAGAAAGAAAGAACGAAAGAAGGAAAGAACGAAAGATCGAAAGAACGAAAGAAAGAAAGAACGAAAGAACGAAAGAAAGAAAGAAAGAAAATTTACTGTACATTCGCGTTTTTTTTTCAATCATAATTTTTTGCCCTTGACGAATTAACACTTGATATCGAAGCACCGGCACTTTGAGAAAATTTAAATGTATCGACGTATTTCTTTTTCTTTATTTACAGTTGTAGACTTTTAAAAAAAAAAAATCTTTGTACTTTCGTCGTCCTCTCAAATTTCTTTTCGTTACACCAACATTTTGACTCGAGTGCCTTGTCAAATGGGTCCAAATTGGTCGATTGGGCAGTGATTTCATGTGTTCATAGGCTTAAGCGTTTTTAGATGAAACATTATATAAGAGACGAGAAGGAGATAGAGAGAAAACATAGTAAAAATCGAAGTCTGTCTTCTTTTTTTATCCAGGAAAAGTAAAAAAATCATAATAAACGAATTGGTATAAAAAATATTTTTTGTAGAAGCTGCGATTTTGTCGTAAATCAGTAGTGCAAATGATAATGAGTGTGCGCGGTAATGGAAGAATGAATGGACTCGACTTTTTCTTTGTAAAAAATGAAGACGCAATAACGAGTGTTATAGAACACTATTTTTTTTGTACTTCATTGTATAAGTTCTTTAGCGAGGAAAAATAATAAAAGAAGAGAAGCGAGTCGTAGGTAGTCGCATCGAACTTGTATATTTGCGTTTTTATCTCTCTTTTTGATCGTTGACGCGGGTCGTCAGGTCAAACAAAAATAATAAGAAAAATAAGAAAAATGAAACCACTATTAAACTGTCGATTTGGTGCCTCGAAGGGCTTGGCCTCGTTTTTCTTTCTTTTTTACGTCATTTGCGCATACATACACCTCTTCTTCCGCAGAAAGCAAAAATACGATAAATTCATGCTCGTTTTTCTTGTTGTCGAAAACAAACGAAGAAAAAGTTTCGAATTGTTTGTTTAAAAAATTCCTCTCCTCGAGGCTGAAAGAAACATACGAAACATTCCTAATGAGCATGTACACACGCAGAGGACGTAAACTTTTCCTTCGGTAAAAATTGTAAAGGAAAAATTTTACTTTAGAGGAAAGATGTTCGAGAGATGATAAAATTCGTACATAGTGCCGCAACGTACCCCAACGAAACGCAACATAAATAACAAAAAAAAGTGCTTGTGTACACACGGCTAAGTTTCTTTTTCTTTTAAAGGATGAATAATTAATTAACGAAGCAGTTACACCAAAGATACGCTCGTAGAGCCATTCGAGCGTAGGCTTTTATTCTTTTATTCTTCCCCTCCTTTCATACTTTCTCAACGCACACTTTTACGTTACCATTCGCAGCCAATGCGCTTGTAGGAGAAATGGAAACACTTGCTTGTTTTACCTTTGTTCTCGCTCAAAACTTATTTCCGTATCTATCCAAGTTAAAAAAAAAAAATATAAAAAAGGGTACACTTTCGAGATCGCCCGTAACGTTGCCTGATTTCGAGATGTTAAACGTTCGCGTTTTCTTAAATACATAGTTGGTTCGATTTTTAGTATTCAAATTTTTATCACTCAAATTTTTATCACTCAAATTTTTATCACTCAAATCCAACGTCGATAACCGATACTCGAGGACCGAGCTCAAATTTTTTTTTATACGCGTACGCGCGTCGTACTTTCTACAGCATCCAAAAATTAAAATCTTGTCGCGTCGCTTGATTTTGTATATTTCTTGGTTTTCATCCGCTGGAATCGGTGAGCGAAAGCCATTCGGATAAACCGTATAATTAGATATTTTTCATAAGAAAAATATTCCAATTTTTGGTATTGTCCACAGTTTCGTTTACTTCGAACTCGTCCAAAGTATCGCAAGTCGAAATTCTTATCGTACCTTCGAGGTAGAGCCCAACAAAGCCTGACGATAAATACGATAAATACGATAAATACGATAAATACGATAAATGAAAGCGCATCGCGCATTTGAAAACGAAAACAAAAAGATAACAAAAAGAAAAAAAAGAAAAAAAGAAAAAAGCAGCGTTAAAATTTTGAAAAAAAGGAGAAACCGCGCGAGTAAATATAAAGGACATCGGTCTCGAAACTCAGGCAAAGCAAACGGCCAGCATATAATAATATACGATAATATACAACACAGTGAACGCAATGTGATACTAAATGATAATAAATAAAGTAATTATTGTTTAGCGCGCGTCGAAACGCGTCCTTGTGACAAGGCGCTTCTGCGCGTTTGTATACATCAGCGTGTAATTACGGTTTATATAGGAAAATGAAGCGACGAGTAAAAAAGAAAAGATTTAAAAAATATCGCAAAAAAGCGACAACGAAGATAGAATGAATTCGTAATATTAAGCTTTATCCCCTTCCCCCTTTTCCCTTTTCTTCTTATCACGAAAGATCTTATTTCAACACCTTTACATTTATTATTATGCATACGCGTTATACATAAGTAGAAGATATATCCGTAATTTAAGTATTACCATGTACGATGCGATACAAGTCTAGCGATGTAAGAAAAATAAAAAGAGAGTAATTCGAATGTTTGTAAATAAAAAAAATTTAATTATAAAAAATGAATAAGCACGCACAGAGTGAAGGACGCGTAAAGCCCAGATTTTCGGTTCCTTGCGCGAGCGCAACTATTATATTGTATCATTGTATAAAGGAGAAAGAAGAAATACGAAAAAAGAAGAGAAGATGATACGCGTTGTAGTTGAGCGAGGAGGACAACTTTTTTTTATCGTCGTAGGTCGCCGCGTTCGCGGTCGAGTCCTAATAGTACAAAAAAGAGAAAGAGCATAAGACGAGGAAATTCGTCATTTTATTGATTTTTTTTTTTAACAGCTACGTACTTTAACAGCTGCGCTCTACGTTCCAAAGGCGCGCGACGAGTATTATTATACATTTCTGACGTTTTTTTCCTCTGTAAAATAGAGATAAAAATATGAAATTATAAAATGCGAAAGATAAATGAAAAATAAATATGATAAATATGTTGACCATAATATGCCTTACACCGACGTCGGGGAATGTTCCGAATGATATTAAGGGCGGAAAGTCGGGAGAGCGATTGAAATACGAAAACAATAAATGAAAAAACAATGATCTCGCGAAGAATAAAGTTGTACACGAGCACAAGCCGTTTCTCTCTATCTCTAATTTTCACTCTTGCTTTCTATCTCTCTTTCTTTTTTTCCGGCTTCCCCTTACAAAGACGAAAACGTATTTCCTCTTTCCTTTTCTCCTTTGTCAACCGTTTATTTCCGTTTATTCGCTTTCCTAACTACTGTTCTATCGTTTTCCACCACTCATCCACGTGTTTCTTTCCTTCCGGAAGTCTGGGTGACAACAACAAAAAGAGCAATAGTTCGTAAGCATCTCTTCCGAGAGCGGAACGCGTCTCCGCCCCAAATGCTTTCTTAGTGTTCATAGACTTACGATGATAAAATACATTAATTAAGAAAAAATTTATACAGAGTTTTTATTTACTACCAAACTATAACTTTCAACGTAATCTAGTCTTAAATAATATTTATTTTATCCGATTCGGTCTATTTTATTTAAACCGTACACCGGATCTGCGTTTTAAAATAAAACGAGTTCGATGTCACTTTTCTGAATACGATTAAATATTTATTATACGCGTATGTATCAATAGCTTTTGCGATTTATTTTAATTTCAAAATTTCCTAACGATCGTAATATTGTTTTCTTGTAACACTCGTTATTATTTCCTTTTGGATCGATTGGATTCAAATTTAATATTAAGTAATAGTTGAAACATTTATTAAATACATCCTTAAACGTTAAAAATAATTTATTCAAATAAATTTCGAAAAGTTAGCTACAACTGTGTATATTCAATATTCAATACGCTTATGATATTTAATTATTTTTTGTTATAGCAATATTTGAATTTTATAATCTTTTCGTTTTATTTTGAAGAATATATAAACAGAGCAATATTTTTCGAAACCTAATTTACAATTATATTCTATTTATTCCAAATTTTTATTTTACTCTTTAGAGATATAATTAAATTAATTTCTTGAATTGCCACGAAGGTTCAAATATTTTATATACGATTAATAAAATAAATTGTAATAAATTCGGTAAAATGTATAATGTCATTAAATGATATAAATTTAACGATCATCTTTTAATTTATTTTAAAATTATAAAATAAAAAAAACAGAAACGTTTAAGCACGATTTAACTTAATTAAAAGTTTTAAAGTTTCATAAATTAAAAATAGCTTGAATTTATGATCATTTTTAATTATTTTACCATTAGTTTACTCTTACAATTAAAAAAATATGTAAACTTTTAATAAAACATTTATTTTCTCTGGTACTATCATTCGATCAATGACAAAGTTCCGTAGATAACTTCTACTTTACAATCAATTTTTTTAAATTTTAAGAAGTTATATCGATTTGATTCACATGAATTTAAAAAATTAAACTTAAAGAACCTAAGAACAATCGATAATTGTTGTAAAAATTATAAAAACTATTGCAAAAACTGTAAAAACTGAATTGAAACTAAAAACAGGACAGTAAGGATTATTGAATAAAAACCGTATCGTCTAATATCGAGAAAAACCGTATGACTTGATCTATAATTCGTAATATTTAGAATTATTGATCATTATTTGAAATTATATATTTATATTATGCAACAATGTAATAAATACATAAAAAGAGATTAATTTTTATTTTAAATTTTATAAAAAATTTTTAGAATTAATGCCGCAACTGTAATGTTTTTAATATTAAATTCATACTTTTTATATTAAATCAAAATTTGAATAAAAGGCTGAAACATTGAACTTCTATAAATTAAAAAAATGCGAAAAACATAATATAACTAGAAATAATTAATAATTAATAATATATAATACAAATTGTTATGTGTAATAATTATATTTTGTATATTAAAAATTTTAGTAGTTTATAAAAAATACTATCTATTAATATTTGAAAATATATTTTTATAAGAAATTACTTATTAATATGTTTAACACAAAATATATGCTCTGAGTTTAATTTTACTTTTAATATAATATTTAAATTATTGAAATTGATACAGCGATTGGAATACAAATTGTGTTGAATTTTATGCTAACTTTATATATTTATATTAGAAAGTATTAAAAAAGCTATTAATAGATATATTATATAACTATCGTAACATCATACAAAAAATTGATACCAAATTTTATTTTTCTTATTTAACTTTTTAATAATATTTATAATATTATAAAATATTAATGAAACATATGTTTAATTTTTAAAACAAATATATGCTGACTATCTTTCGAATTTTATAAATAATTATATATATGCTAATAATTTAATAATACTAACAATCAAATAAATTACAATTATATACATATTAGATTATTTATTCAATAGTAAATATTAAATTTAAATAAGGAAAAAGAAGAACAGAGAGAATCTTTTTTTTAATTCAATATTTTATTCAAAATTTATTCAAAACATTATTCAATTATTCAAAAAGATTTCCAATTTTTTTATAAATAATTTAAAATTTAAAATTTCTTGAAAAATATCGTGTAGAATGAAAACTTTGTGAGCTTTTCTTATTTTTTTTAACTTTTTTTAAAATACTTTAATGTATAATTATTATAGAATTGTACTATATATTCTAATTTCTTATAAATAAGATTTTTATTCATAAATTAAAAATTTTTTATCTGATTAATAAACATTTATTACGAATAATTTATAATAGTATGATAAAAATATTTCTAATTTTATTATGTTTTTTAAAAAAATTAAAATTTATAAAATTATTTAGGACGTACAATGTATAGTAAAAATAAAATAATGAAAAAAAATTTGTTTTCTGCAGTATAAAAAACGTATATTAATAAACAAATATTAAAATATTTTATGTTTAGATATCCATGACATAATAATCAAGTTTCTAAAATAAAATATGGTACTAATGTATTGAAAATAAATTTATTTGAAGTTTTAATTGCATTAAAGTAGTTATATACATCCATTACAGAATAATTAAATTAATTTATATATATATACACTACTGACATAATCGGTATTTTATACCGCTGTCATAAATAAAATTTTTACTCATTATTTCTTTATTATTCTTACACCACGAATAAAAGAAGGAAACAATAAATTACAACAGTTAAATTAATAAAATCTCTAACTATTTTTTAAATATTTTATGACGTTATTAAATTATTGAAATAATAGATTCATTTTATACATAATATAATTTTATTATACATTTATTTTAAAAAAATATATCATACGCAACAAATTGTCATTAAATATTTGAATACAATTAAAAACTGATATAAATTGATAAGTAGTTAGAAAAATTTTATAGTAAGTTATTTTTAAGAATTATATCTCTTATGTTAAATCTAAACGTAAAAAAAGTTATAGGTGTATATTTTTAATATATTTAAAAATTTTAGAGTAAATTGAGTAAAGATCACCGATATAATTGATTTTTCACTCTTAATTAAAATAAAATAAAAAATTAATTTTTATATGTATATTGTTTTTTTATAAAATACTATTAAATTAGTTTAAAAATTTTTAATAACAGATGCATTTTAATCAATTCATTTACTTAGAATATTCTGCATTAAATTTACAATTTCCATGAAAAAAACAAAATAAACATACAAGAATATAGCAAATAATCCACGATATATAATTGTACGCATTTTATACGCATTTAGTTTTCTAATTCATTTAAATATATTCTAAATTATAAATCATGATTTAAAATTATTTATATTTTTTCCATTTAAGGTTTTATATATCTAATTCATAGATAAAACTGCATTTTATTTGAATTATCATATGAGAATTATAATATCGAATTATAATTATAATCATATAATTATAATATAAAAAAAAATTTAGTATAATTATAGAACAGTATCATGATTTAAACATTATATTTACTTTTGTGCAAATTTCAAAAAATTAATAAAATAACATAAAAAATGCCGTTTTTATCGCGTTGGCCTCTAAAATTATACACACTTGGTATCTTTATACATGAAATAGTATTTTCATATATATTTTAAATAAATATGTCAATGTTTCTTAAGATAAATCGAGACAGTTTGAAAAATATATAAAGATATAGAAGTAAAAATAGGGTAGTAACAAAGTGAAGCTTTAAAATATATTGTACATGAATTTTAGTGCGTAATAACTTGTCAAACTTATCGGTTACCACTGATAATATATACTTGCCACTACGAAGACCAGAAAATTCAAAACCGTGATAATTCAGTTCATATATTACCGGCGTGAATCAGATTTTTAAAGTTTTGATCGATATATTATACGAGTAATCTGTTCATCTCGTTAGTTATTGGATATCTAGACTTATGTAAATATCGATAAAATAAAAAATGTAATTATTCTCGAAATACGTCCGAAGGAAAGAAAGTAAGTTCCTTACGTACGGAAATATATAAGTTCTCTGTTAATAATTACTACTCGACTGGTGAAACGATGCTAATAAATTTAACCGCGAATATTCTTGTCATCGTTTAATCATTTAATTTTTATCGATCTCTAAACCTATGTTTGTAACGTGTTATGTATTCTTCATTAACGGTACGCGGTTTATAAAGAAAAAGTAATATTCAGTAAGCATACAAAGCTTTTTTACAATCATATTTCATGGTTTAGAGTTCGTAAAAACAAAAATAAATAAGTACCAGCACGAATATAATAAATTATATATACAGTTCTCAAATTATATATTCGGTTAATTCATCGTTACACTTATCCAGAAACCGAGTGCAGAGCTCGATGTCCGAACTAAGATGAGTCGGTAGAACGTGCAGGTCCTATCTTAAAACATCTAAGCCGTGTTTCAAAGCTTAGCCGCAATCCGTTCATCATCCGTAACCGTAAAACCTCGTTGCGCTGAAATTGGTATCTAATGCGACTATCGGAAGGGAACGCCTTTTTCACCTATAGGCTTCTCGGTCGCCTCCTCGAAGAATATCGCGGTTGTTTCTCAATGGTAATCTCGTCCTCGGCTCGGACAACGTCCCCGTAGCACTCGGGGAATATTGCAGCTCGATCAACAAGGAGGCAATTGAGCGAGAAGGGCCGAGGAGGGGAGAAAAAAAGAGAAAAAAAGAGAAAAAAGAGACAGATGAGTCAATTTAGTACATTTGCCCTTTCTCTCTCTCTTTGTCTCGTTCTCTCTCGTTCTCTCTCTCTCTCTCTCTCTCTCTCTCTCTCTCTCTCTCTCTCTCCATCTCGCGGTCACGACGTCTTCGGAGTATGTGAAAGAGAGACTAACGGGTTCCAGGTTTTACTTTTGTACAAAAAGTCGGCGGACCCGTTAGCCCGTGGTGGGCTACGTTCCAGGCTGCCTCGGCTTCCACGTCGATCGAGGAGAGATGTAAGCCTCGCGGGCAGGTGTATTTGTACGTATGTATAACGTGAGCCTGGTACAAACATAGTTGCGCCAGTGCTGCGGAGATTATCGGACACTCTCTTCGCGTCCGTACGCGAGCGACTAACGAATGCGCGATATCAATATTGTAGATCTAGGCTCGTACGCCTCGAACTCGGTGTGTTTCTAATTCTTATGCGATGGATTTTTCATTAAATTAATTAACTTTTCTTGCGTTTATTCCAACCTGCCGCAGCCGCTCCTTCCCAAGCTCTTTTTTCGTGTCTACGGTACTTAACTTTTTTCGTGTCTACGATAACGTTTTCCATTTTTCTATTGCCTATTTTTTGGTAATTTTATACCTAGATTATTCCGTCAACTAAATTAAAACTTAAATTTCTTCTCACAGCTCTGGGATAATAAGAATGTCGCGAATATATATTTTATTCTCTACCTCGCTAACTTAAGCGGACTGGGGCAGATAAATCCAAATTGCCCTCGTGGTTATCATCTTTTCTACCTACAGCCGTATAAAAAAATATCATAAAATTCACGATACGACGCGTATAAAACCAATTCATGCAAATAACACGTTTTATTATGAATGAAAGATATGCTGTTATATTATCGTAAAAACAATATAATAAATACGTAGTATACCGATTGTGCGATGAAAGTACAATATAATACGAAGATTCTAAATTTATTTATGTATACGAAGTATACCCAAAAATTATGTATACGAAGATGATTAAAAAGCTTACTGGCAAATGTAACCTACAGTTTACTTAATAGGTTTTACAAGAGCTCTGATAAAAGTTACATTAAAAAACGATTATCTACATTGTAAATTGAAATACTACGAGTAGTGATTTTTGATATTCTATGTACGATTGATTACGTACCGACTGATAGATTCCAATCTTTTCCCAACAAATAAACTACACCGTTCGTGAAACAGCATAAATGAAACATACGCAAAGAAAGTAAAAATTATAATTGCTTATTCCCGTCGTCTAAAAATATTTCAATTTTACATCGTATCTTCGTTTTTTATAGTTAAATAAATTCATGCTTATTATTGCAAGCTGTGTTAGACAGTCGTTAAAAGATTTAAAAACTAAAGCTATGTTAAATCTTATGTACTTCAACTTGAGTGAATGTATCACTTTATTATTCATAATTGAGCAAAAAATTATATTATCTTTTAACATTGTAATTTTTTCATGTCAAATTTATACATGTATAAAGATAATGCCATAAAGCTAATATACTAAATAATGACATTTTTAAAAAATATATAAAAAAGGGTTTAAACATCTATCAATTATTTTTATGAAACTTGTAATTTGTAACAAAAAAAATTTTTTTACCGGAAATCGATTGGTATTATAAAAGAAATTACAAAATCTCTGAAGTTCGTAACCGGTTAACTTATTATAAACCGGAATTTAATATTTATATTAGAAAATGCTAATTTATTTTTTTTTAAAACATAATAGTTTAAATTTTGCAGAGCGGAAGGATTGATAATTATATAAATGTCGAAGAAATATTGATGTATTAAATATTTATTATCAATAATCTAATTTATATTTGAAGTAACAATAATCAGTTTTCATGAAAATCAATCAACCCAAGAATTCAAAGAAATATTTTATTTTATTTTAAATTATTTATCCATTCAACTAAAAATAAAATTTTGAAATTTATTGTAATGATATATTTCTACAATTAGTATATCAAATAAATTACAGAATTAAAATTTAATTTTAGAAAAGTTTTTTGTCTGATAATATTTATATTTTAATAATAATAATGATATTAATTCTACACATTAATAAATTTAGATTTTATTTTATTAAATTTTAAAATATATAAAAATATATAAAAGATAATTAAAATAATCAAGTATAGTAACTATTGTAAAAGTATATAGTTTGTAAGAGTAAACAAAATTAAATAATTAATTAAGTTTTTAAGCTACCGATACTCAAATATTAACCTGTTCAATAAAAGTCACAGCGAGACTAAAATAACATTAACGTTAACATTTCAATCGACACCGTAAAATTTTCATGCATATTTTACGTACTTAATTTGTAGCGATGTTACCATTATTTTATAAAGTTAACTTTCAATTTAGGTTTTCATATCAGTTTTAGTACTTTCTTACTACTTTCTTCGAATTCGTATTATTTAAATTATCACGCGTATGTATATTACAACGTTTGCGTTATAATTACTTGCGGTTAACCCAAGGAACATAACAATCATATTACTGAAAATATAAATTAAAAGCAGTAGAAACGTATGAAATCTATTAAAGCGCGATCATCATAGATAATTCATTTCTATAATTTAAATGTAAGAAACATGAAATTCAAAAAGTACGTTTATAACTGCATCATATTTACGAGTTAAAAATTAAATTACGACATTCATAATTTTCTGTTCTAGGCGATAAAGTATCATAAAAGTAGCTTAAAGGGAAAAATATGGTACGAGTGGAATACGAATAGACGCAAACCCGAATACATTTTAGAAAATTTGAATAATTTTCTTTTATCTTATAAAAAAATATTTTAATAAAACAAACTGCGTTTTAGAACAATATTCTGTTCTTTTAAAAGTTGTCGTACGTAAGTTTGCGTTAAAAAATTTCAAAAATACAGTAGTTTGAAAAATAAATAAAAATATAAAAGTATTTTCACGGTTCGTAGTTTTACATACATCTCATTTAAAAATCGACAAGAAACAGAAGCCAACGTGTCTTTCAAATAAGATAATCCGAACATAGTTTATTCGTTCCCAACTAGTTAACAAACACTCGTGTAAAAGAGAAAAATGTAAATGCTCTAACGGCGCGGTATAACGACCTCAGTCTAATACTTTAAAAGTACACTCGTCCCGCAAGAGCTGAGAGGCACTAGAAGAAAGAAAGAAAAGAACGGGCAACTCACGACAGCCCGTCAGACAAGGGTGTCGGACGGAATTCTAGATAATGCACTTTCGATGCCAAGAAAAAAAGTCGCAAAAGCAACGAACGTTTAACCGCACGAGCGCGGAAAAAGGTGTGACGCGTCCCGTGAACTTGAACTCATCGGGAGTAGACGCTGTCGATCAGCAGCCAGACATCAGGAGCGAGACATCAGCAACCAGACATCAGCAACCAGACATCAGCAACCAGACATCAGCAACCAGACACCAGCGAGTTTTCCAAAGCAGCCTTCGAGTCTCGCGTTCGGAACGGAGAACGAGGCACGAGAGTTTTCCGCGACTCTGCGACCGTCGTTTTCTCCCACGTATCCGAACAATTTGCCTCTTCTCATCGGGGATCGGAAAACCTACGCACCACGAAAAATCGCCCGATCGTACCGTGGCTCGCCCACGAAACTGACATTTAAAGAAAACTAAATTTAAATTTACGCGTACTCGGTACGATTAATCTGTAGATTAATTAATCATTCTCACGAAATTTACCTTTGATACGCGCAAAAAGTAACACCTTGCGTAAATTGCGTAACGGTAATTAAAAAACAAAATTATTGCATCGACGACATTTAAACGCAGGCGCGATCGCTCGGGAATTCAAAAATAATAAGTTGGATCGATTTAATAATGTATACGCGTGTTCCGTACCTCCGAGTAATTTAAGATGACGTTGCTTCGAAATGATTCCTGGATAGGGTTTTTCGCGTATCTTTCGCGTATCTTTCGCGTATCTTTCGCGTATCTTTCGCGTATCCTGTTTTATTATCGGGGTATAAAAGGTCGATGATCGTAATTGTAATCGTAGCGTAATTATTCGCACGTGCCTCGTCGACGGCAAAAACCATAAAATTCTCATAGAAATTAGGAAGCGACCGTTACATCAACGTAAACCTACAAATTACGTAAAAGATCTTAAATATTCGCTTAAAGACTGGTTTCGAGGGGGAAGAGGGAACGTCGCGCCTCTAAACGTGTAATTCTTCTTACGGTGGAAGAACAAGGTAAAAAGAAAAAAAACTCGCGCGCCGCGGAGGATGGCAACCAAACCCGATCCGGAGATGAGAGCCTCCCTCGTCTCCGCCTGGAACCAAAACAAACCCGAGCCGGTATTTCGCCTCCCGCTCGACCGATCTCGCTCCGATCCGGGACCACCCCGACATCCGCGTCGCCGATGTACCGTTACCCGAAAAATGTCGCAGTTCCCGCGCCTCGCGACGTCGAGGCTGCAGTGCGCGGCCCCCGCGGATTTACGACTATGCGGAGATCACGTGTTTACGCGCGCACTGGGGGAGGGGAGACGAATGAAAAAGTACCGGGAGAGAGAGAAACGAGAAACCCGGTACCGTAAACCCGTCGGCGAATCTCCGCCTGCACGCTTGACCGCGTGAGCGAGAAAAAGCCAGAGGACGAGGGAGAGAGCACGGGAGAGAGCACGGGAGAGAGCGCGAGAGAGAGCTCGAGAGAGAACTCGAGAGAGAGAACCGCGGCCACGGGGGTTATCCGTGTACGCGGTGTACGAGGTGTACGCGGGGGACCGATAGTGGGGAGGATGTTACACTTGGTGCCGGTCCGGTCAACGCTCCTACCTGCCCTCCGCGCTTAATGTATATAAAGCTCGGTGGACTTTGGCTGCGAACGGCAGAACCTTCCGTACCGCGACGATCGAGCCAAGTGAAAGATAAAGAGAGCGAGAGCGAAAGAAAGCGAAGAGAGGAAACATGAAGAGCGTCGTCGCGCTGCTGATCGCGGCCCTGGCCCTCACCGCCAGGGCTCAGATACCGAGTCTGGGCTTCTGCCCGGAGTACCTGCCGATGACTGGATTCGACATGGACAGGGTGAGTGACAAAGGTGCTCCTCGAGAGCTGATCCGACGCTGATCCGACGCTGATTCTTCCACTGGTTGTCCACGTGGTCGACGCTCCGATGATGATGATCGATCCGCGATCACCGAACCTCGACTTCCCCCCATCGAACAGTAAACAGTAGCCGATCCAAAAATTTTATATTTACATTTCAAATTTCGAGCGTGAAACTTGCATCGAACGACGTCTCAATTTTTTTTTCATTGAAACCCGATCGCTCTGTACTGATAACCGTACCGATTCGACGCGTTTAACCTACGTCTTCGTAAAAATGCGAATTATCGCGGGTTAATTGTTTGCTTCATCCTTCGCGTTTCATTTTTCGCATTCATAATAATATTAAATTTATCGTATTACGCGTATGTATTTTCTATTTAAACATCGTCGGATATCAAAGTTATATTTTTTACTGAACGCGCGTAAACATTTATTAATTTCCGATAATAAAATAAAACGGTAAAATCTTTTATCTAAATACGAGCCTGCAATAATTCGAGTAGAAGAAACAACGATTCTACAAAATTTGGACGTATCTTAAAAATGAAACGATTAAATTTCCAGTTCGATGGCATCTGGTATGAATCTGAAAGATACTTTCAATTGACCGAAGTTGCCTCGCGCTGCGTTATGTCAAACTACACCAAAGGACCCGATGGCAAATACCACGTTGTCAACGAAGTCACGAGTCGTTTGTAAGTAACACGAATAATTATTAAATTTTAAACTTGGTTATTAAATTAATTTAAACGAATGGATCGATCGTCCAGTTTATTGAAAACGAAAATTATTTCCCGTTACAGCACCGGCATCAAGCGAGTCCTCGAGGGTGAAATTAGAAAAGCTCCCTCGAAGGCCGAAGAGGGAAAACTTCACGTCAAGTATACGACGGTACCACTGATTCCTCTCGAAACTCAGTACAACGTATTGGAAACGGATTATGACAATTACGCCGTATTGTGGAGCTGCTCTGGAGTTGGTCCGGTACACACGCAGAATGCTTGGATTATGACGAGACAGCGACTCGCTCCGGGTGAAATTCTCCAGAAGGTACGATATTCGTTGCTTCGCGTAATCCCCGATATTTGGTACGTCGATAGTGAAGTCTAACGAAATCATTTCAACGATGAAACAAGTAGTTTCTCCATCCTAATCTTTAATAGATTAAATGATACACAGTTACCTTTTAAACAATATTGAAAAATTTTAACGAAAAAATTTCATTTACGAATACCTTAAAATTATATTTTCATATATTGTATTTATAAATCGTTCGAGGTTTTAAACAAAGCGGATAAACTTGGATTATATTTTCGTAAAAGCTACTTTCCCTTCGCGAAAGCTCATCGTTTGTTCTTTTGTTGCCTATTCGAATCACCCCTTAAACTCCGAATCCTAGTAATCGAAAGATCTCTCGACTCGCAACTTCGCAGGCCTACGGTGTACTCGATAAGTACAAGATCTCGAAGGTATTCTTCGTGAAGACGAACCAGGAAGACTGTGCGTACCTGGACAGCCTCCAAGCGGAGCAGGCCAACAAACCCTCCGAGCCTGCGAGGAAGCCTCAGGTCGCCGACGTCGACGACGAGGAGAGCGAGGAGGTGTCCCAGGCGCTGGCCAGCAAGAGCGCCTCCGAGATCAGGTCTCATATCGTCCCCGACGCGCCCGAGGCGATCATCAAAACCCGCCGAGCGGAGATCGACGCTCAAGAAGCGATCGCTGCTGCGGCCGTGAAACAAGCGGCTGTGGTCCAACCTATCGTCGAGATAGCTCAACCCATCGGTTAGTTCGACTCCGCTTTCTTTCGCTATTTACGATTGCCTTTTCAAATTTTATTTTTTTTATTATAGCGACGAAGACGAATTTTCACGGTAAATTGCTTCCGTTAAATTTAACTTTATTTCTTTATTTCGATGCCGATGCTTTCTTAATCAATATATAATTACAGCTTCGTTCCGAATACTTACCTTTTTTAGTTTTTTATTAGCTTCGAATTTAAAGATCGTCCAAGTCCGTGATTTTTGCGGGTATTTACCTCATCCAACGATTGTGTAATTATGACCGCGTACGAATAAACGTAATCGTAGAATCTGACGTCGATTCGATAACAATAAGATCCTGTATTTAACGACAGTAACCGATTTTCTTAAAATAAATTATCCGATTACGAATCATTGTAGAATAATTAAGGAAACTTAATCTTTGGTATAAAAAATATTCCATTACAAAATATTGGATTTTAATGTTATTTCTTAGAGATAAAATAAACGATCCTCGGGCGATAATAACGCTTCGTTGCTCAAAGTTCACTTTAAAAATCTTCCACTCGGCTTTTCAAATTCAAGGAATCGATTTAATGTTCAATAAAGTATTACGGAAAAATACAATTTGTAAAAAATAAATGTCTGAAATAATATCGTTAGTTTTTCAATGGCTGTAACATGTAATTCTCGTACCATAATTTATCCTTCGAAATATTTCTGTTGCAAACGTAAAATCGTACTTCTGAATCTTTCCCCCTTGGAACGTTTCGGTATCTCATCGAAGACGATCGTACGAAAAACATATGAAAATATTTCTCGGGCTGCAACTCGACGCCCAAGACTTGGATCGCGAACGAAATCGTCTCCCCCGATTTATCCTAGGCTCTAAAATAAAAAGAAGCCATTCCCATTTCTTGCAGCGAAGGAATAAAAGTAAATGCAGATAAATGCAGATAAATGCAGATAAATGCAGATAAATGCAGATAAATGCAGAATACTATGAAATTACAGTAGCCGTGGAGGAGGCCGTGAAGTCCGTGCCGGAGGTAATACTGAAGATCGCTGACCAGGCGAGGGAGTCGGCGTCGGAACCGGTTCAAGGACTGGCCCCGCAGCCCATCAGCGGATCCCTGAGGTCTGCGGTCGCGGTCCCAGCAGCCGAGGCGGTCGAAGCACCCAAAGAGATCGCACCGGTCGTTCTCGCGGAGCCGGAGAAGGACGCCGTGGCCGAGCCGAAGCTGGAGATCGCCGAGGATAAAATCGAGATCGTTAAGGCTTAACCGAGCGGAGGGGGAGGAGACATTATACTTCCAACGATTATACGAGTGCTGCGATACAATGCGCGATCATTCTTCCCTTTTTCCTCTTCTCGTCGTTAATCCCTTCTTCGGGGTCCCCGGGCTCGTAGCGGTAGCCGACGGAATGGGATAAAAAACCGTAAGACGCGCGTGCGGGTCCATCCCGGACACGACTACCAGTCTCGCCTGGGGGCCAACTCTGTATCTCTCGCTTTTTTTATTTTTATTTATTTATACTTGAAAAAAAAAAATGAAATGAAAACAAAACAATTAGAAATGTACCGATGTGAAAAAAACAAAAAAAAAAGATACAAATAAATTGTTACGAAAAAATCCATTTTTAAAAAAGTAACCATGTCTTCTGTCTTTTTTTTCTAATCAAATCCTTGCAGCCTATCGATCGATCATCTTCGTAAACGTATATTCAACGTACAGAAATACATTTTCTGTACAAAAAAGTTTTCGAACGTTGATACCCGTGAACGGGTACTAATAAACTTCGTTTACGACTCTCTTCGTGATTGCGTAATTTTAATATGAGAACGTAGAACGTCGATCGAACTTTAGAGCGGCTGCGTCAAATTTTAGAAAAATATTACCGTTCGTCGTCCAACGTCAGCGAACGGCGAAGTTGCGAACGAAAGTAGCTTCGAAGGCGGGCAATAACGACAGGTGCAAAGGCCGCGAGGAAGTTTGAGTTCGCCGAGTTAACTCGATCCTCCAGAAACCGGCGAAGCGTCAACCTCGACGAAGTAAACGGTCGCTGCGGGGAATTGATTCAGCGATCGGAGGAGGACGTAGGAGAGAAAGGAGGAAACGAGGAAAGAAACGAGGAAGGAAAGGGGGAAGAGAAACGAGGAAGGAAAGGGAGAGAGAAGCGAGGAAGGAAAGGGAGAGAGAAGCGAGGAAGGAAACGGAGAAGGAAACGGAGAAGGAAACGAGGAGAGAAACGGGGAGAGAAACGGGGAGAGAAACGGGGAGAGAAACGAGGAAAGAAACGAGGAAAGAAACGAGGAAAGAAACGCGGGAGGCTAAACGGAGCTAAACGAACGGCGTGCGGTGCCTCCGAATCATCGATCGACCGGGAGCGAATATTCGAGTCCTCGGGAGTTTCTTGAACCTCGCAGTCTTCTCTCTCCCTCTCTCTTTCTCTGCTTCTCTCTTTCTTTTGCCGCGTTACCGTTACTGACCCAGTAACGAGATTGTGGGCCGTGGCCCCTCGGCGAGGACGTCCAGCGGCGCTCGCCAGTCACACGAAGTCACCGGCGACGAGCAGCGCCCCGTCGAGAGGTCAAAAGACATCCAAGTGCGTAGATCGGTGATAGGTGAGCGCGTAGATCCTGGACAGGCCATCCGTACCGAATCCGAATCCCCGAATCCGCACCGACGATCATCGCCGCCGTGCCTCGCTCTACCTCCAGCTTCAAGGTCAACAGGTGACGGCCTATCGCTGCCTATTTCTTTAGCCGGTATACAGAGAGAAAGAGAGAGAGAAAGAGAGAGAGAAAGAGCAAAGAGATAAGTCCGGCTTTGATCACGGACTTCGTTAATCGTACGCTTCTGCGTTCGTATATACATAACGACGCGTTTATCATATTTATCATAGTAACAGTTAATTCGGTCTCGGGACCATCGATTTTTACGAGGGACTTTTCGAGAGGCATTTCTGTGTTTTCTCTTCTTTTTCTCTTCTTTTTCTCTTCTTTTTCTCTTCTTTTTCTCTTCCTCTGATACCGTAAGCCGGGTGTCAGGCATCCATCAATTTCCATATCGGTTCATGTATCTTATTTTGAATGTTGTTTTAATGACCTAGTAATGTATCACCGGAGCTATTTCTCGACAGATTTTGAATGTATTATGAGTACCGGTTCGTAGCGATAAAATCAAAATTAAAGAATAGCGAGTATTTCGAATCGTAGTTGGAAAGCTCTTTTCACTGCCTTACGACTACGCGATCGAAGGATCTCAAATTTAAGGTCTCGTTTATCTTCGTGATATTTTAAATTCACGCTATTCGAAATTATTTGTCGTATTAGGATATGTATATTTGTTTCGGATATTTGTAGACGTATCGGTAGAACAAACTCTGCGTGAATATAAAAAGTAATTTCAAAAGATATATATATATATTTAATATTCTTTATATTTATTATTATCTACGATTCTTTACAATATTGTTACTTTATACTTATACTTTTATTCGGAAAAGATTAGATAATCCACGGTAAAATCTTTATTAAAACTCCAAAATTTATGTAACGCTTATAATTCCAAAATTAATTCCCAAAATTTATTTGGAATTCGTATTCGTGTTTAGGTTCGGATCTAATATTTATTTCTCTTTTTATAAAAATCTAGAATTTTTAAAATTATAAAATGATACTTTCGGTACCTTTATGGAAAAATACAAAATACGACGTTATCACATAAAGTTGTGAATAATTTAGTATAATTTTTTCGATGAATAAAAACAATTATTTGAATTTTAATTCTTTATTTGAAAAAAAAATTTTATCTAATGCTTTCTTAGAAAAAACGTTTAAATAATCTATTATTTCGAAAATTGACTTGTTAATTTTTCAATGTTTGAATTCGCATTGATTAATTTCATTGTATCATTTACCAAAAAATTACGTTTTGTAAATAGAATAATAAATAATCACATCTATTGTACACAGTTATAGATAACTGTACTCGGAAATCTAAAATCTGATAGTAACGATATCAAAAAAAGTATAGACCAAGTTTGATATTAGATTAAAACTCATTCGATTAAATTCAGTGTAATATAAAATGTTTTACTTCATCAGATGTCTATATTTTTAAATATATTCGTTATTAAATAAAAAATATTTTGAACTACACATAGAAATTATTAATTAAATTTAAATAAAAATATTGATTTTCCAAATCGATATGGTGATATATATCAATAATTTTAATATTTAATTATACGTGGAATATTTTCATATCAATTATGTAATTCTTACATAAATTTCGGAAAATTTTTATTTATTTTTACGAAAATACAAATATTATAAGTATTTTAGAGGTTTATAATTCTATATTATCTGTAAAAAATATCAAGATTGTTAAATACAAACTTTTTTATTTTTGAAATTTTTTATATTTACATTTTTATGTCACTAAATATTATTAGATTTAATTTTATATATAATATAATTTACGAATAAAACTAGTTATATATCATAATATTCATATTAACTCAAATTTCAGTAAATTTCAGTACATTTGTTTATTTATTTATATTGACTTGTATCACATATTAATAACCCAAATTATAAGATGACCGAAGAAAATAAAACTTTTACTTAGTTCATTTATTATTTATTTATTATGTAAATTACTCAAGAGCATTTATCATATAAACAAAAATATTGTGATAAGTAATGTTGCAATTTAGTTAACCTTGTATCCCAGAAAAGATATATTCATTAAATTTAATGTATTCTATGACCTAAAAATTTTTTAATATAATACAAATAGGCTATTCTTTCAAATTTAATGTTTTTTCTGTAAATCTTGAACGAGATAAACAAATATTTTTAATTGTGAAGAAACCATCACACGGTTAATTGGAAAAATGACTAATTTTAACACGATTTTTCAATTTTCAAATTAGCTAAAAATTACTCTTCAACTAAAATAACTTAAAAATATGAACTACACGAATTACATATTATAATAAATAAATAAAATTGTATATACCGCAATGAGATTCTTCAACCACAGAGACTATTAATCATATTTACATTACTTGACAAAAGACTTTTTAATTCGTAACAGAATAACCTTCTTTTCTATATTAACTATTAAATTTTTCTTAAATTTAAATACACAAAATCAATTTTTATTTTTTTGATATTATAAATAATTAACGTTGCAATATAATCAAAAAGATTAATAAAGTAAAAAAATATTATAATTTGTCATCTCGAGTATTTTCAATTTTTTATATACTTTTATAATTTTTTGTAATATATTCTGTATAGTTTATTATCATTTAAAAATTTGATTTTTATAAAATAATTATGTGATAAATTATTTTTTATCATCTAACTTCAAAATTATAAAATTTAAACAAAATATAATTCGAGTACATTAAATTTATCTACGAATTCAGATATCACTGCGATAAAGACTGTAAGAATTTAAAAAATAGTTGTATCTGATATAATTTCTGCAAATTCCGAAAAGACACTTTTAATAATTATTTAGGATCGATATTTATATTTTTAAAAATATTTCCACTATGATATATATATATATATATATATATATATACATCGGACGAAATGCAAATACGTAGATTTTTTTATTTCATTTATAATTGACCTGAAATAATTATATATTGTAGTTTATATAAGAAGTTAATCATTCTAAACATAATTATCGAAGTTTAATAACTACTTTAATTTATGCATACATTTTATTTTATTTAAAAAATTGCACACAATGTTGAGAAAAAGTCGAATGACTGGTAAAAATGAATAATAACGATTTGCTGTATTAAAACTATGAGTAAAAATAAATGCTACATTATAATTCACTCGATAATTAAACAAACGTATATTATTAAAGTATGTTTTTCCAATGGACAAAAGAATATTTTTTCTGCCTGGTATTATTGAAAAATCATCCTCGCATCAAAGTTGCAAGTTATTTGAATTTTTTAAAAATAAGATCGACAACTGTTTTAATAGAAAATATAGTAATAGCTTGAAATATTTATTTTACGAAACGCAAATAAATGAAGATGTATCCTTTAATTAAAGCGTAAAATAAGTGCAGGAAACGCGAAGGAAGCTTATAAAACTAGAAATAGCAGGATGCACTCGTGCACTATTTTTACCCCGAACGCAATAATTTCCAAACAAAGACAAAGCTGACCTCAAATCGCTCAAATTTATATCTTTATAAGACTTTTGTTCGGCGCTCGCAAGCAAACATCGTTTATGCAAAAGCGAATCCCCCGAGTTCCCGAGTTTCCGAGTTCTTTGACAAGTTCTTTGACAGAGACTACCTTTTCACATCTGAATAAATATTATTACCGTAACGTACAATGCCTAGCCACGTACGATTACGTAGCGGAACATCGAGTCTCGAGGTTGATAGCGCGCACTAGAGCCGGTAACGGGTGGAAAAAAAAGGAGCGCATAGCTCGGATAACCGCGATAAGAGCGAGTCGCCGGCGGTACATCTGCTTAAATACCTGACACCGACATCAACTCGCGGACAGAACTCGAGCTTCGCAGGCTGAGTTCGATAAGAAACCGCGCGCAGAAGTAGATCATTTTTTCGCGATTCACCTTCTGCTCGGCTGTTTCTTTTCTCTAACGGTTCGACCTGACCTTCCTGGTACTTCCACAGGCCACTTGTTTCGCCACTTGTTTCGCCACTTGTTTCACCACACATTTTAGGCCTAACGAAATTTCTCTTTTTCTTTCAGGATTACAAGTGTTTTTCGCTCCGATCGACGCGATGTGGATTTATCTAGGATTCTTTTTACTCGGAGGTGCCGCGGCTCAAATTCCTTTCATAGGCGGCTGTCCGAAAGTCGATACCGTTTCAGATTTAGATATCCAAAAGGTAACCCCAGCTATTTACATCTTATCGATAAAACTGTCCGATCGACTTCTTTTTTTCCTTTTTATTTTTTTTAATCACTCTCCTTCGTATTTTCGATTCGAGTTCGCGTCGATCTCTCGTCAATTTGGTCAAAACTTTTATGTATAATTTTGAATTTTGTACCACCAAATAACGATAGTAACGATGATGATAGTCGCGGTGGCGATAATAAAAAAGAAAACTGATTATTAGAAAGTACATTGAACGATCTCAACGTACTCTAGAATAGTTTAATGTTATTTTTCACATACCGCATATATTTGTATAAAGTTTGTTTAAGCATTATTTAAAGAAAAATATTATCGTCTTAGAATAAAAATAATTAATTTTTACTTTACCTATTCTGTTTTCAATTTAAAATTTTGATTTTTAATCGTTTAAACTTACTTTAACGCATGTAACCTTTTAATTATAAAAACATTATACTTTCGTTGTTTAAAATATACCGAATTTACTTACTTTTACATTTAAATCGTACGTTCCGAATAATTATCGCAATTATTACCTACTACAATTATTACAATGATTCATAATAAAATTATTCAAATATTTAAAAATTTATCGTACCGATTCATCTATTGAATAGCGAACGTTATCAAATTTTAATTTAAAAATTCAATTCTCATTTTTTAATATTAAATAATTAGAATTTCACAAGTTGAATATAAGAACTATGCCTTTTATATTTATGAAAGACGACTTTGAATCAGATATCAACTATTATAATTTATGAGCCTACTTTCAAATGTATATTTTAAGCATTATAAGTATTACCTGATTTGACAGTTCCGTTATTTATCTAAATGACTTACAAAAATAGAATACAGAGATTCGGTACTCGATATATTTATAAGAATTCTGCAGGATATTGCGTATATACTTATATTGCAACGGAAAAAATCAAAATCAGATTAATTATTTAAATTTGAATAAAATTTAATAAGCAAAAAAGTATGAAAAGAAACGAATAAACTTAATAATGATTAAAATGTATTATATCGATGTTACTATGGATATAATTATAAAAATAATATACAATTGAAATATTTGGCTATACATTATAATACAAAATACTATAAATATTGCGAGTAAAGTTTAAGTTAAGAATTGAAAACGCACAAATCAACATAAATCAATAAATACATCTTTATTCAACTTGGACGTTTGTTATCGACTGCTAAACTAACACTTCTACGTTTACTCGAACAGTACTGCCTTAACCGTCGGCTTATGAATTTCTTGCGCTTATTACTTTATACTCGCATCGTTCCGATTCATTCTAGTAATCGTGTTTCGTAACAAACTCCTATCCAGTTCCTCTTCCCGCTCACAACTCGATCCCTGCAATATCGTTGAAAAATTTATTTTTAAAATTTCTTATTTAAAACTCTTTAAAACGTCTTATTTTTTCTTAACTAATCAAAATAGGCAATGCAACAATAACAAGATGAGCTAAAAGTGTAACGTAGATTTCTAAATTATATTATGATATAAATTCTCGGTTATTCTTCGGTTATTCTTCGGTTATTCTTCGGTTATTCTTCGGTTATTCCATTAAAATTAAAAATACGAAATATCCGTTTGAAAAAAGCGAAAACGAGTTTTACGTATTGTTGCGTGTTGGTTACATTCGCGCGTAACGTTTGGATCGTAACAATTGGATCGTACGGTATTTCCGTATATCGAACGATTAAAACAGTATGAAAACTGAAGCGTCGTCTACATCGCTTATATTTTGAATGAATTCGTTTGTCTTCCCGTTGAAACATCAACGGAGAAAGTTGACGAATGCGTGTAAATAACAACAAACAACCATTTGTATTAACCTATTTAAATCATAAACGCGGGCATTGATTCGACGCTAAATATGCGCATGCACGAATGAGACAAAGCTCCGAAGTTCCTGGATGAGTCGTTGAAAGGAAAAAATTTTACGTTTGACTTTCAGTACCTCGGAAAGTGGTACGAAGCCGAGCGTTACTTCGCTTTCTTCGAGTTTGGTGGCAAATGCGTCACCGCGACTTACACCGGCAACGATAACGGAACCGTAACCGTCGTTAACAAACAAATTTCATCCTTGTGAGTATAGACGCTGCTTATTAGCCATTCCTCCGACGAAAATGATCGCGATGACACGATTAACCGATTGTTTCCAATTGTTTCCAAAGGAGCGGCGTTGCTTCGAGCATCCAGGGTTACGCCACCCAAAAATCGAGCAACAAGGCCAAACTGTCCGTCGTCTTTCCCTCGATGCCGGTACATTTTGACGCTCCCTATTGGATCCTTGATACCGATTACACTTCGTACGCGGTCGTCTGGAGCTGCTCCGATTTCGGCATTTTCAGGTAATGTCATGTTACGAATACGGCTAGTTTCCTATGACGTGGGAATACGATACCGTACCACTATACCAATATGTATACAAGATATATACTTAAACAACGACACGAGTCATTTTACCTTGTTAAATAATTCCAATTAATGCCAATTAATTCTAGTTTTTATTGTGTATTTAATGAATAAATAGTATAACGTGTATTGATACAACAAATAGATTTATACTCATCGCATTTTTATGGAGTATAAGAAGATAATGAAACCGATAAAAGATAAATACATTCGTTATGATTCATATATTATATAATGCAAAAAAGACAATTATTAATTACATGTTTTTCAAAAGCCAATATTATTAAAGATTTTATAGTAAAATAAAATATAACATTGAAAATATATTGCATTCTCGTTAACTACTTATATAATCATTTTTTTAAAAAAAATTATTTATGAATTTACTACAACCTATTACGATATAAAATTTATGAAAATCCTTATACTACAATTTACAATTACATTGTCAAGAATTTTTAATCTCTTTCGATATAAATGATTTATTTATAAAAAATTAAATCTACGAAATGATTCATTTTAATAAAAAGAAGATATATAAATTTTTATCAAAACAAGATTAGTAGAGATAAAATTTAATATAATACATAGAAATATCCACAGAATTTGGATTTTTTATTTGCAAGTAATAAAAGAAACAATTTATTGTCATGATTTAGAGATTATTTAAATCTTGAAGTTGACTACTTATTATACTTTTTTAATACATTTGAAAATTTATAACAAAATAGATAATAATATTTTTTTTTGAGCAAATTACTTAAAATTTTCCAAAAAATAGATTTTCTAAATAAATATACATTTTATAACTTAATATAATAAAATATTTTAATTCATTAAAATGTAATTATTTTTAAATTTAAAAAAAATTAAAACGATATTATTAAGAAATAATTAGTATGTCTCATCGTCGGAACATTTTAAAAATAATATACTTTATAAAGATGACAATCTGTATTATTTATTATTTGATATATATATGAAAATTAAAATAAAAATCATTTTTAGTATGATAATTAACTTATAAAAAATATAATATATATTTACTATTTATTTATAAACAAAAAATTAAATACAATGTTAATAATGTAAGTTTTGTTGTATTATCGAAAAATAATTAATGTAGTAACCCAAGAAAACTCATTCGATTTGTAAAACATAAGCTATCGACATTTGTACATTTACTAATTTTTTAAATCGTTTCCCTTTTAATTCTAGCACAAGGAATGCATGGATTTTGACACGAGATCGATACCCAGCAATTGCTGTTTTAGAAAAGGCATATCAGGCCGTAGACAAGAATAAAATCAGCAGAGCATTTTTAGTGCGGACGGATCAGAAGAACTGTGTCGAAGAAAATACAGACAAAAATAAAGTTCCTTAAACGAAAACTATATTTACTTAAGAATATTTCAAAAGATAAGTAAATTTCGAACTGTTGTTTTGTAAATAGATGAAAATAATATTTTCAAAAATCGTAAAGGCAAGAACTCATCGTTACTTTAGGAGCTCAACATTTATGGTAAGGAAGAAAACTGCAAAACAAAGGCTCGAACAATAGTCGAAATCGCAAGAGTTAAATATTAATATTTAATTATTAATTATCATTAAAATGTATTGTTCATTGTAAAACGCATATGTTTAGATAATTGTACGTTTTTATTGTAGTTATTTACTTATGTTGCAGAAGCTTGTAATATATTTAATTAATTTATTGTTATTTAAATAATAAATAAACAAGTGTGATATTATAAGTGCTTTGATTATTGATGATTGTTTACGATTTGTAAAAAAATATTTTTAAGCGTATATTTAGAACTTGGATCGTTCCGACATCTATGAAGTAAATGCCGAAACTACGTTCAAGGGTTCTTCACTTTCCCGCAAGATGTCGACTCTGTTCAAGCAAGGTTCTCCAAGAGTTATTAAAATTGTAAGTAGAAAGAAATTACGCGTTTAATTAAAAATGACTACGGTATAATTACAATAAAATTACACTTTGAGTAAAAAAATATATACAAGATTAAGGCATTTGTATCAAGTCTAAATAAATAATAAAATCCGAGAAAGCAACGAATAAAATTAATGCATATGCAAATTGAAATTTGAGATCCATACATTAAATTAGAATGAATTTAATTCCAAAGTGAACTTGAATAAATATTTATCGAATGCCTTATTATAACAAATGATAGGTGCCAAGAAAATAAATGATTAGAATGTAATCAAAGTTAATGGACTATCGACGCTTAGAAAAGTAATTAACCGAGCAATTAATTATAGTGCCAATTCTATCTCTCCGTGAAAAATGAAGCTCAAAGGAAAAGTTGGATGAAAGCCATCGAGTTCCGTGCAAAAAAGATAAAATCCCCGGGTTCCGAGCGCGTATTTCATAAACTCATACAGCAACCGCCAATAGTATTTATTATTTATCGCGAGCCATGGAACGAAAATCACGGCTCCAGGGGAAACGAGAAAACCCGAGGACAAAAAGTAAACGCACACGAGCAGATCTCGAAGCTTTCCCACGGCAAAAACGAAGCGGAAGCTGGAAGGTGGTGGATGGTGGTGGATGGTGGTGGAAGGTACTCGCGAATCGAATATTACCGGGTGACGCATCGGCAAATACGCGACGGACCCTCCGGACGTCGTCGTGCGACAATGCACCACGAAATTAAACCAACAGACCGACGGATCGAAGGACGCCCTTATCGAGGGGTTGCAAACGAATCCGACGCGTGTCTACGTTCGTTTCTCCTCGAACCTCGCGCTGATTTACTTCCAGCAGAGCTTGTTGACCCGCCCCATCCAAAATCCGCGTCGCGTATTTGCAAATCCGGGAGCGAGTATTTTCTCTCTTGATTGGGGACCCGCGAGAAGTCCTTTGTTCTTTGCGCGAAAGCTTTTCGAGGATGAAGTTTTGTGAGTTGATATAGTTCGTATACTTCATACAGTTGATATACGAATGGGAAACTCGAGCAAGGAAACGTTCGTCTCGTACAAAACCCTTTTTTTTTTTTTTTTTTCGTCTCGGTACTCGTCAATGAAAACGACTGCGTATCTCCGCTTTTTCGTTTCATCCGAATCAAATTTTTATCGGTGTATCAACTGTAAGTTCCTGCTATTTTCAAAGATTAATGAGATTCCATTCCTCGAGCATTCGATACAAATCGATCGTTCTATTTTTAAAATGAATTTCGATTTATTAAAAACGCTGATCTACATCGATACGCTTATGTATTAATCAATAAAATTTCGACCGATTTCACCTTAATTTATCGTCTCTCTATCAAAACTAATATTTATATAAAATTATGTTATCGTTGAATAATAAATAGTCGCTATATATTAATGATAAAAAATTGATTTATAGTTTAATTATAGATAAACGTAGATAATCTAATTAATAATTATCCGATTCAATATTTACATAAATAAAATTGTTAACGTGATTTAAGATTCATTAAAATGTTTTGATGTGACATATTTGACATTTGTATTACAATTTGTGCGATATAATTCATTGATTCAACGGTAACGAATATCAAACAAAGAAAAAAATATAAGCAAATATTTTACTACGTTCTATTCCATTCCATAAAATTACCTCGCGTCTAAAAAAAGTCTTAGCGTGTCGTAATTTAAAAATACAAAACAAACAAATTATAAACAAATATATATTTGGTCAACGTTAGAATAAATTTGAATTTAAATTTAGAATTATCTCACTGCATATTATTTTAAGGTTGAATTTTATATTCGCATGAATTTGTTGGGGTAATATTTAATATATTTTATATTATACTTCTATATAAGAAGAGCGAAATGTGCTGAAATATTATTTTTTCCTCTATTTAATCTTAATATAAATGATAAAAACAACAATATATTGAAAAATAACTTAGGATAAATATTCGAAAATACGATTATCATTATTTATCTTTCAATTACAAGCCTCCGTCCAAATCGAAGAAACTTTAAAGCTAAAATTTTTATATTGAAACATAAATAGAAAAAGGTACAGCCATTTTTATTATGAAAACTGCATTTGCGAGAGTCGGTAAAATATGTTTCCAATCAAAATACAACAGTCATAATAGTGGCTTAGCTGTACATGGAAATGGGAAAAGCCGTCCTGAATACGCCCAACCACTTCGCCTTATTGTCTGCATTATACATTTTTGTTACCCCCGACTAGAAATACAAGCATATGCTTACCCAAGAACCCCAGACTATATATTAGAAATAAAAAGACATACGACAACTGGTACTACCCGGAAAAATATAATCATAAATTTTTACATTGATTTATGACTAGAATAAATCGTACAGGTGTGTCACTTAATAAACCTAGTGTATACACAATGAACCCCCTAAACCTATGCGAATGAAATATGCGATCACAGTCAAGGGTTAACTTATATATTTGTGCGTGAGAATTGGATTTTATTTTAAAAGTTCATCCGCAAACGCAAACGACTAATTTAAGCTTATTAATATTAAACAATATTTTCATTAAACTTTAATAATGATTAATCTTTCGAATGGAGTGAAGTTTTTTTTCGCAATAAGAAATTGTTTAATTTATCAGCGATAGATGTAAAGTATCGAATAGAACAGCATCCGAGTAGTTAACAGACGCGAAGGATTTCTCAATTCGAAACAGTCATGATGAAAAGATTTCATGAATTATTAATCAAATATATCATATGGTAAGATAATTTTAAATGAAACGAACGATTTTTTTTAAGTTACTGTTATGTACATTAGATTATATCTTCTTATATTGAAAATTTAGTATACTTCTTGTTCTCATCTATTCCCGATCTCTTTTTTTTTAGTATTTTTAAGACACGCATGAGTAATCTTTTATCTGTTATCTTCTTTTCTTCGATTACTTTTTTCATTTTTTAAATTTAAATGAAATGTCGTATAATGTAATCAAATAATAATTCGTAACTGGTTGCATTTTAATTTACATTTCCAATTACTTTTGTAAGATAGATTTTCTCGATCTTTACGACACTGATTATTCGTATCGGTAAAAGCTTTGTATTGGTGTTTAAAATGTATTACAAAATTCCTTTGATTATTTTCTCGAATATGAAAATAAAAAAGAAATAAAATAATTTTTCACTTTATAAATTGTAATAAGAATATTACATTTAAGAGACAACTACGCATAAGTATTAGGTGTTGAGAATGAACACATTTTTAAACAAAAAATGCTTCTAAACTTAAATATATCTGGCCAGCCAAACAAATTGCTGATGAAAGATAAGTCTAACTTTATTATGTTTGCGAGGTGAATCCGCCCCTCATTACTTTTAAAACCACCGTTTACTTATCCACAATATAAATAAAATTATTTAGATATTGATTTACAAAAACCAACTTTCAATTTTCGTTTGTCCAAGAACTAACATACTCGATCGATTTAGCAATTATTTTTATTAAAAAGTTATCGAATTTAATCATAATAATATAATACGCACGAGAATAGTTTCGAGTAAATTAATTTTATTTTATGCAGTTAGATGTGGAATTATTAAAAAAAGTTTTAATTATAATTTTTGTTGGATAAAACTAACGATTCATTATAAAATATAACGAAAAAAGTTATTAAAAAAGGAACGAAACATTTTAAGAATTTCTTATATATTCCGAAAAGAGGTAGATAATGAAAAAATATTCGAGAGTGGAATAAAAGAATAATATGTAGGACAAAAATAGTTGTGTTTCCATTGTTGCATTTCAAACTCTCCAACGATACATTTAACTTACCAAAAATATATTTCAGATGTACGTAAGCTTTTTAAAAAATAAACGAAATTTATGGTAAATATCAATGAATAATATTAAACTATAGAATCAATTAATTTTATTATGATTTACGTTTATCATAAAATATAATATTATTCTGCAATCTTTAAATTAAGGAAAGAAAATTTTTTGAAATGTTGTAATCACGATTAAAATTTTTGACAATCTTTTTTATTTTAAGATTATTTAAGAAATATCTTTAGATATTATCCTTTCTACAAGTTTAAAATTTCTTATAACGATATTGAATTTCATACTTTACTACTTAGCATATTTTAATCATTAGAGTTTTGGTCATATTTTATAATATAATCATGTGAATAGATTTAGAAAAAATCAAAAAATAATACTTTTAAATATCATTTTAATTTCTTTTATTATATAAAATATTTAATTTAAAAATAAACTATTAAAATATAATATTTTAAAAAAATTTAAACGTTATATTAACTAACTGCTGCAGATAATATCTAAAATAAATATCTCTTATTAAAATTATTTTTAAATTGAAAGGCACACGCATATACTTACATATATACATAAATACGTAATTATAAAAAACTTAATGTTTAACACGATAGACTTTCCATCAGTGTTTATATAAATCAATAAATTAATAGTAATTCGTTGTATTATAAGATATTTATTAGATACGTGTTTTATATATAAATCTAATTCTATATTTACATATTACACAACCACATGTTTATAATATACCGTATTCAATGAATATTAGTAATCCGTGTGCCAACACTAAATTTAAAAAAAAATATTATATACCTTATATCAAATGCATTGTAAATAATATAATATAATGTTCTTATAACTAATCTTTAATCTTCGTAAAAATTATATATAATGTCATAATTGTTAAATACAAAATATAATAAAACAAAAGAGCAGGAAAAAAATAGGCAATATTAATTAGATCTTTTGAAATTATAAAATAACTACTGTACATACATTTAAATAATTAAAGAGGAAACTACATATTTTTAAATATGATCAAAATAAATTTCGTTAAAATGAGAATTCTTACTTATAAAGTTATACCTAAATATATCTTTATTCATCATATATAAAAATTTTAAAGCATTTTTCATATTTATATCCTGTTTATAAATATATTACAAATTTCTTATAAGTAAAAAATATTTGCTTTATTTTATTTTAAATATGCATTAATATTATTTAATGGTATTATTTTAACTATCGAACAGAATAAATTATAAAATAACGCTAATAATAATAAAAATCAATGTATTTATAACGGCAAAATTACATTAGACATGGCACACATGACTAATGTTTGTGATGTATTTTGTCTAATCAAACAAAATTAATTATCAATTTCTAGCTTAAAAAATGTATATTTGCAATAATAATTATGTGCTAGATCGTTAAACAAATTTAATAAAGAAAAATTAAATATTATAATTCATTGAACGATATAAATATAAATGTTAATGATTATGTTTATTATATAAAAGATTATTTTTTCACAAATGTGATTAAAAAATCATTTAATTTAAATTCTGCGAATAGAAATTAATATTCTGCAGCCACGCAATTAAAACCTACTAATTTATTAATATATACATCTCGAAATGTACGTTACCACTTTTTTGAAAAATAAAATTAAGAAATTTTAAATTCATACATACATTAATTTTACAACTTTGTTTATAAATCGAAAATAAAGGAACAAAAGCTAAAGATATACACCTCAAAATCGGAAATTCAAATGTTGAAAATTTATGTTCGTATTAATAATATCACCTGATCAAGTTGACAAGGAAATTTCGTGCTAGTAAAATTGTTAACACAGTTAACACATAAAGGTAAAAACGATTTTCTGTCATCGCTTGTCTCGTAAAAAGAACAGTTTGTGTCCTCTACATTGCCATTTACGAGTGTCTGAGTTTTCTTATAAACCCTCTATACACGCCATAGCATGTAATTACGCCTACAATAATATCATCTTTATCAATCTTGCATCGAGACATTTATCGTAATAATATTATTGTGTACAAAATATATATTTATCGAATTATTGAAGAATTTACGCGATAATAATTTTTATTTTATTTTTCTTATTTAGGTTAACTTCATTTCTGTTTAAAGAATTTAAATGATCCATTAATTTCAAAATGATGCGCCATTGCAATACATTTTCCCAGAATCGTGACCAAGTTATTCGTATTTAATTAACTAGAGTACAACACGTAGTTCTCTTAAAGTTTTAAATAAAATTAATATCTTTTAATCTTATTACAATTTCATTACAGTTATTCATGCGCTTTTAAACCATTTTTAACAATTCGTTTATTTGGTAAGCTATTCTTATTTACATTATCATTTCAACAATTGAAGTTTTGTATAAAAATTTTTGATCTACGCGGAAATAATTTTACTCGTTCGATTTAACGAAAAATTGTTATTACAATATTTTTTTAAATGAATACATCTGTAACTAAATTTATAATACATTTACGAAATTCTTTCGTTTATTTAATATGAAAAATTTTAAGTTCATCATTCTTTGATTCGTATAATTTAAAATTTTTAACGTAGCTAATTTATATACCAGAATAAAACAGTTTATTACATTTAATATAGGCGATATTTCATATTTAATTTTATATACAAAGTTAGCTTACAAGTCGTGAAAAAGTTATAATAGCGTACATCGATCATTGGAATAATTAAAAAAATTGAAACGAAACTGCGAAAATCGTGATTTTGTTATTCTCGAAATGGTGACTAAATAAGTGTCTCTAAATAAGTGTGTTAATGGAATCGTTAAAGTCTTTTAATTTGTATGCTAATTTGGAGCTTATTTTAAAAATAATTTGGGTAAATGTTATCTTAAGAAGAAAACAAATTTTTTCTTTAACGAAGCCTAATGGAAAGAAGGAAGGATAAGTACGCGGAGGTGGCATTAAGAAAGAATAAAGAAACGCTATTAGAGATATTAATTTCTTCGTTAAATCCTAAAAGTAATACAATATTTTCAATTTAAAAGGTAATTTACGAGTATCCAGGCCGGGACGATTTCTATCGTCCGGGTAGATAGAAGGACGCGTAAAAGTGCACTTACACGAGGAGCAGCAACAGTGTGCAAATACCTCCTTAAAATTCAAAAAAGGCAAAAAACGAGCAGACCGAGAAAACAGGCGAGCGTTCTACTCTCGTAAAGTCCCATCAGAGATAATGCAAAATCCGGGCAGAGCAGGAGGGGCCGAGAGGAGAGGGGTAAAGGGAGAGAAAAGAAAATTGGCGATATTGAAGCGAGTCGACGGCCAAGTCGACGGCCAAGTCGACGGCCAAGTCGACGGCCAAGTTGGACTCGGAGAGACGCTACCGAGGCGTCCCGACGTCGCTCCTCTCCTCGTGCTTCGTGCACTTTTCGACCTCGTTCGTCAGCGATAGAAAGAGGAGGCAAGAGTGAGGAGGCAAGAGGGAGGGAGGGGGGGGAGGGAGAACACCGGCCACGGAGCTTGTAATAACAGGGTGCAGAACCGAGGCTAAACAAACATACACGCCCATGGCAGGTCTCCCTCTCCCTCCCTCTCCCTCCCTCTCCCTCCCTCTCCCTCCCTCGCCCTCCCTACCTCTCCCCCCACGGATGGAAATGCGTGTAGCAAAAATTAACGCACGCGAAAAAGGGCAGCTGGAGGGAGATGCTGTCCGTCCCGAGCGAGGCACAAGACTCACGAGAGAAAAAAAAAAGAGAGAGGCCAGGGGAGAGAAAATGAGCGTTGTCAGGGTTCAATAACTTGTGCGGACTTGAGGGATTTTGCGCGCTTGTACTTTCGTAAGATCTCTCTCGCTGTCTCTCTCCTTCTTTGTTTCTTCCTCGCTTCCTCTTTGTCTCGCTTTTTCTCTCGGGCGAGTTAAAAAAAAAAGGCGAACGAACAAGGATAGAATTGAAAAGGAATTTCTCCGTTACCTTGGCGTGTATAGGTTTCGATGTTTTTTTCGGCGCTTGTTAGCGACTTTCTTTAAATTATGTTGCCTTTATTTTCTTTTTTCGGATTAGAATTATTGCTTTTTTTACTCGTTCGAGTAATTTCAAATGTATAAACTTTGATTACTTTGGCATTTATTTTAAGACGTATTAAGCCAACGAGTATTTATAATAATAATCGTTATTTTCCACGTAATTTATCTTAGATTTCAACGCGTTAAATAAATCGGGCAAATTATTCACTTTCGGATAAAAATAATTATTATGAATTTTTGTGGTTTTACGAAATCGGCTTTATCAACGGTGTGATCGAATTAACGTGTTTTAACGAGTAAACTCACTTATATAAAAAAGCGGAACATTTTCTGGTAAGCTCATTGAAGTATCTTGTCTCGATAATATTACCGATAAAGTCAATTTTAAGCGCGCGATCGTCGTCGATCAGCTTATTTAGTATACATACAAACTTTTACACTTTTTTTTACGTATCCTTTCATCGATACAAATGATGTATTAAAAGATCGATATAAGATTCCGAATATTGTTTATATAAGTATAAATTTTACGTCGGCTTTACTCCGGCGTACATTCAACGTTTACGCTTGGAAAATACATAGGCTTGGATATATTTTAACGACTTTTGCTAAATAAGGAAAAGATATTCTATTTAAAATAATAATATTTTGAAAACGCAGCACTGTATATATAAATATATGGGAGTAGTCCGTAAAGTAAAGAAAAGTAAGCGTCTCCTCGGAAAACTTATCCTAACCGTTTGCCATAAATTAGATCGTTGGACACTTTGCCGCGATAAAAGTAGATTCGAAATAAAATTTACGGGAATCTTAACATTCAATTTCGCAAAATTTGCCTTCGAAAGCGAAAGTAAAACAAAGGTGCGTTGGCTTCGACACCGCTCCCTTGGAACTCTAATCAATAAACATGAGATTACCGAGACAGCAGCTAACGTTATACAGTGGAGTTCTTACGTTTCGCCGGACGATCGCACCCCTATCATCGAGTTCTCGGTAAGTGAACACGAGCTCGAGTGAAGTGGAGAAGTCACCCGCGCATACATTACGAATGACAAGATTACGAAACACAAGCGCGCGAAAAAGCCGTGTCGCGAAAAGAGGAGTGAAAAGTAAGCGAGGGAGATGGCGAGAGAGCGAGAGAGCGAGAGAGCGACGTCCGTAGGAGGTGGCAGCCCAGCCCAATCAATTACCCGGCGTCATAAAAATCCATTTTAAGCCCCACAGGCCGATGGAACGAGCACCCGATGCTCGTGTCGAAAGCAATAACAAGCCGAAGGAACAAGGCGGATTTTCGCGTCAGTCAAAACATACGTGACTTTTATTCCGCTAACGAGTTTTATTGGCCTCGCTGTAAACGACTTGCGGGCCCCGTTGGCCCATTTAATGGTTGGAATGCAAGCGACCGTCTACACAATGCCTCGGTGTACCTGTCTCGGAGGCGAGGATGTATTAGCTCCGTTTTTTATTATGCAGATTCGGACTCGCGCTCCTTTTCAACGTTTATCGCGGGAGGAACGCGGGAGGAACGAGGGAGGAACGCGGGAGGAACTCGAGAGGAACGCGGGAGGAACTTTGGACTTTCTCCACTGGTCTTTATTCGCGTATCGCGTTCCCGCTGCTACGTTCCCCCCCTTGCCCGAATAGACGGAGAAGGAAGCAAGATGGACGCGTAATAAGGCGAGTAATAAAGGTTATCGCGGATTGCGTGTTTTTAAACCTGCTCGGGATATCGTTGTAAACAGAAAAATGAGTAGCCTGTAGCGACGCGTGCGTGACGTAACCGTGGGTTACCACTTTCCAACGCGGAGTAGGAAGATTTGGATAACGATCCGGAGACAAATCTTGGAAAACGCAGTTTTTCCATTCGTTCCGAGTTTGCTGTTTTTACCGATACTACCGAAACTACCGAAACTAGTTTGTTCTTTTACAAAAATACTTGTTTTTCCTGAAAAAATATAATTTTTTGAATGTAATTGTTACAACGTAAAAACATTTCATAATATAGTAAAATATAAAATACCTCGGAGAAGTTTAATTTATTCGTGTATTAAGTACACATTTTTACATCGTAAGTAATTATCTTAATTTATTCGATAACATTTTTTATTCAAAAATTATTACTTTAAATTTGTCCACTTTGTTATTGATAGGATAAATCGATCTAACGACTTGATTTTATGCGAGTATAATGAATATTTATAAACAGTTTTATATTTATTCGAAAAAAGGTTTATATTGATTTATTTACATAATACATCGGTAATAAAAAACTTTTTTTCAACCGCCTTAACAGGTTGATATCGTAAAATGAATTAAAAAATTTTAAAGCCCAATTTCACTAAAGAATATAAAATATATAATTTTGTAGAAACTTTAATTCTGATTTATTTTATTTTTAACGTTTTCCAGTGGTACACACAGAAACGCTAGAGTGAAACGTTGGATGTCGCGTTTATGCTGTAAAATTTTTTTTCCCGCTATCCTAAATGTTCGTCTGTTGTTCAAAAGTTTGCATTGAAATAGAAGAATCAAAGAGGAAAATATGAAAGTGGAAGACGGTAAGACGGTAAGACGGATAACCGAATCGAATAAAGATCGATTAAAGAAACCTGTGACGCCATTCCACCGTTAAAGTACTTATGCGATACGTAAGCAGCCGGTATTAGCATGAACGGGAAAAAAGTACACGCAAATTTATTTCGGTGATGGTTGACGTGAGCTCGGGCGATGCGCATGGCTACAGGAAAAAAAGTAAGAAATGAAAACACCGTGCAAGCGCGTATCTCCTTTCGAGGTAAATTAGCCGATACCGAAATAAAAGGAAGCGGAAAAAAATTCACGGTTGCTCGGCAATTAAATGGATGAGCTTACGCGGAACCATGAATCTTTCGTAAATAAATTCTCCGACTGTCCATTTCTCGTGTCTCCTCCGGGCTTAGCATATGCATTTCTTGTTCCCTGCCGAGAGGGGGGCGGTAGGGAGACGGGCCGGGGGGGAAGGAGCAAGGCTAGGCAGAATATCAGGTGTCGCTCGACGCAAAAAACACGCGAATCCGACGCCTCGTAAGGTAAAGCTTGAAATGCGCGTGCGCTCGCGACCTCGCCAAAATAGGTCCGATGCTTTTTATTCGGCCCTGCATTCTCGCTTTCTCGGGAAGGATTGCGTTTCGGAGGTGCGTCCGGGTGGTCCTCTATCCGCTCGCGATTTTTGCTTCCTTCGTATTCCTTCGTCTTCCTTCGTCTTCCTTCCCGTACTCGCAGCCTCCCCCACCCACTATTTCTCTCGGTTGCATTCCCTTTCGTTGCGTCTACACGAGCTTCGGTTTGTTTCGCAATCTTGTGTTTTCAAAAGCAATTTTATGTTTTATACCTATAGCCGCGGTTCATTGTGCTGTTATTATGTTATGACGTAACGATGAAATCACGATTAAGTTGTCGCACGTTGGATAATTTACTTATGATCTTCGCTTTCCGAAGATTCCAGAGATGATCGCGTGTGAATTTAGTAACTTGTGTTCATAAAACCTGATTAATTTAGCTTTTTCGTTTATCCGAATAAATCCAACTATTTTCTATCGGTCCTTCGATCACTTCTTGAAACATAAACGTAATTATGATAAATGTAATTAGTTTATAAGATTTTACATAAATTATAATCGTTTAAAATCATCGTTTAGTATGTAAATAATCTTAAATTTAAAAATTGAACTTCTCAATTTTTGCCACAATTTAATACCACGTGAAATATTATCGATATCGAGCAAAGAAAACGGTACAAATGAAATAAGAGTTACTAAACAATTTTATTTTTATATATTAATTTGTTTTTAAGATAAAAATACAATAAAACAAGTTACATCGATATTACTCAAAAACCAAATGTATTTTACGTCCCTATTATTAATTTTGGTAGTAAGGATAAAAATGAAACTTATTAACCCTTTGTTCAAAATTCAATTAATAAGTAAACAAAAAAAATGTTCACATGAAAATTGCCGTGAAATTTACGATAATCTTGGGACCGCAAGTAGTAATAATAAAAATATCCGACCACATCAGAATGCTGGTTATGTATAGTATGTGACGCTCGTTTATGCCCCTATAACTCTAGAACGGGTCGACCGATTTTGATGTATCAAATGTCAATTGGTTTTGTATAATTGTGAGTGTTGCCGAATATATTTAGTATTTATAAGATAAACGTACAGTTTTTAAATGTATTTATTTATCGTCCTTAATATTGAAAATCCCAAAATTATCGGAATCGTAACGTAGTTTGATATCGTATTATTTTTTAATATTGACTTTAGATAATATTGTGAAATCGTTACATGTAACTCTATAAACATATAAATGATTTCTCCTTAAACAATCTTTATTCGTTTCCTGTATATAATTTCTAAATTATGTTTATCTGGAAACGATAAAAGTTCTATAATAAAAATATTAAATTAAGATTATATATCATTTTATCGCGTATGAAACTATAGTAAATATCGATTCCATTAAAAAACAAAATTACAAATTCAATAAAGAAAAAAAACTATTCAAATAAATTATCATGCAAATTCTGAAATATATTGTTTTATTTTCTAGAATTTCAGAATATACATTTTTCTTTGAAGACTTTCACAAATGTCATCGTATCTTCTGTTTCTAAAGGATGTATACATATATTTCGCGAAGAGAAAATAAAACAAAGTATCTTGAAAAATCATGTAACCGGTTATTTTATTTCTGGTGTAAATATTGTATTTCGAAGAATATATGTTTATGTGTGTGCACTCTTGCGTATCTATGCGTATAGACTAATAAAAACAATAGTCTGGTTAAATAAACAAGGATGTACGTAATTAAAAAAATAAACTTTTCGTACGCTTTTACGTTACTGCTATAAATCAAACAGTTACTTCTTTTACGAATTTCTTAAAAAATCACTTTATTACGGTACTAACATACTGCCATGTATATAACTATTTATAATTATTGTAGTCAACTATAATTATTGCGTTAAATTAAATTTACATAATGGATCAAAGTTAATCATTTAATTTCATTTTTGTGAATCTTGTTAACAACTACGTAAAAGAACCGAGATGACCCGGTATTTTTAATGAGCGTACGTTGAAATTTCAATGAAATAAAGCGACGCCGGTCTTCATCTCGTCTAGCAAAATAAACTCGCAGACTTTCCTTTAACTTTTCTCTTATATTTGACTGTCTTTTTATTACGTGACTCACGGTTACAACAAAAAATTTCATCGTCATTTAAATTTCAGTGCATAAGTTACGTTTAAAAGAAACTACATATTTGAAGTTTATAATGAATCCATTCTTTACGATTATCGTTCTATAGCAGTGTACTCGTTAAAATTCTAAAAATAAATTTTCCCATCCAATTTCACAGTGACTGATTAGCGTTATTCAAAGTGGGTATTAATTCTTAAACAGTAAATGTATTTAATTTCTTGATAAGATACGAGAATGTTAATTTAACTTTAAGAATTAAATCTAATGATTTCGTTTACCTTTCTTTAAAGAACCCCAAGTATTTTACTCAATTTAATAATATATAAAACTAATATAAACGTAATTTTATTTTCAGTATTTTAAATAATATTTATAAGGCGTTCGTATTTCAATTATTTACCATCAAAAGAAGAAATACTGTATTATACAACTAAGGAAGTTGCAGCATCAATTATAGACCATATTTTAAAGTGTTTATTATTACGTATTTAATTTAATTTTAATTTTAATTGAAATTTATCGACTAATTAGCATTAACGAAAGTAAAAAATTGCAACGTTAAAATAGCATATTATTTATATCATCTTAAAATGAAAAATAGGTTTTACATCGCTACGATAAAAAAGTTCGCAAGAAAAAAAACAAAATACTCAAGTTGGAACGAAATTTTGGTATAATTAGCTTGAATTATAAAAATTTGAAGAATATGGACGCGTAACGGTTTGGTAAGATAATTAAATCGATGTAAAGATATTTCGAATACTTTAATAATGTTTGCAAACGATCCTTGTTATTACGTGAAATACGTATTTTTATATACCGAAAAAGCTCAGGATTGGTTTCTTAAATACACATCCTTTAAACAGTGCACTCGTACCGTAATAAAGCTAAATTTAAATGAACTGTCCGCTCGCTCGGAACATCCAAAAGCGAAAATTCGCGAATTTTTACGTCCTCGAAGTAACGAACGCTTTTAAAAAACCACAGGTCCAGTCCATAATTCAGATTTCCGCAGGACAAACGCGTGTCCAAGACCGCGATAACGTACGCTTATGTACTCGGTATCGTTGTTCCCGCGGCGCACGAATATTCGTGTGCTCATCAAGACCCAGGAAAAATAAAAGACGACGAGAATTGAAACCCGTCGCACGCCCACCCGTTAATCCAGATGATTTATCAAGGATCTCGCAGGCAGACGCGCCGGGCCCGAATATTGTTCGCCTGCGAGAGAGACAAATTCGAAACACCTTTGGAAGGACTCCCCAGCGGGCGAGTCATCGAGATGAGCGAATTTGGTCGGATGGACGGGAGAAGAAGAGGAGTTTCGAGGAGATACGTGGAGATCCGTCGAGGTGCGGAGACAAAAAGGAACGCGGCCTGATCGGTGACGAGTCAAATAAGGAATCGCGAAGGCTTTTGGAATTTTTATAAATTGATCGTATTAGATAATGGGCGGACGATCCCTGAATTTAAGCGCGCCCGAAACTTAATATTTATATTGCGCTTCGTGGCAATTAAGACTTTTTCTTCCACCAAAAAACCAGCTGGAAATTTTACTTAATATAATTATAATCTTTCATTTTTATGGCATATTTCGAATTTAAATGGAAATTTATATGGAGGTGGATAATCCGTTAACGAACATTTGTAAATGTCATTTTATAAATCAATGCTTTCGGTTTTCTTTTCATAGTTACGATTTTTTTTAATTAATAGCGTAGTAGACATTTTTCAAGACTCATTGTAATTTAATCTTATGAAATTTTAATATTCGAAATTTTATTATGCAAACTATACATTTTATAAGTAATCGCGTGTAAACTGATACCATTTTTTAGTATTTTATAATAAGCCGTGTTTTCTTGATTTATTGTAATATTTTTTAGTATTAAATTTATAAGCACGAGTATAAAAAGGATAAATTATATTTATTTAAAAATTAGTTAATATAATAAATAACCAATCATTAATAATATTTTTAATTTTAGTCTTCGTAAAAGACTCGGACCAGTGTATAATTTTTCGTATAAATATCTATAAAAAGAAGTTACGAAAAAATTAATTCACTGAAATTTTTAATGTATTGGATATTTTTTCATTTTGAAAGTAACCGTGTAGAAAATATACGATAATCGATCGAATTTATTACTATATTAAAATAGCGATTCTTATTTTTACTTGGAATACAAAGAAATGAAATATAATAGATACAAAAAAAACTATGACTTTATTCATATATTAATTATTTGAAACATGTGCTCCAATATTCCCGTATATAGTATGCTGAATAATTTTATACAATTGCAGTGAATTACGGGAATTCATATAATTTAAGTGGAGAATGTTTACTAAGGTTTTTATGAATAATTATATAGCGTACAGATGTTCGCTTAAAGTATACTGTCCTTCGAAGATATAAAAGTCATATTTATCGTCCTATTTTTTATATTTCACATTTCTTAATTTATGCACGAGAAATCGATATTTTTATTTCTTTTCCTCGAGTATAACATATGGTATTTATAATATTCAGTGTATAAATGTCAAAACATCTTGTGGTATAATAACCCTTATAAATTTAATAATTATAGAAAATAGAATAAGTATTATGTTGAAACATTTTCTGTCGCTATGTAATGTATCTTTTTATTATAATATTTCTGAATATTTCCCTTTTTGAAATACATTTCAAAGACTATATTTAACTTTATTTTGAATTAATCTTCAAATAAATACAGGGTTCTTTATCTCCATAATACACTTATCACTTTATTATATTAATAGATTTCTTAGCTTCAGTAGCGATTATGTTGTACTTCACAGCAATTCGTTCCTACACTTGAAAGATACGTATAGTTAGTCTTACCAGAAACTTCTTAAATAATTTTCCACGTTTAATCCTCAATATTTTTGAAGATGAAACATATTCTTCATTAGCCGTTAATTTTTTTAAATGTAATATTATTCACTTTTACATAATTAATCGATTGTATTTTTATACGAATTCATCGAATGTTATTTAATATCGAAATAATATCATTTTGCATTTGATGGATAGTCATAATTATTTAAAATTATGTGTGTAATTTTAAACGATATGAGTATATTTTTAAAATTACAATGCCTACCTTCTAGATCTCTATCAAAATTAAATTTAATTATAAATTATTAAATTTTTTCAATATTAATGTTTTCTCTAGATATTAATTTTTTCATAATTACAAGTTTGAACTTACATTCAAAATTGTAAACGACATCGTTATAATATATAGTGAAACAGTACATATTAATTTATTTTAAATGAATTCAGCCATATAAATACATATAAAAGAAATAAAAGAAATTGTTCATAATTTATCACAAGCACATCCATTTTCCTAGTCTCGATACAGAAATCGTACATCCGTTTATCTATGTCACATGGTTATTTGTTAGAGATAGTTCAGCAGCACCATAAGTTAATAAATCATCACGCTTATAATAAAAAAAGTAATTTCAAGTAAACATTTTCTAGTAGCTACGTTTTTTATATAGCCAATTATAATTATATAGTCAATAAATCATGACTAATTATACTATATATATTTAGCCATTTATATATTGCAGGATTTTGAGTAAAACTAAAATCTGTATACCGATCTATTGTTAATTTCATTACACGTGTATTCGTTACTTTAAAAAATTAAAGAAAATTGGGCTTTCGTTAGTTTTATCTCTAAGACGCCTTATATAATCGTAAATGGTTTCAAAAGACTTCTGAAATCAGAAGATAACTCGACCAACATCCTATTTATCTTACTCACGTTGAATTCTAGAATATACGTTGAAGTTTTTCAGGCCCATTGGTCGCTATATATAAACGTTTTTTAGCTGTAGTAGAATAAGTAAGACAAAATAAGATAACGATATACGAATAGTATTGTATCTTGAAAATAGTATACTTCGTAGAGAATATAAAGTATCATTTGACTATGCATTCATTGTTTTCTTTTACCAGGGCTATAAATTAGAAGATTTGACATTATGCATGCCTGACTTTAATCTTGTCTCATTTTTTTTGCTGTGGTCAAAATGAAAGTATGATAACGAAACGATATGCAGTTAAATATTACAATGTTAAAAAATAAAACGAAAATAATTTCGATTTTTGAACCACATTATCTGTGCAATACAACTCTAAATCTATTTTGTAATGTATTTTAGGATAAAAAAATTTTATTTCATGCATATTTTATGATATTATATTTTTGGAATTTATACATATAACTTCAGTATTAGAATTATATTAGACTATAACTGGTTTATTAGTTTTACAGGTTTAGCTTATATTAATTACTATATAATTTAAGCATAACGAAAGGTACAATTAAATATACACGTAAACGAGTAAATAAATTAATTTGAATTTCAAAACTAATGTAAGGTACTTAGATATCACTTCTCATAGATCTCTTATCATATTAAAATATATTTGTGCAAAATGAGAAAGAATAAATTTTATAGAAATAATATTTTAATTATTTTATTATTAATAGTTTTAAGAATTTCCAGAAGCTTTTGTTCCAAGAAGAATTTCAAATAATTTGATTTTAACGTATGTGTATTAAAAATAATTTTGATGCCATCAACGCAGCTGTTATTTTATAAAATTCGTCCGACATTGGTCATTACCTTTAGACGATTCGATACATTCAACTTGTCTCATTCATATATATAATAAACACAGATATAGACGCCAAAGAGTCTATTTAGATGGTTTCCATTAAAAAATTTGTAAAAATGTTTGAAAGAAATATCGGTTTATCTTTTTTAAGCATGTTGAATAAGTATTTTCACAACACAATGATGTTGATGGATGTAGGAAAGCAGAAGCACTTGCAAACTCCTTATCGATGCTTATTTTAACATTTATTAATTTTATTACGGCTGATGACAGTTTAATGATAGTTTTCATAACTGTAAATATGTCTCAAAAGAGTAATTAGTATGTTTATTATACCGTACATTCATTTCCCCTTCTTTTCATCAATCACTGAATAATTTCTACACTTCATTTTTACTAATACTGTGTCATGTATAGGATGACTATTTAAATAAATAAAAATTTATCTAAATATTTGTTCTATTTCGGTTTATACTTTATATTTTATAGAATTATATTTATCCAAATATGAATATTTACATTTTTGGACTGGTATCTACAGAATTATAAATATTTTGTGAAATTATGCTTACAATTATTTTAAAAGTTCGGTGATAGCGTAAGTAGCTATTTAAAAGGATGGAATTTAAAAAACTATTATGTTCCTTTTTTACATATAAAAACTATAAATATATCTTAAATTTCGGAGAATATCTTAATACATTTATATAGATACAATTTCGTATTTTGAAAACGTTGAAAGTATTTAAATTTCATTTAAAAAACTGTTTGAAGGTATGTTAATTTAAAAAAATTTTTTAAATAAATACAAAGATATTTCACTCTATTTCTTCAGCAATAATACGCAACAAGATTTTAAGTAATTTTGAAACTTAATATTTTTGAACTTTCAAGAAAGGTTTGTAAATAATGCAGTTTAAGTTAGTGGTTAGAGACGAATAAGCGGTAGTTTAAATAGTTGTGTAAGTATACTATAACAGGTTGTGCTACGTCTTTCTAGTAAGTTTTCCTAGAATTGATAATCATTCGAGATATTTTAATGACCGATACTAGAGATTAGTAGGAAAGACAACTACTGATAAGTCGATCATTATTTTAGGAGAAATACCTCTTGCAGCACAGTTATCTAGATTTTGCTTGTAGTAGCATAAAACCTGTATAAATAGGGCAAAAAATTTGCGTTTGTATAATTGTATTCACCGCAAAACTGTTTTATAACTATGTATACTCTACCTATGCTACATAAAACTAATTGGAAACAACTAGAAGTCAGTTTCAATAGTTGAAGAACTTTTTAGTATTCAGGTAAGCAAAGAATCTCATAATGCTCTGCATTACTTGCGGTATTTTTGTAAAAGTGTATTGGAGAAGCCTTTAAAAATAATTGGATTTCAAATTAATATCAAATAATTATTGATGTACGATTAAATTGGAATTTACTACTAAATTTTTAAAGAAAATTTAAACATCAACGATAAACATTGAATACAGGTATATAATAAATTAGCTAACATTTTGATCATTCAACGAAACTATTTTGAAAATAAATATTTAAATGTTTTATTTCAGTTTGTATTTGTACAGTTAGGAAATTTTTCAACTTGCATATAAAAAATTATTCGATACAATATCAATATTTATGAATCCCATTAACATAATTTTTTATAAAAGTTAATAATTTCATAATATTTAATTAAATGTGTTGCGATTGTTTTTTAACGTAAATTGTTGGAAATGTTTTAAAAAATAAAAATGTTTATATCTTATAAACAGACTCTTTAATTTTTTAAAATTTTGAGAAATTGCGGAAGAAATAACTCGTTCTGAATTTAGACGCGCGTACGTTGAATTTCCTCTATTAAAATATTCCATTTGGTTCATAATATAATTTTGTAGAATTGAATCTAATCAACGTAGTTCAATCGAATAAATATCTGATTATTATTATTAAAAATTATCAAGCAAGAATATAATTTACGATGTCTCGTAAAAATACAAGCTTGCTTGGACTCAAAATAAATACAGCGATAACAAAAGGAGATCCGTAATATAATTTTGAGTTTTACGCACACTAGTCTCTTTGTTGAGTCGAACGCGTGCTCGAACGTACAAGTACGATAAAATTTAAAGATGAATATATGTGTAAAACTGTTCATCCTTTGACTGCTGGGATGCACAAAACTTCATCCGAAGAATCAGAGAAAGAAAAAGGGATGGAGCTAGAGGGAGCAAGAGGGAGCAAGAGGGAGCAAGAGGGAGAAAGAGATAAAGTAGTGCATGGACACGGAAGGCAAAGCAGAAGAAAAGAGACGAAAGTACACGGAGGGAGAGTGTAGTGGTTATAGGTAGATGATGAGATGAGAAAGAGAGGATTCTGGTTTGTGGGCACAACCGTTGCCTGCAGCCCACAATTATGATAATAGCCCCTCGACGAGTCTCGAGTCTCGTTAGGCTAACGCGAAGTCAGCTCTTTTATCTATCTCTCTTTTCCTTTTTTTCGATTCCCCCTCCCCTTGTACCGTTGCACGAATAGCTTTTCTTCTCTGTTTCTTCCTTCCTTCTTCCTTCGTCCGTGTGTCCGTGTTGAATCCTCCTTACGCTTTGTCATCGCAACCACTGGAACATCTCGCGCTCTCTTTCTCGGTCGTATTTTTGCTTTTCGTTTCCCTTATGAGCATCTGCTTTATGGGAGCGAATACTATACACATAATTTCCCCCAATGCGCAGGAGAGAGGCAGAGCGTCTCGAGTTGATAAGGGTTGTGTGCAAGCGAGAAGAGACGTGTCCGCGTTCGCGTAATGTAAACAATGACCGAGGCCCGCAGGCCATTATGCTTTTTTATGCGCTTCTTTCTTTTCCGAGCCCGTGTTTATCGAGTTATAATCCTTAGGAACGATATATGCAACCGGAGCAGCGAGCGCACTTCGTTCGGCTAAATTATGCTTATGCTACCTTCGAGAGTAATGAGATTTTATTAGGCCCTGGAATATCTTGGACGGATTGCAATTTTCAATTTGTTTTTTGAATATACTAATTGGTTTCCTTTGTGGAATCGCTACGATAATGGACTTTGGTACTCGAAGCGCTCTTTTTTATAATTTATTTGCGTGTCCTTTTTGCGGTTAAAAAGAAATTGTTAATCGCCATAAAAGCCATAAAATTCAATGTATATTGAATAAGTTGCCAATAAGTAGATGCGCGATAAGACGTTAAAATTATTTCCACTGTAGCGACGAAAGTTGTTGCAAAGCTTGAAATACAAATTTAAAAAAAAATTAATCTCTTCAAAGTTTACAAAAACGAGAGAAATTTTCAACCAAATCGTTTGGATAATCACGATAAATTTTTTTAAGAATCGGTCGAAAATTTTTACGGGAAAATGGATTAAATTCGAGCGGAACGTATAGAAAATTATACACGTAATGGTGGATCGGAGAAATAAGCGGAAATTCATAAATATTTTCTTTTTAAATGTCGATCCCACGGAGTTTCCACCCATCCTTAACGCGTGAATAATTTCTTTTTCGCAGCGAATATACGAGTATAAGTATAACCGAAACGACAAAGCTTTTTTCAAATCATCTTAACCTAATTAAAAATTTTCCATTCGAAGCGCATTCGAGTTAAAAGCGATAAAAATTGAATGAAATGGTAAACGTATCGGCATCCATAGAACATTTCTAAAGGAATGGAAATAGTCGGAAAAAGGAAAGAAAATTGCTTTTATATTATCGCGCGCTGTATAACAAAGTCACACGTCTATGTTATAACGCGCACACAAAAGAGCACGTACGATAACAATAAAGTATGAAAACGAGAATGTAAGGCAAACTTATGTAGATCACGGCCTATAAAGTCGCGCGAAGGAGCCGAGCCATGGACCACTCGAGAGCCGTAAAAGCTGCGTGCAGATTAAAGCTCCGGAGCTTCGCCTCGACCTGCAGATCGGCGGTGTCTCCATTAAGGATGGTGCGCGACCTCGTTCCATCCTCGCCAGGGAGAAAACGCAGTCGATGGGGGAAAGAAAAAGAGTAGATGTAGGAGAAAGAGGAGCGCAAAGCCACAAAAGAATTGGACGCGCATTCGGAAAAACACGCGTAAAGGCGGTAGCGGTGCTTTGGCTCCCTCTCTCTCTCCCCGTCTCTCCCCGTCTCACCCCGTCTCTCTCTCTCTCTCCGTCTTTCTCGACGTTATAATCCGCTCAGGCAACGAGCCGAGCGGGCGGAACCTTTGAAGCCGCTGCCTTTTTGAAAAGGCGGCGGTGTTAATTGCAGGCCGCGTGATATCGGCCGTGGAAAGAAGGGCACGAAAGAAGGAGCGAGAGAGAGAGAGAGAGAGAGAGAGAGTGAGTGAGCGGGAGCGGAACGACGGGGGAGATTTACACGAATGCGCGATGCGAAAACGCAAGCGATAACACCGTTTCTTTATTTTTATTTTTTTATTCCGTGCGCTGAGCTTAGGACCTAGCGGTTGGGTAAGGTTATGCGTCAAGCGCAAGCTCCTCTACGCGAGCAAAGGTGTGTGCGCGTGATTGTGCGCGATCGTGCGTGGGTGTGCGTGGGTATGCGTGGGCGCGCGTGGGCGCGCGTCGCTTCTTTATCGCGCATTTTTCTGCACTCTTTGGATAGGACCGTGCGCGTTATTTGTACTGTTTATTCTCGTCGGCTGTATTTTTTCTCTTATGTCTTAAAATATAGGTCTTTATCGGAGGGATTAAGGGGGAAGCGCTGCACCGACAAAGATCGTTGTTCAAAGAAGCAGCGCACGAGGTCGTGTGCATTGGCCGAGTACTGTCTCTCCTTTGTACGATTACACTATCGCGAGCGTCTACTCCGGATGAAACGGAATTCTCGCGTAATGGAACTAGGAAACAATACTCGATCGAAATTGTACATTTTTTCTATATTCTACGGTATCGAACTCTCAAAATAAATAAATCGAATCGCCTGGGTTGTGAATCTGCCGCGAATCGTTTATAAAGAAGTTTTTTAAATTTATCCGTGTTTAGGAACTTTGCTTTCTCGATATAAAAAAAAGGCTTCTCGACGAATATAATGTATAACGTAACGACATTTTAAAAATAGAATATAATAATTATATATCTATTTTATTGATTCTAAACCTTAAATTAATATTACGGTATTTTTCGTTGGAGGTTTCTTTGGAATATTATTTTAATATTGTTTCTTTACTTAAAAAATTACAGTGTACGTTTTGTGCTGATGTATTAATAGCATGGAATACCGACAAGTTAATAATACAATGTAAGACGTCGATGTCGGTTTGGTTACTCTTTGTTTGAAAAAAGGTCGATAAAAATTGTATTTAACTATATATACAAATTTGGAAATATATATTAAAATAGTTTCAAGTTTTATTTGGAACGCAGTCTTAAATAGATATTTCTTATATCATAATTATAGTATTTTATAGTGTAAATGTATGTTGAAAAATGTGTGATCAAATTTCGAATAGCTAATAAAAATTACATTTCAAATAAAATGTCTTTTTGATAATTATTAAAATCCTTGTAAACAAATATAGATTGAACGTAGTTACTTGAAAATATTTTTATACTTTGTTTGCATAAACGACTAAAGAAATATAATAAAAGTTAATTACTAAAAAGAAGATTCCCCTCCGATCTCATTCCCAACCTTGTTTGCGTATAATCCTTCAAGAGCAACATCAGAAAGCTTCCGACTTTTATCCCAAAACTCATCGCGCACGAGTCGCAACCTCGAAACGATCCTTTTAAACAGGGTTCCCCCGCCGCTTGGCACATCATCCATCCGCGGTAAGATCTTTACCCGCGCCTCCGTAGCAAACGACGCGGGTTGCGATCAATCCCGAGACTGCATTAACTTAACTGCTTAACTCGGGTACGCAGGGAACTCATAAGAGTCCAAATACAAAGTCGCGTGCGAGTATCTTTCGCGAATTGCCGGATCAGGGTCGTCCGAGCGACTCGTACGAGGATCTTTCTCCAAGTCGCCTCGGTGCAAGCCGATCCATATCCAAGGTGCACTGAGTCCGAGTCCGCGTAATACGAGATCTACGAGACTGTTCGCTCGGTAAACAAGCGCAATTGTGATGTTTCCGGAAAAGGTGCAGCTTAGCCTCGAGAGCCTCGAGAGCCTCGAGAGCCTCGAGACTGTCTAAAAAGATTGAACGTGTCGAATTCGAGCAGCTCGCCTCGTTCCGAAAGCTCGTGTTTCAAGGGAATCGACTTTAAATAATTCGCTTAGAATAATTAATTGCTGTACAAGCGCAGTCGATGTTTCTTTTGTAAAAAAATGGTTTTCGCTCTGATCGAATAATCAATCGTGTAACAAAAATATTATCGAATGGTGTCGTTTATTTCTTTTCGAAATTTATTTCGATAAAGGATTGCATTTTCAATAAAGTACGACTTGGACAATATACCGTGTGATATAAAATTAAAGAGAATATATAAATTCGTTTATTTCTTTATGCTTTGATATCGTAAAGAATAACGTACGAGAGTCAAATTTCACGCACTGAAATAAATGTATGCAAATAAATTTGCGCACAGCAATCGTAACATAATTTCTCGAATCCATAAAGCGACAAAATATGATTTAACTTCTTGAATAATCAGGGTCAAGTAATAAAATTACAATCTTTCGGTAAATCAAATTTCTATTAACGGTTCCATAAAACATATATTACGTATGAATACCTAATACGATAATTTATACACTTTGCTTATCTTTTTAAAAATTTAAATACATATTGTAGCGTTATTTCATACTCTAAGATACAACATTTTTTAATTTTAATACTAATAATATAATCGCTGATTAGCGCATTGAAATTTTCATATACCGATGACGTTATTTTTATAAATTACCGTGTAATATTATAATACTAAAATGTGCACATAATATTAATTTGATAAATAATTTTTGTAAGCGAATAATTTCCAAACAGCTTTATAATTCATGTCATGAAATTAAAATTTTTAATAATTCTAATAAATTATTTATAACACTGATTAAAAAAAGATAGAAAAATGTATCGAAATAATATGTACAATATACATACACCAATTGATTATTGCATATTCTTTTGAAAGTATAATTTTCATTACATATCTAGTTTTAAAATTTTATAATTTTAATGGCTTAAAGTTTTAAAGTATTGTATAAAAGTAGCCAGTAATTTACTAAGACGCCATTATCAACTCCGCAAAATTCTTTTAATAAATCTGAGCATGAATTTAGTTATGTTCCAACGGTAATCATAATTCATAATGTCAAAATAAGTATACGATGTATAAAATTATTTCTATTTCAATTTTATTTCATTCGTATGAATGGTTAATAAAAGAAAAATTACAATAAGGATAATAATCATTTTCAATGATATATTTCTCAAATTTTTATTTATAAATTACAAATTGGTTCTGGTTTATTATTTCCTCTCATTTAAAATTAACTAGAAGGCAGTGTTAGACGATGACAAGATATTTAATAACGTGTACATATATGGTAAAATTATTCATAAGCATAGCATCACGTTTCTCAACATAATAAATTTCAAATTCATATTTATACAGTAATATTAACAAGAATAATTTATAAATTTCAGTAAGAAAATTATTATACTATACTTGGAACAATGTGTACTTAATATTATCTCTAAGTATTAATAATGATGGAATATTTCACGTTACACTAATTGTATATTTGTTAAAAGTAGCAGAAATATTATCTACAAGTTTTAATATATTTTACAATGGTACTTAAATTATATATAAATATAAAATATTTACAATTCAAAATATTATAAATTAAAAACTTATTTCTTATGAATATTTTAAAAATAATTCGCAAAATATTATATTTTCTTGCATTATATAAAATTATAATTTGAAAATTCTTTCAAACAAAAAGTAGAAATTTTTCAGTCAATCATAAAAGTTATTACGATATGAGAATAAAAAGAGTATAATTTAAATAAATCCAGTTCAACTATCTCCTCTAGCACTAACATTTAAGCATCTAGCATTTAATATTTCATTCCTTTTTTCTTTAAGTATTGTAATTTCTGTCATTCTGTGAGTAGAATTTGTTCTATTTCTAGATCATTCGAAGGCTTTATATTCTCTATTTTATTCAACCGTGTCTATGGTTAAAGTTTACCAATCTGCATGAAAAGTTGAACAAAAATAATCGTGTATATCTCGTTACTTTTAATATTTAAGTTTTCAAATTAAAAACCTCAATTCGTTCTTTGGGTTATAAAAGTATAAATTTATACTTGCGGTATTTCGTTCGCTGGTTACATTCGTTTTTTCTGTTTTTTGTTTTTTGTTTTCTTTCGGAACAATTTTTATATTCGTCGATCTGTAACAAAACATTAAGTATTCTACATTTGTATTAAAAGCATCCAGTACGTTTGATGTCCCTGACCGTAAACTAGAAACATTTATTTCTAACTATGGCAGCATAACAGTAGAATAAGATGAATACGAAGAGACTGTCTACATGCAAATCATGAACGAAAGTCATTCTAGTATTACTTCTGTTCTTCAACCAGAATATCATCCACAATTCTTGCGAGCGAAGTCGCTTTTCGTTCTTTCTCCTCCTCGCTTTTTTCACCTCGTATATTTTCTCACAGAGGAGAAAAATCGAAAACGGAGAGAAAAACGGCGAGAGAAAGAAAGAGAGAGAGAGAGAGTGAGAGAGAGTGAGAGAGGGAGGGCGAAAGAGAAGGAGAGACAGATGGAGAGTCGAAACAACGCAATGTCTTATCTGTCGGGAAGATAAGTCTGTGTACAAAGAAACTTACCTACCACTGCGCGAGGGACAATGACAAAGATAACGCAGTGTCGCATTATAACATAAAACAAAATAACGCCTCCATAAAGCGAGCGATTATCGAAATTATTTACGAGCTCGCGTTTCAACACCCGGGGCATGAGGAAAAAAAATAAGCGATCGACGGATCACCCGCGTAGATCAGCAGGAAGCAGCTCAACTTAAGGCCCAACCAATAGAATTAAATTTATCCGTATTGCGTATCCGACAAGACTGCGCAACTCATCCAGACGCGAACGTTAAATGAAAATTAGTAGAAAGGAGAAGTGTACCATACCGGTACTTGCTTCCTTCTTCCGCTCCTCGTTGAAGGGCTAATAACTGGCCTCGGTAATCGAGCGCGTCGTCTCGACCCGGGGAGACGGAGAGATATGGCTTCGGGGTTGGAGGGTATGGCCGAGAGGAGGAGAAAGGAGAGAGGTGAGAAAAGCTCAACGTGGGAGTTCCGCGCGATATTTCGCTCGCCTAATTGGCGCGTTTTTATTACGCGCGTGTACGACCGAGAGAGAGAGAGAGAGAGAGAGAGAGAGAGAGAGAGAGAGAACCAGAGACTCCGCACACGCGCTTTCTTTCCATACGTAATTTATGATTTGGTAGTTTAACTGGATATTGATTGCTTTTGCTTTGTCGTGCGCGCCCGTAGAACTCAATTAAGCGAAGATATAGTACGTGTTTACCAAATCACGCGCTCGTGTACGACTTTTAAAGCGCGTTCTATTAACTCGCATTATTTTATTTGCCTCTCTCGTTCCCGGTCTCGAAATCGTTGCGCGCCGGTTCATTGAATATTACAATGTTGCCGAGTGAGTTCCCTCGACTTTTAATGAGGACAGTGTTAAAGTAATAACCGAAAGAGATAAATGTCAGCTACGTGTGAGTAAACAAATTTAATTATTCGGCGGCAGTAATCTCGAGTGTTCGTCTGCAAATACTCTCCCGAGTATTATATAAATAAAAGTTGAATCGACTCGAACGAGCGTTGCACCGAGAACACTTTAGATTAATCGACGATTCGGTCCACTTGAATTTTAGAGGAAGCCAATGCATATCAAATATAGGCAAATAATCATCAAAATTGAAGCGAGCACGTTGGATTATTCATTCGCTCTATAAATTATTACCGATTTCATTCTTTCCGAGAGGTATTACATAATTATTCAACGGTTAAGCATTTCAATGTCTACGATCGATAATGCTATCGAGCTGGTGAACGGCTCCAAAGGCTGACACGTCAGTTCTACGCTATAAAAACTCTATTGTAACGAGAGTGGATGTGGATGTATCGACGCGATCCAAAATTCCATTACGATAGTCGCGTTCAAGAAAGAAAGGAGTATCGTAAGAATCGCGTAAACCAGTTAACGAGTTCAAAATCGAAAATTACGAGTGCCGCTGGAAGCGATGCTCGTAATTCGAAATCTAATCGACTCGAACAGCGACGAGCGAATGAAAATTTCTCAAGAAGCGCCTCGCGGTAATATTCGCGTCCTCCTCCTCGTAATCTCGAACGCATCTACTCGGCGATGCGTCGCTAAAGCTTGTGTACTCGATCCGGGGACCGAGAAAAGCAGCGAGATACCGCGCGAAATAAAATAGAGCGACTTAAGGAACGAAGGGGAAGGAAGGAGAGAGAGAGAGAGAGAGAGAGAGAGAGAGAGCGAAAAACTAGAGCAAGATGGCCAATCGAACCAAATCATTCGCCTTTGTAACGTTAATCCACTTCCACCTACGAAGGTTCCTAATACTCAAGAATTGCACGAGTAATGCGAGTACTACATTTTCGTTTTCTTACGACGCGTACGCGCGAATAAAAATATAAAGGTAAGAAAACCTTTACGATGTATTACTTTTTTATAACGGGAAATGAAGCGGGAACCTTTTAAATTTATAAGCAAATAATTTGAAAACGTTACGCTAACGAATCTATGGAAACTTCGCAAAATATTATTTTACGCAAATTTGCCCGAAGAACATTTAAAAATTTTAAATATATATTCGATCGGTCCAAGTGCGAAGCTTCCGCCTTCTCAAACAAAAGAAATCCTTTTTCAAAGAAATAATTGCGTTTTCGTAAACGAAACACAAGAATAAGTTCATTCGTTACAAGTTTCGGGTAACGTTTGATCGAAACAATATATTAAAAGTACCGAGTCGAGCGTACTGAATCGAAACCCTCAATTAACCATACGGTTCTCGTAAAATTGTTCTGGATATTGAAATAGGGAGCTTTTACGGAAAAGAGCTTTGCCGAGAAAACAGCGTTAAAAGTGCGGACCGATTCGATCCTCGGCTCGAGGATGTCATTATATCTCCGATGACAGGCGTCATTATATCTCGTCCCTGTTATTGTGAAAATACGCATTGCAACGCACGAGCACCGAAGAAAGGAAAAATTTCGTACACCTCGTTTGAAAAAGGCTAACTGTTAAAATCAGGGTACGTGACTAACCGGCAGTTTACCAAAAAAAGTCTCCCGTAGCTACGAAGCGGCGGCGACGGCGACGGTGGCGATGCCGAGTAGGTCTAACACGGCGTAACGCAAGTCGCCCTCTCTCCTCTCGTAGGCTCTCGTTGGCTCTCGTTGGCTCTCGTTGGCTCTCGTTGGCTCTCTCGGTTCTCTCGGTTCTCTCGGTTCTCTCGGTTCTCTCGGTTCTCTCGGTTCTCTTGGCTCTCTTCGTTCCCCGTACCCTGGCGTTTCCTCTCGCTCTCTCTCGCTCTCTCTCTCGCTCCCTCTCGCTCCCTCTAGACGACTCTCACTGTAGCGGCTCAGGGAGAAGCCCAACTCCCAAAGTGCTATAGGTAGATCTCGCTAAAGGTAGGTAGTAGTTTGGACTCGGGCGCGCGAGACGAGAAAACGAGCCGCGACCTCCGTCTCTCTCGCTCCCTCCTACGCTTGGAAGCGAGAGGGAACGAGGCTCGACGCGCGGAAAAAAAAGCGCTCGGCTCTGTTCGGGAGCCTCCGCCGGCAGCGTGGCGTCGGCGCATGCGCAACGGGTACCGGGCACGCGGCGCTGCGACTCATCTCGGCGCTCCAGTGTCCAGCGACTAGTCCGCCGATGGCGGCCGCGGCACAACCGTTTGGGGTTTCCGCGAGCCAACTCCTCGCGCGTCCTCGCCGCGTGCTCCGACCGGCTTCCAGACCAGACAATCTCGCCCCGACGCCGACCTAACCTCTTCGGTACCGACTCGAGACCTCGATCGCTGGGATCGGTGCTGGGATCGGTGCTGGGATCGGTGCTCGGAACGCAGCTGCGCGGGAGAGGAGAGCGAGAGAGAGGATCGAGAGCGAACCGATCGAGACCCGACCGAGACAAGAGCGAGAGCCGATAGGGAGAGGGAAAAAGCAGGATGCGAGGAGCCGAGATGCCCGACGGATCGCCTCGTTGACGTTGATGACCTTGGCCGCACCCGGGATGCCGAGCCTCGCTGTATGGACGGTGACCGCGTTGGTCGCGTGCCTCGTCGCACCGGCCGCTGCTTTCTTCAACCTCTTCCTCAGCCAGGCGGAGGTCCGCAAACTCATGGGTGAGTCAGGATAAACTTTATAGTCGGGCAGATATTTCGGGAGGTTCGCTCTTCTCCTTTTTATCCGTTGCATCGGCCGATCCCGAACGCGCGCCTTTGCCGCCTTGTTTACCTTTTTTCTGTGCCTTTTTTTTTTTCTTGTTTTTTCTTCTTGTTCTTATTTCTTTTTCTCTTCCGCCAAGCCAGTTTTCCTCGCGTTTTCGAACGCGATCCAGACGTTATTACCCGCGCGAATTTTTATCGCCAAGCTTTATCGATGATACGGTAGGGTAACAAGGATCATCGGTGATTACGAATTCCTTTTACAGCATCCGGTGTATTCGAAGATTTGAGACTGCCTCGAGTAACCGAGGAGGGATAGTGGCAAAAACAAAAGTTACGGATAACGAGCCCTTTCATCTTAATTACCCTTTTTGCAAACTAAAACGAATCGGTCCGCGTCGGCGGTACTGTTTTTCTCGATTCAACCCGCGTGCGTCCCTAGATTCGCCTAATTAACATCCTTTATTACTACTCGGAAGCCAAATAAAAAAGCTGCTTGTATTTCTACTTGACCCATTTCGCCGTTGATGATAACTCGATTGGAAAAAGATGCAAAGTACCACAAAATAATTCGATACTCGCCGCACGTAAGAGGATCCCTTCCTTTTATTTTTGTAAGGAGAATTTCATTTTTATCCATCTTAACGCGCTCGTCGATAATCGCGCGAACGTTTACTCGTTGCGATCGTTCTTTATTGGAACCGTTCTTTATTGATCGAATTATTATTGTATTCGCACTTATCTTTCCGCGTTTAACGCACTTAGCGATATCCGTTCGTTGCCAGAAACCGGGAAAAACGGTTGTTTACTTTGACGAGCTAGAAAAAAAAAACTGAAGCGAATAAATTTACGGCCTGGTAAAGACTGTAATAGCTTTGTATAAAACTTGTAACCTTAGCTCTGGCTTGGAGCCATTCCTTCGGTAACGCGTCCCAAGTAAATCTCGCATTTAGTTCAGGAAACGATGCAACGCGACGAATAACGCGTAAAGTGTCGCGGATTGGAAGTAACGTAATTCCAGTACGAACGTTAAATGCCGTGACAGCCGCTCGAAGGAGTTGGCGAACTAAGTGAGTTGTAAGTTGTCGCTGTAAGCGCGAGTTTTCTCGTTAATCCGCCACCAGACGTGACTCAAATCGAGAAAAAACCACGTCTCACCTGGAAGACTCGACTCGACTTAAGCCCGTAGATGGTAGTAGTTTGTATCCCGTAGTCCGTATCCCGCAATCCGTAGACCGTAGACCGTAGACCGTAGACCGTAGACCGTAGACCGTCGACCGTAGTCCGCAGACCGAGGAGTAAATAAAAAAGAAAAACGAAAACGAGATCGAATCAAAGGTTAACCGCCCCGTCGGATCGTTCGCGGGTGTTTCTTATTACGTTATTTTTATCCCCGCGATAAGGGACGAGATCCGCGTCATAATTCGGTGGCCGCGCGAGCAACGATTGCTTACGGTCGGGAGAAAGCGGAAAGCGGGGCTGCGAAGAAAGAAATAAAAGGCTCGGACGCGCGCGAAAACGAGCCGAAGAATTCGAATTAACGGCCGTGAGCTCCGTCCCCTCCTTGTCCCCTTTCCCTTGTCCCTCGTTCCTTCACCGCTGCTCCCTTATCTGGTGAGGAGTCGTCCAGGATAAATACCGATGGCGAACCGATCCGAACCAGCGACTTGTGTTTATCTAGTAATTACAACGAGCGCACTTTTACTCATTGCCAGAGCTCGTAATTGCTTAAGGACATCGTCCTATCCTCCAATTGTTATTCCAACTTTTTCCCCTCCGTTGCTTTTCTCGTAAAATAAAAAGAATCTTAATATTGGGTCTTTCTTTGGTCGCCGATACATCGCCAATAGGAACTTTAAAATCGGGTCTTCGTCATCTTTACCGTTTCTTTCTTACTGTAGAATCTCGAGAATATTAAAGTCACGATTTATCCGAGTTCGCTTTGCTCGCAATATTTTCCATTGCGCGAATCGAGTGGTTGTCGATAAATAGCTGAGTCACTCCAATATAAAATTAATAATTGTTGATAATTTACTGATTTATAAGTATACGGTAATTTATATTACAGCGTACACCCGTTACAAAAAGTACTACAAAAGTACAAAAGTACCCGTTTGACAAAAATAGAACTATTTATAAAAATATAAACTTCCATAACGCGACCGGATCGAATAACGAATCATGACTTATTAACAAATAATATAATATTTTATCTTGTACCCAGAAAAATTAGTACGTATACATTTTCGACAATGAATACCCAGTATTGTTGTTCTATATATTTTACCAGGAAATACGTATTCTTAAGATTCAATTAGGATTTCTTCTCGTATATTCGAGAGCCTTCCAAACGAGATTGATAAATAGTATATATAAAATTATAATTATGACGGATAACCTTGATACCGCGGGTTGTAACAATAATTCTACGAATCTTGTATAACGAAGCTGCAATAAGGATTTGAAGCATTAATCTTCTTACGCTTACGAATAGAATATTAAACGACTTATAAACTTCTCGACATATGTATCCTTATTAAAAAATGTAATTGTTAAAAGACTTTACAACGACGTATATTTTCACTCGTAACGTTTTAATCGCGCGAAATACAAATTTAAATAGTTTAACGGCTACAGGAATTATCAGCGGTGAATCATCGGCAAGCCTTAGTTATCTTTAAATTTACAACAGTAACGCCGTAGTTATTTATTATTTACTCGGCTCCTTGACGTTGCATCATACCGAGGTACTGTTGTACTCCTATAATGTTACCATCTCGGCAATCAATTAGCATTTTTCACAAGGCACTAAAATGAAAAGCACACATCGAGATTACCCCGTGCAAACAGCCAAAAGACACGGTCGCGTTCTTCCAGATGTAATTTACGATGCCAGCGGCGTTGGTGCCGGTCCGCGTATATTACGCGCGGATGCCCATCATCCCGTTTATTTTTTCTCGTCCGTACCAACAGCGCTGGATTCAATAAATAAGACGGAGCAGGAGCCCCGAGTTATTACGGGTGAAACCAGGCGACGCGTTTTTCTCACCGGTGTGTTTTTTGTCCACGACCGTGAGGTCAGGCCCTTCGAGCCTCGGACAATGAACGCACCGTTCGAGGATTAAGGAACTTTACAGTCGTGGGAGGAGTGAGGCTGGAAATATCTCCGGGAGGTGAAAAACGAAAAGTGTCGGCCGGCGCCTCGGAAAAATTTCTAAGCCTTCGGCTTTGGCCTTCCATTTCGGTCTTCCATTTCGGTCTTCCATTTCGGTCCATTTCGGCCTTTCCCTTTCCCTTCACCGACCCGCGCGCGCCTTTCCATTCGAAGGTCGTTCGAATTTTTTCCCTAGGATTATAAACGACCCTCGGAGAATTGCGGTTATAAGGACAATTGTGAAAAAATCGTGTGAAAAAAGATCGCGCGACGATAATAACTGGCACGTATGGAATTATTTAAAAGCTGTACAAATGATTTAACGCGGATTAAAGAGATAACTTTGTTGCTGGCTTTATCCTTGGTAACGTGGAAGCGAATGTTTGCAATGTACGAGTGCGTTTTCAATAGTGGTATTTTAACTCTTCCTTGCTTTTTTTGCTACTGAAATAATTCAGTTATATTATAAGCCATTACTCGTGGGGAAAGATCTTACCCACTTAGCCACTTGTTAATCGCTTGATTTTATTTCAATTTATAGTTGAGAGCTTAAAATTTTTATTGCTTATAATTATCTGTAGCGCAAGACAATTCTTTATATAATAAGTTCATTATCGTTCGTTTACGACGATAGATTTTATTTTTATTTCAATTGAAATTAAAATTAATAGATTTTATAATCATTTTCCGTTTGTACCAAAGTATTAGAAATTTATTAGTTAGAATTAATTCGCGATCACAGATTTTTTCAACAATTTCATTTCGATGTATCGATATTTTTATTCATACTAATGAAATTTTACATTATTGGATGATACATTCCGTTATTTAATTAAACGCGTCCACTTTATTTAACGTAGTATTTAACGTTCTAAGAAAATAGCATAAGTTCGTTCCAAAAAATAAAGATTTAGTTAAAACATTTGGAAAATTTACTTGGTCGTAAAGAACATAAAAATGCAGTAACTTACACTGTATTCGTGACTAAATAAATATTTTTGTTATTTATAACTAGATGTTATTATATGCATAAAAGATAATTAAATAAAAAAATCAATTTATTTCGTATACTTATTATTTTACAGTTTATTGTCCGATACGAGTTTTATATGTCATTATTATTACGAGTTGTAGATAGTCATTGTTAAAATTTTATCACTATTAGTATTGGTAACGTGAAATAAAAATTTTTAAACGCAATATAATCTTTTCACTCGATAACAATATTCTTAGAATAATATGTGCTTGCATTAAATATTTCTGTTTATTTGCAATATAAAAAATTGTTTTTCGTTTCGTATCATCGATGTACCAGTAATACATAGCGCTTACAAATTTTTAAGAAACCGAAAATAGTACGGAAAAAGTTGAAGAATTTAAAGTAATTGCCGCCGCTAACTTATAATAAAAAATTTGAAATAACTCAATCTTAGATCAGCGTTAAATGGTTATTCGAATGCACACGACAATTCTCCGAGACGTGTATCACGACACTCCGAAAAGCGTCAAGCTTAAAAGCCGACCTCCCGCTCGTATTTCGGGAGCAGTTGGCCCTTAACTCGATTAATTGCAATTCCGCGTGACGAAGTTGTTTACGCTCACCGGCGCCGAGCAAAACAACCGTCGGAGCCGCCGCCATTCGGTAAGCGGATTAAAAGACGAGTCGCAGGTTCGCCCTGAAGTAGAATTGTGCAAATCCACGTTTATTGAAACGCGTTATTTGACTTCTTGGAAGCCCCTTTCCAAAACTAGAAAGGAAATACTTTAGAGTTTGGCGGCGTGGATGCAGATCGCTTTCCTCTATGCGGAATTTACTTCGACGAATTCGCGATGCGTACCAAAGATGCGATATCGAAGCTCCGCGACGTTTGCCGTATAAGCGGAAAAATGGAAAATGTCCCAGAGACGAGGTGGGGAACGATCTCATTGTAATATAAAACGAACGGAAAAGATCAATAGTGCATTGGATCGAGTTTTAGTTTAAAATTAATAATTCCAATGCAGGAAGTAAGATAAAGTTTTATATGTTGTATCACAAATTGAAATAACTATTGCAGTCTTGGGCTTATCTGGTTAAATTTCTTTTAATATAAATACTTTGTGTTTTATTTACTTATAGTTCGAGCTCGAGAAAGAATAAATCGAATGGACTACAAGATGATAATTTTAACTCTCGGTTAAGAAAAAAAAAAAATTTACTCGGATGTACTAAATCTACGGATATTCGAAGATGTCCGATGTTTAAAAAAACAATTAAGATTTATAGGAAATAAATTTGATCGAATCTTTCTAATAAATAAAAACCGTGAATTTTTTTTAAGAATAGCTTTAGAAATTTTAATTCAAAATAATTTATTCGGAATTAAAAATGTTGGCCACGAGTCTAATCATAAGCCAAAATTAATGGTACAACGTTATTCCTCGCGAAACATAACGAGTATAATTACAGCGATTAATCTAAGTTTCGGATCGCCATGTAGGTCAATGGAACAATTACCGTTTATAAGAAATTCATAAGAGTAAACAAAAATTGTGTTTTATCTACGGTCGTTTCAGATATAAAGAACTGATAATTTTGAACGAAAGAAGGGGGTGGGGGAGAGAGAGAGGTGAAGAGAGTAAACGGAAAGAACGAAAAAAATAATAAAACCAAGTACACGGTAAAAAAAAAAGGAGAAGAGAGAAAAAGTTGAGAGAAAAAAAGAATTTACGATCCATTATTCCGAGCTGTAACTCGCGCGCATGTACACACGGACTCACGCACGCACGCACGCACGCACGCACGCACGCACGCACGCACGCACGAGTGTTAAAAAAGAAAGCCGAGAAGACGGAAAGAGTCGTTTGCACGGAAGACGCGCTTGCACTTGCGCCCGCGGTCTAGACTTTTTGTTTCCCCTTTTTTTTCTTCGTTTTTTTCTTCCTTTTTTTCTTCCTTTTTTTCCCCGTTTCGTTATGCGTCGTCGCAGCACTTAACAATTGCCGTTGCGAATCGCGCGCGCGAGCGCAAAAAGAACTCGGCGCTTCTGCTCCCGCTTGCCTTTCCCCGCTTTGTTTACGTTTCACGCTCGCCGTCCCGTCGATTTGCATGCGGATGAGTACGTGGAAGGGAGACGAGGGATGAAGCCCGTCTTCTTTATTCGCGCGCGCGTTACTTTACGCCTGGTGAGCTTCGATACGCGCGTCGATAATTCCGTCTCCGTAATTCCGACTGCGCGTGTCGCGTTCGCGTGCGCGCCTTTATCGTGCGAGAATTAGCGAAAGGGATAAAGGAGACGTTGCCGCCTTTCTTCTCTTGGTGGTGGCGCGTGCGTAACCGTTGAAATTGAAATATCTCCCGGAAAAACTGGTCGGCGATTGCCGATCGACCGACCGACTACTCCTCGCCCCCTGGACAACGCCTCCCACATCTCGCGCCCATTGTTCCCAACCTTTACGGGAATCGTTAATTGCTCGTCGCTTAAGCGAAAGTAATTGCCGGTTGTGCTTTATTGCCGATGCGTTACCCTTTCGGCCAGCCTTCCGTCCAGCCTTCCGTCCAGCCTTCCGTCCAGCCTTCCGTCCAGCCTTCCGTCCAGCCTTCCGCCCAGTCTTCCGTCCAGCCTTCCGTACACGGAATATTATACAACGGCAATATGGACCGGCACCGGAGCCGAGTACTATTTTATCAACGTGATTTACAATAATAGAAAATCATTGGACAATGGATATATTGTTCCACTCGAGGATATATTTTTTTCGGTATAAATAACAATGCTTTTTATTTTGTATATTATATGGTTGCTAGCTCGAACGTTATCTATTTAACTATGGTATGACGGTACCATAATAATACCATAATAATACCATAATAATACCATAAATAATACACGGGCTTTCGTCGATAATTAATCTTAATCTACACCGGTTAACAACTAAGCGCGCATTGCTTCCGTCTGAAATTACATAATTCGATACCGTAATAATATTGTCCAAGACGCGTAAAACACCTTCGAAAAATCAAAGCTCGTACGGTTCGCTCGCTCCTGAATACGCCTACTCGCGATTGTAAAGCCTCCGCCTAAAATACCGTTGAAATAATATTCGAACGCAACGGACGCGCAGGAGAGAAAATTATCAATTAACGAGGAGCCCAAACATTCGAGAAATGCGGGAAGAAATGCAGGGAGCTATACGAAAAACGATAAACGCGTATAGCGGTGGACGTAAAGAAGTCAAGGGCGATTACTCAAAGAATTACTCAAATGAATTTCTCGAAATCGCTCCTCCTCGGACTCTTTTGCTCTCGCGTTACCTCTTTTCCCCGCGCCTCATTATACGACCTTAGCAAGGTCCGCTTACCCACACACGCTTGCACACTATATAACACACCATAACGAGGTCCTTGTTAAACGAAGGAGGCGTGCAGACGAAGACTCGCCTCGCCCGACTGGACCGGCTCTTCTCGCTGCCTCCGTCTTTCTCTCTTCCCGTCTTTCCTCCCGCTTCCTTTCTAGTTTGTTTAGACACCGAATAATCGACAGTCACTTCTCTCTCTTCTTCGCTTTCCCTTTACACCGCAAAGAGGGAGAGAGAGGGAGCGAATGAGTCCGAGATCGGTCCTGCCGATACACCGATATTCCTTCTAGTCTCGACTCGCTCTTCTCTCTCGCTCTCTCTCCAACTTACTCTTTCTTATTCTACGCTCGTTTTCCTGGATGCACGTCCAAGTTCTTGGTCGCCGCGAACGAGGAACGACCTAAGCCGCGAGGTAAGCGGCCCCGAGCGGGAAAAAAAGAAGCGAGAACGACGGCCGCGAGGAGGAGGGAAGAGTATACGGGGCTTAGGTTACGGAACGAAGCTGCGAAGGACCAAAGTAAGAAGGAGCCTCTCTTTTCTTCCTGGAAGCCGATACTTTCCAAGCGCGGAGATAGCGAGAGTCTCGCGTATGGATGGCCTTTTTTTTTCTTCCTCGCGATGCAGCGCGAGAATGAGAGAGAGAGAGAGAGAGCACGAGAGAAAGCTAACCGCCTTCGGATATTGGAGAGAGTGGAGAGAGGTCGGATAAACGCGACGAGTGTAAGAGACCCGCGATCGATTTCTCGATTCTATAAAATTGGCAGTTACCCTTTTGTTTACACAATCTTAAATTAAATTTTCTTTCGCCATTGGAAATTCAGATATCACATCGTAAAACGCGACACGATTGAACGTCCATAAATTCTTTCCCGATATTGCTGAGTTATGACATGTACCTTTCAAGTTTAACCTGCGAACCATGAAGAACTAAAATTAAAACTTGGAACTTTTTATGGACTATCCGAACATGTCTCGACTTCTGTCTTGTAAAAAGGAAATTTTAATTTATTATTTTTTGTACCGAAGAATTAATATATTTGTATTCTATGTTGAATATAGGCAGAATTACACGTGTACTTATTTAACCAAAGTTATTTCAAAGTCACCCGATGAAGTATTATATAAGTAGAATATTTGTTAGCAGGTAACTTTGACGAAAATGCCAATTCATCCTCTTGGAACGAATAAAATCTATTATATTTTCTTTGTCCTTTACGGTTAGAAATTACATAATGGTTAAACGTTCGAATCGGGTTCATCGTCGATAGTATTTTCATTTGTATTCCGGAAGGTCACGTTCGATCAATAATGTTTGTTTATTTTCATAACATCCGTAAAGTTTATGTTCGATCGTGTACACGGAACTCGATATTTCTCTTACGAGAATAAAAATGTCGATATAATATAGGTCGCGTTAAATTTAAAGATGGATATAAAAACGTGGCTTATAGATTATCTATTTATAATCTGGAATCCATAATTGTGGCGGGGAGGGGGGGATTTATTTATAAAGTTCTTGTACCCTCGGATCGATATCGAAAGTGTTATTCGTTTTAAATTTAAAAGCGTGTACCTTTGATTTGCAATAAAAATAAAAATAATTAGAAACGAGCCTCGAAGACAAATGTTGCAAAGAGAAAAACGTGTACTCGAAACACCTGAAACAGCTCCAGCAAAGATTATGCCCTTTTCCTTGAGCAATTTTGATGCAGCGAACACAGAGAGGCGCGCTCGAAAAAAAGCCGTTTACAACGTACGAACAGCGCAAAATAATCACATTCACCCCGTTTTCTACCTCCGCGGTTATCGCAAAAAAGCTGCTCTCGCAGCCATATAAAAACCCGCATTAACTTCTCCCCCTGGCCACGGCTTGTTCTCCAAGACACATGCATACGCGGAAACGTACATACGTACAAGCAGAATTCGAGTAAAACTCGACACTTGCACGAGTGGAGTAAGCGCGTTGAGTAGCGGATCGTCAAGTACGAATCCACAAAAGAGCGTTAAAGCCATTTTACCACTTCAGGGAATGTAACTCGAGCGCTTTTCTTACAACAGGTCTCCGGCGATCTTTCTACTCTCTCTCCTCCTCCCACCCTTTTCCTCGCGCCTCTCTTTCCTTCGGCTCTTCGCAAAAAGCAGGAAAATAGGATTCCTCGCACTTGGCCGCGTGTTTCTGACCGTAGGAAATTCTTCGCGCCATTCCCATCGGATGTAGAAGTACGGAGGTGTTTTGTCTAGCCGTAAACGACGCGGATCGAGGAGAGATGGACAGCTAAGTTGGAGAACTCGGGTATAAGTAGTCGAGGACACGGGCTTTCCTGGTGGTCTTTCGATCAGAGCACTAATCGAAATAGTTCGCGTCGAAAGCATTTAGCGTCACGGGGAGTCGTTAAAATCTCATTCGATGCATAAGGAACGACGCTAATTTGAACCCGACCGAAAAACTTAGAGCTACTCCAAATTTTCCAAAACAAAATTTCTATTTTCATTCGTGAGATAAGAATTTAGAGTTGCAAGGTATTTATGGATTTGAACGATGATTTTTTAAAAGATTTTTTCAAAAGATTTTTTTTAAAACGAGTGGTCAACTTTTCTTCTGTATTCTAAGTCTTTTTATGAGATACGAATACCAAACGAACGTTAGTTTTTTATAATTGTAGATTCGATTTTATTCCGTATCAAATATAAAAGAAATTATTTAAATAATTTTTTTTAATACAAGTTGAATTTTACATTCGTGACATTAAAGCTTAAGATTGCTTTTAAGATTATGAAAGGATACATTTACGGTACTCAAAAACTCATAAATATCAATTATGCATTTTATATTACACGAATATTTTGGAATCGTCAATATTTACTTCAAAAAACTGAATAATAAAGGATTACAAATAAGAAAATTTAATCTTGCGAAAGATATTACGTTTACGTCGGTTTATCGTTTTTTGTTTTATTTACAAAAATTTAAATTTTGAAAATATTTAATTTATTAATTTCTGTATTTGTGACTTTGAATTGTAATTTTAATTTATGAGATAGCTTAAAGTCGAATATATAATTCAAGTAATTTTATTATATATTAACAATAAATATTTTTAACGAATAAAATTATAAGAAAAACAGCGCTAAAAAGTAATGTTCCTTGATTTACGCGTTAAATTTTTTAATTCCACTAGTCGTAAATTTCAGAATATATATTTCAAGGAAATCACTAGACAGTGTACTAAAACTACGTAGAAAAAAACGGTTTATCACGTATTTATAGATGTACATAAATAACTTTTTCCAACAGTTAGTTTCAATTAGACAAAATTGTTATATTGAGTGCGATTCGTTTATAAACAATTATAATAGTTACATTTATATAAAAATGTTTGTAAATTGTTATATCGTTACTTTTCACGTGGAAATGTAATTGTTAAAACGATGAAATTTCGAAATTTTCTTTAAAGTTAAAAAAGATCTAAATGTTATCTTTTTTATTTCTCTATCGTATACTTTTATGTGTGTATAACTGTTCTTATCCATTTGCCAAGTAAAAAGCCTCGGTACAGTTTTAAAGTAAGAACGTCAAAAGGGCTCCTCTTCAACGAGGAAACCAGTTATCACGGAGAACAGGAGAGACTTTCAAAAAAAAAGACCAGGTATAAGGTTCTCCGCTCTCCTCCGAACAGACAGCCAAGATTAAATTTCTCTGTTTCTGTCCCTTTCTCTCTCTACTCTCTCCTCTCTCTCCCCCCTCTCTCTCTCTCTCGCGCGCATACTATCTTTCTCTCTCTCTTCAATTTTGGAGGCCTTGTCAAGTCGTTGCTTTCTTTCGTCTTCTTGGTTCTTGCAATGTCAGTTGCCCGTGTCAAAACATTACAATACCAATTTTCTGACTAAGATTGCCCGTGAACATAAATCGGGTTAGAAATCTTCGATTTTTGGGTCTAGTACTCGATAGTGTCTAACCACTTTCTTTTTTTTTTTTTTTATTTTTTTGAGGGGCATTCCGGGCTTAAATTTCTTATGCAGTCGAGGTGTAAAGTAGACTTTTGACAGAAGCTTATGCTTAAGTCCGAGCTTCAACCATTTACAATAAAAATACCGTACCGCGTTTCGAATCGTTATATTTTAATTGTATTTCAAAAGAAATAGTCCAACGATAAATCATGAGAATTCTATAGAAAGATTTAGCAATTAGTGACCAATAATATAATTTCGCTATGAATTTCTACAAATAAATTTGAATAGATTAAAATCGATTTGTGTAAAGGAGTAATAAATCGGAACACTCGCACTTCCCATTTATTATATATAAATTTAATTTCCGTTTTCTAAGCCCTCCGAAGCAGAGTCCAATCAATGTATTCTCATCGAGCGGACAGCCTCTTTATTCGAAAGGTAACGATCCGCAGATTATATTCACAAAATTTGGTCATATGTGTTTTACTCGGTCCCTTCAGCCTTCCTTACCTCTCCCCCTCGGCCCCGGCCTCCACCCCGGGCCTCCACCCCGGGTCCCCACCCCGGCCCCCACCACTCCCCACTTCCCACTCCCGTTGCTCCACACCTTCTGTCTGCAGGCACACGGTCCCAATAATATAACTCGCCTCGTGCTTTTGCATCGTCAGGCCCTCGCTGGTTTTTTTTTTCCTCGATACTCGAGATCCCGCCAAGGAGCTCACGCAGGTGTAGCCCGGAGTTGAAAGAAAAGCGTATGGCACACCGTAGGCACACCGTAGGCACATCGAAGGCACATCGAAGGCACATCGAAGGCACACGTTGCCACTCGACATTCAGCCAACGTATAGAGCAAACGATGGAAATTGTATATTTATTTCTCATTTGAATTTCTCAATGTCACCTTTTCCTTTTTAGTTCGTCTTTCGTTTATATTTCTGTTTGAAAATTCGTTCGTTTTTTTTCCAATTTTTTCTCTTTCTTCTTTTTCCTTGTTATTTCTCGTACGGTTGAGTAAATTACGCGACTAACACAAGTATCATACCTAATGTCCGAGCACCGAAACAAAAACGAGGATCTTTTCTTTTGTAATGCGCGAGTCGAGAGCAGAAGGAACAAATGCGTGTTTGGTTAGCAAAGTAAATATTGACGCTTAACACGAAATCGTTATTACGCGTTCAAAGAAATGATGAGTTTTTTGTTGACTTTGTGGTTTAGCTTACCTAGAACGAAAATTTATTATTTATCCAAAGTTTTTAAAATAATATTGATTAGTAGTCCTAATTAACGAGAGGTAATAATTCAAAAAATATTTTAGAAACCGACGTATTCTCGTCTTAAAATACGGTACGAATTGAAAATGCTCGAATTATGCTTACATATGCGCATTATTTATTTAAAATAGTCTTATCATCGTTTTAATCAGCAATGCAAAAGAGTAAAGCATTTTTCCAAAGTATAGGTTTATTTTTTCCGTGTATGTAAATTGCACGAGAATCTTCATAGAATAAGCAAATTTCATTGGAACGATCTTTCGCATACCGAAGTGACACGAGCCAACGATCGAAGGTCGAACAAAATGAAAAAAATTTCAAAAATACAAGACGGAGTGTGTATAAAACTTGGAGCGCGATAATGGAAATGATAGATCGACCTCGGGCGTCATCCTCGGAAGCGAATCAGTGGCCGGTGAAAAGGAATCATCGATCAGAATGTCTCCAAGTACGATCGCAAACGTGTCGGTTCCAGTCTTGTCATCAATTATATTCCACTAGCATTTACATTATCGCCAGATGATTCGGAATACCACTTGGACGAAGGAAACAAATCCGTACGAGAAAGGAGATTATTTTCACGGGGAACTACGAAGGGTGTACTTTTATTATTAATCACCAAAGTATTTTCGATCCGATGGATTTTCATTGCTTTGCTGGATACTAAATTACGTCGGCGGAATCACAATTTATTTTTAAGGACAACCAAAATTATTTTCTTGGCGATTGTTTTATTTTATTGTACATTTACAATACAAAATATATATTTTAAAGCGTTGGATACACGATACGGTAAAAAAATTAATGAATTTTTTTTATCGTATCGTAATTTCGTAAGAATATGTAAATGAAATCGTAATATTTTTATTTATAAATAATCTGAGATACGTTGAGGACGTCGCTTCGAGTATTTCGAAATATCAAGGACCACGACTACGACCCGAAGGCAATTTTGCGTCGTATCGCGGACTAATCCTGATATAAGTTCTAACCTTGTACGCGTTCAATTTCAATTAATATTAGTATTTCGAAATTCTATTTCGATAGTAGGAAACGCGTTAAGAGCGTACCGGGTGTATAAATTTTGACAGCTTTGCCAAAATTTATCGACCAGCGGGTATTAATATTAATTCAAGTTTGGCGAACGAAGCATCGAGAATTTATAATCCCCGAATCGCAGGGATTTAATGAAAAATAAACAATTATCGCAAACGCATCCTCGGCGTGTGAATTTCTTCTTAACATCATAATTTTCACTCAATAAAAATGTAATAAATCAAACCTCCCATGAGCATGCGTAAACCAGCTCCGCAGAAGCTGGAGGTCGTTTTATCGCGGGGAGCGTATTAATAAAGCTTCGAGAAATAAGAAGAAAACGATAAACGTGCCGTAGGAAAAAAAAGGGAAAAAAAAGGGGAAAAAAAGGGAAAAAAAAAGGAAAAAAGAAGACGAGTACGCGAGAGTAGGCATAAGTTCTGCAGTGAAATGGTTCTCGGGTCAGCCTCCGGCTCCATCAATCTCTCGCGTTCTCCTCGTTAAAAAAATATGTATGCGGAGACAACGCGGGCGGGGCCGGGGAAGACAGAGGCCCTCGACGGTCGAAAAAAATGGATTCGCGTGTGAGTGCGACATTTAAATGAAGTTGCGTCTCGGGACCCCCGTCGATTTCTATGTAAAAGAGACTTTTTCTCGCCTTGGTAAACGCGTGCGTGCGAGTGTGCGAGAGCTTGACGAAAAAAATAGGCCCCCGCGAGAGATCGAGATCGTGTCGAGCGGACTTTGGGAGTGTCGAAAGAAAGAAGAAAAAAAAAACAAAAGACACGGTGCTGGAGGAGGACGAGGAGGAGGACGAGGAGGAGGACGAGGAGGAGGAGGTGGAGGAGGAGGAGGAGGAGGAGCAGGAGGAGGAAGAAGAACTGGACTCGGACCGATGGAAATCGGCCTTTTTTACTTTAATTTATGTGCACGTGTTTCGTGTCATTTTATATGAGAATCTTTTTAACAGCCTGCTGCGCTCCTCGACTCGATCCTTTCCTTTTTCTTTGCGCTTTGTTTGTTGATATAGCGCGCGTTCGCGGACTCGTTGTTTGCGCAGACCACATCTCCGCGTTTTTTTTGTCGCCAAGGCCTGCGATTCTGTTTCCCAGAATTCCTGCAAATGCGTTTGTAAATTAGCAGAGCCGTTTTCTCGTATATTTACTAATTGCTACAAGAAATTGGGGTCGCCTTGCTTTTCGTCGATGTTTCCGAATTTTATTGCGATTTTAAGGCACGCTAGAAATTACTATAAATTTCCGAAATAGTCGCGTAGCCGAGTCCGCGTAATCCACTCTAACAAGAATTTTGCTAACGAGAATTTAAGTTATTATTGAAATATTGCCTAATATTTGACGCGTCTCCTTTACTCGACCATTAAGAAACTTTTTTAACGCTAAGCTTCGAGCTTCGGAAAAGCTATCCAGATAGCTTTTATCTCTTTGAATAATACTTAAAAATACCAACAACAACATTTACGATATTAAAGTACTTTACAGTATTCGTAAGTTTCTTGTCCGTGATGCAAACGTTTGTCGAATCTTCCGTGAACCGAAGCGAATCTATGGTAATTGGATATAAATTTAGAATTCGTCGTGGGAATAAAAATGTTAGTGTAAGAAAAGTAAAGCTAAGATAATGATAAAAAAGGCGCCATTTTTCCGCATTATATACTTCACGAGAATCTATAAATCTTAAAGAAGTAATGACGGATAATGACATAATTCGTTAGCTGTTTGCATGCAAAGAACGGTATTTTTAATCGTAAAGAATTTCTGCTTTGCGTTACCATCTCGGATCTCATCTCGTCCAACTTGTCATTACTTATTGCATTCGAGAAATGATGGCTCGCGAATTAGAACGGCAGTAATCGAATCGACTTTCGTATAATGAAATTGGTTCGACCCTCGGTGGCGAGACCACACGTATATGCATGCGTGTCTGTTTTTCATCTCAAGATACTATAACGGCCGGAAGGACAACGACGTTTCCTCGTATCGTCAGCCGTCGGACGACTCTATGTCCTTTCTATGTCCTTTCTATATCCTGTCTATGTCCTGTCTATGTCCTGTCTATGTCCTGTCCATCCCTGTGGCTATATGAAATTCACCCTGTATCTCCCCGGGGCACTTGAGAATTCCGTTTGTCTTTACGACTTTTTTCTTCCTGTTCTATCTCTCTTTCTCATCCGCTTCTTTTTCTACATTTTATGAGTGTTTGGCTTATCCATTTTCATTCGTGAAAATTGCAAAGTTTTCCTTTGCTGAATTGGAAGGGGCGAGCTTCTCTTGATCTATGGGGATAGTTTAGTTCTCTCGTTATTTCCTTTATTTTTTTTTTGTTTTTTTTTTTAAAAAGTGGTAAGATATTTTTTGTTTATTTTTATATATCGTATTTTGGTCTGTATTTTTTTCTACTTATTCAAAATATTTTACTTTTAAATAAATGTTATAAAACAATGTTAAATCAACGTTACGAGCCTCAAAAAATAAACAAAGAATCAGTTTCCGCTGGGAATAAACGATGCAGTCAAATTTTTTAACGTTTGCGTTGAGAAAACACAAACGAATCCAACGAACGTGTTTTTATTACGTATTTTTATTAAATAATTTATAACAGAAAACGTTAGTTCTCTTTCTCAAACTTAAAAGTTATAATTTTTTGTCGATATAAACTATTATATCGTTGAAAAATATTCTACGATACAAAGTTCGATATATCCGATAACTGAAAGTAGGTTTAAATATGATTCCGTGGAAAAATAGAATAAAATGATCTAGAAACTGATTATAATCTTGATTTGTCATCGAGCGTAAAAGCATTTCCGATATACATTAAAATATTGGATATTAAACCGTTGCTCGTGAATCGCCGGCAGCAAGCGAGAAGAGACTTTTCAATCGCATCGATAACGTAACACAGCGATAATCGAACGGTTCGATCATCGAGCGGCGGCCCAGTTAATCGTCGCTCGCGAATAAACAATCGGAAGGCTTGGGTACCTCGGATTCTTCTACCTCGGATTCTCTCGATAGCACCCATCATCGAGATTCGCGAGAATCTTCATTCGGTATGAATCGTCGTCGGCAGCTGCACCGGTGAAGGAGAATCGCGTCGCAACCGTTACTCTTACGCCTCGGATATCGATTGCCGGGACGCGCGAGTCGAGACGGGAATAATTTAGACGCGTTCGCTCGAGAAAACGCGTTTCTCGGTTTGCTACCCGTTCCCTGAGCCCGGGGTCGTATATCGGGATGAAAAATCTCTCGATTTCCAATCTCGGAGGCCTCGCGACCGTTTCTCGGCGTTGGCGCGTACCGATTCGAAAGACACGAAAGACACGAAAGACACGAAAGACTCGAAAGTCGACGGTTAATGGATAAACGGATAAGCGATCGAGCGAGGGCGGACGAGTCGTCGTCGTCGTCGTCGTCGTCGTCGTCTCGTTGTTGTTCGCGTCCAGGGTGAAATAAAAGCAGCTTAAGGACTCGAGCGATACACGCGCAGGCACCGATGATTATTGTTTTCCATTCGTCCCTCGTCCTTTTTTTCCTTTCAACGGGTTTCATAAATTATCGTAGAGTCTTGGCGTTCGCTTTCTCTCGTTGGATTTGATTAATGGTTTTTTCTTACATCGGTGGCTGAGTGTTTCTCTCCGTTTTAATTAGGCGTGTACATGTTTTCGATCTCGCTACTTCTTTTTTTTTACGAGTGGCTGACTTAGCGGCTGACTTACGCGCCCACTCGCTGGGCTTATCTCGCGTGTAGCGAGAAGAAATTATTTTATAAAGGACGTGATGCGAATTCGGCTGATGGAAAGTTGTTCCCTTTTTAATTATTTACATAATCCATATTTTACGTTTTAATTTATTACGTACGAGATAAAAGCCTCGGTAAGAAAGTTTACATAAGTTTATCCGCGTGCTTCATATTTCACCGTTATTAATTATTTTTATTGAGTTTAAGATACTTACCAATCTTATTAATGATTTATTTTCAAAGTACTCCAAGTCGCGATTCTACGAACATTTGTATAAATTAGCGATCGCGGTAGTAACGTATGTTTTATCGATCGAGTGTAAAATGTATTCCTGCATATTTTAAAGAGTTTATTAAATTAATAAGCTCGGTCGAGGCGTAGGAAGTACATTTTTTAATTATTTCAATACGCATGATAATAGGTACATGTATTTTTTGATTCTCTTACCTTGGTCTGATATTTCATACCGATAGTTGGGTGTGAGTTAATTAAAAAATTTTTTAATCTTGTAAATTGTATTAAACAAAAAGTTATAAAAGAGAAACCACTTTTAATTAAAAGTACAAGTACGTTTTCTTCCAATAAGTAATATCTTATTTTAACATCCCTTCTTTAATAAGAAAGTTAGGTATAATTCAATCGGCCATACGTTATTAGCTTAGAAATGCTCTTGCCTCGTCCGTTTTATGTATTTCACCGTCAGGTTTCAAAATTAGATTCCGTCAAACATGTGAGCAGAGAAGAAACAATAATTCCATCTCGCACAAGCATTTAGAAAAACAAGCCAAGTTCTCCCCTTTAATACTTTAGTACAAGCACTCGTTGGCAGGACGGTTTGCATATGGTTTCTCAAGACTCGTGTCCGGAACCTATTACACGGCATGAGTCAGCGAGAAAAGCCAGTGCAGCAGGTTCAATTCAGACGAGGACGGACGAGGACTGACGAGGACTGACGAGGACTGACGAGGACTGACGAGGACGGACGAGGATCTCTTTCTGTCTCACTCGGTGCTAGTGCAGTCCGTCCAGGGAATCAGTCGACGTCGCACCGTTTTCGATTTGTCAGACTGCACTTCTTTGAAAGCGATTTATTCGTATTTTTTGTTGTGTATCTGCGGCCAAAGTGGGTGTGGGAATGGAAGGTTTACGGAAGTCGAGTGACAGATGAGGTTTTTACTTAAGATTACTACAGCTGCATCTGTGTCTTGATAAATACAAATATCACGAGACCTTTCTTTTTAGAAATATGCACGTCAACGTGACACACCAAAACAAAATTTGTACTCAAGATCATTAATAAATTCTGTTTAAAATTATGTAATAATATACATAAATTTTCTATTTGTTATATTTATAATTTATGATGTCTATCACCGTAGAAAAATATAGTTTCAGAAATCAGTTGTACGTTGTTCGTATCCATCGATCGAATACGATGTTCGTTATTTTATTGGATAGATCTACGAAGATATATTATTGTTAAAATTTTTAAGAGAAATTCTTAAGCGTCAAATTTTTTTATATAAAACTAATAATAATTATTCAATAATCTTTAATTCTTTAGTTTTTCACAAAGTCGTGTTATTATATAATAATTTAATACTTGATTCGATAAATTGCTTTTTATGTAAAATATTTATTTTCAATATTGAGATACGTTACTGAAATGCGCGATGCGAATTCAATTTCAATAACAGAAAATTCAATCAGTATAGAACGAGTAACGTGAATTTTAAATTTAAAAGAATGAACTTGACAATTAATTTATGAAAATTGAATAAGCTGATAAAATCACATCGAAGCATAAAAATCTATTAACCTTTTTAAATTTTTATTATCGTATTTAGTTTAAACTTTGTTATATTGGAATATAATGAAAATATAACTCTAACATTTTCAAGTTTATTATATTATTCATGTATTTTCAATATTTTAAATGCGCATTTTGATATTGGAATTTATCATCCATACATGTGAAAAGAAGGTCAACTCGGATTTAAAGCTTTTTAAAAATTTACTTTTATCGTATCAAACGATGGAAACTGAATGCATTTTTTACTTGAATATTATAAATTTATGAACATATCCACATATCCTGCTTATTGTTCTTGTAAAATATACGATATAAATTACAAGACGTAAAAATTAAAATTCAGTAGACATTACGACAAATATGATGAATACAAAGAAGTCAATAATTTTAACAGCAATACGCCGTGATTACGGAGGAACTTCCGTTATGCATAAGACCTAATTAAAAATTTTCTCACGAAGTAACCATCTTTCCATTATTCACTAAATATTACAATCTACTTAAAAAAGATACGATCGTTCATTAAAAAACAAAAGATAGAAAAATCTAAGAACCTGTCTTGTGACTCGTTAAGCATTCTAATTAACTGTCGTTTCTCGTACTACAAACTGTACGTCAAAATTCAGTTTGTTAGGTGTTTAATAACTGAGTTAATTGAAATTTGCTTTTCAATTTATGCGAAATTTATTATTTAAAATAAAATCATATTTATCTTCTTATAGAATAAGTATTTAATTATCTTTTTTCTGTTTCAGGTAAGCAATACATTTCTCTACTTTTTACTAAATGGTTCCCGATACGTGAGTTTACTTTTCGTATGTACTTATTTATTAGTTTAATTACATTTATTTGACTGTAACGTTAAAAAAACTTATAATTTATATTTATAAATTGTTTAAATCATCAGTTGCCCAATAGTTAATACCATTTGACAATTCATAATAGATACGTTTTGTAATTATACATAAATAAAAAAGGACAAATATCAGCTTGATTTAATAAACTATATTGCGAGTATCTACTTTTAAAACTTTGTTAGTTTTAAAACTAACTCTACATTATCAATATACTTGATATTTGTATATCTACACAGATTATATTTACCGGTCAGTTTTTACCTGATTAACTTTCAAAACGACAAAACTCGTGAGATGCATCTTCAATTTTCCGGTGCAGCAACTTATGTAATAACTCTCCGGAGGAAGTAGTAAATAGCAAGAAATGAGAGACTACTTTGTAGTCTTTGCAGGGAAAAGTATATACAGATATATTATTAGCGTAACTACGTGTCCCGTGCACAAAAAACAGAAACGTATCCAAGGATCGTTGGTTAGGGGACGATTAAGAGCAGAAGATGTATGTGGGATCAGGTAAGAACTGCGTGCATGTTTCGAGATAAAGATATTCCGGTGATGTGTGAAAAACATAGATGACAAAAAGCGCTTTTGAGATTGTATATGGTTTACGGACTAATGCTGAAAACGCGTTTTACCTTTTTTGTTTACAAATTCAAGGATACCATCGGTCACCGTTTATCTTTTATCGGTTTATCTTAAAAAGATGCAGAGCTACTTTCTGCTTATTTAAATGAGAATTTATAAGAAAAAGAAGATGCATTAAATGAAAATATATTTCTTCGAATTCGGTTAGTGTACATGTGTGTACGTTCTGAAAATACAGGAGTTGAGCAAACGTGATATTTGAAATTATAACAATATTTTATCAAGCATTTGATATTTAGTTTCGTCTGAGAAAAGTTAGTTTATTTATGCAATGATTTTCCTTTAAGATAACATGGTAATTTCTAGTAAAACACCATTGTTTTTGTTACATAATAAACTAAATAGTATTCGTTACCGTTTCAAACTTCTAATGTCTTTAGAATATTATAGAATAAAATTATTCGATAAAGCGTTAGTAATAAAAATAGATCACTATTTTATTATTATTACCTTTTCTATACGAATAGAACACAAATTCACCGAACGTACGACTATTGTATGACGAAAATTTGTAAATCTATTAATATAGAATGTGAAAATAAGATACAACTCGAAGAAAATTTGAAAACAGCGTCAAAGTCAGCCTAAAAATCTTAACATTCTCGACATCTCTTCTTTTCGATTATTGGCTTTGCATTACCTTTTTGCTTCTCCTATAACACGTACCTGAAAATTCGAGTCCAGAATCGCGCACACGAAGTGACTTTGGAAAAAAAAAAAGACCTCAGACCTCGGTGATACACGAAAGCCCCGCTGAGCCTCTCAAATGTACACGGACTCGTCGAGCAGACTACGGAACTGTTTAAAATTCGATCACGCTGCGAGAAATATAGATGAAGTAGATGGCAGATCTCGTAGCCGTCGTTCTCGCCTCCTGCTGCGTTATCCCGGACCCAGTCGATTTCTCTCTTTACGTCTCCCTCACTCTGTCTATGTCTTTCTGGCGTGGCTACAAGTCTGTAAATTGCCCGGGTTCATCTTTGGCTTTCTCGGCGGGGCTTCGTCTTCCAAGATACGCGGCATAGTTTATCCATACGTAGGCAAAATCTAAAGATGATGAAATTCAAACTATACGTGTATATATATATATATATATATATATATCTTCATTCGTAAATATTGGCGGAGAGCGGCCCGGCCAAGGTCGAGCCGATAAAATGTTTTATGTTTGACTGCTATATGAATATTCTCGTTTGCTGATTCCGCAGATATCTCGCACAGTACCCTCGAGGTAAACAGTCGCATTCATCGACTGCATCACAAATATATATTTCGGTACAAATTTATTTTATGTTGATTTTTAAATGAACCAATCTATTTTCATTCTTTTGAATACGTACGTAGTTAGGGTGAAGAATATTTATTCATCTCAATTTGAAACTTTCACTGATTTAGCATTAAAAATAAACTACGGTCCTTGGTTTGATTTACATTGCAAATTATACAGATTTTTTATGCTTCTTGAAATGTAGAGAATAAAAGTTAATTTCTTACAGTTGGAAATTTATTCGATATCGATGCTTTCGAATCAATTCTTAGTTTTTGTCTTGTTTTTTATTATTAAAACGTCTTCACTTTGATTATATAACTTCGTTAACAAATAAAATATATTATTCTTAAAACTGACAAAAGAAAAATAAAGGAAAGCAAAGCCAAGAAGTTACAAACAAAATTCAAAAATTACAATACAAGGTAAATAAAGAAAATTGCACAGACGGTAAAAACGAAAGAATGACTAGTAAAGTTCTAAAATTTTTCTGAAAACAAAGTTGGGAACACCTTGACTAAGTCTGCAGATCATCACAAAAGTAAAGATTAATCCTGAAAATATACAAAGACTCTACTTAAGTACAATGGATCTGACTGAATTTTCTCGCATTCGAATTACTGGAACCCAACTTCAGAATGTAAGAAAAGGAAAGGTGGATCATCCGAGGGAGAGTCTCTTTTTTCTTAGCCAACCTCGATGCTTCCGAAGGGACATTAAAAATAGCGTAAATTCTTTTTACCTACTTACGTTTGCAGTTGTTTATGCAGAAAGGTGAGAAACATCTTTTGGAACCTTCATAATCTGACCTTCAAATTTAAACATTTGGTTGCATATAATGGTAGAAATTTAAACGGTTATAGAAGAATAAAGTTGAATACCATTGGTGCGTTAAGAATTGTATCAATAGTAAAATCTTGCTTTTGTATAGAACAACGATGGAACGGTGATAATTGGCTCTTTCATAATTTTCTTTTATTTTATATTTCCTTTTAACTAAAATGTTTTTAGAAAAAGAAATTGGAAAATCTATGTTTTGGTGGTTTTGACTACTATGACGAAACGATTTCATTCATATTTATCGAAGCAATATTGATTACAATTTTTTTGTAATGTTCCAGAATATGTTTAGCTTACATTTAATCGTAAAAAATTTGTTGAAACGATAGTATTTGGTTGTAATACATTTTTCAAATATTTCGATGGAATATAAATTAATTTTGAAGAAAATATTGTCAAAATTAAACTACATAAAATATTCCACTATCAAGATTTAAATTTAAATTAATATTTGCTACCTTAACGAAAACAAAGATATACATAAATTTAAATGATAAAACTAACGATCTTTTAAATTACTACACAGTTCAAATAAATATTAAACGAGTTAAGATAGATAAAAGCAACTCGACAGCTTATTAAATCTGAAATGTCTCCACGCAATGTCGCGTATAAATAATTTTCATTTTATAAAAAATTATCGAATACAATGACGGTGAAAGTAAAAACGCATTTTAAATATATCTTTCGTCATATATTTAAAATTGATATATTCTAAATTCAAACTCTTTCGAAAGAGTTATCTTGTACATCTATAAAAAAAAAAAAAAAAAAAAAAAAAAGTTCGTCGTGTTAAAAAGTAGTGGCTGCTCTTTTTCTATATAGTGGTAAAGTGAAAAGAAAAAAGACAAAAAGACAAGAGCTCAGTATATACTACGTTGAATTCAAAGTTTTTGGAATTTACATCCACGATAGCCCTTGAAGGCTTTTTCTTGCTTCATCGTCCCGTCATCGTGGAAAATTTCTCATACTTCGTTTACTTTTCTATTCTTTCTTCCCACTCTTCACTAATGTGAATTGAATAGCTTTGAATCTCAACTTGCAAAAGTTCTAGCATTGTATGAAAAATGATATTGCATCTGCATTTACTTTGCATAATTAAATTGTGATGAAGTTGCTTCGTAAAATTTTCGCTAAATGAACGTAAAATATTAATTTACTAAATAAATTTTTAATATATTTAATATATATATGTATACAATACCGAACTTGTATTCGGTACATAAGTGGTATTCGATTTGATTTTAATTTCCTATTCATTCTGAATTAGGAATAGAAAAGAAGTTCAATCTACCGTTAAATATCTAAAGAGGAAACATAAACAAGCTCGTTTATGTTTTATATAAAGGAAAAGAAGATCGCCCGAAAGAAACAAAGAAGCAAGCTTTGTTCAGGGAAAAAGCCTAAGCAGAATCTCGCGCATAGTCGTCTGCGCGAATCTCGAATTCCCGGACTTAATCCGTATTACCAAAATCCGAGGCGCATGTTTCGACAGACACTTGCAGATCTAACGCATATGTCGAGGGCTCAATCAGGGTCGCATCTGTCGCCTGCGAAGGGCGTATACAAGTTAGACGAAGAGAAAAGACTCGCACGCGCCCAAACATTTAACCATTCGCCTGTCTATTATTATAGGTTACGGAAAGCGTGCGACGATTATTACTGTACGTTATGTTTGAATTTAACGAGAAAAATATGCGAATAACTAACGAGGACACTGTTCTTGTCGCGAGGGACGGGTTTCTTCTAAATGTCTGAGTAACTTTTCGAATTTCGGAATGCTAAATTCACATACGTACGAAAATAGTCGTTCCATTCCTGTGTAATCAAGATAAAGTGAATCAGACGTGATTATTTATGATGAGATATGAAAGCATTAAAATAATGTTTTTTATTCGCTCATAGATATACGATCGTATCTAACCAAATAGATAGCGGATAAAATGTCGGCAGTTCATTGTTCTTATCTGATCAACTATGATCAGATATGACTACGTAATAACGGTAATCACCGATACGAACATTCGTAATCCAATGTGTAATTTTGTGTATGATTGTATCTTCCAATGTTTATTGAATTTATAGCCATAATTGTATTTAATTTGAAAAAATATCTAATTTTTTCAAAACAGCCAAAAGTTATAGAGAATCTATCGAGTTGATAAAACTATTGTAAAAATTTGCGATCGATAATATGTTTTATTTAAATAAAAAATATGTACTATAATTTACTATCGTTATAATAAATGACGGGATAACTAGTCTCGCTCACAAAGTTAAATACGTTTAGCTCGAAACGACGTACCTGGTATCTTTACGGTTTTAAATACTCCATCCGTATTCCCAAAATTATAGTAGAACAACAGGATGTCGTTCCAGAAAAAAGAAAACTGGAAGCAGTATCATTTAGCCATTCGATCGAAGACGTCTTTCTCTTTCTATAGTTTAGTTTTTGTAACGAGAGTACGTTTGCTACTTCTGCGGCGGTTCAATTTGCTCGGAATGTACAGATGAGAGGAGAAGCGATTTCGAGGTCCGGTGAGCCTCGATGCAATTTCATGTTCGATTCTCCTTTTTCGAGTAAGCAAGAGTTTCATTTCCTTTCTGGAAGTTTTGTTGTCTTTCGTCATGGAACTCTGGTGTTAGTCGAGAGGGTGCGTCGTTTATTTTTGAACTCGACAAATAATACGTACATTGATTACGATTATTTGGTAAGGGTATTCGAAATAGACCGAGTGTGAATAGATTTAACGCGATCCGTGATACATTCCGATGAAATACAGCTTAAAATTAGCTTGAATTAAACTTTAAACAATGTTTTTAATAAACGTTACACTCTACATGCCATACTTGTGAAATTCGATGTTAACGGATCATTAAGAATTATCGTACGGTTCGAATTCAACTGTATATTATCTTACCGTTATATAAAAATTCAAAGTTTAGTTTAAATCTTTTCTTTCGATAAATGTGTAGCCTAAATAGAATAAGAAATTTCAAATCTCGAATGTATCGCTTTCTGTGTTTCGTTCGCTCTCCACACCATAATAATTCTATCGTTAAGACAAAGCTTACAAAGACTTCTCCGATATTACCTTTATTTTTCCGTGAAACATATAATATAAAAAAAATTGGAGGTCACGATATTACGCGAAGGAAGATAGCAACGATTTTGTTTATAAAAGCTCGGAAGAGCGGGAAAGAGCCGAAAGAAAATACGATCCGTTTCCAGCATTTCATTCGCGGCATCGAGCCGTGAAAAATTATTCGATGGGTTCAATACACACAAAGTAGAAACTCGCTCGCATCCTTTCATTCGCTGACGCCAGTAATTTCGTGATAGACCAAAGGCATACAGTTGAAAGCTCGAATAAAGAAAAGGAATCGGTAAGGAATCGGTAAGGAATCGGTATAAGATCGAGTCTGTTCGCGGTCTCATTGTAATGGGGCGTTGGTACGTGTAAATCCAATATAAAGTACGCGCATAGGTAGAAACGTAGCTACGTATTATGCTCGGAGGTTCCTTTCCTCCTTTTCTTTCCTATGCTCCGACGAGGATTCGTTGTCGTTCTTCTGGCCTTTTGAATTTGCTCTCCTGTGTTATAAACGCAAAAAAGCTGCATGCATGCGTGCCTACCTACGTCCATCCGTACGCACGTGTGAGCTTGTGTGAGCTTGTGTGAGCTTGTGTGAGCTTGTGTGAGCTTGTGTGAGCTTGTGTGAGAGAGGAGGTTCACCTCGTTATACGCGTACCTACCTATGCACGCGCTATAGCAGAAAACGTAACGCTAAAGACTCTCGTGTTCCTCGCCGAGGTGTTGAATTTCTGACCCAAAGTCCCAAACATCGAGGGTTAAGGGTGCCGAGGATTCTAAATGTCTCACGTGTTCACGTTTTCTCTCTTCTTGTTTCACTATATTTATTTCTTTTTTAGATTTTGTATTTTTTTTTTATTTACCTCTCTCTCCTTCTCTCTCCCACCTCTCTCCCTCTCTCTCTCCCTCTCTCTCTCCCTCTCTCCCTTTCTCTATGTTTCATTCCGTACGCATTCAATACGTTTTTTGTTTAATTCCTTTTTGTTAAGGTGTGAGATCTAACGATTATAACCCGGTTCAAAGAGATTTTATAAGTTTTTATTCGAAATCGAATAATTAATTCTCTCATCCGATAGATAATTTTTTTTTTCCATTTATACGTTATCATTAATGGATCTAGTATTTTATTTTAAAAATCCTATTGAAAGAATAAATTATGAAATAGATTTGATAAAAGCACCTCCACTGTTAGCGGTATAAAATCATGAATAGATGTAGTCGATGAAATATATATTCTTTTATCGAGAAAGTTAATTAGTGTACTTGAAAAGAAGGTTTTACGTTTCTAATATAATACTAATCCATTTAGAAAGCATTTTATCATATGAATAGTTTGGAATTATTCATGAAGTTACATTTTGAAGTAAGCGTTAAATAGCTTTTGAATTGAGATGTAAATGTAGAGCTTCAAAGATCTTTCCATTTACATAAATTGAAAAAAAAGCTTTAATGTCCTAATACGTAATAAATTTTAATTTCATTGAATATTTATCGTTTCCTTTTTTTTACGCTACGTTTAATTAATTTACGCGTTAAACATTTTCGATATACTCGTTTCAACGCTGTCGATTAATCACCGCGAACAAGAATCGAAACAGCTGAATCGCTTTTTCATACGGTAAAATTATATTTCCGTCGCTGGATCGAGCTTAGTCAGGTACGACGGGGCCGATATCGTCAACAACCTCGAACAACATTCGGAGCCGCGGTAAAACGCACGATCCGGGAACAAAACCGTAATCCAATTCGGCCTTCCCGCCCTGTCGCCCATTCGAATCTATTTAGAGCCTTGTCTCGGTTAATTCGTCTCCTTTCGAGCGAACGATTTGCATCTGTCTCCGTTCCTCGACGCGACCTCTCCTTTCATCCGGGCGTCTTTTCTAGGCCGCCGGGTTAAACTCGGTTTCGCGTTTCCCCTGTTCTCCCTGTTCTCCCTGTTCTCCCTGTCAGGACCAAGACCGAGGCCCACTGCGCGCTCGTCAGCTCGGCTCAATGGCTTATTTTGACAACAAGGGACACGTCGTCTCGGTCCCTGCGAAATTTCGTCGGCTGTTTTCACGCCTCGGTCTTTGCGCGAAACGAGGCGGTGCGCCTTCGGTGCGCCTTCGGTGCGCCTTCGGTGTCTCGCGCGCCACGAAATATAACCGCGACACTCCCATCCGCTCGGGGTATCCTCCTCGTCTTGCGAGTTTTTTTTTTTTTTCTTCTCGCGCCTCGGGATCGAAGTTGGAAGGAGGAGGATGAGGAGGATGAGGAGGATGAGGAGGCGGATGCCTTCCGAGTACGCGCAGGGCTCGGTAGGTTGCCTTTTTGTGCACTTGGAGCCTTCCAAATGTTTGGGGAGGACTCGAAACTCGTGGCTTTTTCTTATTCAGGCGTCCACCGAAAACTCAAATTTATACCTTAACGAGACAGACGCCTAGTTCTCCAATTTTTTATGATTCTATAATCGTTCAATGGTCTCGCGTGGATGCAGAAGTAAAAAGCCGCGCTGAAAAAAATATATTAATACGTGTACGTGTACGTGTAAAAACATTTTAGGATCGTTGACTTTTTCTGATTATAATATTCGATAAATCTCTTTCGATTTCAATTTTTTTTTTAAACAACTACATCGTCCCCACGAGCGATCGAGAATATTTATTTTTTAACTTGAAAATAAGAGATAATTTATAATTCGTATTCATGCTAATTTAATATATGAAATATTATTCAATCGAGTATTTTATCGGAATTTAAATACTTGCATGTACGTATTTCGAATATCAGAAGTCACTACGCTATAAACAAAATCTAAAATTGGGAATAAAATGCTGTAATTTATTTTTATATTAGACCTTTAAATATTATAGAATTAATTAGAAAATAATAAATATAAGATATTATTTATCTGTACTTGATATTGAACTGTTTTAATTTTAAATTTTTTTATTTTTGGTATAATTTTTGCATTACATTAATAGATATTTTATTATATGAAGCGCTATGAGTAAAATTTATAAGAAATTTTCTTTGTAATTAATGTATATAAGATTTTTCATAAGATTTTTATAATTCAACATTGTTGATATAGTTATAAAGATAATATTTTACTTTCCTTTGATTAATGGAAATAAATATCACGATAATTAAATTTTAAAAGCAGTAATTTTTTAAAATCATAATATCCTATATTTTTTAACAAGATAGTCTAAATAATCGTATAAATTATGAAAAAAGTAAAATAATATATTCTTAACATTTAATATAAGTAATAAAATTTACATAATTATTCAATACTAAAAATATGATAAAAGTAAATAAACATAATAATAATAATATGTAAATTCGATGAAGTAGTTTAATTTCCTTTGAATTCAATTTTCATAAATACATTCGATATTTATCTAATATTTGTATTTATATAGTCACGAAATTCTCTTTAGCAATTCTCACCCTCCATAAAAGCCTCATTCCTCCGTAACTTCCATGCGACCTTAATGTAATTAAAGCACTAAATTTCGAAACCAGTTACCAAAGCAATCATCAAGTAGTAAACGCTCAGACTCGCTAACTGCTGTGAAAAGCATCCTGATTCCTCCTTTGCGCTCCTTTCAAAGTCTCGATCTCACCCCCGCCGAGTCGAGCCTCTCGCGTACATACGAGAGCAAATGCATTCGCGGCAAGTTCCCTATTCGATCGCGCAACCCCTTAGCAACGGTAACATAGTCAGTCTCTCGTTCACAGAGTTCAAAGTCCGTATCTCGAAAGAAAGCCAGGGTGGAAACCGAGACACGAGTCCTAGGCCTTTTCCGCGTACATCGTGTTCTTTGAAGTCTTGCGAGTAGGCTGTCCAACGCAGAAGGCGAAGAGGGTGAAGAGGGCGAAGAGGGCGAAGAGGGCGGCCTCGAGAAGCTGTTGGAGTTGAATCGAGCAAAGACCTACAGGGGTGGTGTAATGCTCTCCGTCCCTTCCTTTGGATCGCATCCGCTCGACTAACTATTTCGTTGAGTGCGTGCGCGTGTGCGTGTGCGTTTGCGTGTGCGTTTGCGTGTACGCGCGCGTGTGCGTTTGAAAGAAACTGGTGAGCCACACGTGTTTTCTCGGCGACACTCTCGGCTCTCTTTCTTTACCCCGGGGGATGGTCGCCTCGCTGTTGCCTACTAGACGACGATGACACTGAGAGGGATCGCTAAAAAACATCAAAGGCGACCGCCTTGCATTCACTGTGTGGGCGTGCGTTTAGTGGCCCGGTATGCGGTGTGGCGGTGTGGTTCGCGTGCGTTTCTAGGTACGAGTCAAAAATGAGGGGTGACGAACCTCCGAAGGAAACTCGTGTACTGTTTTTCGGATTGATTAAAGACATGAGTTTTTCATGTTGCCAACTATACTCCCTCGAGTGAACCCGCGCGCGAGTCTACATCGTCTCGAGAGAGACAAGAGGCAACTTCCTCGAGAGTGGCAATTTACCTTGCTAAGGTCTGCTTTTCTCGACAAGCGCATAGAATGCACAGTACGGTCATGTTAATCTACTCTTGCGATGCTTATGAAGTCCGGCTTTGGTGTTCTTTGTGCATCGCTTATTACGCTTATTCGCGCAGCTTGCCCGACTTCTTCATCTTAAAGTTTCCGGGGAAACTCGAGTGGACGAGGGATTTTTAAAGCCTCCTGTGTTATCCGTTTGACGTTCGAGATACGCGTTTCTATTAAACGTCGACTCGTTAAGCCAATGATTGTTTTATCGAGTATCTTCTAGAAAGTTGTAACACGCGTGATTAATACTCGTTTTAATAGCTTCGGTTGGTTGCACCTGGTAATTTAATATTATGTAAAAATCACCTTGATTTAATTACTTGTCATTCAAAATATAAATAGAATTACATAAATTAAAATTTAAATCTAAAGTAATATTATTATTTTTTTAAGAGCATAGGTTTTAATTTTTTTTCGCGTTTAAAGGTAAAGAAATATATTAAATTTTTATCTTTCCTTTGATAAATTAAATCTTTGAAACCGTAGATTACGATGAAACTTATTTGCAGCCGTGGAATTAAAAAACACGTGTCGCGTTATAAGTTGTAATTAAAATAATATATCGAATACGCGTTTATGCATTTGTAAAAAAATTTAAAATATTCGTTCCTGCATTAACAAATAATGGCTGATACGGCTAGTTATAAATTATTATTCGTGTTACTATGTAGCAAAGTTTGCGTACACTCGATTAAACCTGCCTTCAATACGCATCGACGAATAGTTAGCCCGTAAGCAAGGAGATGCGCTTGTAGTCCGCATCTGCGCATCCTGCTATGCAAATTTCGATCGCATCCTTAATTTCCGTTAATACCATCTAATTAAATTAACGAGTAGCCCAAACAAGAGAGATCAATCTTCCTTCATTTCTCGACTCTCCCATCTTCGCTGTTCGCTTCGCTGTTCGCTTCGCTGTTCGCCTCGCTGTTCGCCTCGCTGTTCGCCCACCGATGATCATCTCGCTTGCCTCATGTTTTATTCCACGTCACGCAATCGAGCCATGGAAATCATCCGATTGAGCAAAAAGAAGAAGCCCGAAAGTAAGCAGGAACAGTGGCTGTGCACACGCCAAGTCAATTTCGAGCGTTTAGCCCGGAACTCGGCGAGCGAACCCCACGACCCGCAACACGTACGCTCATTTTGTCTCTCCTCTCTCCTCTCCTCTCTCCTCTCCTCTCTCCTCTCCTCTCTCCAATCCTCTCCCCCGAGCTACCAACCCAACTAACGAACACCCCCTTCACCCTCGACGGGCCTATCGAGAACCCATCGGTGTGCCGCTCGTCCTGTTAATTACACCTTATCGCCACTGCGAATCTAAGGGCATTCCGCGCTGATGCTCGTCAGGGAACGGAGAAGAACGAAGCGGGATAATCCTCTGTCCCGTGTACCTTTTCCTCGGATACACGGATCTTGGATCGCAGAAGCGGGGTCACCGTATATTGTTCCGTGTATGTTATATTGGCTTGCGAGCCAATGGACCTCGATGATATTTTTCTTTGCCGCCACGTTTACCTGTCTGGCCTGTCCGCCTAGAGATAAATGATTTTTTAAAATGAATTCCTTGCTTATCGCGTGAACTGTAACGGTATTGGTGGTAACGGGCACTTAGAAACTAGTCGCTTTGGTCGTGTTTACTTCTACGGAAGTTGTTTACCCTTCAGAGGCATTTCAACCGAGATGATCTTTGAAAATTCGTGTGGACTACTCGTACCGTGTCCACGGCTAAGAAATATTAGTATTATGCAGAAAGGAATAACGCTCAAAAGTGTATTTTCTAGTAAAGGAAGTTTTAAATAAAGAAGAATTCAAAATTTATCTTTTTCCACTATTCGAAACCTAATAAAGAATTTAAATCGATTCATAATTATTTTTATAACTTATCCGTATTCGACTCTTATCTTCAACGATACTATTGTAGCTTTAAAGAATATCACACGAATGAAGTCTTTTAAGAAAATCTTATTTTATATTTTCTGCGAATTAAAAATATGCGTTGCAGTTATCGATAAACATTACAAACTTAATTTAAAAAAGGAGCCATTAATAACTTCGAGTCAATTTCATTGGATTTGGAATATTTGGTTTTTGTTGTACTTTCGAAAGATATTCTAATATACCAAAATTATATATTATTATAATGTTTGAAAATAAAAGTATGGCATGGAATGTTAAAATTTAAAAACTTATAATAACGTATATACAAAGAATATTTAAAATATTATTTCAATCAACAAATAAAGAATTACGATAATTTTGACAGTTTAATGATATAGGAATTGAAATAATAATAGTGCAAAGAGATTAAATAATCATTAACAGAAAAGTACTGAATAAATTGTATAGTTCAAGGTTAATCGAACTATTGGAATAATTTTAAACAGTTGAGGATATCAACATATTTGATTCTATTTATATTTAAGTCGATACAAATTCTTTTATGCAGAAAGAGTATATTTGATAATATAAGAATAAATTTTCAAATATTATTATAAAATTATTTTATTTTTACAATTATATGCTATAAATTTTTTATTATTTAATATTTGTATTGAAAAGTGAAAAATAATCAATTTTTATAATAAAATACTTCTCTCTTGTGTCAAATATATTTTTAACGCTTATTATATGCTAAAACTATATTACATCATATTCGTGTTTTCCTATTATTTTCATAAATTTTCTACTTTATAGGAAAAATATAAAAATTGAATGGATCATTATAACAGTAGATAATGTAATGTATTAAAATTGTAATGCAGTTCCTCGATTTTAATTCTAAGAAAATAGATGCGGGTAATTTTAAAAGTATAAACGTATACACTTTATACGAACATCCGTAAAAAAACTAACGTATCCGATATGAAAACCTAATTATAATATTTCCATCGGTTAACTATGCAAATACGTAATTCACTCCATTAAACAAGACTACACGAAAATACAAAGGAGGTGTACAAGATTTACAAAGCGCGAAGGCGAAAGGAATATCGAACGAGAATAAAAGCAGAAGAACGATGAAAATAAAATTCATAGGTGCAGTTTGACTCGAAACAGTCATTTACTTGAATCACTGTAATTAGCTGTACTTTAAACACTGATTTGTTTCACCCAACTGGGCATCGGTGAATTCTCGCGCTTGAACTTGATGGGACGAAGCGAGAATTGTGTCGAAATCGATGTTCAAGGTCCCGGGGTACCAACTCCGATCAGTGTTCGAGGTTGCACTGTATATATAAGAAAGAAAAGAACAAGCAGAAGGGGCCAGAGGCTCAGAGCGTGCAAAGCCGGGGTCGTGGGTATGGGATATCTGATGCAGAAAACCGGTAAAGGCCGGCGGAGAATGAAGAGAATAAACCGATCCACTCCGTAAGGAACCCACACCAGACCAACTCCGAAAGCAAATACAGGAACGAATGGAACGAAGAAGCTGCGAAGAAGAGTAGAGAGAGGTGAGAGAGAGAGTGAGAGAGAGAGAGAGAGAGAGAGAGAGAGAGAGAGAAGGAGAGAGAGGAGTACCGTGCATTGTCTTCCGGTGACTTAAAAATTCACTCGTGCCTTGTTAACCATCCTATCAGATACTCTTCGGACCACGCGAAAGGAAGAGAAGGAAGATCTAGAAGAGAATCCGAGTACGGAGTCCCTTGTCTGTGGAGGTGGAGAAGAAAAATAAGAGCAAGAAGAGTCAATGGGAAAAGGATAAGGAGAAGGACACGAGGATGCCGTTGGAGAAAGATAGAACTAAGATAAAAAAAAGAGAGGGAGAGGAATAGAACGCGCACGACTCTTCTCTCCCTGATTCTTCATTTTATTTCTCTTTGCCCACACGAAATTTTCTCTGCCCTCTCGATATCTTTTCTTTTATTTTCTTATTTTCTTCCTTCCTCTCGCTCTTTTACTCCTCGACTGTCCCCACCTCTCCCGTTTGCGCGTGAAAGTCTTTTATGTGGCATCTCTCAGCTTGCGCGAGAATTCGCGTTCTCGTAGAGCGCGTCGTTTTTATCGGTTTTTATCGGGCTACAGCTACCGAACGCGACACGAACCCTGGGTAGATTTGGGAGAGAGGAAGAGAGGAGAGAGGGAGAGAGAAAGTGTGGGAGAGACGGGATAAAGAGTCGAGAACCATCGCCAAAGTATCGCGTTCGCGACCACAGACATTTCAGGAATGAGAAGCGAGTTGTCTCGTTAATTATTTAAACGTAGAAAGTTGCTCGTGGAGCTGTGGAAAATCCAGGAGTAGCGAAACCGGAGAATCCAGTTTGCAACCGAAAATTTAAGAATTATGACAATAGGGCTCGCTAATTTAGCTGTTCGACGGCAATAAATTCCTGTCTTGTTATCCGACTGCGATTTGCGTACATTCTTCACGCGAGAGAAAAAAACGCAAGACGACGGGTCTGGCGAGTCGGTTCAAGAGAGTCGCGCCAACCGGATACAAATCAAGTCAAAGGTGAAAAGGGGGAGAGTCGCGTTATTCTGGTATCGTTGTCGTAAGTTCTGCCCTGGCGATCGGAACACAGCATCACCCACCGCGTGGTCCTGGACCGTAGTCCTACCGTTGGTGTTGGTAGTTGGAGCGCACGCGTTGCTTCTCCTTCTATCCTTACCTTTTTCGATCTTCCGCTCGAATCGAGAGAAATAATACAATTCTTGCTTGATTCATGATCATCCGTACACGATACGCCCGATTTTATATTTGTTTATACGTTCGTGAGCGCTGCGGGACTCTTCTCGCACTTTTTCTTGCCTTTTTATACGTTTTCGTTTGCTTCTCGCGCCAAGGTAAATTCATCATATCTTATCGCTTATCTTATATGGTTAGTACTCTGGCTTTTTATCGAAGCTATCGTTACGGGATGATCGCACACGTGGGCTTTTGAATTCGCGATGCATCAGTTTTGATATTTATTTTGCGATGTAAGATCGAAGGTTGCATTATACAGGAATCATAAAGTATTGTGTATTCATTTTTATTCTTTGCTTTTTAATTCTAAACGTATTAGCTTCTTGATTCGCATAAAATTCCACAATTTATATCGTTAATCTTCCTATTTTATCATTTCCAATATTCGAGTATACTCGAGCGATTCAATTTATTTTAGATTTTTTATAGCGGGTAATTCGATTTTTAAAATAATTTAAAATAAATAAGAGATAAAGATGCGGATACGTCGCATTTTTAAACAAAAATATTTTAATATTTTTAACTTATCTTACGTATAATGATTATCCCCGTATCTAATACATAAAGACAGTATTTAAATTACCTATTCAACCTAAAGTCTTTTTTCCACGAATAACGTTACGAATAATTTATTTGTTCTTGCTAAAATTAAAGTTAGTTAAAATTCAGTTTTACGTAATCTTTATATAATGATTATTTAAAATAAAAACCAAACGACCTTTTCAACATAGAAACAGGCTTTCCGAGTTAGGTAACGAGATATTTTTATATCGTTAAAACGTTAAATTAATAATTAATACTATCGACGTTTCAAACCGAAAAAGTAAAGGTGGCCTACTTTGCACAATGCATATTTAAAATTATATGTAAAAAAAGCTTCGTTTATGACGAACCAATTTCCACCCTATTATTAGCTAAAGTTTGGACGAATCAATTCCCCGAGAATCATATTCATTAATTAAATTTTAGCCTACGTTGTTGCAGTTTAAAAATAAACGCAAGTGTAGCAAACTACACGAGTCATGATTTACAAGTGCCAATTTAGAGTCACGTTTTAGGTCGAACGTTGCACGATCGATGACCTCTATTTATTCAAGTAGCGATGCTATTCAATAGATACTTGATACACTCAGAGAAGTGCAAAGAAGTTTCAGAGACTTTCTTTTGTTTGCAAGGAAAGACAATGGGTTATATTCACTGTACGGATGCAATTCCCGTCGGTCTTTCTTCTGATGTACCTCGGTGTGATTCTTCGTAGGCCTATCATATGCGCTACCAGTTTAATGATTAAAAAGTGACCCGTATTATTTTCGGCCCGTTTGATATTTAAATCTTATTGTTATGGAATATTTAATCGGTATACTTACCTTATGAAATTGCCAACGACGGATATATGGTGCGATAAAATTAAGTTTCGCGCATCGACGCTTCATCGAAGCAACCGAATTCTGCTAGACTCGTTTGTTGTAGATACAACGAATAATGTCTTATCCAACGTGTACTTTTTCCGTATTACATAAACAAAACAGGGAAACACTTTTATAATATCGTGTGTAATATTGTGCGCATTTTATTCATTTATACTGACTTTCGGTGAACCACTAAAATATAAATTATATGTAAATCTATTCGTCACAGTCTTCGTTTATGTAGATTTTAATTTGCAATCTATATACACTGTTTCTATGTTCGCTCAATATTTTAAGATGTATTGTTTGAGTAGCTAATGATTGAAATTGAAAAGTGAGGACGTAATAGTGTTGACATTTTTCAATTAATATTTGCAATTTCTGCAAGAGAATTAATTTATGCGCTTGTTCCATCGATGCAATGTATGTATTATTAAGCAAAACAATAACTAACTATGCGATAAGTTACTCAATGGATCCGTCATTTTTATTTGTCATTAATTAAAATTTATTGTATAGAATGGAAAGATTAACGAAAGAGTTATGCATAGATATTGTTTATTTTTCCGAAACGTCAAATAAATTAACCTTGTAATGAATATTTATAGTTTGGCAACAAACCGATAAGAGGATTGCGATTGGGATAATAAGAGTTTTTAAATACAAACTTCGTTTTGATTTATTCATTAAAAGTGTCCAATACAATGATAATCTCGTGTAATTAAATTAAATTTAAGTTATCGTTAAATTTATTTATGATTTGTATTAATCGTCTTTTAAAAGTATCAAAATAATTTTTATTTCATACAACTTTTTGTATTATTAAAATTAACTCTTTTTAAGATGGCAAATAAACAATTAAAACGACTTTGGTAGATACTTATACAAATATGTAATAAATTTTTATCAGCTTTATTAATTGCGAGTTCAAAAATTACAATTAAAAATATTTTCAACTTATTTTCAACTTATTTTCAACAATTTTAAACGTATACGATACTTTTTATGATCCGTGGATTAAAATTTTTTTCCAATATTTGATTAATTAAAAACTGAAAATATCGATGTAACCGTTACCAAATTGAACGTGTATCCATAAATTAATTATTTGGATAAAGAAATTCTATTTAGGCAAACCGGTTACGAAAGGATTATTAACTACAAGATAACTAATTCATATATTCTTCGGTAGAAGGAGTAATATTTGGCCACACATTTAACGCCACTCATCATGCGACCAATAAATTGTGTGCTTAAAACTTCTCTAAATTCCTTCTTTCCACGAATACATAAAATACAGCTTCTCGTGTATAATCGTACGTAACACCATCGAGGATAGCTACATCGCGCATTCGGTACATAAAATATCGCGAGTCAACTCTATACGTTTCTGATCCACGACAAACAGCCAAACTTCATAAAGCACCTGAGATGCGAAGAAGAGAACCCGTGTCTGGTTCTTTTCACAAATCGAGCCTCCATACGGCGAAACCGGTATAGATTTACAGTCGCATTAAAAGTCTCGTGCGCAGTTCCTTCTTTGCATGGTCCTTTGCTCTCTCTCTCTCTCTCTCTCTCTCTCTCTCTCTCTCTCTCTTTCCCTCTCAATAAAACGCGACTCAAATTAACGAGCACCCGATAACGATCTTCTTCTCTCCTCGTGCGACCATATACTACGATTTAGGGTTCGGGATGCAGAAGGTTAGTTGTGGTTCTACAAGACAATATCTCGTCTCGGAATCTTACGGTGACCCATGTCCCATGAATCGTATTACAATAGTAAAACGTAGATCAAAATATGAAATATCCTGTAAAGAGTTGGAGTTTTATGCGATTTATTGGTATTCGTTGCAACCAACGCTACTTTAATTCGTATAAAGGATCAAGCGATACGCGATAAACTTCTAATTATGTGTATTATTGGCTTAGCAACTCATTATTCTAACTACACAAAGTTATAAATAAGGGCATTACATATCGTGTCTTGTTTTTGACGTTTTAAAAAATGACATATGCATAAGATATTGCTTATGTTAAATATTACCAATAACTGTACATATCGTATATAAAAGAACTATTTAACGAGTCTATTGTAAAGTTTGTAAGTAGATTGGATTGTTCACAAATAAGAACTCTCATATTTTGAAATAGTCCTTGTCGTTATAATTTACATTCTATCGAATCTTTAACGCGTCAATATTTTTATAGATTTTATGTAATAACTTGGATTTTATATATATAATTTCAATTTTATTCGACTTTATATTACAAAGTATATAAAATAAAAAATATATGTATTACGAAATTATATAATTCTAATATCGATAATAATAATTTATAAGAACAGTAAACGTAGTGTAAAAATTTTTGATGTAGTAAATATAACACTAGTTACGTAAGTTATTTTATCCAATATATTATGACTGTTCCAGTAGCATTTGGTATTAGAATAGAATTAAATTTTTACCGTAACCCTGTTTGTTAATAATTTCTTTAGGTTTCGTACATTAAAATCATATTTGAAAAGTAAAAATCCACGAATAATCTAAATAAATTTACTAATAGCGCAAATGTAATTTGTTCAAATGGTATAAAACTCATGTCTTGGTTATAAATAAAATATACAAAGTCTCTCGTAAGCTTACACGTATCACTCGGATAAGCCGTGACGAATTACATTCGGAAAACTCCATTCCTATACCATTTTCACGGAAAAAGTATGATGGCGGTTGCCGTCGGGTTATGGATACGCAAAACGAGTTACATGTCAGCCCTTGATTATTAAGTTAACGATCGATATTCAACTACGCGTATATAAAGTGGTTAGAAGACCTTTTTCGAAAACTGATAATCAAAATCGATGGGAATATAACATTGCTTTCAAATGGACCATTACTACCGGTGCGAAATATAGCTTATAGAGTTCATGCGTGAAAAAGGGTTTTTGAAATTCTCGTGCTCGAGGTAGAGAAGCATTTTTCAGAAAATTTTATTTCATTTAAATAAATGGAATTTATAATCCTTTCTCGCGAATGTATCAGCAGATCAAATTTATGTAGCACGGCGATAAAGAGAATTATATTTTTTATATTTTTGTAGGCTTTAACGAAAGAACTTTTTATACATACATTATCGTGTGTATTATCGAATATTGTTATAATTTCAATATATTTTTGATAGTATTTTATATAAAAAAAACACTCGATACATTTTTACATAAAATCATTTATTAGATAAGAATTTTAAAATATAGCAATCCTCATAAATATTTGTTCGTGTATTTATACATTAACGTTCGTCGTTGATTCGTATCAACGATTCGGTCAAAAATTGAATTTGAAAGTAAGATAAAACATAACATGTTTATATTTTTGTAATATATTTTAGAGAGAAATTACGACTGCGTGAGTCTTATCTTTTATTAAATACGAATTTTTTTTTAATTTTTTAATTCCACAACTCGTGAAATTTATTTGAAACAAAGTAAAGCGTTTATTTTTAATTGCATATTACCGACAGTTATCAACTATCGATCAACAATAGTAATTCATTTGCAGGCTTTTGATTACTTTTAGATTAAATTATATTACAAATATTCAACGCGAAATTTCCAATCCAACGGTTGTTAATATTATATGAATAATTAATAACATAATTATAATATAATAATTAAAAAGAATCTTGAATGGAATAATGTGTATTAATAAATAATATTTGTCTTTTCAGGTTTGAAGGCAGAATTATTTTACGTACGCGAAGGTGTGATTAATGAGTATGCGATGAAATTCGTAGTACCTGTACCAGCAGCGGTACACAAACTACATTTCACGTGGGAAAATCTCGCCGGGAGGCCGGTAAGTTTTAAAAATTTTACGAGATCCCATTATATTATTCGTTTGAAGCACTACGCGTGTACGCGTTAAAAGAATCGTAAGACGAGTTGGAGTTAGCGTTAAGAGATATGACTCGTGAAAAGCGAAAAGTTTTTTGTGATCTGCGGTGGATTCGGGTGATTTGTTTCGTGGACAAACGAAAATTAACGAATCATTCGAACACGATGGTCGGATAAACAATAAGAACGTCGATAAATAATATTGGAATCAATGATGCGGATAAAATCATATTTCCGAATGAGAAATAGCGAACGATGATTAAACCGAAGATAAAACATTGTATTTACGATACGTTCTCACATTAACCAGCATTCAAACGTTTTTGCAGCATTTATTTATTAGCGACTTAATTGCTACCAAGTATTTACCAGCGACTAAAATAAAGAAACAATTAAACTTTCTAATACGGGAACACCGATAAAATGTAAAGTGAACGATAATGAATCATTTACGCCATTATAACTTATGCTCGCGTTAATTATGAAACCTCGCTAGAGGAAACATTGTTCCCACGTACGCGCTTAAGAAAACTGCGTGCGAGAAAAAGTACAAAGTAATTATTTAAATTTGTTGGCGTAACGAACAAGCGGCCGTTAGTTATGTTAAGCAATGCAAATACGCATCGCCGCTTCGACAGAGTAATTCGCGAACATCGGAGCTCGTATCCTCGCCAAGGCCTCTCGCGCAATTTCCAGGCAACGCGAAGAAAACTAACGCCCGCGAAAATAAGAGTCGAAACTATCGGCGACCGATAGAATTTGGTGCGCCCGTCATTAAAGACTTCATCCTTGAAACGCTCGAGCAAAGTTGGCGCGCGTAAGCATCCGCTCCCGGTAGCCGATTCCCCTCGTCGTCTCCTCCTGCTCTCCTCCTCCAATCCTCCTCCAATCCTGCTCCTCTCCCCCGTTACCCCACGTATCGGTTTAAGTATTTTTCTCGCTCGTTCTCGCCTCGCGCGGAACGACGTTCCAATTTGGCTCCTCGAAAGACTCGACGCTCGTAAACTCGCGAGACCATTTGTTCGTCTTATTCATGAGATTCCACTTGCTCGCCTTTCTTTTCCTTACCCTCTCTCTCTCTCTCTCTCTCTCTCTCTCTCTCTCTCTCTCTCTCTCTCTCTCTCTCTCGTCGTCGTCCCCGCATCGCGCGGAAAATGGGATGGCCTTTGTGTGCACGCGCGTGATTTGGCCCCTTGAGCGAAAGCGACCGAGAGGCGAAGGAACTGACGGATCTCCACGTACGTTCCTTTCCTGCATAACGATGGAAGGACGCCGCGCCCGTTTGGACTCGAGAGCGAGAGTGTTTTATCGAGTATGCTTAAAATGTCGGCACTCGAGAGCACGTTTGCGCCCGTTCGCGTGACCGATGCCATCGGGAGACCCACGCAGTCCGAATGTTTATTAGCGCTCTGATTAACCCTCGATACGTACGATAATTGGCTTTGATTAATGAGATAAGACTTCTGCTTATTTACATATAAAAGTAACAATCTACGCTTCTGCGTTCTGTTGTACAAAAACAAATCTTCCTCGATCTCCTACGGATATTGTACCTTCCACTATTTTAATAAACTATTTATCAGCGAGTAACGTTGGTATAACTAATTTTAACGTTGGTATAACTATGAACGCGGAGTATAAAAAATGTTCGTTCTGAATTGTAGGATAATGAAACCATTTTAAATACGAAAAAAGTCATTAAAGAAGTTTCGGTGAACGTATTTTACGAGATTGAGGGATGCGTCGAAACCAGAGATTAGTATAAGTTTAAATTAAATGACGTACAGTTAAGAGAATTTAAGCGTTGAAAATAAATGTACATGCGACGAGAGAATGTGTAAGAGATACGGTGAACTTGTATATTCAATTTAAAACAAATTTATAACATTGATATTTTCGAGTATATAATGTTTCTCACATTTTTAAATGACTGTGGAAAGTAATTTGAAATTTAAAATACCGTTGATAATGCAGTACTTGTACGCCATACATTTTATATACTTTATAACGTATACAAACTCGTAAAAATTTTATGGCTAATATTAGGTACGCAGAGAAATACGTTAAGAAATAACTAATGATCAAACATCGAAGATTACAAATTTTTAGAATCTTCGTTTTATAATTACTGTAATTTTTTATTTACGTATAAATAATGTATCGAGAAATACAAAGATATCGAAGTTCGGTAAGGATTTGCTTAGTTATTGCTTAGTTATTAATGGTTGAAGGAACGTAAAAAAAATTATGTTAACGTGTGCGATAATAAAAAGAAATCATATCAAAGTAATATAGGACTCGAAGTTATTATAACTAAAACCTTTTCATTTAATCTAAAAAAACTCCCCTCGACCATCGAAGCGCTTCTTTTACTTTTCTCGAGGTCAAAAAAAGTCGCATTAAGAAACGTTTGGATATGAATTCTATTTTCTTTATCAAGATGCAGTAAAAGTTGTCTTTGAAGACTCGCGAGACTTCGTTCACGGGTTATCGCTTTTCAACGGGTTTCGAAGTAACGGAAAAACTCTATAAGCCACGCAAGCGAATTACACGCTCTCAGCTCTCGTCACAATCCTCGACAACGTCGTGTTCAACGTGCTAACGTCTACCGCACTTGAATATGTTAATACGGAACGTAGGCATCGTCGACGCGCGAAATTGTCATCGCGCGAAACAGCAAAATCGCATCGCAGCGAATCGCAGCGCATCGCATCGCAGCTTCGATAAAAATGAAGACAAAAGGAAGAATGGGAAAAGAAGAAATGGGAACGGGCCAAGATTCCGTAACGCCGTGGAATTAACTCGTCGACGGGGAAAAAGAAGAGACTATCACGGCAAGAAGCGAACCTCGTCTTCGCCAGCGGGAAGAAGTCAATCGCTGCGCCAAAGTGGTCGAGCGACTTCTCTCGACGATGGTGGAATCAAGGGGGAGGAGGAGGGGAGGACGAGGGAACGCGCGTCGCAGCCGCCAGCATCTGTCACTCGGGCGCGACAAAAGCGAGTGTCCCGAATGACTTAAAAGTCTCGATGCCACTGCCGTCCTTCAGTGTCTTGTCCGTCAAACGAGCGGTGAGAGTACCGTCCGTCACTCCGACCGCGTCTTTTTCACTCTCTCTCTCTCTCTCTCTCTTCTCTCTCTCGCGCAACTCACCTCAGTCTCGGCCCATGTTCAGCCTCTGTCCGAACACACGTAAGAACGCGCGATGCCCTCGAGTTTTCCCCCGTCCCCTCCGTCCCTTGACATTCCTTGATTCGTCGATCAAGTCAACTCGGACGCGTATCGAACGACAAATTATGTTGCGATGCTCGTGATTTATTTTCATAGGGAGGAGTCACTCCACTGCCGTTACTTCTCTTCGTTTCTTTCGGCGACTCTCGTTAACGAGGAAATGAGGTAATAGCGATGTCCGAATAACGTGTTTACATGGAATCGATTATTCTTTTTTAGTGCGATGCAATGGAACGGATCCTGATTGAGTTGTGAAATTAACGGGTTGATGCGCGACGTCGTCGATGAAGACTGACGACTCTTAATCTGATTATCCGATAAACGACATAACTTTCTTAGTAATCGACAACTCTTTTATTTTTCAATTGTGCACTTGCGACAAATCACAATATTAAATTAATTTTCAAATGTATTAGCCATTTAATAGACGTTCGGGGAATTCATGCAGATATTAATTTAAATAGTATTTCGAATTTTTATTACTTTTTTTTTCGATCTCTACTCAGAAACGATGTAATACACATTTTCATTTGATTTAAAGTTTTGTAACAATGTACTATGTATCGTTGTCAAGCGTGACATTATGAAATATTTAAAATTTCGAGAGAATTCGAAATTTACGTATGCGATAAAATAACGTTCAAAAACAAAATTATTTCTACATAATTTAAGGTTAAGCAAACCTTCCGGATAATAATCTTTATTCTACTAGAAATTCGTTGAAGTATGATTGAAATTTGAGCTGCCTGTATTTCAACAAGCCAATAAATGCTTTACCGACCAATAAATCAAATCCTCCCATAAATTACCGCGAAACATTGCTTCTACATTTTATATAGAGTTAAAACGAGCAACCGCTAGTATTCAAAATCTTCGACGCAAGGGCAAAAAGTAAGGGTTCGAAACAACTTATCAAACATCGACTTTTCAGGCGTGCCATCCTCGACGACTAATCAGCATCTCGGTCTTGACCTTATTAGAAGTAACTTCGTGCTCGAGTTCTCGCACGAGAAAAGCTATCGATTCGAAACGAGAGAAGACCCTTGTCAAAGCTATTTAGCAAAGATAATCGATCTCTCGCAAACTTGTTAAATACGCAGAAGAACTTCTAGACACTCGTAGCCAATTTTTACGGAGGATTATATTTTATCGATAATGCTCTCGGGAATATTTCGTCCAATATATATATATATATATATATATATATAGTATAGATATTTTCAAGTTGTAATTACGCTTGTTCGTGATTGAGCTTCTCGTAGCTATTCAATCTCTCGAAGAAGTACTAAAATATCGTCGTTAAGAATTATTTTATCAATCGTTAAAAAATCATAGAAATTTAAGAAAGAAATTTTCTTTAAAAGACGTCGTAAAAATTTAATGGGTAATAAATTAGTTAAATGTCGCTTTCTTTAAAAATATGCCATTATTACGGCTGTTTCTATTAATAATTACATTTTTTAATATTCACTTAAGAAATAAATTTTATTTATGTACATGGATCGTGGAATTTCCTAAACCTAAATTTATAGCGAAGAATAAGATGAATAAGAAATTTTTAATTTATATCAATGATTTTTTTTTTAACAAAACTTAAATAAGTATATTTTGTTAGATTGTTACGCGTAGGTAAACTAATTTATCATACATTAAAAACGCAACTATTTTGTAATAACTTTGGTTAGAATAACGTTCGAATAAAAAGGTATTCATTGATTTATGGAGGAATAAACTAAAAGGAAAATGCACGCGGTAAATTCGAAAATAGATTCCATTGAAAGAAACACAAACAGCTAAAAACCTCGCGAAAGGGTCATTAATTTTCATGCAAATATTAAAGGTAACGATTATAACTGTGCAATTAAAATGAAAACAGCGCCTTCGAAATCTATTTTGTCGTAGCATCGAACCGCGGCAGGAATGAAATATGTCTTCGCATCTTGATAAAAGCGTAGGTACAGCATCAAATAACAAATAAATCACCAAGTCGTTTCGTTACTCATTTCTGACGTGGACTACCGTACAGTCGGAGGAACAACCGTTCGACAGCTCGTTCGCGATCGCCTCCGACTCCGCCCTTCTCGCCTCCATCACCTTCGCAGCTGTTTTACGTCCGAGCAGTCGAGCAGTCGAGCAGTCGAGGAGCCGAGGAGCCGACGAGCCGAGGAACCGAACGAGCGCTCGAGTTTCCCTCATCCCTCCCCCCACCGCCGCGGATGTGGCCCCAGCGAAAATTGTTTTCCTGGAAAAGCCAGGCCTCGGTGCAACTATCGAAGATTTACGATTAGTGCTGCGGAGCAGATTCTACCGAATGCGAAGCCTAGGCTTTTATTTGGCCCCGTGGCATCTCAGAGTCGCTTCGCGAGCGTCGCCACGTCTACGATGGGAATTCGATTTCTTATTATTATTCGATCTGCGGCTTTTCGCTTTATTATTCTTGGGTGGAGGAGGTGCGGTTTTCCGCGCCGTTTCCGCGCCGTTTCCGCGCCGTTTCTGCGCCGTTTCTACGCAACGATCGTGAAAGACGAGTCGGACGTTTCTAGAATGCTCGCCGTAAAACCCGTGGACGATGCAGATCGCCGTTTTTATTGCAGCGCTTTCAAGCATCTGCGGTCCATTGCTGCGTTTTTACCAAATGAAATATTGAATTTGTGTAACTGTTCGGAAATATACTTTTCTATGGTGCTACATTTATATTGAATTAAATGATTCAAGGAATTTATTTCTACAACTACTTTATAACGTATTATAAGTGGGTAATGATTCCTCGCGCTTTATTCTTGGGATAGTCCCTTCGATTGTCCGTGCTCTGAAAATATAAAATAAAATTCACGATCGCTGCTTAATAATTTGTAGAACTGTAAATTATATTTACCAGAGATTTAAATTTGAGTTTGGTAAAAACTTTTTTAAATTTATATTTATGCTCATTGTAACTTATATTTATTATGGTCTGACAAACTAAACTCGTGAAAAACATAAATTAATGGCTTCTTTAATGTTAGAATGGAATTGAAAAAAATTTGTAGACTATAGTTATGCAAATACTATTTTGGAAGAACTAATGCGTGACCTCGGAATGCTTAAAATTTCCTACATAAAATTTACATAATTTTAAAAAACAGTTATTTTGTCTAAATAATAACTCGTAGAAATCTATTGTTATTCATTTACTGTATGGTTATACATTTTTTTAGTTTTCACATACAAAGAGCATTTAAAAACGGTAGTAACACTAAATTCACAAACTTTATTTTATACCCATTAAGTTTTATAATTTATTATTGTATATTTAAATATTTTTCTACAATAATTTTCAATCTTAACGACTTACATTTGTTTTTAATAGAAATCTGTTGTGTTCATTTGTAATGTAGTTGTAAAGAAAGTAAACTGGACAGGCAATAATATTAGTTGTGCTCCAAGTATCGATCATAAACTTCTAAGATTATTTTCTTATACGAGTCAAGTAATTAGTCACTAAGAAATACGCTTCTATTATTTTACTTTTTATTTTCCGAAATATTTTCAAAAATAGAGTCTTATATTCAAAACTTTATAAAAATACAAAATAATTATATTTTCATTTTTTTGTTTTCAAATACGCAGTTGTACATAATTTTGTTTATTTACAGTTATATTTAATATTGTAAAGCTTACTACATAGTATAAGAAATATCTTTATAAAAATATCGATAATGATCGCTGTATATGCAAATAAAAATATTATCTTCGATAAATTTATATTCGGTATATGAAATTATGCAATAAAATTCCTGATAAATTTTCAGATGTTACAATATATATTTATTATTTTAAATTATTAAGGATTTTAATGAGATAGAAATTATTATTTACCTTCTAGAAAAATTTCATGAAATATATTTCGCTTTAAAATATAAGCATTCTTGAATTAAAAACATTTTTACCCGGTGCATAAATTTAAACAATATTTTTTTAAATTATGTAAAAATGCGTATTACCTTGAAGTAATTCAAAAAATTTCAACGTAAGCGAATGGTACAAATATTTAGCGATAGATTACTATTACATTAGTTTAGAATTTCTTTTTGATCATAAGCATCGATTCTTTCGATTTAAATATTCTTTATTATGAATAATTACATAAGCTAAAAAATTATTTTTTTCAAAGGTAAAATTATTCGCGTAATGTGTCGTAATATCAACACTTATAATTCTATTACAACATCTAAAACTCGTACGAAAGGTTTTCAATTACCCAATCACTTAAAAACAGATCGATATCGTTAAAAGATTGCAAAATCAACCTCGCCTTTTTGGACTTATCAAGCAACGAAAATATATAAATATATCCATAACCACAGCCGTAAAAAGAAAAGGAACGATTAACCCAAATTTTGAAAAGATTTGATTTAATTTGAAATAAATTTGACGTTGACGCTTCGTTTCAGCTGCCGTACACTGTGTCCGTGGACATAAGCAACCCGTCGGCCTTATCCAGCTCCCTCAACATCTCGGACACGGGCGACATCCCCGTGGGTGGTGTCCAGACTTGGGCAGTCGCCCTCCACTGCGGTCCATACGACGCCGAGATCGACCTCGCGCTTCGTATCAACGTATCCTTGTCTCGCCGGAACAACACCAGCCTCGAGTTCAAGCGCAAGAAGATCTGCCTCAAGGATAAGAGCAATTACCCGGGCCCCGAGGAGGTCTCCGTCGCTGCTTCGGGAGTGAGTTCGGGTGGCCAGGTGTTCTACGCGGCAGTTGGCTGCGCGTGCGCGTTCATCGCTGCAATTTGCGTCCTTGTGCTCGCATACTACGTCCGTGACAAGAAGGCCAGGAGACACAGGGAACCCTTGCAGTGAGTGGCCAACGCTATTCTTCTATTATTTTATACAGCTTTCTTTGCTTTCGTTGCTTTCGTTGCTTTCGTTGCTTTCGTTGCTTTCTTCGATTTCTTAGGTAGCGTTTTCGAGATTACACTCGCGTTTTAGAATAAATAAACTATGTTTGCTGATACAATATACGCTTGTAAAATAGAGTTTCGTGCTTCGAAATAGAGCTTAGTATTCGCTACCATACGAACACTTTTACTTTTTAGTAATCGTATTCCAGATATAACAAGTATGTTTGTATTTTTGATAATTTCTACGTTTATATATCCAAGGTTGACTCGTTGCTACAGAGTTCTTACATATTTGTTCGGTTATCCTACGAAACGATGTTTAATTAGTTTTAAAAAAAATTTATTACACCGGTTGCCGAAAGAATACGTCGTTTAATCTAATATCAAGTTTTTTTTATTCGAGATAAATTTTTTTTTTTTTAAATTAATAACGTAAATATTTCTACTTAATTTAATAAAGATGCACTTGTTCGTATCGATAGAAAGTATTTTGATTCAACCTTTGATAGTAACTTTTTTTTAAGATAATTTTTTATAAATAGAAATAGCCGTTCGTATCGCGTAACAGGCGAAGAAAGGTATTACATATATTATCGCTATAATTAGTCTGTTACCAGTACTAGTCTGTTACCACCATATATTCTTACATTTCAAACAAAACTATTTATACAAGTATAAATATAAGACTATTTATGCAGGAGATGTTCGGAATTTTATTAACGTTTTTATAAATAGTTATAAAGTGTAAAGTCTATAAGTCGATAAAAAAGTGAATATAACCCGTTTTTATAAAGGGAAAAATAATAATACAAAGAATTATTTTATATAAAAATTTATATCCATTAAAATTAAATGAAAGAAAAGAAAGATCGATCGTATAATTTCTCTCGTTAAATAAAATTTAAAGAAAATATTTTCTTCCTCTTCGCTAAAATGTTCTGCTTATGATCAAAGTAAACGAATGCAACAAAAACTCTGATGAGAAGGCCTCGATAGAGGTTCGGCCTTTTCACCAAGGTTCGTTCTTTCGCTCGTTCCGATAAGGGAGGGTTTTTCTTTCTTCTCGCTGATCTCTACCAGGAGGCCGCATCGTTTGAGTTTTATCGTTAGCGAACCTCCGCACTCCGACTTCCCGCGAGATCTCCAAGACAAAAACGTTATTCGTATATCCAAGCAGAGGAACTGAAGAACATTAAGAGTTCGTCTCTTCGCTCGGCTCGAGCTCTACGAATATAGTCATTACGAAGAATGAAAGGCTTATTCCGAACCCGTGACTTCTCCGACTGCGGACTCTCCTTTGATATCAGAGGGATACTCATCGAGAATACTATGGATTTTAAGCATTTTGCTTTGATGCTCGCGCGTAAGGCTCGTGAGTGTATTGGTGTTGGTAGAGAAGGGTGGCTTTATCGACCAGACTGATTCCGCTGTTGTGCCCATATCGGTAAACGATGATACGACTGTCGCGGACTTTGAGCGCGTCGATGGCGGCCGAAAGAAGTTACATTTTAACGTGTGCGGCTTCGTTCGCTTCGGAACAATTGTACACGTCGAACCGGATTTGTAATTAATACGTTGCTATGGCACGCGTCGACTCGTTTCTCGGATTAAAACGGATTCGGCGACTCGAACGGTTTGTTTCCGTAGTAAAAGTGGGATGCTGCTCGATCGACTCGTTGTTTCCACTTCCTGCAGGATGAAAAAACCCTATCGTTCGAACGAATCTACATCACTGGTTTGTTTTTTTCAGGGAATCCCGTGGACTCGGATCCGCTTGTAGCGTAGAGCGCGGTACCGGGATTGGTCCAGCGCAAACTTTCCTGTCGCCGGAAACGCCACCACCAGCCTCGGCAGCTTCCGTCTCTACCTACCGGAGGCTCGACGATCGATCCAATCGCGAGCTTTACGAGAGGATCCAGGAGATCACCGTTCAGAGGTATTTTATCACTGTTTCTGCGCTCGTATTTTTATACTTATTTACTTTTGCTCGTTGAAACTGGGTTTCTCCGTGGGTGGAAGAAATACGCTCCTTAGAAAAAGGTGACAGAGGAAAATTTTTACTGAATTTTTTACACCGTGATTTCATGAAATACTGCTACTCTTAATACGGATTATTTTATAAACCTTCTAAACGTGAATCTTTACATATTTTCATTTTAATAATAGTACATACGTCCACATTTTTTTACATTGAAAAATGTATTCCAATGCAATGTATTATTAATATTTTTTTATATCGTCAACTGCGTAGCGGCAATTAAAAACTTGGTAACAAAATATTTAAATATTAATAAAAAATTTAAAATATCTAGATTTTCATATATATTTATCTATCAAAAGATAAAAGAAATTTAACGCTCATTCAAAATATAATGTGTAAATATTTCGAAATGTATCTTTTGGAGTATTTCAAAGTAACCGTGAATTATTTAATTTGTTCAAATATACTAATTAAACAGTATTTCAACTGTAAAATCAAATTTAGTAAATAAATATATTTTTGATATCGATTTTATTTATCTACGTATTCTATTAGTATTTTAACAAAATTAAAGTTTGTTAAGTATTTTTAAAAATTTAAAAAAGGAAAGGGAAAATTAAGGATTTTTCAAGTCTTTCTTCTCGACTGCGATAAAAAAAGAAATACACTTGCAATTGAAATCATATTACGATCGTATTTATTGATAGTATCGAACGTTAAAATATCTAGTTTACTCTGTAAATTTACCTTTTTTTACGGTAATTGGTAAAAATCGACTTTTTTAAAGAAATTAAATTTGTAAATATTATTTACATCATTAGAAATTTGTTAAATATTATTGATACGTTAGCAAACGATAAAAAATGAGAATCATTCAACGTTAATTTAAAGGTATTTAATTAGAAATCTTCAAAGTAAACATTTTTTATTTGCACTTTATTATATTTTCCAATACTATAGTTTTTCGTATTCTTATAAACTTGTTTAATTGACGTTTCTACTGAAATGTTCAAAGGTTTCTTTGTAAAGCATACTCAGCTTTATTGAATTAATTAGTCTCGGGAAAAATGTCGAATAAGCTACTTTAGGTCTCTTCTGTTAAGTGGAAAAATAAATTAAATAAGTAAGGTTTGAAACAAATAGTTAAAAAATGTGCTTGACAAACAAAGACCCAAATCTGGAGTACCGTCGCGTACTGTTTTTTCAACAAGATTTATAAGCTCGAAAATTCGAATATCTTTTGAAATTCGGTTACTGGCTCAAATAAAACCACAAATACCTTATTAAAAATAAATTTGGCAGATGTGATTATTATTATGAATAATTTTCGTTTTAAATTTCTCAAAAAGAATATTTTTACTTGAAAATACAAAGTCAAATAAGAAAAGAAGATACGTTTTCAAAATTATTAAATGAAACATTTATTAAAAATTTCGTAAGTAAAATAACGTAAAAACTTTTAAAATACTTTTTTCATTAGGATTATTTTAATAAAAAGGATCAACAGATTTTAATTGTATAATGTTTCCAAGTTGTAAAATTGAATTTTACTAATAAGTAGAATTATTTTGAATTATAACATAAGTATTCGAATAAACTTAAAAATGTTATCGAGACTTTCTATTGTTGCTTAAGAGTAAGACATTTAGAATATAAAAATTTTATACTTGTGTAAAATATTATGCAAGGTATACCATTTCACATGTCAATTACGTGTAAATGATTTATTTATAAAAAAGTGTACCTTTTAAAATTGAACGATTTAAAAACTTTTTTTAGTATTGATTTTTAAATATGTAGTTCTACTGCTTTTAAGGATTAGAATGTTTTAACATTAAAATTTAATTGGCATATCAAATTATGTATCAACTGTAATGTGAATAAATTCTAAGGTAACGTAAAATTTTTAGGTTTATATTTGATTTCATGCTATATTTATTTATAAATATTATCGTTTAACTTTTTTAATATTTTAAATATATAAAATTATCATTATAATTATATAAATGCTAAAATTCTAGTTAAGTATTAGATGTCGATCACAAAATTGATTTTTGTTATATCATTAAAGTATAAGAATTTTATAAACTTCTTCATCTATTTAGCTGAAATTTGTTATATTTATTTTATTCACACTTTTGTTCGCATACATTTTACACTATATTATTGAAGATACTTTAATTTATAATTTTGAAACGCTGCATTAAAGCCAATGAAAGTTGCTTATAAATTGTATATTAAACCTGTTTTTCCATTACTTATAAATTACCATTGAATACAGACTTTCTACGCAAATTTATTGAAAGCAACGAAGTTCTTTTATGAAAATGTAATTTGTACGTTCAGTCTGAAAGGTATGGGAAATAAAAAGTATTTTTAATATTAAAAATTCTTTAATATATTCAGAAATTCGTTCTAATAAAACAGTAATAAATAATGAAAATTAAAAAAAAACTATATTTCTTTTAATAATTAGTAGTATAATAAAGTTATACAAGGTTGCTAAATAGAATATAATCAAAATTTCAAATAAAATTTAATATCAAATAAATGGAAACTAAGTTTGTTATAATCTTGTTAATACGTAGTTACGGAGAGCTTAATTTGTCCTTTCAAATATGTAAAGTTGTGACTTTGGGCACAAATTGAAAGGTCAAAGTAACGGATTCTATGTTGTGGATGTTTTGTTTGGTGAGTTGTAGATTATCAAAAGAAGTTTTGTCTATTTTTACAATTTTACAAATAAAAATTTTTTAAATTTTATGTAAATTTAAACCGTTTTTACTAATTTAAAAATTAAATCAGCAAAATTCAATAGATAATAATAGTTTTTAACTTACTTATACCGTTTTTTTCTCCTTTATATTCATTACCATTCCTTTTTTTTGAAAAAGAAATAGAATATTTAAATAAAGAAACTAAATCAACGATTTTTTTTTTAAGTTCCGAGTATATAAGTCTTTTGAACACATTCATTATTTAAGCAAAGAAGTGACCTTTTTCCTCGGTTAAGATCAAAGTGAATGCTAATTTTATTTTTTACTTATTCAATTAAGAAAAAGTGAAGATTTGTGATTTAAAGTATTTTTCACGAAGTTTGTGTAAAGAATAGAAGAAAATTGCATAGTTTATTCTTAACGATAATACAAAACTTGTTAAATTTAAATTTATGAAATAAGGAAAAACAATTGTACATAAAATTTGTGTAAAAATGTATAAAATATATTGTGAAACTTGAATAACAAATTTTTCTAAATTGTACATTATTTACAATAATGAGCATTAAAAACTTGAGACTAGGATTAAAACATAATTTTTAAAAAGGGTTGAATAATAAATTACAATGAATTTTGTTTATGTGTAGCAATAATAAAAATATATCGTAAAGTAGAAAATTAATATTCTAAATAAAGTTCATTTCCACCATATTAAGTGTAATAAACAAACTCAACTTCGTAAAAAGTTTTTTTAGTTCATTTAATTTAAAGTTCATTCTTTCACATCTAAATATAAAATTTTGAACGCAGAATATTTCATGGAAAAATTATACCCACAAGAATATAAATTTTTTCAATTATATAAGTTTATTTACGCGTAACGGTTTTGTGTTTCGTTCCGAAAGCTTATTCGAAGGGATATTTGCCATTAGAAAAAAGTTAGAATACCTGGTAATTGTATTTTTCCAAATCAGATATAATACGTGCACTCGAATGTTTTATCCAGTCGGTTTTATCGAGCGTCATCCAATCCATTAAAAAAAGCTTGCCTCGCATTATAATGACGAAAATATGAAGCCAGGAACATTTTACATAGTTTTCTTTGTTCAGCGACAATCGGATTTCGAGCAGAAACGCAGGATAATGTAGGACGAAGCCACTCGACGACTCCAAATAAAATCCAAATAAAAGCAACTAAACGCGTCGTGCTTTTGTTTCAACTTGCAGATGCAGAGTACGTTTGCTAAGCGTGGAGATGGAGGGAACCTTCGGGCGCGTCTACCGCGGGAGCTACCACGAGGAGGGTGCGGCGGCGCCGAGGGACGTCCTCGTCAAGACGGCCGCGGAACACGCGTGTCAAGCCCAGGTTGGTTCCTGCGACGAGAAGAAGAACAAGACGAAGAAGCGCTTTGTTCGTCGGGAGGGCGAAAGGGGCGTTCGAACGCTCGGAAGCGAATGAAAATGGCTCAACCCTCGCGGGAGTTTTATTTATACGCGCGAGAGATTTTTTTTTTTTTTTGCTCCTCTCGCCTGATTTCTCCGGATTTCTCCGGATTTCTTCTTTTCCTCTTCGTTTTTTGCTTTCTCATTTTTTTAACGGTGCCTTTTCTTTTAAACCTGCGTGTATTCCCGTCGTAGAAAAAGCGCAGGAAAAGCGCAGGAAAAGCGCAGGAAAAACAAGTTTGAATCTGGATGCGAAGCCGGGTTTTCAAATTTTCAGCAGCGGAATACAAACGCGACTCGGGACTAAAAACTCGAGCTCGCTATTAAAAACCTTCTCCATAAATTTTTCCTCGCGAGATTTTTCTCGTTTAAGAACGTAGGAAGTGCGAATAGTCATTCGGAGAGTTCGGAGAGCAAAACGCAGACACGCTCGAACTAATGTTCTTCGCATTACGAGGGCTACAAATCCACTCGGTTACTTCCACTTTGTTAAACCGAGATCTCGCTCCGAGAAATTTAAAGAGTTCGTTACCAACGCCCAACGTAGTAATTTTGCGCGCGAACGTCAATTCGCGTCAACTCTCGGGGCGTGTTCTATCAAAATGAGAAGCGCGTGAGAAGCGCGTTCGCGAGGGGGGAAATAAATACGTCGGTCTCGCGATCGCTCACGCTTGAATTCGTTACAGATGGCATTGCTATTGCGGGAAGGTCTCGCCCTTTACGGACTGAACCATCCGGCCCTACTTCCGGTCGTCGGCGTCTCTATCGAGGATCGCGGTGCACCTTTCCTCCTCTACCCGTACACCGGCTACCGGAACATGAAGAGGTTCCTCCTGCGTTGCAAGCTCAGCAGCGAAGGTCCACCTCGAGCGCTGACCACCCAGGAGGTGGTGGAGATGGCCCTGCAAGCAGCCAAGGGTGTGCAGTACCTACACCGCAAACGGCTCGTGCACCGGGACTTGGCTGCCAGGAACTGCGTGTGAGTACTTGCAAACCAATTCTTATGGTAATCCACGCGATCGTTCCTTCGTTGTTTTCGTTCAGCGGAGTTTCGTCGCTAGGAAGTTTGGTTCCATTTCGGTTTTCGGTTTCCATTCATCGAAGGTCGATGTAATTTCCCCTAATTGAATATTAAAACTTGAAAAGAGTGAACTAAAGGTTTCGAATTCCCAACTGTTTATTTATAAATGTATTTCAAAGAGTTTAACGTTGTATCGGTACCCGTTTTTGAAACGTTCTAATTTACTCTTGAATTTAAATACAAATTTCTTTTTTTTTTTTTTTATCATCGAATCTAATTCTAGTCTCGTTGGGCTGATATTAATTTCAAATTTTATAATTATTGTTCGCGTCGACGTATAATTTAAATCGAGTTCGAAACAAAATCTTAACGCGGTTGAATTAAAAATTATAACGTTATTTGCGTCGTCATCTTCTAAAGTTTTAAATGCTACTTCGATGCATGCGATAACTTTAAAGCGTTTATAATTTAAATAGTATTACGTGTATAAGCCTTGATATAGTTGTAATAGAACCATAATAGAACCAATTCTCATTTTTAAAAAGTACGCTAATAAATTCTTACGATTAATATTCTCGATTTTTACTTTTCGAACGGCTGTATTCTTCTTTATTATTAAATATTTTTTCAAATTAATCCCGTTGAGTTTTTAACCAAAACAGTTTATCCGAACCTTAAATTCCAAGCACAAAATTTAAAATTTATATTGTATCAAATTTAATTTTCTAGCCTCGTGCATAAATTTAAATGTTTAAATTTAAATAAATATCAAAGCTCTTGGACGATACGTGTTTATTTAACGTATACGTATAGCCAATAATGTAGGAAAAAATATACAATAATATCGAAGTAAAAACACAGTCTCTTTGAAACTCCGGACTCTTAATCTTTAATTTCAACTCATAAAATACGAGTTTAAGCATATTTTTTCTTTCCGAATAAAATTACAGAGTCGATGATGATCTTCGTGTACAAATCACCGATAATGCGTTAGTGCGCGATCTCTTTCCACAAGATTACTACTGTCTGGGCGATAACGAAAACCGACCAATCAAATGGCTGGCGATCGAAAGTCTCCTAAGCAAATCATTTAGTACGGCCTCCGACGTGGTAAGTAGAATATCATAACAGGGCTTCTCTGTCTCTGTATAAATTAAGTAAATATTAAGCTTTTGTTTGCATCGCGGCGGTGATAAGCTGCCCGGTACGATAAGATTAACCAAAGAAATATGTAGCGATTGTAAATTTTTTCTCTTTATCGACTTTATTTGCATATTAAATATTAATGAAGATCCAAATGTCATCAACTGTTTTAATTTTATTTTGTATAAGTAATAAATTTACTTTAATACAATTTAGCATTCGTAACGAGAACTATTATTTTACGTTACGTTTTTACAAAATTCCGTAAATTATCGTTTAAAATTTTGTTTGTTTTTTAAATAACAAATTAATAAATATTCCGCGTACGTTAAATCGATAAATCACATTTAGTTATTTATAATAAATTGAAAAAATACTCGATTATTCGGTAGAAAAAATCTTCCGAGTATTACCGATAAAGATAAATAAAAAATATTTATCATCCGTTGTATTCTCTTTCGAATTCGATGAGTAAATTTTGATATTTCTTCGTATTTCGCGTTAAAGTCACGAATTGATCACGGAACGAATTGATTTATCGAAAAGCTTTATCGGAAGCTCACGTACAAATAGTTTTGCTCCTAGAGCCGTGCGTCCACTATAAAACAGCGTGTACGTAGTGTACGAATGAACGTAAAAAAAAAAAAGAAGGAAAAAAGGAAAAAGAATACAGAAAAGAAGAAAAAATCATTAATCCCTGGCGCAGTAACAGCGCTCGTATAAACTTACTTCCGAACTAAAAAAAAACTTGCAACGCTTTTCAGTGGGCATTCGGCGTACTTCTATGGGAACTTACGACGCTCGCACAGCAGCCCTACGTGGAGGTCGACCCCTTCGAGATGGCGTCGTACCTGCGCGACGGTTACAGGCTCGCCCAGCCGGTCAACTGCCCTGACGAGCTCTTCGCGGTAATGGCTTACTGCTGGGCCATGTCCCCGGACGAGCGACCGACCTTCAGCCAACTTATCGTCTGCCTCCAGGAGTTCCACACCCAGCTCACCAAATACGTTTAGAGACGCGCGTTTTAGACACGTAGCGGTAGTCGTACACGTAACGTAGTCGTAGGGTCGCTCTTTGATTAAAGGGCCGCGCCAGACGCGCCAGACGCGATAGACGGATTCAGTGCTCAGTCCTCGACTTCGACCGCGAACAGGGAAGGAACATCGAGCGAGTTTGTGTGTTTTAAGTTTGTTAGTTTTGGAAATTGATTTTTATGGTCCGAACATCGGTGTTTTTTATATGTATAGTCTTGGGTCGTTTTTCGTCCTTTAGGTTACTTTTTACTTTTATACGATGTGCTGTTTACGGCACTTAGATTATAGCGATAACGTTACTTCACCAACGGTACGTTTATATTATCAATATTATCATTTATAAGGAATGTTTACTCAAATTTAATTTAGGTCTTATTACTTTTGATTTCGTTTATGTAATTTAAGCTATATTTTCGCTTAAAGAATTTTTAACGAATATGTCTCTTCCCTGTATCGATATAAAGAACACAGAAGGTAGAAGAAACACGAATACTTATCAGTGCACTGAATCTTGTTGTTGCATTAAAATTGTTGTTGAACGTAAGTCTACGTAGAACGACGCGTTCTTTTTTCTAATAATCTTTAAAATCAAACTAATCAGCTTAGAAAAAGATGGTATAATAGCATGTTGATCGTTTTAAAATAAGTTTTATGCCCATTTAGCAATGAGTGATCCGATAGATAAAAGAATCTTAAAATTCTTGAATAATTTTAAGTGTAAAAGTAAAAGAAAGAGCTTAAAGAAGAATATATTAAGAGAGTTATAAAGTAGATCGAGATTCATTAAATGATTAAAAAATACTTAATAGATTCGAGAGATTACATCCTTTTACGACACTTCGTATAACTAAAATTCGAAGAATTTTAATCCATAAAAATGCTATGCTTGCGGAGATTTTAATTTTTCTCATTTTAGCCGATTGTGCGTTCGATCTTTTAAAAATTTGCAACCAAGATCGGGACGTCCGTATGTATAATTTACCTCGATGTTGTAAATATTTATAGCGTTACTTATTTACCAGTAATTAAGGATTATTCGACGATTAAGATTTTTTATTTTTGCTTAAATATTTTAATTTTGTTAAAATTGGCGAAACCAATGTAATGTTTTCCGAAAGCGTTGATCTCACAGTCGAACCTCACAGTCGAACCTCACAGTCGAACCTCACAGCGAACCTCACAGTCGAACCACACAGTCGAACGACAAGAACAAACGAAAATAATTTTCATTTCGTTGAAGGCTGCTCGCGCCTGTACGGATCTTTTTTCTTCTATTAGAGAATGTCAAATTCGAACGTGCCAACCCTTTCTTTTATATTTTTGTACATATTTAGATAAGAAACAATCGCTGTGTTTTAGTTACACACCGCGCAACGAAAGCAATCACGATCTCCATTTCGATTAGGCAAAAAATATACGATACGTGTAACGATCATTCGATTGATAATTGGAATTTCGTTTTTAAGCGTGCGCGAGAAATTTTCGCCATTTTTAAACTAAGCAGTCAACTAAATCGCATCGATCTCGAATGCGAGTAAGCAGCCTAGTTCGAAAAAAACAAAAGAAAAAACAAAGTAACGCGAATCGCGCGGTCGACGGAACGTTACAATTGATTTTTAATCTCTTCGTTTCTTAATCACAATTAATAATTATGCGTAATGCAATGTCGCGGGCCTTCAGGGTGTGAAATCCAACTCCACGCGTTGTTAGTACAAGAGGTACTCCGATGCGTTCAACGGTTAAATCATCGTCTCCAAATTATTCTGTATTATATTTACTTTTGAGCGAAGACTCTCGATGGATCTTTTAAACTTTGACGCGATCGGCTTACCTTCCGATGTTCCGAATCTGTTCCGAATCTGTCCCGAATCTGTCCCGAATCTGTCCCGATATTACTCCGGAATCAATCTATCGAACCATTTTCTATTCGATCGCGCGCGTCTTCGGTGTACTTTACATCCGACACTTTACGCGTCCGATCCGGTCGACCCGGCTTTTATCGATACCTATAATAAATAAATATACTTATAATAAATTCGCTTGGTTTAGCAGCGTTATAAAAATTGTGCTATAAAACCGAAGATTACTTCTGGATATTACCCGAGCCACATCTTTCGCCCTGTACACCCGATTACATGTAAATAGCCACGAGCTAGCGTCTAATAATAAATGCCTGTACATAGATGAATAAAAATACATTAAGCGAATATGCCGTTGGAGTTCTGCTTTCGACCTCTGCAATTACCTTGAGACCTCCCTTCCCCCGACAAATATCTCTCGCTCCCGTCCGCACGTGGCATTGGCGAAACGGAAAAGGAGTACGAGGAGGCATATTTCGACTTTCCCCGAAGTCGTCCGTCAAACGAGAGGCCTGACAAAATTAATGGCCACCGCGACGACGTCTTGTTTGAAATGACTAACGAGCCACCCCACGTGAAACCGGATAGCCGGAGACACGCGCGTGCGTCTCCTTGCCTTGGTGGCTTTGAGTTGCACGCGAGCGCGACGAGCACGACGAGCACGACGAGAACGACGAGAACGACGAGAACGACGAGAACGACGAGAACGACGAGCCGACGAGCCGACGAGCGCCATCCAATTAGACTGCATTACTCGAATGAACGGAAGCGTTCCCCGTGTTTTGTTTTGTCGCCGCTCGAGCTTTTTATCTCGCGACCTACCCGAGCGCCCAGCCTCTAATGCATCGCGGAGAAAAGAGTAAAGAGAAAAGAGAGATAAAGAACGGCTCGTTTAGATAATCGATATTTTTTATTTACGGTTTATTTTTAACTTTATAATCGACGCTCGTGCATTCGTTTGTTTTCGTAGGCCGAGTTTCGCGCCCGGTGCGTTACTTCTTTGGTGCCGTCCTCCCATCTTTGGGCTCTTCCACCGCGCGAGTTTACGACGGTTCCGACGCGTACAAAGTTTATCTTTTTAACGCTTTTTAACGCTTTTTAACGCGTGTAACGCGTCGCCTCGTCGCGCTTTTAACAAGAATCTTTTTTACGGTCTTACATAAACGGACGTATTTGGTCATCGTGGACGGAAGGAGGTCCGACGCTGGTTATAAATTTGGTAAACGCGAGTTAAGATAACGGTAATAATTTCGGTAAATCGATCTTTGAATTTGAACCTGCGAATTCGACGTTTGCAATTATGTTACGTCGAACGCAACGTTGCGCTAAAATTCGATCAGGCTTTCAGGCTTGGATAAAACAGCGGGTTGCGATTAGGATTCGTTGGTCGATGGTTATAATTGAATCGGGGTTCGCAGCGACCGGAGCGTATTTCTGGTATCGAACCGATCGAAGAAATACGAGCGATTTACGTTTACTTTGCTCGATGAAACTACGCAAAACTTCGTAAAACTGCGAACGAACCGCGGACGGACGCATTCCCTGTCGCAGCTTCGGAACGACGTATCCCGTGAGACTCGGGGGATTCTCAAAATACCAAAGGAGGACCAGCGATATTCGAGGGACCCGAGACAACCGGAATATACGTCAACGACGAGAGTCGCTGCGAGAGTCGCTGCGAGAGTCGCTGCGAGAGTTGGAGGATGTTCGAGTGCCGAGGCAAACGGAGAAAAGGACAAGGACGTGGTAGTCGAGAATAATAAAAGTGAGAGAAACACACCCGAGGACAGAGGAACGCGAGAGACGGAAAAGATATCGTTCGTCATGGCCCATTAGCCGACGCAGTCTCTCCTCTTTTTGCGTTCGCGGTTTGTCCTGTCCGTCGGCACAATACCATCGCTCTTTTCGCACAATAGACACTGCGAGCGATGGTTTTTCACCGAGAGCAATTTCCGAGCGGGTTTCGACTTCTTTTGTTGTTTCCTAGTTTTCAAAAGAGAAATTGTTATTTATGTACGCTAAAGAGCGTTTCCTTCGATTAAACGGAGAATTATGCATCGTTGGAAAAAATCAGTTTTCTCGCGAAGCCTATCGAGGCTGTACCGATGTCGTTTAATCGATTGTCGCCTTTTACACTTATATCGAGTATGCGGATATTTTAGTATTTCATGGCTGTTAAATTTAAATTTTCAAATATTTCATACTCGTTAAATTTATAATGCTAATTTTAGTATTCAACAATCTTTATTATTATGGATTTTTTTTTATATTATTACGAATACTATATATTTTTTAATACAATTTTCTTGAAAACGAATATTGTAAAAAAAATTTATATTTCACGCAATTTAAATTCATTTTGTAAATAATAGTTTATGATACATTGTGTAATTTTATCGATGTTATTAATTTTACGATTGAAAGAAATTATTTGACTGACTTCAAAATGATGATTTGGATTTCTCTTAAATTATATTCTATTATATATATTAGTATTCACCTTACGAATCGAGCAACATTAAGTCTGTAAGTGGTACCTTTACAAGAAAATATAGAGTATCGATAAAGTGTAATTCAAAGTATTGTAAAAGAAACGATAAATAAAATATGTAAAAATCATTTAGGTTTAATAGTTCCATTGTAGAAATTTTAAACTAAGTTACTACTATCCTTTGTTATTACTGTTATTATTATAAAAAGATGTATCGGTACTCGATACATTTTCTTGAATTATTTGACATTATTTCAGCGAACGTATAAATATTTATGAAAATTAAGTTTGTTTTTACCATTAATAATTTAATAAATTTAACAATTTATTTTTCAATACATACGATAATCCTATGTATTTTAATTAAAGTATTCTATTTCGATTGTAAAATAATTTCAAATAAAATTAAAATCCTAGAATACCAAGTATTATTATCGATCAAATACTTTGGTAAATAATATTTACATGTAAATATGCGATATAAAATATTGAATGAATTATCGGTATAATTCACGTATATTTCGTTAGAAAAAATTGCGTTATTTATAATGTAGTTTATTCAAGCTTTTTTAAATTCCAATTTCACGACATTTTACACGCAATTGTTAAATTTTATTCTTAATATAATATTTGTTTTGAGTGGCGATGTTATCTAAAATAAAAATGATGTGGTTTTATTATACATAAAAAATAATAAAATATCGAGTTTGTAATATTCTAGTAACTATTCAGTTTTAATTATTCTACATCGGTTGCGAGTATAATCCAATAAAAACAATCTCGATACAAGAAAAGAAGTTTTTCTATAGGTTGTATTTATTTTTCAACGGAAACCAAATAAAATGAATTGATTTTAAAAGCTATATATTTTTCACGTTCGACGTTTTCAAAATATTTTTATTACTTCGGTACGTGTTCGATTACCGCGTAAAGTCTCAAGATCAATATTAATATTGCAAATCTCGACGCGAGTATTGTAAAGCCGCGCTTAAGAAATGGTGAGTAACGCGAGTAACAATAATCGCCTTTCTCTTCCAGCATCGCGAGGAAAAGCTCGGGTTTTCCACCGCGCGAGTAATATCCCAACAACCCATGCAATTTCCACCGAGCGATGCACATTCGCGATGCACATTCGCGATGCACATTCGCGATAATCCAATTAACCGGTTAAAGCTCCAACAAACCGCCACGCACGGATTCGCCTTCAACGTTCGATGGAAATAAAGCTTTTACACGGACTCGACACGCGTCACCAGACAGACGCGCGTGCGAGAAGTTCAGCACGATGTTGCATCTCCGCTCATTTGCATCCCGAGGCCTTGCAGTTGACTGTTCAAGTGAATTCGCTCCTTCACGTGCATCGAACCTCGAGCCGCGTCGCCGCGTCGTCGTACCGGTTCGCTTTCCTTTTGGATTCTTTCTTCTTTTACTGTGTATTTTTTATTTATTTTTTTTTTTTTTGTACGTTTGCTCACTCGTCAGGGCACGATGTCACTCTGGCAATAAGCTGGTGATCCATGTAGGAACCGGATGGTAGTTCGGCTGTGATTTGTGGCGAGAAGCGAATCGTTGACGAGAGCTGTTTTTTTATTTTTGGAAATTGGTCTGGCTACAGTTTTACGTGCTTATACGTTGCTATCTAAAATACGAGATGGAGGTGAGGCATCTCTGCAATTTTTTGTTTACGGATCGGTGAAATGTTCGAAAAGCATATCGCGTATTTTAAGAATAGCGTCTCGAACGTGACGAGAATTGAATTTTATATGGGAAATATGGTATCGCTTTCTATCGAATGCACGCATTATTTTCTTACTAATAACTTTTCTTTTAAAACTACGATACAAAACAAGCAAATATACCGAACTACGTGACTTTATTTTTTTTTTACTTATTCGAGCGATATATTTTAATTGAAAGAATACCTATGACTTTATAGTTACTTTAATTAATAATATAGATGGTTGATAAATTAATTTAGAAAACCTTGATTTATCGTTTATGTGAAATCTAAATATATTATATAAAATATATACACGGTAAAGAAGGTAAGAAATATAAAACTCAGTTTTACGTCACGGATTCTTACCGAGAAATTTTTTTAGTGCATCTTTTAGATCTGATAATTTTATAATTTATCGTTCCACTTTTATTCTAACGTATCATTTTAATTAGTTTCTGTACAGTATTCCAAGTATGTAAACCTTATTAAGGACTTTTAAAATTATGCGTGGTATTTTTTAAAGATTTAAGTTTTCTTTATAAACTTTTTAAGCTTTTCATTAAATGAGCTTATAAGAGTTTTCAACGACTCTTAAAAACATACTTTGAAAAGCGAATACGAAATTAAAAAGAAAATTCTAAGTCACAAGATGATGCCTGAGTAACCATGCTTAAAATTTTAAACATCGTTTGTGTAATGTTAAGAATTTTTTGTTTTATAAACTATGACTGTAATTAAGTAAGTAAATACATTAAATATAACGACAAATTTATAGATAAAAAAGCACTGATTTATAAAGATGTGAAAATAAGTTTTTATAACTTAATTGTAAATGTAATTAAAAATATATTTTTTAAGTGTTTGAAAGATATAAAACTTATTTTATACAATTATTTATACTTTTTATTAATTATTTAAATTTTTTAATAGAATTATACATAAAATAGTATTTAATTAATAAGAACTACAGAATAGATATAAAAGATCGTTAAAAATTTATTATAAATGTACAAATTTTTATGTAATATTTTTAAATTCTTGAAATACTCAAAAGAATTAAAACAAAGATTTAGTTAAAAGTTTAAAAATGAAAACACGTTTCCTGATATTTATCTGATTAATTGTATAATAAGGTAGATAAAAATTTATGTTAAAATAAGAATATTAAAATCTTTGCCTTTAAAATTCACTTGGATACGTACAATAACAAACCCCCTTACAATTGTCGTGTTCGATTGCCCAATCAAAAATAAATAAGGCTTTTTGAATCATCCTAACTAGCTTATAACAATGAGTATCTCCCTACGTTCGATCAATCGTCAAGACTCGATGACGTTATTAAATTGCAATTCTTCACGTAGCAGCTCACTAAATTTGAAATAAAGTAGAGATGAAAGAAAAAAAAATGAGAATTGACGGCTTCCCTCTAGGAGCTAACTTTTAGGGGTCTTTTTCTATACTTTGATTGTATATTAATTGAACCGTCTATTCTAAAAGTAAATTGCAAACGGAATATAATTTAACAAGTATAGAGATATTATTACCATTGGGATAATAAATATTACATTAATACTATAATTATATTAATTTTTCTATTAGTTATAAGAAATGTGATTTTAAATATTACAATGTAATATTAACATATTTTTATTATGATATACGAAGTAAATCTAAATATAAGTAAAATTAAATATTTGAAAAATAAAAATAAATAATAAATATGTAATTGAAATATAAAATAACGAATAGAATTTTTTTAATTTTTCTAAGATCGTGATTTTTATAATTATGATAGATTTCATAAAAGTTATCCGAAATAATTTGCTTATTTTTTACTTTAATTTTTTCTAGAATCAATAGTTGAATATACCGTTTATATTTGACATTTTATATTGAAAATTTTGTTTGGACTCATTCGTGGAATTTAATTTTAAATATATTTATATTTTTATTAAATACTTTGTTTAAATAAGAAACGATTTATTTAAAATATTTCTTCGAACTTACCAGTTAATTGTAATTAATAATTTTTTAATTAATTACATCTTGAATGAAAATATTCAAATATTCTTTGAATATCATTATTTTATTTTTAACATCCTTATAAATCTTTTTTATGCTGCATTTTAATTTATTATTATAATTGTATGTTTCTTCATCTTTTTCTAGGTAATTTAATCACTTAAAAAATATCGAGTTAACAGGGAAATTTCCTTATTTTATTAATACGCTATATCCTTATTTTTCTATATTTCTTTGTTCTATCTAATTTTTGTGGTTTAGATATTTAAAAAATAAATTTATCGCGTTTCAAACTTTTAATGTCGATAAAACAACTATTTTAAATAATCAGAATTTGAATTGTTTGTAATTATATAATTTGTAATAGTTTATATTTTAACGCGTATTTTTATTTGCCTGGTCCCGTTTATCAGATTATCAAGAAATTAAAAATTATCACTCATATTTCTGTTTTCTGGAAACATATATTATTTTTCATAATTAATAGACGCGCATTATATCAGAATTATTATTTTGCTATTTTATAATTTGTTAAATACTATCGATTAAATAATTTAAATCGATATTCACTTTTTGATCATTTATTTCTAGTTCGTCATCTATAATTATTTTGAATCATAACGATAAATACAATATTATTTGTATTTATAATAATTTTTTATTTTCTACGTATATTTTTTATACTACTTTCACACCATACATTTTTTATTTTATAAATTTGTGCATCGATAAGATTTATCCATATTTACAAGTAGATTATCGATTTGAGTTTAGAAATGAAATTACACGGCATAAAATTATACTACAATAACGTGTACAAGCGAACCTTTAACTTACGAATTAATCCATAATTTGTCGCTGTTGTTATTAAATGGCCTCATTTTCATAAATTACATAAAACTTAGATTGCAAAGGAATATAGCTTAAGTACCCACTCGAACTATACTAGTAATAAATTTTCGATAGAGACGCTACAAGAGGGCCATCCGTGGTAAGAGTATATTATACAGAAGGGGAGTGGCGAAGAGCACATTGAACGAACAATAGGGGGTTAGTAAAAGTGACTTAGAGCCAGGCCCTACATCCCTTGCATCCCCTGCTTGACCCCTTGTGTCGGAGAACTATTCGTCGTTCACTTTAGAGCACGTAATGACGTCCCCTGGTACTCTCTTAACGGCTGTCCTTGTCACACCTCGTGCACGCAATCACGTACCGAGAACTTTACTTTTTACAAGGGTGAGCGATTCACATGTCTACAAATTTTACGTTTTAAACCGACGAATTGACAAGATGATTTGATGCGCTGATTCATTTGTTCGAGTATCGGTTCTTTCACGCAACCATCCTTCGTAATACCATTTCTATTATCCGAAGGGAGTGTTTTGCAAATTTACGAGCTTCCGAACTCGAGTGGGAGTCGTCAAATTTACTATCCCGCAAAATGCACGTTCAACTCGAGTTTACCATCCAGTTGTAGATGATAATGTGGCTTACGAAAGGCATTCAGCGATAAAGAACATTAGGGAATATCTTTGTTAGACATTTTACTATTGGATGCGTTTAAAAATGATATGTATCTCGTGTCCCCCACTTTAAAAATTGAAATTAAATTTATTATCAGAAAGTTTCTTTTGAAAAATACTTACTTCTATCTAAAATTTCTATTGAACGTGATTTTGGAATTTAAAGTAAATATATAAAAATAATGGTAAATGTTCAAAATATTTAAATCATCAACGTTATTTTTCTATAAATGATTACACATTTTATTTAAATTTATTAATCAATGTACTGAATCGAAATCTAAAATATTTTTACAAACAAACTAATCATTCGTTTCAATTTTTATTAATTAAAAAGAACTTGTTCTTGATTCTTTTTCAGCTAAAAAAAACTTTATTTACCTTAACTTACAAAAATATAAAATGTAAAATCGTATTAATATATTACAAAATACAATGTGTATATAAAATACGTAGAAGATGAATATTATGAAATCATTATCATCAAAATACAAAAACACATGAAATAAAATATATATAATGATAAATATAAGATTAAATAAATTTTCTAAATAAATTTTATTCTATTTATTCGATATTAATGCCATTTTTGTAAATAAAGCATTTTTTACTTATAAATAATATTATTAATAAATTTGTAAATAAAGAATTTAATATTGTATAATATAGTTATTTACTATGATTTATTTATAAAATAAGTAAATAATTATATCATTCAATTTTATTTTCATCAATGAAGTAATTTAGTACACATTATTAATGTTTTAACTTTCAAAGATTTCTATGTAAATAGTTCTAGGACACATATCTTAAATACCAAATTCGAATCACAAATTTGACAGTTACATTGATGAGAACATTAATTATGTCATTATCGTGACTCATAAGTTTTAATAATAATAAGCTTTATTTACCAATTGTACAAATTCTTTAAGGTCAATTGCACAATTTTTTTATTCTCCTTGAAAGTTGCCGTTGTAATTTTATTGAACATGAAATTTAAATTAATAAAAAATCATGACTATCGTTATGATTATCATCATGAAAGAGCATTAATTTAAATTATTTTTATTACTTGTTTTGTATAAAACTTCGGCAATCTTCAAAATCTCCTTCAGTTTTATTTTGTTCTTCAATAAAAATCGAATTGATTTTGTATTTAGAGAATGACTTTAATAACTACCAGTCGTCAAAGAATGTACTTAATGTTTATTTTAATTTTTGCTTTTGCAAAAATAAATTTGGTACTAAGTGTCGATAGAAAAAAAATTATCGAAGAAGATACCTTGGATGAATCTACCGAGTTAAGTGATAATTCGACCTTGAATACTGATATGGATCTAGAATCTAAGGAAATTCCCGAATGTGAATCGACTGTAAGTTAATTAAAAATTTAAACTACAAATATTTATAATTCTACTTAAGTGAACTTGAGTTTTTTAACGTAAATAATCGATTTTCAGAAATAAATTATGATTAATTAAAGAAAATTTTGTTATTGACATTATTTAATTTTGCAACTCAAAATATTATACTGCTATTATAAGTTTATTTAATCAAGATTGAAAAGAATAATATTTATGTAACTTCTTGGTTCACTGCAATCTAAATAATAATTGTAATAATCAATAAAGTTCAATAACAATTATTATCGTATTCGTTTGAATTATGATTTTTATTATAATATTAATATTATTAGTATTTCGAGATTATAACTTTTATATATAATGTATTAAATTATTAATAATTTTATAACTATACAATTACTTCATAATGATAGAAATTTTTAATTCTAATAATGATCAAAAACTTAATCAAAATTAACAAATATTAGTCTATTTTATTAAATAATTATTTGTAATTGTTTATTCATTTTATTTTAACAAATAATTATTTCGAGATGAAAAATAATACAATCTATTTAAAATGTATTACTTTTAAATTAGAAATAATTAAAATAACATATAAGATTGTCTATAAAACTTTGATAAAGAATATTATTTATTATTACATAATTTTGAATCTAAATATAGAATTTACATTAAATAAAAAAATCTTGATTTCAAACGAAATATCGTAATTAAAATTATCGTTATCATTTTACCAACATAATTTATTATTTTATGCTGTTAATAATACAAAAAATTATATTAACTATATAATGATTATAATTCAATGAAATTTTTTAGAATAAAATAGTAAAAGTTGATTTTTTAGTTATACACTATAGAATAAATCATAGTATATAAAACAAAAATGTATCGTTATTACTTACATTGATGCTTAATCATTCACTTTCGTAATTATTATCATCGAATTTACAATTGAATTTAAAATTAATGGTTATAAAATTATTATCAAATTATTAATAAATTATACAATTGTCACTAACAGAAATTTATTTTGAATCGATCTATTAAAATTGCATTCTAAGGTAATAACGTACATAAGTTAGATTTTTTCTCGTGCAAACAAAATTAACGAAAAACTTAATAATATATTTTAAAATTCGTTTATAATTCGATAAATATACATGGAAAATTCTTTGAAAGAATACATTGATGTATTTGCCTAATCGTTTAAATATTTGGAAATACTAAAGTTGCATCGAGAAGAATTTTTTATTTCGAAACCACCCGAACAGTTTAGAATAACCGTTTACCTTATGCAGAACCAAAACCAAGATGACATTGCAACGACAACGATAACGAAGTTGGAGAGATCGGATCCATCCACATCTAGCGAACTTGAACTTCAGGTGGACGATGATGTTACAGACAAGACGATAATTACGAGCAACAAAGTCTGTTGCTGCATCTTGTTAATTGGCGAATGTTACCACAGCCTCAGGTCATCGGTAATCCACATAGAGTACGTCAAGTTCTTATCTTTTTTTTCCTTATCAATTATGGATTTTGTTTACGTAACGCTCGGGCATAAGCGAATTGATCTGTTGTTATGAAACATTAGTAATATCATAATTTGCAGATTCAATTTCCAATGTTTTTTTTATACTTATTCAAGGAATATTTTGTATGCGTATTTTAATATTTACTACATATTCTCCTTCGATTTTTATAAAATAAAGCTTCTTAATCGAGACACGAAGTTTTATATACATTCTAAATATTTAATTTATAATTTTACTTATGATTGCTGACCTATTATTTATGAGTATCCATGTTGAATATTTAATTAATAATAGCATTATGAAACAAAATTATTATTTGATTTAACTTTAATTCCTAATCTAAGCATTTCAATGCATTTTGTACATTTGAGTGATGTTATATTACATTTTTTTTTTTATTTTTATGGAATAACTTAATAATATATTTCATTTGAAATTGCAATCAAGGCACTAACAAGGTTACTCGCTTGATATAAATGATCTCATTTAAAACGTACTTGTCCCAGAAATGTTTTATTTTGAAAATAATAATATTTTAAGATAACTAAATTATAAGCAGAATCTTGGTTCTTTATTTATTTACTTATTTTTTAACGCTTTATAATATTGTAAAAAATATTTAAAATGTATAAATATATATTCGATTAAAGTATTTTTAAATGATTATAAAAAATATAACTACATTCGCGCATGTAGGTCGAATTTCAAATGAAAAAATTGGATAACAACAATTTAAAAACTATATACAACTTTTAAATTAAATTTTATTCAAAACATACTTGATATATAAATATATTATGTTAGTCGATGGATTAAAGATTTTGTAAATTAATTTTTTATTATAAGTAGTTTTCGTTCGAATAAAATGTCGGATGATTATTTATAGAACAATATTAAAAATGATTGACTCCTGTTATAAAAATCGAAAAATCCTTATCAACTATCGAATAGACGAAATTTACTAATTTTGTTTATTTCAGCAGACTGACGGAATGAAATTCGCATCGTATAATATTTTATCAAAAGTTTTACCTACGTTACAAATTTTGCATCGGGTTATCCAAGACAAAGACAAACAACGCAGAGAAATTTTAATTCAGAACAAGAAATAAATATCGCCAATCGTAGTTTAATAAAAGTAAGGTATTTGTTTATTCAATAATCATAAGCGTATATAACCACTCCCGACAATCGAGAGCAACTCGTCTTCACATACTTAACATTAGTAGAAACTTAAATGTACGAGATTAGGCTAATTGAAGCCTAGTTCAAGGGTCGTGGACGGTCTTGTAGCTAATCTTGCCGTTATCGTTGATACCAACGGTGGCAGATTTGCGAGAGACTTGCTTGCCATCGGGTCCGGTATGCGTGCTGGAGCTCGAGCTGCTGAATACACCGAACTGATTACCCGATGGAGGCGGTATATCCTCGCCGAAACGCGAGAAGATTCCAGGACCCGCCTGAGAAGAGAAACAATTATTTAGTCTTGTTTAGTCTAATCTACAGATTTCCCCGTTCGACGCGCGTTTTTTTTCCAAAGGAGCTCACGATACGCTAGTTTTCATAGTTTGCGACAAATTCTATTTACCTTTTCGACAATGTAGCGGTACCTTTCAAAAATGTTGATTTCAAATCAAAATTTGAAATTGAACTCGCTAAAATTATTTGATTTCTCATTTAAAAAAATATAATTTATTTTAATTATTTTGACAATAATTATAACTCGAATCAATTTTATGTACTTTAATCGAAAATAATATAGACACTTTTTAAAAACTTATTTATCGTTTCGATTTGTTCGTTTTATGTAGCTTCGATTAAACGATCGTAGATTTATGCGTAAATAAAAAACGAAAAATAAATGGCGTTGATGTTATCGTAAATTTTATAGAAACAAAATTTGTATAAATTACTAAAATAAGTTTAAGAGCGTGAATTACGGGTACTTTTATATCGCTTACCGAATTTATATGAGCCGTTTGAAAACCTCCGTTAGATCCAAGATTAGCACTAGCGTACGCGGATTGTGGTACACTGGAATGAGGAGCTCCGTAGGAGTTGAAGTTGCTGTCGACTTGGTTACTTTGCTCCCAAATTCTGTTTCAGTAAATAATTTAATAGTTTTTTAAAGATAAAATTTGAATACTGAAAAAATTATCTTTTATAATCTTTACGCGCCGATGATTTGTTATCAACGATAATATGAAATTAATGTACATTGTATGTTTATCGATATTTAAAAAAATATATAATATTAAAGTAAAAAAAATAATTTTATTTCAAATATCATAAATAATTAAAGTTTAGAGCGCTGTACTTTTATAATATAGAATTAGTAAAGATTGTGATTAGTGTTTTATCGTCATTTGTTATTTAACGAAGCAATGTTTGGTCAGGATATTGATTTTTAATTTACGCATCACCTATTATGATTTTTATTGCTCGTGGAAGGAAAAGCAGAAACAGAGCGTCTAGAGTTTTCTAAACCAGAACGAGAGTCGACAGAAGCAGAAGATACGTGAATTGGTGAAGTATAAGTATTAACATAAACTTGAGCTTTAGGATTGACCATTCCTCGATCATTGGTAATATAGGCAGCGGATGAAGTAAACGTACTACCACCACTTAGAAAAGGAAAAATATAAGATGAAATATAAGAAAAATATAAGAAAAATATAAGTATCCGTATTCGAAGAAAATAATGTAAAATTATAACAAATTAAACAATATTAACTATTTGACCTAAAGGTATTTCAGTTAATCTTTTTTTTCATTTCAATTATTTTACATTTATTTGAAATAATTTATCACGATATATTCTTACGTATAATGTACTTAATAGATATCTTAAAATATTAAAAATCATAATTTTGAAAAATCACTTAAAAAAAATAGTCAACAACTAAATTAAATCAAAAATACATTAAAAAAAAGTAATATCTCTTTAGCGATAAATTTTCAAGAACTTAACATTAATTTTTATGATACGCATATTGTAATAAACACATATTATATTGTAGATCTTAAAGTATGTTACTCACGCTTGTCGCTGCATTTCTATCTGAGCCTGCAATTGTTGTTGAAACGCAAGTTGCTGGGCTTGAAGGGCTGCGAAATATTGTTGAAAGACTCCTTGGAGATCTGCGGGGCTGATGTAAGTCGGATAATTTCCACCGGCATTAGCATACGAATTAGGCGCGTGAGAACCACTTTGGGCATAATTGGCTCCGTTACCAGCGTACGTTTGTTCATAACCCGGTGCACCTAAAATACGAACAAATTTGCTTTAAATACGTTCAGTACGCAGTCGAATGTATCGCCATATTTATAATTATGTACACAAAATTTTTGGTAGAGAAATTATTTACAAACGTTATTTACATTTGTCAATATTCTTAATATATATTATTAACGATCGAGAAATAATAGAATAGTATTTTTATCATTAAATATCAGTAAATACTTGGAAGATTTTATTTTTGTTAAAATTTTACTTTGTTAAATTAAATCTATCGTTTTTTAATATTAGTCACCATTATTTAGAAATAAAACTTTAAATCAGGAGTAAAATCGTACGTTTAAATTAAGAAACAATTGTGATTACTCGATTAATATTTCAGAATTTTTGATTTTTAATAATAAACCATTGATTTGACTACAATTTACAATTGCGATAATTTTACTCGTGATTCAGTTTGAATACATTGCTAGCGTTATATTTTAGTTAATTATATTCTATATTAAGACAACCGCTCAATCTATAGTTGTTTATTGTTAGATTGTAATGTACTTGAGTAATAAACACACAACAAAGTATCCTGCACACGAATATAAAGAAAATTTGGTTGTATACAGGCGAGATAATTATAGAATAGGCTCAAGGATGGAAAGCCACACATAAGTGAAAATACGAAAATTAATAGAAGAATAAGAACAAAGAGAACAATGAAGCGTCGTTTCCACGAAAATCCCAGAAATGTTTTCTTCTTCCTCCAGCAGAAAAAATATAAGCTGCGATATTCTTCTGCAAGTTTTTCATCTTCCCGCGTGATGTGTTCCCCTACCTGATGAAACAGGACCGTTTACTTCTATCGCCACGGACTCTCCATCGGAAGCTGGGAAGGAACCGCGAACATTAACGAAGGAGTCTGTACTTTGGTGGTTCCCTCCAACCGGGTTCGAACCGGTACGAGTACCGAATGAATCTGATACGTGGTGATATCCATTACCGGGAGATGTCGATGCGAATACCGTACCACCGGATCCACCGGATCCACTGGCGCTAGCGCTAGCACTGGCGAAACCTTTGGAATCGCTGAAAGCTGGACCAGAAGGACGAGGATAATCATAGGCTGTAGGAAGAGATGCGTACATGGGATTGAAGCCCCAGGGTGCAAAAGCTTGATTTTGCGTTGGGGTGATGAAACCATTAAAATTTTGTGGATGGTAATTATTAGCCATCGGTGGAAGAAGATTCGAGGCTGGCTGTTTCGGAAGATGCGATAAGTCGGTAGCTAGTATCTCTTCTTCTCCTTCTTCCTCTTCCGTATTTATTCTATCCGATATCGTGGGTACAATAGTGGCTGGTTTGACTTTTTTCTGATTCTTCGACTTTGGCTTGTAAGACAACGTTGGTTTCTCCGTTGGAGGCACTCCTTCTTCGTCTTCTGCGTCTTGTACTTCGTCACCGTCTTCTGATAAGGTGGTTATCGATTCGTCGTCGGAGGTACGGGCGGTGGTCGTCCATCTTCTCATTATTGGTTTTGGTTTTCTCGAAGCTTTTGGATTATTGTTTATCACGATTGGCGTAGATTCTTCGCTATTATCGGATTCTTCGTTTTCTACGTAAAATGAAGTTGTCGTTTCTTCTTCATTGTTTTCCTCGTTAACGTCTCTTTTATTTATGTTTAATATTCTTGTATTATAATGGTCATCCAGGAATGTTTCATCCACCGATTTGCCTTTTTAAGTAGAAAATACAAAAATGCGTTTTTCCAATGATTTTTCGAAGAGCAACTTCTATATATTTTCTTTATTTGAATTAGTAAAAATCAGGTGTAATTATAAATATTTAAAGATATAATTATATTAATTCCGAATTTCGATACAATACACATTCAGATAATTGTTACACCGTTTTTTTTAATTTTATCAAATTCAGTTACTAATTCAGATTGAGAAAATTAAACTCTTTGTACCAACTTACGTACATGATTACCTATGAAATGAATTTTTTATGACTACGTTAGTATGTTTTTATTTTTAAATGGGTAAATGCAATGGCTCAAAAATTTTAATAATATAAAGGCTAATGTGCGGTGTATTATGAAAAGTGTGAAATTTTCATGAAAGAACGGTGTATTGTAATAGTGATACAAACAAACGATACGAAGCGTGTGAGTAGAATTGAGTGTCAATTAGTTTTTATAAAATTGATTTTATTTTGCTGTTCACTTTTGTAGAAATTAAAATTATTTGCGTTTATTTATAGAATTATCAAAATTCTTAATTAATATTGGGAAGTTTCTCCCATTTCGTTGGTTTAAAGGAAAATTACTTTTTAATAGCGGTAAATGTTGTAACGGTTATTTTTATGAAATATACAAATTTCACGTGTTCAAAAACTTTCAGTCATCCGCTGTTTAATAATTTTAGGCATTATGAAATTAAAAAGTTGTTTCATATTTGTATATTTAGAATTCAATCGATATAATAAAATTTCACTTATTTAGTATCGGTATAACCATCAGTATAACTTTGTGAATTATTTAGATAAAAAAAATATTTTTATAACTCCCTCGATTTTAATATTGTTAAGTAAAAAAATAAAAAAATAATTTTTATGTCGTTCGGTGTTTCGGTACAAATGTATCTGGCCATATATATATATATATAAATAAAATTATAACTACATCGTCAAATATACATTCGGTGGTATCTCGATTCATCCGCGTAAAATTATAATAATCCAATCACTTTAAAACGAATATTATTCCTTTCGATATAAATATATTTAAAGAGGGAACGCAAGAACAGGTTAAAAAAGTACGAAGTGTACGGGAATAATGTAAGAAATCCAGGCACGTATAATATGTATTTACGTTCCTTGTTTGACTTTAAGTATACATCGAAGGGACCTTAAGAAAAAAGATAGAGAAGAGAACGGACTTGACGCGTTGGGTAGAATGAGAAAGACTACAGAGTGTCAAGGTGAACGTTTAAAGAAATCGTTGTAGCAACTCGACATGCCGGGGCCGGACGTTGGCGGAAGAGAATTTTACGCGTCGTCGCTCGGTACACGCACTGTACTCTCCTGTACTCTCCTGTACTCTCCTCTACTCTCCTCTACTCTCCTCTACTCTCCTCTACTCTCCTCTACTCTCCTGGATGTGCCACGAACATGGAAATTTATTATTTACACGTAATCTAGATGAAGGATATTTTTTCCTCCAACGGACGCGATCTCATCTTCAAGTCTCGAAACATACCGTTAGTGAATCGCTATAATTAGAATTATTTTATCTCTTATCGTTTATCGCCTGCAATATATTTGCGCGAACAAATTTATTATAATGGTAAGATATATTACATTTAGCTATTTTAGCTATAAGTACGCAACTTTTTTTAGTACGTATTCGACTGTACACGAGAACAATTTATTTACGCGTAAGATCGATTCGCGTAATTATAATGTAAAGTGTATTAAATCTATAGGTTTACCTTAAGTATAATTCCCTTTAACATAATCGAATAGCAATTATAAATTGCGCAAAGCTATAAACTTTATTTATAAATAAATTAGCCGCCGCGTATTTATTTATTTATTAAAAACCTTGGACCCGATCGAAATACATTGTACCAAGCGACCGCAAAACAAAGAAGGAAAGGCGATCGTTCGACATTTTATCGAACCGAAAACAACAAAGAGGATTCGAGTTTGCCTCGAGAAAAATTGATCCTCGATCGGAGTTCTCGCGTCGCGCGAACGCGTATAAAATTTTATAAACTTGGTACCTCGATTCGGTTGCGAAAAAAATGCAAAAAAAAATTGGTATTGTTTTGTATCGCCGGGCAACCGATCCATCGATCACCGTATTTTTATTTCCCGCACGAGTTTATACGTAACGAGTATCCGGTGGACCAGCCGAGCGAGGATTCGTCGAATCCATTCAACCAATTAAAAATACGGGAAAAAAACTGGAAAAACGAAAAGAAAGGAAGAGTTTGAAGGGACACTCACATGTGGCGAATTGAATTCCAAAGAGTAAAAGTAGCGCGAAGCAAGCGTAATGAGCCTTGGCAGCCATATTTCGTTAGCCGCTTCCCTGTGAAAAACAAAAAGAAAACCTCGCACACGCTTGATTTTTGCACGGAATTCCACGAGGTGTGTTGTTAACCGTAGTCGACGCGCCGGTTCACAACCGAATGACTAAGTTGGCTCGACTCGCGTTCATCTTATATAGCATTCGGGCGCATTCGAGCTGCTCGCTGTTCGGGGGCTTCGCGTTCTTCCTCTTCGCGAGTTGTAAGAGCGTCGCGAGGCGTCGCGAGACGTCGTAAGGAGTCGCGAGGCTTAGCAAGGCAAAAAAACAAGACACAGCAAGACACAGCAAGGCATAGCTAGGCACAACAAGGTACAGCTAGGTACAGCTAGGTACAGCTAGGTACAGCAAGGTATAGCGAGGCATCCGAGGATCGTTCGAGCAAGGCATCGTCGGGCCTCGTCGGACCTCGTCGGTCAGCGGAGACGCAAAAAACCCAAAGCGTATGTCCCACGTGCCTATCGCGGAGCGATTTCAATTACGAACAATGGAATTCTTGCGTTCGATCTTTGGGCGTCGAAACCAGGCATTTCGACTTTTCAATCGTCAGGAGCGATAACTTGCAACGAGATTGTGGTACACCGAATGCACGTGTCGACGTAGTCGAAAACATAACAAAGTCCAAGTCGAAACGATAAATTTTTCAACCGTGGACTTAATTCAACCATATTTTCTCTCCTTTCTACGTTAAACCCGCTTTTCGTTATCCAATTTTACATTCTTTATATTTATTTTTATTTTGCATAAAGATACATCAGGATTTATAATTTCTTAATTTACAAGTAAATAAAGTTTAAACTTTCCTAGCTTAAAGTTCGATACAAATTGTTTTTCATCTTAAAAAATTGAAGTGTGCAATTTGCATTTGAATTTTTTAATTAATTCTTTTGATGTGCAACTTTATTAAAAATGTCAGAAAGAAAACAAATAGCGAGTAATCGTAAGCGATACAACAAAGTTGGTATTATCGTGGTTTATCCTTTGAATAAAATATAATTCCACTGTTTAGTGGTATAATTTATTCTTTTATGGATGTAAAATATATACATGTTTATGCAAATAAAAGTTTTATAAAATAAAATATTTAAAGCTATAAATCCAGGTATATTTTGACTATAATGAACGAGTAAGAAAGTAATTTATATTATTTATTTATTATTTACATTTTTTGCAATAATTATATAAATTTTGAATGTTTATTATAATTTACTAGACGATAAAAAATTATCTTATTTAATAACTATTTTTTAAACTTTAACAAGTCATAAAGTATTATAAATAAAAGAATTTAAATTTTTATAATGTTAAATTGTAAATTAGCATTAAAAAAGGATGGAATTTCGAAAACACGAATTCTGGATCCATGATTAATTCAAGTTAAAATAAAATATTTTAGTATCGTTCTTAGTACGGCTAATTAATGATTAATACTATAAATAATTTTTATTTGTAATTAGAAAAGAAAAAGTACAATAACTACATAAGTATCAAATTGTAAGCTACTTTTTAATTAATTTATTAAATCTTCATAAATACTATTTAATGAATTGATTTAAGGAAATTTTGTTCTATTATTTTGTGTTAAAGTTTAAACATTTATAAGATTAACAATTTCATTCGTATTTTTGTTGATTACATTACATTTTAAAGAAGAACACATACATTATGATATAATTTACAATTAAATAATCTTAATCATTCAGTGACTGGATAAATTTCTAGGAAGTTTAAATTAAAATTTATTTTATAGATTTAAAAAAATCATGTTTATTGATTTTTTTTAAAATTTGTTCCTTATTATATAAATATATATATATATAAATTTTGAAATTAATATTTTTTATTTGAATATATCCAAATATTCATGTATTAACTATAAATTAAAAATTTTTTTTGTTTTTTTAACATTGCTTAAAAATATTATAAAGATAATTCGTAAAATTTATATTTTTCAGAATGAATTTAATAAATTTTTTTATTTTCTTTTTGCAATTATATCAAGAGTCGTAAAGAATTTTAAACTATCGCTTTACGTAGTTGTAATCATAAATAAAAACACTAATATTTTCATTTCATGTTTTCTTTTGTCTTATACTATAGCTACATAAAATTATAATAATGAATTGCTATAATTAATGCTAAATTTATAACTTTGTTATAAATATAAATTTATAAATTTATAAAGTACTATTCTTAATAAGTTTTAATAAATTTGAAATAGCTGAGTTTATTAATAGTAAAAATAGATTGTTATTTTATTAAGATATTTCGCAGATTCAATTTATCATTGTTAAAAATGTTTGGAATCAGCAATTTTGTACGTATAATAAATACATTGATTTTCAAAATTTAGAATGCAGAATATTAAAAAACTGTTTTAGATAACTTAATCACAGTATCAAACAATAACTTCATTATTTACAAAGTAAGTCTCAAAAGTGATCGATACAGCAGCTCCAAATAATAATAACACGAATTTCTATGATGGTACACAGGTAAGCATCATCTTCATAAAATTATTTTCAAGGTTTAAGTAATAAATATCAGTTCTTTTGCTATATTAAACTTTTATCATTATTCGCATAAATGATCAAATTTAATCGTTGGTCTTTACACTCTTGTAAATACACGTTGATATTTGAACTGTGATTTGAAATGGAGCTGTAGAATAAAGAGATCTGATTAAGCGACTTCCATTATAGAGAACGTAATAACTCACTAATGACTTTTTCAAGTTATTGATGTATAAAAAATTTTTTCTTCTTTCAATCGAATATTTTTATTATAATTTATTGTCGCGAATAAATGACATAATTTATAATTAAAATATTTGTGAAGTACGGTGGAGAAAGTATGCGAATTAAATTGTAATTGTAAGACGTTTTAAATTTTCTTTCAATTTATATAATTGTTGAAATAAGTGTTGGAACAAACCAAAAAATATTTTGAATTTTTCATTGTGAATATAATTCAACTCGAATAATTTTTATTATTAACGGACGAAATCTGGTATATTAGATTTCATTTTATAGACAATAATTCTCAGTATATGAATAATCTTCATTCAAATATTCATTTTTTAATTCGTCTAATACTGTATTTGGTTATTAAAGAAAAAAATGATAATCTATAATAAAATATAATCGTCCATAAATTTGATCTTATTACATTTTAAAGATTGAATTATCGGATTTAATAAAAAAAATTTTATATTTATTATGTCAAAGAGTATATAAAAATAATGAAATAGTATCTTGAAATTACTATTAAATTCATCTGAAATAGTACTTTATTAAGATTTTAATGAAGTTAAGCTAATATATGTATATAGACAAAAATTTGATAAAACATGAATGATTATTTAAAAATCAAATTTAGTGAAACAATAAAAATTGTATATCATTATTAATTTTTGAAGAAGTAGTATACCAGTAAATATCATTAGAAATAAAATAATTATAATTTTAATTATTGTTAGAAACAAAAAATAAATTTTTTAATCTGTAATTTAATATCGAGAAAACTTATATAACTCAAATAATAATTATATCAGATCTACAATCGACATTTACTTTTTTTTAACAAATATTAATATTATAGATAGCAATTTTCTCAAAGGTTGTTTTTTCTATAGAATTTTTTATTTGTTTAATTTAAAATACATATATTTAGAGAATTATTTGCAAACTCGATATTTAACTATATCAAACTTTTAATTAATAATCATTATACCTATTGCAATATTAACTAATTTTAGCAGAAACATATTGTGTTGTCTTAAATTAATATAAAAAATGTAAATTTTCGTTTCGACCCGATAAAAATTTTCTCATAGCCTTGAAAAATGTTTAATATTAGAGTCCTTCATTATAATATAAAAAAGTCTGTCTTCTGTTTTTAAATAGAGCCTTTAGGAAAGATTTTTATTATATTTGCTTACAAAAGTAAAAATGATTAACATATCTTAACAATATGTATATTATTAGAGAATTTAATATGCATAAAGTTTTTAAGTGATAAACAATCAAATCCTTCAAAAAAAAAACTTTTTTTTTAGAATTTCAAGGAGAAATGTATTTAACTAATGGCGCATATAGAAATGAAACATAAAGCAATTCTAAGCAATATTGATATTTTCTGTTTCTAGGTATTATATTTCGCACTATTCGTAAATTTTAGGTACACTATATCTTTTGATTATTATATTTTATTTTTAGTACTTGTACATCTGTAAACATTAAAATTTAACAATTGTCAATTAATTTTGAAAATTTAGAATATTAAAATAAAATATAAAATGCGAAATAAATATACTGAAAGTAATAGAAAATAAAATATTTAGAAACACAAGAAACTAGTTTTCTAGAATTTCTCTACACTTTTGCTACGCATGAGATACATTTCTCCTTGAAAGTATAAGTGAAAACTTTTTTTCATTATTTAAAGTACACCGTTTTAAATTCTTTACCTTATTAAAAAGTAGTAAAATTCGTTTATAATATAATAAGTTTATGAATTTTCAGTATACGATAGAGGAAACGGATGTAAATAAATATTAAAATTTTTTTAATTATGTTAATTTTATTATTGTACAATTTTTTAATTCTTTGACATAAACAGGAAAAGTTTTTATTTTTTCCAAATTTATTTGCATTTATAAAAATTATACATGTTATATTTATTATTACTATATAGTTTATGGTTTACGTTTTACTAATGAAACGAATATTTCGAATTTTGTAGTTTCAAACAGTTATCGAATCAAATATAATAGATAAGTATTGCACTGAATTAGTATGTGTTTTTTATAGATACACATTCGAAAAACTTTTTGAATAAAATAAATTAATTTCTTTAATGACAAATTTACTTTTGATAAAAATTGAATAGTTTTTATTTATATATTATTATAAGTATAAAAGTTTTGTTTTGAATTGATGCATAGAATAATCTGATTAATGTAATTGTTTAGTGTATGTTTTGGTTAATTAAACAAATGGTTATTTAGTTGGAAAATACAATAAAAATCTTGCGTAATTATAAAGACTCATTTCAAATGACTCAAAATTTCAGAAAGTAGGAAAATTCTATGTTTGCAATCTAAAAATCTTGCAATTTAAAATCAGTATGTAAATTCGAAAAGATTGGAGTAATGAAGTTTTAATTAAATCGGGCAGGTTTTTTCCGTGTACGTAAGTAAATTCTTCGAACAGTGCATTTTTACAATTAAAATGGTACCTAAGATCAATAATAACATAAGTACATCGAGACATAGCAATTTAGCCGATAACTATCGTTCAGTTATATTAAAAATATGGGTATATGTGAATAGGTTTTAAATAATCAGATATTGAGTATATGATTTAATCGTTTGAACTGCGATTCATGCAAATATATAAAATGAATATATAAGTATATAGAAAAATATTTCTTTTATCTAATGATGAAGTAATTACTTAATCAAACATGAAATGTGATATACTTAAAGTATGAATAAAGGAATCGTATATCAGTAAGCTGAGATACTTACTATCAGTTTTATACTCTAAATGATATGCTACCGGCTACATTAATTAATTCGTGTTATCCAATGACTAATTTATTACAAGAAAGTATTTGTATTTATGCTTCTCTATAGTATTGTAATATTTAACGAGATATAAACACACTAAATCGAAATTTAGAATTTATCGCATAATTTTGATTTTCCGTATAATCTGATCGTATTCGGCAAATTCAACCTACGATAGTTTAAAATGGTAACGATATTATACAGGATGATTCACAAAAATATCAAAATATCATGGATTCATCTCAGGTTATTATGATCTTTAAACCAAGAAATGATGTCTTAGCACTTCACGAAATGCCTTAAACTTACCGAACTGGAACAAGGTAACTATTATTTTGTAGACAAACAAAGAAAGCGAATATAATTTTAAAAAACAGCCACAATAAGATTAAATTTAAATAATTGTTTTTGTAACTTTTTAAAGTTTTTCATCTTAGATATGAATTTCGATAAATATAATTGCTAGTATATTGAAAAAAATTATATACATATTTATAGATTTATAAAACAATTCTACTTTAGGTAAAAATTAAAGAAATTCTAATAACAATAATAATTTGTATGATAATTAAATTAAAATAAATTACCATTAATATTTACTGTAAACATTTTGTAAAATAACTTACCAACGCATAATTTAACGAATATTTTATATCCGGAAAAAAAATTTTCTATTCCAGTTTAAATAAATATGTATTTGTATGATCAGGTGTATTTAATATATATTGATTCAAAATAGCTAGCAGAATAATAAAAATGAATTACAATACATTTTTCAATAAATAAGTATAGATAACTTTTTATTTTTTAATTAACTATATTTTTCGCTTGTATCGATAATATCCCGCTTATACGCGTAGGAAATTCCATCTTTTCGCATCATTTATCATTTAACAATCGCTCTGACCCTGACATTGAGCTCTTATAGTTTTTTCTTTCTCTCCTTTTTTCTTACCTTCCTCGTCAATCCTTCTATCTCGTTCATGTCTATTGTGTCCAGAGTGCGAATGATGTTTCGTATTATAAAGAGCAAAGAATTGCGGAGCCTGAGGCTAAAGATTATTCTGCGCGTTTCAAAGAAAAGGAAAAGGCTTAGCTTGAGTGACATTTAATGCGCATATAATTGTCTATAATATATGAGAAATTCTCGAGTCTGATCGATCAATTCGAAGGTTCATTGATCCTGGCCGGAGCTGGAATAACTTTAAATATAAGATTATGTAGTGACCCTCGATAAAAGCGTAGATGAATCAATGGGAAACATTACGATGAAAAGTTACTTTTTTGAATCTTTTCTCTGTGATTGTGTTTTTAAAATATTTTTACAAAAATATTATTAATCACGTATCACGCTTTTTTCATTTTATGTTAAACCGAAAATGATGTACTGTATTTATTAGTACAGAATATCAATGGAGAGACTTCGGCATGTTTATTTTGGAGACGGTTGAAGTTGTGAATTAGAAATCACATAAAACAAACATAACAGGTTCAACGTTCTCTTTGAATAACTGATGAAATATGTATGTTTTTATGGAAATATTGTAAAGTAAATTCATTACGTTAAAGTTTTTTATTTGATGAAAAAGTTGTGATGAATCCGGTGTTTGGTTTTGTGAAATTCAATATGTTATTCGCAATTGGTGTGTTAAATAATTTTTATACAATAGAAGTGCACTGTATATTTAGCTAATAAATTTCATAAGAAATAAATATATAATTAATCATTTAAAATTAAAAAATTTTTAAACCTCTATATCATAATTTATAAATAAGTTAATTTATCGTTATTATAATAAATTTATCCGAAAAAATAGAATTTAAAAAAAATATATAAATTCTTTTTACATTATTAGATAATAATTTTGGTATAAGATAATACAGATTTTTTTAAATTCATAACTAATTATATAAAAAATTGTCAAAAGATTATACGATATTCTTACAATTAATATTATCGCTATGACTTTTAAAATTTGTACAAACTGATCTGGAATAAAAATATTTAGACGAACGTTATTTTAAAATGATGTTGTTCTTTATTTGTAGGTTATTACTTTATTTTATGGAAATAATATTTTATAGAAAAATCATGTTGAAAATAAGCTTTTTTTTATTCTTTTTGTTGATAATGTAAGTTCACCATATATAATAATATTCGACCATTCGTACATAAATCTTTGTTATTATACCAATTTTACTGACCCTATCATCTATCGGTGCATTTAGGTGTTTGCTAAAAATCTTTAAGAACCCTTAAAATACGAACACCTAATGCCGCGTTCACACAGGTATAAAGCTGAATATTTACTTAATGTATTACATCAAATTCTAAAGCTTATTTTTTCAAATCTTTCATTTTACATTTTTTAAACAGTTCGAGAATGCTTTTAGAAGAGAAAAATCCGTTGCAGCTTAGTAAGCTGAACACTGAGATTAAGCGTACGATAGGACGAACTAAGAAAGTGACATATAAGAATTTCGGAAGATGGAAAGATTCATAGCGATATATAAACGACTGTGTTTGAAAAATATCGTCAGTCAGAATTTTGTTCTTGAATTTAAAGCTTCAGGAGAGTCAAGTCTACAACCAAGATGTTTAGAACCACAAGTATTGTGATTTCTATATTATTATTGTGTCTTCTGTTTATACCAGCGTACAGTAAGTATATTTTGGAATATTTCATTCGACGAGAGAAGGTTAAATTTTAAAATAAATATAATTCACTTTTAAAAATTGAATTATCTGAAAATTGTCGTACGTAAAACAATGATTTAATTCATAAAATAATTATTACAATATGAATTAAATAAATAAAAATTTATTTTATGTTTTTAATTTGAAACTTAAATATGCCTAATTTGGAAATAACTTAAAATAAGAAACTATAAATTTATCGGTATATGATTTTCATTGTTACATTTTTTAAATATACACTGTTTTAGCAAAATTTAAATTTTAAAATTTAAAAACATTTTAAACTTCTTTATATTCCATTTTAAATTCATATTTCTTTTTATAAAAATATAGATAAAATTCAAAGATTTTTAGATTAATTTTACATTTTTTCTAAGAAATCAAAAAAACATTTTTAATATAATAGAATATATAAATATTATAATTATACTATGAAAGTTTATATATTTTTATATACAATACATCGAATTCAACAATTTAACGTCAAATAATTTAAATAAAGATTTTAAAAATAATTATTTCGTTGTTCTTTAAATTAACGTTTATGAAATGTCATGCAATAAAGTTTTGCTAAAAAAAGAACTTTATAGTCTATCAAGGATTTAATCATCATTTTAAATTACCAGTTGTTTTTATAAAATAAATATCATTGTACGCTAAAAAAAACGTTATAATCTATTGTATCGAACGTGATAAGTCATTATAATCGTTGAAAAATAATTTTAAAAGATAAAAATAAATTGAATTCCATCGTTGAGTATGGTTCGATTTTATTTTTGTAACAAACTTGCAAAAAATAGGCGTTCCTTCGCATAAAAATGTGAGAAACGGATCTTCATCGTCGCATCGGCAGAAAAGAACCTTCGGTTTGGGATTATTTGGATCACGCGATTGGTCACCCTTTTATCAATCTTGGAGAATGCCAACTTACACAACGATGCCGAATTTCGTACACGTATTTAGCGAGGAGGAGTTGTACCACAATATGGTGAAAAAAATGACCGATTTGGAAATTGGCCAACAACGCATTATCGACTATCTTCAAAAATTATACGGTAAAAACTTTTTAAAAGCTTTTATCGATCTATAAAATCCGTCTATAAAATCGGTCTATAAAATCGGTCTATAAAATCGATCGTTTAAAACTAAATATACGCGATCAAGTTTGTTACGTTCGAGAAAGTTATACGCGATAAAAATACCACCGATCATTTTTCTATAACATTTTAATTCACCATTAATTTTATAAGAAATTTCCATACGGATTAAATATTTGACGAAACGGAACCTCTTTTTTTTTTATCTAAATCCGTGTGTTCCGTTAACAATTCGATCGAAGCAATGGCTACGAATACGTTTCGTGTACACAACGAAGGATCTTCGTGCACGCGTAAACTAAACAAAGTACAATGTACCCGTTCGTCGCTCCAGACAATTTGACATTTGTCCGTTCCTTCAAAAATCGTAGCATACCTACTGTATATAGCGTCGTATAATCGAGGAATTAGCATTCAGGCATTCGCGTTTCCTCGAAGACGTAACAGTATCGGTAATTTTAAGAAGAGATGAATCGGCCTCCGGTCTATTCGCATTCAAATGAGCGCTTGTACGTTAACCTCGGCCAGCACATCGCGATACGAGCACTCGTGTAAAAAACTCGTGTAATTTTCTCGAGCAGACTATAACAATGCAAATCCATGCGAGGCACGACGGACCGAGAGCACGAATCCGACCCCGACGAACGTCCCCCAGCTCGCCATCGACGCGGATGTCCTTTACAGGGAACCGCTGACCACCACCACCACCACCACCACCAGCATCGCCACCGCCGCCACCACCGACGCCTCCATCACCGACGCCTCCATCAACGACGCCTCCATCAACGACGCCTCCACCACCACCATCACCTCCGCCATCTCTCCCAACAGCAGCCTCGAAAGCGAGGAGTCCGCTACGGATCTCTCGGTCGACCAGGAGACCATCGCCTCGTTGATGAACGAAGAGCAGACGAGCGTCGAGACCTCCAGCGAGGAGAACCACGAGAGCGAAGAGGCCAACGTCTCGTCGGAGATTCCCTTCTCGTACCTGCGAACCGGCTACTCTGGCGAATCCGTCGAATCCGTCGAATCCGTCGAGAAGAACGACGTTCAGTAATTCGGAAGTAATTCGGGAGTGGAGCTTTCTCGCTTCTCGGTCTTTCTCACTCTCTCGCTCTCTCTCCGTGTCTCAAACGCCAAAAAAAAAACGTGTCTTTTGCGCTTGAGACAAGGAGGGAAATTTTGCTCGGACGAAGAATAAGGGCGCCAATCGCGAGGATGAAGAACTTGACAATAGAACTTGACAATAGAATGACAAAATTGAAGAATAACGGAATTCGTTTTTTTTGTTTTTTTAGGCTCTTTGCTTTGCTGCGCAAGGAAATGAGCCGTGCCGTTTCAACGATTCCTTATGTAATGTCCACGTAGATAACATTCTTTTTCTGACTATTTTTGAATTGCCGAGTTTGGCGCGTCCTTATGTTCGTGTATCGTAGATCTCGCATATATTATAACCTTAGCCAATATTGTAACCTTTGGTATTAGGAATTAGATTTTAACGAATACATATACTTAGATTTTGACGGTTAATTAACATTTTTTCTTTGGTTTTTGATTCTTATTAATTTAGTATTTGCTTATTCGTATTTCATTTTTTGCTTTTTATCGATAAGATTTCAATTTTTCTTAATCTACGTTTTCATGATTTTCTATTCTGATTATATGTATTTTGTTTAATTTTACTTAATTTTTTAACATTTTAAATATATAAGTAATTAAATTAATTCCCCCTTTATGTAATCGATGACTAAAATATATATAATTGTAAATATAAAATTCAAAATATTTTTGTTATACGTATAACGGACTTGAACTTAAATAATTGTAATTGACTAAACTTGATAATTTTACTATAACAATTTATTTTCATTCATTGACTAAATTATAATAGTTTCTAAATTGGATTTGATTATAATGCATTGTATTATAATAAAGTTCCACTCACTTTATTAAATATTTGTATTATATATTAAAAACACAACTATGCTTAATAAGGGGAATAAAATTTTGTATTATATACATTTGACTGAGTATAATTAGTAACTTAAATAAATTCTCATGTAGTAAATTAATAAAAGTATGTATTTATTTATTTATTATAACCTTATTGCATTTTATTTTAATACTTTTCTTAAAAATTACATTGTTTCTTTTTATTTTTTATATTCTCTCAACTTTTTACAATGTGTAATAATAGATATGTTGCAGGTTATTATCGAGTGCACGTTTTACTTAAAATAATTTTCATATGAAATATTTAGGTTTAAAGGAATACTTTAACAAAGAGATTTATAAACATTAATATTCTATTTGCATATTATAAAAGAATAAAATTTTTTTACTATTTTTCTTGAAGATAACCTTCGGTAAACTAAGATGACTTGGATAATTATAAATACAAAGAACAAATCGGTAGACATAAAATTTCAAGATAAATTCATTTGGAATAAAAAAGCCAAGGATTTTCTTATATATATATATATGTATTATATAATTATAATTTATTTACTTTGCATGTAAAATAAAGAAAAATCAATTTATTTTACTTCGGTAAATAAAAGCTTCTTTAAAAAAAAAATAGTTCATAAAAATATTGTTAAGTTTTTTAATTTACTAGAAATTATTAAAATTCAAAAATCAATTTTGAAAAACTTAAATTTTTTTCATATTTCTTAACGTAGCGAATACATTGAGAATTCAAAGGTTTGATTTTTTCGATTGTAGATTAGAATATAACTTTAATAACATTAATCATTTATGCGTATTTTTAAGAAATGATAAGACTTTTATATACTAATGTTTTTATTATATTCAATTTAAATTTATTGAAACAGAATATATCTAAAATATTTTGTACTTTTAAGTTTATTGATTATTAGTAATTTAAACAGTTATTAGTATGTAAACTACAAAGTGATAAATCTTACTAAGAAAATAATATTACAATATATTCTTTTTTTCCAATCGTAATTTATAATAATGTGAAATTACTTATATTAACGAGTCCATTTATTTAATATGTTTAAAATTGTACTTAATGGCTTTTAAAAATTATGGCTCGATTTATAGTTAGTTTTATGTTATAATATAACTTTAAATGAATAAAAAATAATTATCTGTAGTATTATAATAATTGGATATTATTATATATTATTTAAAAGGAAATATTAAATTATTTTCATTTTGACAATATTACGTACAGTTTAATAATAAATGTGTACGGTTACGTTCGGTATATTTTTAATAATTCTTGACAAGTATCATTCATCGGTTAAACCCTTACGTAAGTAATCTACATGAAATGTAAAACTGCAATTTCATTTCATTTCAGAGGTAAGAAATCTATATATATAAATATTATAAATAACTTAAATAACATTATCACAATCAAGGTATTTAAGATTTAACAAATATATCGTATCAATTCTTATAATTTAATTTTACAAAGTTCTCAGAATTTCTACAATCGTCATTCATTTATATACAATCGGTATGACAGTTACGTAGTCATGATTTGTTTTACATTACTTTTATATAAAAGTTAGTTAAAGTATCTAAAAAAGGCGATTAAATCCTATAACAAATGAAATTATATTATAAATTTTAATGACATTTTTGAGAAGAATTTTTTAAAACAAAGATTATTCGATCGATATTGGTAAAAAATTTTAAAATTAAAGTAAAGTAACTTATATCTGTAAATTGAACGGAACATCAACAAAATGTTAATATATATCTGACAGCATCGTTCGTTCGATCAGTCATAAAAATATTGATTATCGCTTAATTTATTTAATTAAATAGCTATAGTATAAAATATATTTTAAAATAGTTAAAAACTATGATCGTATAAAAATATATATAAAAGTACGATTTTTTTTGGTTTTACCAATTTGGAAATATTTACGTATTTAAAGATTTTTATTACAGTTAAAGATAAAACAAAGGATTAATTTTACAGTTGTTGAGTAAGTTTGAAATACTTTTGAGCGAATAAATGGTGAACCGTAAATCAAGCAGCTTTTCATTCTAAGATTACAAATCATTCGTTGCCAACATCGCTGCAAATTTTTACGATACGTCGATCGGGTATTACCCGCACATAATAAAAAATGAAAATCCAGCTCGATGAATTTGCAAAAAATAAATATGTTCGATATAAGTTACATAAAATCGATCGTGGATAAAAATATGGTTTCAACATAAATTGTTACGAGAAGCGATTAGTTAGCCAAAGTGAGTCATTGGTTAGTTTACGCGTACAATTGGCATCTTGTAAGCGGTCGCGAGCAGAATCGGTAAACGGGCCGACCAATGAGAATCGCGGAAGCAAAAGTACCAGCCGATCATCCTCGCAACCACGAAAAGGAAAGAAAAAAAGAGGAAAAAATGAGGAGAAAAAGGAGAAAAAGGAGAAAAAGGTAAAAAATAAAAACACCTGTACGTCGAAGCTTTCGCGAGCCACGAAGTTGCGCTCGGGTTCCGAATAATCGTTACTCAAGCGGATAGCCTTAGCCCAGTCTCCGGCCGAGGCACTTCGGGATTTCTCAAGGACGCGGACGTCAGTGCCCGCGGCGTAATTTTCCCAGAGATCGAAGGGCGTCGGTGAGCTGGTGGACGACGGCGAAAGGCGTCGGCGCTCGGGACAAAACCGACACGCGAGCTGTCACGAAGTAGGACGTCTCGCGCATAACAATCACGGATCTAAGGTCGATCGTACTCTTTAAATAAGGGGCGCCGATCGCTCCCGGATCGTCAGAGCGAATCCAGTCATGGTGAGCCTCGAGTGCTGCCTGTTTATTTCTCTCTGCCTCGCGCAGCTGGTGCGAACCGGTGAGTGGAAAATCTCTAGGGTCTCGAACCGAGCCAACGAATTTGGTTATGTTGGTTGGATGCGCGGTGCGAGTTTTGAGCGTTTTGCGCGACAAGTGCGCGACGAGTGCGCGAGTTGTGCGCGTGTTGGTGACTTTCGGTAGGGCGCGATTCAACCGGGTTCGATCCTCCAGCTCCGATCTTATTATAATCTAATTATAGGCTCTAATTATAATCTAAGTAGCCATTAACTACCGATCGACTGATTTCTAGGGAATCTCTCGTCCGGTTTTTACAATGTAACATTTGTGCGTTCGATCTCGTCTACTCGAAGGGCAGTGATTTTTTAGTTTCTCGTAAATCCAATACTTTTTTAAATTATGGCCGCCAGCTGATGTACGATCGGTACGGCAGGTCCTGCATCCAAGTTTGAAAAAATAGTTCTTTGTTTCGAGGCGTATAATCTTACGTAAAATACGAACCGATGAAAATTTTTTACTCCAATTATTACTCGCGTGTTATTTATTTTCTATTATCAATGTTCACGTTAATTATATTACAATGATGAGTCGAAAAATTTATTATTAAATTTTATGTCGATTAGATAAAAGTTTTCGTGAACTATTTTGAGGGATTAATTGACTTTTCTTTTAATAGAAAATACATTTATAAAATAAATTAAAAAATAGAAATTAGTTTTTCGTTTTTGAAAATAAACTTATATTGTAAATATTTAACGCGCAACGAAAATTTTTTTAACGTATTTATTGCCATTTTTGTTTTATTAAATAAATTAATGTATCGATATTTACAATGTTACTTAATGAATTTTTTATCGTTAACTATATATGGAAAAGTTATATGTTAAAAATTGATTATATTAAAACGACGTTTGTGAATTGGTTTCTCAAATTTCATTTTAATTGTCTAATTAATAACGTGTGTTCGAATGTAATAATTTAAGTCCGACGTGAAAGCTAATTTTTGTAAGTTGGCAAATTTCGAAATTGCTTTTTGAATATATTTCAATAAAATACCAATAAATCATTTTAAGAAGAAAATCCAGCACAAATTACTTTCTATTTCTTTTTTAAGAGTTATTCCTAGCTAATATTTCGTTTTATTTTGATTATACTTTATGCAATTCTAGTCAATTCGGTAATCGAAATCTAATTAAAATAAATTATTATTAGATTTGTAATTTATCGGTAATAAATGTAATTCGTTGTTTCGTCAATAAGTTCAATAATTGTTGCGTTTCAAATAATACAGTATACGTCTAAACGTAACAAGCTTCAATTTATTATAATAAACCATAACCTATATTTAAAATTATTTAATTCTAGACCTTTCAAAATATCTTATATTTTTGTTAGTAAAACTTAAATAAAAAAGCTTACACCGAATCACGAGTCTAAGAATAAAAACTTAGGCGTTCTAACGAAAAGAGTTAATTTTTACTCGTTTTTTCAAATGGATTGTCTAAATAATTTCAGCTTTGAAGCGTAAGAGTTTAAACGCAGATACTCGATTTACCTTAGAAATTAGTCGGTGTTAAACGTTAAGTTTCAAAGTCACGAAATCAAAATTACGACTTGGACGTACTCGACCAACGTTTGTATTCAACTCAAATTATAAATATAACAAAGAACGAGCATAAAACGGTTACGGATAAAAGCGATGGAACGAAATCGGATGTTCGAGTGGCATCGGATCAAAAATGTAAAATGTAAAATTTTGAATAAAAACACGATACTTTGGTACTTTGGAGGAGCGACCGGCAAAATATTTTCTCATACTTTTCGATTCGCAAAAACGACAGACAAAGAAGATATTTTCCTTGCTTGTCCCAGATACTTGGGGCCTCGTCGTTAGAATAACACGAGCGGCGAAGGTTAGCAAGCCTCGACGAAACGAACGCGAATTCGCGTATTCGCGTATTCGCGTATTCGCGTATTCGCGCATTACAGACGTTATGTAAATACGCTGGACGAGAGACTGAGAGACTGAGAGACTGAGAGACTAAGCACGCAAAGGACAATTTATGCACGAGCAAACAAGACCGCGTCGAAGGAGGTGTCGGGAGTCGCGCCCAAAGGTTTTTCGAACCCGGGGGAAAACCGGTTGCCGCGCTTCTCGATTCCTCGAGTCTCGCGGATCTTGTGCCCTTGTTCAGTCGCGACAATACCCGGGTCTTTTGTTCGTGGGCTCGGAAGGGCCATTCCACCGAGCCTTCGAGTACCTTCGCCTCCAACTACGTATCTACGAGCTTTGCTTTACGAGAGATATTTTTTTTTTCTTCCTCGCTCGCGGCCGTCTTTGCGAAATTGCTGGTTGAAAATACTGGTTGAAAATACTGGTGGAAAATACTGGTTGAAAATATACTGGTTGAAAATATACTGGTTGAAAATATACTGATTGAGCGCTGGAAAGTTCGGAGTAGCGAAATGAAATATTAACCAAATTTTTTAACCGCTCGCACCGTAAAATCAAACAGGATAACATTGAAAACACATTAAGAACTTCGATAAACGTTAGAGTATTCGGAATATTCAAAGAAATACGCATTAACTATTACACTCGGTATATTTTAATATTTTAATATTTTAATGACTAAACCACTGATTCGCTCGCTACTTTTTACTTTTCGCCTTTTCGCTTTGTCTTATTATTATTATTTTAGTTTTTTATCGTTAATTATGAAATATATTGTAACTTTTTACTTCTTGCTTCATATTTTATCTGTATATAAACCTCAGGTAAGACTTTATAGACCACTTCGAATAAATTAAAATCTGTCTCGAATAAAAGATCAAAACTTATCTTCTTATCAAGATAAATCAAGACGTCCCGATAATTATTATGCAATAAATTTAAAATAAAATTACAAGCGAGATTATTAAAGCGTTATATATTCGAATCTTATGATTTTTTTTTTACAATAAACGTTTGTTTCAAAAGTATTATTATCACGATATTGTGTGAACCTACGCAATGTTTTACCTACCCTGAATATTTGAACGGTCGTTCGAACATTTATCAATTGACAAAAAGAATTTTAATAATCAAAATATTAATATTATATATTTGAATATTTGTTAAAAATTTCAAAAATAAATTTTTATACAACGATAACAACTTTAGAATAATTATTTTCGTGTATAGATATTTTTTTAAATAATTAAGTAATAGAGCAAACAATCGTTTACAACGTCGAAATATTTGGGTATGTATGTGTAAATCTATTCTAACTTTATGTTAATTTAAATATTACATAGAACATTAGATTTTTATGTATATTTTAGATCTAAAACCTGACTTAGACTTTGTTAAACTGATTTTTTTATTTCTATATTATTTTATAAAACTTTCTTGTAAAATAGAAAAATTTTTTAATTATTTAATTTATATTATATTGAAATATTTATTCACAATTTAAAGGTTAATGATGTATTTTTTTTCCATTAGTAACATATATTGATGTTATATTGTCGCTTTTTTTTCTCAAAAATTAATAGAATCTTAAACAAAATCTTAAACCCGAAATATATTTTAATAATTTTACGCGAAAATCTGAAATTCGTGCTTTAAAATACTTTGTGTAAAATCATCAATCATTATATTTAATTTATTTTCAATTAAAATATATAATTAATCGTTAAATTATGTATACAGAAATCTTATTGTTTCAAATGTATAATTCTAGAATAATTTGTTATGTATTAATGCATCGGTATATCAATTTATTAATATTAATTTTGTAAGCTACAAAGACATTTAAATTTTTAATTTATGAAGTTTTAATTTACAATACTATATATATATATATACAAATAAATATAAAAAATTTATGGAAAATAATACATCGAAGAATTAATATAAATATGGAAATTCTCTTTTAATTGTATGTCTACAAAAAATGTTAATCCTTTTTAAATCGTATCTCTATAAGCAACTAAAATGCACACATAAAGTTTTGAAACGAATTTCTATTCAAGGATACTTTTTAACATTTAGTATTGCCTAATGCGCATTATAATAGACTCACAATTTGAATAAACAGTTTGCATTTCTCCTTGAAAATAATACTAAAATATCTCGTCTCCCCTTAAAACGAGCTTTCGATAAAGTTTAAACGGTCGTAAGGAAGATCCGATTTGAGTCGAACTCTCGATAAAAATAACCTTTGAACCTGTAAAGATATAAAGAACGAAGAAGTACGAAGTCATCGTGGCAAATATTTAAGAAGGAGCGACGAAAACGATCGTATTTATCTTTCAGACGATCGGTTGGAGGAGGTCGAGCGACTTCGAAACACTCCGCCGGAGCTCAGCGCCTCGGGCAGGTCTTCACCGGGGGGTAAGGCCCAGGCGCGGTTCCTCCCCTTCTCCGCGAGCTTCTCCCTCAGCGCTGGGGGCAACAATGCTCACTCTTTCAGCGTCTCCGGGAGTCCGGAAGGCGTCGGTCTATCTCAGAGTGCCAGTCACGGATCCAGTGGGCTTCCCGGGTAAGTTCGGTTACGGTTTGTTTTATCGCGTTCTCCAATGGATGGTTTCTCGGGGGACCTTTTCTTATCCCGAGGCTCGCGCTTATCATCGGCGACGCGTTCCTTGATTTTCAATGCTGGTTCGGACGTAGACCCGGAATCTATTCTCGGACCAAACAAGCGAGTTGTTTTTTTTTTAAGTGAGTGCGCTGTTTTCGTAGACAGCTTCGAAGGATACGACGCGGAAATTTGGACGATAGCTCCAAGGCTTAACAATGCCGATGACTCACTTTTGAATATTTTATTATTTTTTTATATATTACTTATTTTTTTCTTTATTATCGATATCGGCATTACTTCGTGAACGTATTAATCGGATGAAGTTTAGTTTTGATTTATTTTTGTCGTCTTATTCGTGCTTGGGAAACTCGTTCCATTATTTTCACAATATTTTTGAAATGAAATTGATTATGCATCGTTACAAGGATAAATATTTATGCAGTAGGAACGATGGTTGCAGTAATGTCAAATATAAATTATTTTTTTTTAAATTGAAAAATATTTGCTCGCGTCAACTGAGATGTGCGATAAAAAAATAAAATTTAAGTTTAGTAAATATCGATATTTTTATTGTACAAATTCTTAATTATAATTTGATATCGTGCGTAAGTTTCGCTATACGATGTTCAGAGCATTTTGATCGGTTCAAACTTGAAATCTTTCATATCTCCGTGATTTTTCCTTTGAACGTTTATATGTAAAAAATGAAATTTTTATATTTCAATCGAATCGAAATTATTATAAATAATTGTTTTTTGTTTAAAAGAATATTTAATTAAAAGTTCTATTTAAATTTATATATTCTATTTATATATTATATTTAAATAAGTAGAAGATAATCTTTCTTTTCAAAATATCCTTATATTTTATATTACGTTTAACGATGCTTTTAAAGTAAAATTTCTCCATTTGGTTTATACAAATGTAATTTATTATATTGATTAAAGTTAAAGTTTTTTTTTCTCTCGTTAAATTAATCACTAATTGAAAATGATAGTTTAAAACTTCATTTTTTTTAACATAAACGCTCGTAAATGTATTTGAAAAAATATATTTTTATATACGTATGTTTTTAAATTCATTCGTGTAATTTAAAATTATCGAACTAAAATTTCAAATTAAAATGAAAAAGTTGTTGTAAGAATTAAGCTCTTGCAAAAGATTCCATCGCTAATTTAGTTGATTAGTTTACAAATAAAACAAGAATCAAATAAATTTTACACTTTTTATCGATAATAACGCAAAGACTTAAAACAACTATTCTAATTAATTATCATTTAACATTATAAAGGATATGTATTTATATATACGAGCTGGGTATTTATAATTTAGACATTTTTATTTCTACTTAACGAAACTAATATCCTATTTCCGGAATTATCTTTGAATTTAAATTCAAGACGTTGGTACATTAAAATTTATTATAAATGTACATTTGTACAAAAGATAGAATAAAAAGGATTATGTACAAAATCTGCATAAAAATCGAGTAATAAGCCACGTTTTTAATAGTCTGTAAACAAGCATAATCCGCCTGTATCATTAAGAAGAACATTATTTAAATTTGATTTTTTAATTTTATAATTCTCAAAATAAAATTCTAAAGTTAAACAAATTCAACGAATTTTCAGCGCGAGCATAATAACTTGGATTAAAAATTTTATTTTATAAAAATGAAAACACGTATTCAATTTTAGAGAATTTTTATTTAGAAAAAAATACCGAAGCTAATAAAAATAATGTATTTATAATGTGGATTCGGTCACATTTTACCTTTTGAAAATAATACGATTCTCAGAGAAAAACGACTAAACGGTTAATTTCATACTCAATTATGTGCATTTAGCAGCGTGAAATACAAAAATCCGAAGAGTAAGAGAGCGGTTTTAGCACTGGGCACATTTTGAAATCGGAAACATAAAGTCGGGAGTATTAATAACGCATCGAGTAAAAAATGCCGCACAACCGCACGAGTAACGTTTCACCTCGTTCTCGGTTGATTATGAAAACGCGGGATTCCCGATCGTTGGTTGCAGTTCGTTCTCGGCGAGTCAGTCATCGTCGTTGGCAGCCGGACTGAACGGAATCTCAGGCTCGGATTCCAGCGCTTTCACCTCGAACAATCCTTTCCTTGGACCGCAGTCGCAGGCTCACGGGAACTCCTTCAGCCTGGGACAAGCCTCGGCGTCGTCGCATGGACAATCCGGAAACGGTCAGGCATCTTCCGGTGCCCAGTCGTCGGTCGGGGCGACTCACACCCAAGCGGCATCCCAATCCCAGAACCTGATCCATCTGGGACCTTTGAACGGATACAATGGACACAACGGACACAACGGACACAACGGACACAACGGACACAACGGATACAACGGATACAACGGATACAACGGGTATCCGAGCTACGCCAATGGATACAACGGTGAGTTTGTTCGTTCCTTCGTTCGTTCCTTCGTTCGTTCCTTCGTTCGTTCCTTCTTTCGTTCCTTCGTTCGCCTTTGGTACTGGAGATCTTTGCTTTCGAGGATATTTATCCGAGACATTCAGCCGTTCGCGTTCGATGTGACTTTCGCTCTTTTTTCTCTCGTGTTTTCTCCCGTGTTATAAGATTAAAAGGGAATAATTTTCCTCTTCTTCGTACAATTTTATTCAGCCAATTCAAGGTATTCTATATGTCCGCTAATTTTTTGGTAAATTTAATTTCTCTAATAAATTTTTTTATAATAATAAGGAATTTTTTTGGTTGGATAAACGGAAGTCGTTTAACAATTTTCTAAGCCATCTCAATCGCGTCAAGTTAAGTCGTAGTCGTATAAAATTACCAGCTTGCTTCGAGCACACGAGCACTTATATAATAAATCAAACTTTTATGTACGATTTAACGAGTAATCCGTTCTTAATTATATGCTATTTTCGTTAACTACTTTTATTTGCATACAAATATTATTTAGCTTGTAAAAGGAAAAAGTTCATTAGAAATCAGGGAAACTTCTATTTGGTAAGATATTTTTAAATTATGAAACGTACACTTTTATTTTTTGAAATAAGAACGAAACTTAAATTAATTAACACTATTCATTAGTATGTTAATCATAATATTTTTTAATTTTACTACAAGTGTATTATATTCATTTGAAGGGTTGAGAACGAAATATTGAATATTGTGATATTAAATTTCTTTCGTTTATTAAAATTGATATTTATATAACAATTTAAATGGATATTAATTTCATTAAAATACATACTCTGTAATTAAATAACTAAAATTATTTTTATCTAAGAAAACAATTTATATTATTTATTTGTATATAATTTTTGTGAATTTTAAATCGAAATTATCGTTATATAATAACAAACAATAATATTTTAAAAATTGCGTTTTTTATTGATTTAATTTTAAACAAGTACAAAAACTTAATTTTTTAATAATCAAAATTTTAATAAAATTTACAGTAAGTAAATTTATTATATATTAATTATTTCGATGTTTGTATTTAAAATATAAATCTAATTTTCAACGCCATCGATGTATAATTATCTAAATATTTAGTTATCAGAATTTAAGGACCGCATCAAAAAATATGAAAACTTTATAATTAGATAAAGTTATCTTATCTAAAATTAAATAATAGGTAAAGCGAATTTTGTTCTCTTTAAAACTTTGATCCGTATCTTTTCAATTAATTTTATTTATTTAAATTAATTTGTTTTTATTTATTAATCAGAAATTTTAAATCTTACACAATATATATAATATTTTTGATATGAAAAACAAATATCGAGTATAAATTTTCAGTTCTATCACCTTAAAATAAAAAATTGTTGTTACGACTTTAAAAACGAAAGCCACTCGAAACATTGCACAAATCACGGATACCGTATTCGAGTTAGATTTAGGATTGCCTGAAATCTCGGTAACTTAAACACAAATATTGATCTCGGCTCAATTTCACGTTCGCTTGTATCCAACAGACGACCACTACTATTACAACTCGCGACGTATGCCGACCCTCACCATCAGTGTGAACGACCGTCCAAATAACGGCTGGTACAACAGACCCGATTACTCCTACGACTCGTGGAGGCAGCAGGACTACTGCAACTACTACGGAGGCTGGTACAGAGACCCTCGATGTCGCAGTCCCCGGGTGACGGTCAGCAGACCCGTGTACAGACCCAACGGCTACGGGCATTATTACGATAGACTGAAGGATCATCGTCAGGACGGCTCCAACGTTCACTATTCAACCGCATCCGCGGCTTCTTCGGCTCAGTCTGGTGATGGTGGATTTGCCACTGGAGAGTCATCGGCGAACTCCAATTTCGGGTAGGTATTCGTCAACTTGGCGAATCATTGTTATATCATTTTATTTTGGTATATGGCACGAATGTTATTGAAACGGTTGATGTAAGAATCGGTTATATTTCAAAGCGGATAAAAGGTCTGGCTTACTTTTATTTTAGTTCTATTGTTTAACTAATAAATTTGTTTTATATTGTCTAAACTTTTGATTCAATGTTTATGTTGCATTGCTAATCGATGACGGTATTTAAGCTATTACTTAGTCAATATATACTCGTTTAGTAAACGAATAATTTAAAAAAATCTTAACGAAATTTAACCATCCTTTCGATTAACGATAAAAACATGTATTACTTTATTCTATTTAGTACTGAATATATTATCGATGAACTAATACTTGTCGAACGTTAAGTACTTGGTTATCGTCATTAAACACATAAACGTTACTCAATGTGACAGTAATTTTACACTCGAAGGTTAAGATTCATTTTTACAAATGTATAAACAAAATATAATAAATAGGGATGGACAGAAATATTTTTACATTTGCTTAGATGTATAAAGTAAAATTAGATGAAATATTTTATTTTTGAAGACTATGATTTTTATTCTTTTCAATTTAAAAAAGCAATTTCTAAATATTTAATACCGGTTTTAATATATGAAACAAAATAATTTTGTAAAAATTATGTTTGACTTGTATTTAAATTAAATTGTAGTTTAAGAAATTGTAAGTAAAAAAATTAATTTAACTTTATTTATATGAAACTGGCGATAGTATTACGTAGTAGAAAAATAATAAATATAAAATGATAATAATAAATATAACAAATCAGTGATAACATCAACTACATTTTCTATAATAATAATCCATGCCCAAGCTTTTGTAGAAATAAGACAATAATAAAATGAATTATTTTTTCGATTGATTTTTTCCGTCAACATCGAAATTGATTTTCTTTATAACGTATTTTTAGAAAAATCAATAATTCGTAATGAAATATAAATATCACACTACATTAATCGTAAAGATACACATACAATTTTTCCCTCCTTATTTATGGAAAAATATACACAGATTTTCTTGAAATCACGTACTAACTGTAAATTATTATTTTTTTTAAATATAGTTAAGAATACTGTAAATTTTTATTTCAAATTTTTCAGACAAATATTTTATGATTCGATTCGACTAATTAATATTTGAAAAATTTCAATTTAAAATAATTTAATTTTTTATTAAATCAAGTATAACCATTTTGAAAGAGATCGGAAAATCTTTTATAAAAGCGAAGCATAATATTAGATTTAGCAATTTAAATACATAAAAATTTCTACGTAAGGTTAATTACTCCATCCAACTTTTCTATTGCTGTACGTTTACGATTTACGAATAAATCGTTGAAATTTTTTAACGAGCTATAATATTTCGTCGAATATGATTCATTTCATAATACAATTTATTACAAATATTTCGTAGAAAACAAATGAAAAGTAGTATTTTTAGTTAGATGTTAAAAAAGTAATACCAGAGTAGTTTAATAAAAAGTAATTATTAAATAATCGATTTCGTAAAATTTTCCTTTACAATATTATATTTAACTTTTATTATATTTAATATTTTTAACAGTATTATAAATTGCACGTTTGAAAGTTCCATTTGAAACGTTCCATTTATACATAATTTTGTTAGCCTCGAACGACGACTGCAATTTATCGATGAATTAGTTAAATAATTAGCTCCGTATCCGTTTCGTCGCGCAGCCAGGAACGTCCCTCCACGTCGACGACGAACCACGTGCAGTCGTCGGGTAACGCCGAAGCTCACGCCCAAGGCGCCTCGAGCTCGGTGCAACAGGGCCAGGATGGTCTCGAGGCCAGTCTGAGCTCGGCCAGCATCTCCGCGAACTCTCGCCCGGGAGGTTCGAGTTTCGGCTCGGCGTCGGCTGGAGGCTCCGGGAGTCGCGTCACCGGCTCGAGCACCAACGGAGCATCGGTGAACGGGGCCGCGAGTACCGGCAACGTCGTCGCCTTTCCTGGACCGAGCACCGATCACCAGGTCATTCCCCGGGAGTTCGTAAGAAGCAGCAAACCCAAGAACAAGAAGAATCCCCTGGAGGCGATCGTAGATGATTTGACCGACGCTGTTTACGACGTTTTCGATGATTGACGAACGCGATTGTAGCTTTTACATTGGTTACCGCCCGAGGGTTAAGCGAGACAGTAGATACACAATTGTGATATTTTCTTAGAACGAAAGATTATAAATAACGTATGCTGGGAATTTCCCAATCTGATCGAGCCGTGGTATTAAGTGCGATGTGGAACAGGTGTTTCGTTTATCCATTGCTACAAGTTTGCCTTGTTTATAACATTTTTACGCTGCAAATAATCTATCGAATTTCTTGGTCTTTTTTTAATTGTAATTTGATAAATAAATATATGTTAAGTATATAATATTTAAAGAGATACATGCCGTAAAAATTCCAGAGATTCGTTTATTATATAGAATCTAAAACTTTTGAGAAAACATGTTTATAGTAATTATTTTATGATAATCATCTATCGAAATTCAAATTGATTCGTTAAAGAAATTATAAACAAGCATCGTTCGTTTAATAATTTCATTAAAGATTAATTAGTAATTATATTGTTCTAATGCATATTATATTTTTGTTAAAAATAATGTAAAATGTCCGTATATAATCTATAATTTATAAGTTTTTCTCTAGAAAGCGTTTTCGTTAAATTATTTATAGAGATTATGTATCTGTAATCATTATTGTATGATTTATATTGAAAACAAATTAGCAATAAGTGTATGTTTTTTCTATTCGAGTGTCCATAATTAAAATAATAAAATTTTTTTTAAATCATAAATATATTTTAAATTATTAATTATTTTCATTTAAAATGTTTGCGTACATTAAAACTAAGCTTATACGACACATCTAGAATTACATTTTGTACAAACATTTTTTAATATTTTAATACATTATTTTATAATTTTGTAGGCTTGGGATAAAATAATAAATAACCTCAAAATATAAAATATATTCAAGTTTTAAGAAATATAAAAATTTTATTAAAAAAAAGAATAAAAGGTTTTAATTCAACCAAAAAGTTATGAATAATTAATAAAGAAGAATAAAATAAAACGATAGAAATGCGAAGAAACCAGAATTTACTTCCACATTTACTTTAATAAAATTAGAAGCTTTTAATACAATAATTAATCATTTATTTAATTTTCTAAATGGATGTACTTAATATGTATAATTTGAAATTCCCTTTTCAAATGAAAATAAGGAATTTTTATCCCCATGTTTTTTAAAGAATAAAAGCACCCTTTTGAAACCCTTTACTTTTATCCTTTACTTTAGCAAATGAAAAAAATATCAATTGTATTGTTTACTTTAAAAAAAAACTTTAAATTTGAATTTAACGATTGAACTTCGAAGATAGTTAATAACATTTAATTTTAAGTAAATCTGATCATTCACTGAAATATATCTAATTTTCATATTATACATTAATTTCCATATTATACATAACGTGAATTTAGCAATTTAGTAATTCTTTAAAAAGATTGTAAACAGTTCTTCTACGCGTACTTTCAGTAAGTAAGTGGATAATAATGTATTATTAAGAGTCTTGCCAGAATCAGTCAGAACCAAGTAACGAAGACAATATTAGTAGATTTGTGTCAATGAGAACTTGTATATCTTTAAACAGTTTCAGTAAAACTTTGAAATTTTGTTTTAAACGATTATAAGTTTTACTGGCAAAGTTATACTTCATGGTATAAGTTTGCAGAATAAACATTTCAGTTAAAAAATTTAGTCAACATATCGAAACTTTGTGAGATTTAATGAATGTTTACCGCGTTGGAGTTTTAAAAACAGTAGACTTTTTTAAAAAGTGAATATAATCTTTTTCAATATTTCAAAAAACTTAACAGTCGAATCGACAAAAGTTACCATCGGAAAATATAATTTCTTTTTGATCGTAAAGTATGCGAAATATTAATAGTGTAAAGGAATACAAATCAACATAAAAAAAGGAATAAACAGAGAGTAAATATAAAATAAAAGAAGATTTGTAAATTGTTATCGATTCATATTCTTGTCTCTGAGGTACAAAACTCTCAAAGTATTTTTTTTAAAAGTTTAAGGTTATTCGGTATCGCGTATCTTTTTTGAAAATAATGTAAATCTTAAGTGAGACATGAACGAGTAATGCATTGAAATGAATTACCGTTTGAAAGTCAATATCTTAATCTTTACGAAGAATCATTTGTTTTTTTTTATAAAATGATATAAATATACTGTTAAACTAATAATAAATTATTAAATAAATGAATCTGATTAATTAAAAAAAAACTATTCTTAATTATATAGGTGGCTTTATTATAAATTTTAAACATCGAGATTTATTTAAAAGATATTTAACTTTTAAAAATAGTTTATTAAAAAATAAATATACGAATTTTCTTTGTTTTTAAAAGACGATTTTTACGCGAGCGAGAATAAAGTGAACTTATATTAAATTAACAAGTTTTTTATCTTTGTAAGTAATTAGTTTTTGAGGAAAAACACAAAAAATACTTTTTCTCGGTGTATGATTCTCTCGGTACGAGAGCAGTAATTTGCGTTTATAAAAAGTACGAGCACATGACGCTGTTTTGAACAAGGTAAAAGCACTGTAGAACTTATGTATATTACCAGTAAGTTACGATAGTAATCGCTCCATGACGTAATTTAATTTTTAATTATACGCGGAACACGATTCCATCCGACAACAAGATTTTCAACGTTCCCGGAAGTCAACTTTGTAACCGCGAAATCTGCTTACTTAAAGTCTACATTCTAATCGCTTAAATTATATATTAGCGAGTGTAAATTAATGAGAATACATGCAAAAAATATTAGCTTTTGTATTATCAGATCTTCGGATAAATCTTATTTTCGATATTGCAAATCACCAAAATCATAGACTAGTACAATCGAGCATTATTTTCTTGAAAACTGCTTAATGATGTAAAATGTTTTTCTATCAAAATGTTTACTAATTTCTTATCTATGATTAAACTCATGATATATTAAACAAAGAGGATAATTATTGTTTTATGGAAAATTTGAAATATTTGAACAAGTAAACATATTTAATTATACACGAAACAAATTACAATTTTTTTTACAACTTTAATATATCGCTTTTAAATAATATGGAATACAAGTTCCTATCTAATTTTTTAAAGTCAATTTCATTTAGTTAAAATCAGATCAAGTACACGAGTAACCTTAAAGTTACCAGTTGGTTAATTCTGGTTTAAAAGTTCCTTCACCTTTCGAATTTTTCTTGTCCGTAGACACGTGAATTTGAAATAAGTGTTGTAAATATGAAAATAATAAAATTGATATCGTAAGTATAATTACTACATGATATTTACCTGTTAAAAAACATTTTAAAACGTATACTTATATTTTTTTAAATCACGTAATAAAATTTTTATAAAGTACTATTTTGTTTTTTCAACAGATATTTTTCAAATACTGTACATGAAATTTCAAACAAAACTGATAAGTAATCAAATGTATCTACAATTAAAGTTATTTAAAGTAACCAACGTAAATTTTCATGATTTAATGTATTCTTGTAATTTCATTCAATCATTTCGAGAATATTACCAGAACGTTTTAAATAAATAATAATTTATTAGAACTATAGTTTCCAAAATGATTAGAATATATTTTAAAGAATATTCCAAGTGCGCAGTTTTTCTTACTGTCTCGCATCAAGATATAAACTTTAAACCCATTTTAATAAATAATTGTGTATAAAAAAGCAAACCGTATTTTCTTTATAATATATGTTTTAACCGTGTACGTTCATTTTGAATTCAACGGTGTAACGCTAATAAAATGAAAAATATTAAAAGATACACTTGGCGATCTTTTTAAAGAATCTTAGATTGATTACAATTTCCATTGTACTTAAGATGAAAAAGAGGATTTGATATCTTTTTCTTGGGTGTACATCAGGCACAAATCGCGAATACGAAATTGTTTTAAGCGAAGGTTAACAAAGAATATACGACATCGACCTTGACAACCCGAACCCGAAGCGACATCTTACGACCATTTGTAGAAAATAAATACCATGGAGACAAATTTAAGCAGATATTCTTCTTATCGACGATCGAACAATTATATTTTTTACTTGCCAATGGTAATAGGAAATATCAGGATCGTATTCGAATCGCGTTTTTTCTTATCGCAATATTGTATTCGCACGCGATAAATGCGAGTACGCATCTTATAATTCGAATCGTTATTTTTCATTCTTCATTATTACAAATGCGCAAACGAACACCTGTTTTCGTCTTCGCAAGTTCGAGAAGAAGAAATATCAATTAGTTTATGTCCGAACTGCCATCGGGGAAAATAGGCAATTTGTAATTTTCTCTTGCCCAGAAGCGCAACGAAGAGACTCTTCGAAAAGAATCATAGAAAAGCGAACGCGCTTCCATCGAACAAAGATAACAGAGACTAAGTTTTCTTCAAGGATTTTTTGTGCGGTCGAACTGCGCTTATATACATTCGGTTATTCAAATCTTATCGAGCAACTGGAAATAGTGATTTTTTCTCTGTTTAGACAATCGTTTATGAATAGCAATTTATATTTAAAAAAAAGAAAATAACGGAAATGTAATCGCGATATAAAATAATTTCTAAATAAATGTAATTACGATTTTGGATTATCGAAATTAATCGGAATTTACAGACGTTTAACGTATACAAGAATTTAATTAAAAGAACCAATGGGAATTTTACAGTGAGTAATAAATAGATTTGAAGAAAAAATATATTTTATTTATCTTTTCTTAGAAGGATAAATTCTTTACAGATCGATACATAATCAATACCAAAATCGAATTGATATCGTCAATGCTTTATGCGTAATTTATAAACCGTACGTCAATTCTTTAAATATTTTTGCAAATAAATAATAAAGCGAAGGAAGTAAACGATATAATTGGAGTCGTACAATATATTATAAAATAATAGAATTCGATACAAATTCACAGACTTTAATAAACTTGCGTGAGTTTGTAAAGAAAGTTTTCGCGTAAGAAAATACAGAAATCGAAGTATACAAAATATTGGACACGTAGAGAATAAAATTTTATCTCGATGCACGTACTTGTATCTTGTATCTTGTACAAAATGATTAATGTACGTGTTTTTAGAAAAGAAAATATGACTCGATTCTATAATAAGCATAAGATCTTCATTTTACACCGACAGAATATATTCAAAGACTTAACTCAAAGGTCAGAGTCGATGAATATTTTATTGATAATCATCGTATAACTTTGTTTAATACTCTTAAGAGTAAAGCGATTAGCCCGGTTTATGGCTTTGGGAATCTTCGTATTTGCTTGGTACTTTGAGAATATATAACAGAGAAACAGAGAAAATTGTATACATCGTTACAATTGCGACCGGTAAAGATGAGCTTTGAGACTTTGAATTAGCACCGGTTGACGTTTTAATAAATAAATTAATGCTAATTATATTTACAAATACAAAAACATACAATTTTCATGTTTACGTAATGAATTTTGAATTCTGTGTATCAAATTTATCAAACTTATAGATTCTGCACTCATCGAATCTATTAATAAACCGAGAAGAAATTAATTTTTTTTAAATAAATGCTTAATCTACATAGATTTTAGTCATTATTACAGGCACGTATACGATAAGAAATTTTTTATTTCATCGGAAATTTTATTAAATGTAAAGAGTATAGAAAAATTATTGTTTATTTAATGCCGAACGATAAGCAATGAAAATATGTAAAAAATATACTATAATAAAATATTCGATATTCCAACTTATGTAACAAAACATCGCAGAAAATCATAATTAGAATTAATAATAAATGTTAGATAAAGCATCGATGTAGAAAAAAGAATTTGATAAGATACGTACGATATTTTCCATACATTCGTTAATATTGGCGTTTCCTTGTTCTTAATTAAATATTCAGGCAATTTTAATACAGTATTCGTATTTGTAGCATAAGATTATAGTACGATAAAGTTCGTTACGTCATTTAAATTAACTTCGCGAGGAGTACAGTATTTTATATGTTAATTGATATTATTTTTCAATTATTAATAATTTGATCGACCTTGATCGATCGGGAATGTTAAATATATTTAACAAGTACCGAGAGATGTCCTTAATATTTTCACGATCTATTCGTTAACCTTCGAAGAATAAAAAAAGCCTTATATATCGTTATTCATTTTTAGATTCACACATCACTCAAAGAAGTATATACGTTTCCATACAGTTTCTTAATTCTTTTTTTATTTTTTTTTCACGACTCGCAGTTTATGAAATACTAATAAATTAGGATGAAAAAGCATTTATACGATAAATATAAATTGAACAAAGTATATTAAGCGTTATTACGATTTTTTACAAAGATGCAGTCGAACGACACGGAGGTAAAAACGTATAATTTAAACGTAATTAATCACATGAGTCAACCAAGACCGAATGGATTACCCCTTTGTAAAAAAAATCGCTCGGATTTTTGTCGTTGTCGATCAACGATAATAATTCCTTATATTTCAACGCGTAATGCGACTCATCTAATTTATTTACAAACAAGCGTCGAGGACTTTGACATTTTTAATCTTACCGTCATCGTTGCAAACGCGCTTTTAGTTTTTCTACCGAAAGGAAATATCGCGAGTTCCGATCTTCTTGCTCCTTCACCGAAACAGTTACGAGTCCTGGAGTTCCTCGAAACAAACGATACGTTGGTTCACGTAATCGCCTCGTAATTTCGGAAGTCTGATTCTCGATGGCATCGTCAACCGCCAACGAGGAACCTTTGCTCAACCAAAGGAAAAATAAACGAGGAGCGAAATCCTTAGCCTCTGTAGTGTATCCGGTCGAGCTTTGGTTCGACCGCGTGGCACCGAAAGAAACGAGCAGCGAGAGTAAAAGAGAAGAGAGAGAATCGCGGCCTGTGAAAACGGATAGACGCGCGAGGGAAAAATGCGAAAATCCATTTGTCATAAAACTTCCTTGTGTCAGAGACCGAAAGTAACCAGCAGCGCATTTGCTTTAAATTAGTAGCGGCGAGAGTTTCAGACACTCGCGCGTCCTTTCTGCGATCACGCGCAAGACAAGCGGATCCTCCGTTGCGATCGACCAAGGCTACGCCGGATTAACATTCCTTGAGCGTCAACAGGAAGACTGTTGAAGAAAGAGAGAGAGAGAGAGACAGAGAGAGAGAGAGAAAAGTATGCATATGCGCGAGAGAACGAGAGAAGAGCAAACGAGAAACGCAGTACTCGCGAGAAACACGATTTAATTGTATCAGAACAATGATTTCCAATTTTCGTTCTTGGATACTTTAGGAAACGTGAGTAGACGTCGACGTGTAGGAGTTTGGGACGTGGTTTTTGAAGGATTCTTCCTTGTTTGTAACGCGGATGGAAAGATGCGCCGATTGTTTTATTCATCATAATTGAGATGGTAAAAATGAAATAACTCGGTGATTCTACGTAATACTAAAATAATCTAAAAGTGTTTGAATTATACCTTGGTTTCGATCTAGTAAGTTTACGCTCTAACGTAATACGATAATGGATTTTCGTAACATGATTCGCTTCCTGTGAATATTTCTAGTTAACGTTATAGTTTTTATATCCTTGTAACGAAAGAGTTTAACGAAAGGAAAAAATTTACAAGGCTGAGGAAAGAGAACGAACGCCCTCGACGTAAATTTCCTCTTAATTAACGAGCGCGTATAAAAGGACGAAAAAATTTATATCTACACTTTTAAAACAATAATATAGTAACGGAAACTCCATCGCGACTCCAATTAAAATTCCATTATCAATTATAACCGGTAATAACAATAAACATTTATACCCGCGTTTACGCGTGTACGAAAGCAGAGCAACGACGAACGTCCGTCTAATTACATCGGCATCGCATCTGGCTGAGAGAGAGAGAGAGAGGGAGAGAGAGAGAGAGAAGCGCTCGTCCTCTCCTCCTCCGATGCGCAATTATCAGGAGCGCGCGCCCGTTAAATTTTATTGGGCAACTTTTTCATCGCACCCGTCATTATAAAAGGGCGCGAGCAAAAAATCGGCGTCGCCCGTGAGTCGAACGTCGTTACCGGAGCAAACTTCCACTTGGGGCCAAAGCTGAACCTTTGACCCGAGCCGCCACGATTACCGTACCGGTTTTTTTTTGCTTACTTTTTAAAGGAGCTTTCACAGGTGGAAGGTTCAAACGATCTTCGTAACGGATTTCTTTCGCCTGAAACACTGATAAAGCGATCGTGTACATTTTACGAAGCACGAAAAAGAAATTAAATTCGATCCTTGGCTTTCTCCATTTGCAAGAGCGTGGAACTTCGGCAAAATAATAATTTCAATTGCAAACTATATTTTGAATTACGTGTACGTTCAAAATTCAGTTAAATTCAGTACGGAAATATCTTTAATTGGTTTATCGAACAACGATAACAATTTTTTAACTTTTGAATCAAATTCAAATGTTATTTTTAGAAAATTTATATTCGTCTTAAACATTCTTTTCTTTCTTTTTACGCACGCAAAACATTCAATGTTTTTTACACAATAATTATTTTCAGTTTCGATAAAGATCTACCGAGTCGAAGTTATTGTAAATAAGATTGAATAATAGTTATTAATATCGTACTTATGGATACCTATGGTATTAATATATGCGTCGATAAAAACTAATGGAAGAAATGTAAACGATAAGTTTTTATTTAAATTCTGTGATATTTGTGAAAATCAAAATATTTGCTAAAAATTATATAAATTATCGAGTCAGAAATTTTTAATCCAAATTAATCGATTCACGCATTCACGGATGCAAATTTTTCATCTTCGTATTTTCATTTATGAAATATTGTAATATTTTCCTAAAAGTTATCTATAAATATTTTTCATAATTCAAAATATTTATTTGTGATTATAGCAAAATTCATAGCAAAATTATTTTCACTCGTCAACAGCGTCATTATTCATTGCCTTCATTTTTATTCAATTATTTTAAGTGTAAATAAATTAAATTTTTCTTATACTTTTAACACTGCTTGAATTTTTAATAATAAATAATAGTTACTATTTGTAACATAAAAATACGTGAAATTAAAAAAGGATTTGTCAATTGTTATGATGCATCGAGAAAAATACAATTGAACAAACCTTTGAATGTGATTATAATACGAGTATGGAATAATTATAATGTCTTTGTCTACCGACAAGAACAGGTTCCTTCAATGGGTGCCCGATATTAATGATAGTTTAAAACATGTATTTCGTAATCATGTTAATAAATAGTTATCGTAATACCTATAATAACTTTATAAGTAATCGGTTAGTATTATTCGAAATGTATAATTATCAAGCATCACTTAAAATCGTATTACTTTGATGTACATCTACAGTGTAGTATTATAAATTTTGATTGTAACGAAGTTCAATTGAAAGTATTTCACGAAATAAACTTTGTTATGCATTTAAGTACAAATATTTCCACTGTTCAATGTTATTGTAGTTGAGATTTTTATTTTTGAGAATTATTAGAATTAACAAAACATCTAATTCATCGATGAGTCATAATAAATAACATAATGTTATCACTTTAATATTCCTAGTCACGGGTTATATACAATTCTCTTCGATACTTCTGTTTTATATTTTTTAAGTTACTGCAATCGAATTATAAAATTACAAACAATAAAGATGCTATTAATTACGATCGATGATTTAAAAAAACCGTTTAATTAACCGTATCAAAAATAGTGTTTAAATTTTCAAGTATAAATAAAAAACGTATCCTTATAGCTGTTTATTAAAATTTATTAAAAATGATACGTTGCGCACAAATTTTTCATGTAAAAATGTTTTCTAACAAAAATGTTTTCTAATAAAAATAAAGTAAAAATAAATATCATAAAATTTGGAGTATAAAAAAAAATTAAAATATTGAACTTGAAAAATGTAAAATAATAAATATTTGGAATACGAATATTTTGTGTTATTTAACAAGAGTTTAGTAATAATTATCTGTATTGAAGCGGTCGCACAATTTATCAGCATCTCCTCGCGTACATGACATTAATCTAACCCGAGAATAAAGCTAGGAAAACCACAGAAATGCCATTAAATGCATGCTCATCAAAATTGTAATAACCATCTTTCTCAATTCTACAAAATCATTATTTACATCATCATCGGCGAGCATTAAAAAATCCTCGTTTTTCCGGGTAATCGGCTGCAGATATTCCTAACCGATACAATAATACCGACACTAGTCCAGTGCGATTTTTTAATAAGCGCTGCTTCGTTTGGCGCGTGCACCTGATATTAAGTAACTGAGTAAATATCCCGCGTGGATGGAGGAAAGCCCCGAAAATCCCGGAGCGCGAGAGAAGATCGAGAGCCCCAACGATCTGTTATGCGCGCAAGCGTCGATCGCGGGATTACGCAATGAGCGATGCCGAGATCGAGCGCTATAAAAGCGGTAACTTCAAACGGCGAAGACGGCAGTTTGTTTTGCACCCGATACGAGGATAGATCTTTTCAGCGGGGGATTTCAGCGAGAGATTTCAGCGAGAGATTTCAGCGAGAGATTTCAGCGAGAGATTTCAACGAGTTACAGATAACTCGAGCCTAGGATCATGGCAAGGTCCGTAATCGCGACGGTGGCGATGCTCTTCGTCCTGGGCGTCGCTTCCTCGCCCTATTTGAAGACACCCGCGACTGGTGAGTGCTCCTGTTGCTTATCCGAGTGCTTGATCCGTTTCTTCCTCTCGATCGTCGGAGTGCGTCGGTTTCAAGTTTTTCCGCACCGATCGATGCAATTGTGCTCCTTCGTTTCCTTGGTACACGTTACGACCTTTTCGCAACGACGTTTCCAAACGTAGAGTTCCTGGCGAAAGCAATGGCCGGATCACTTGTGAACGTTCCAAGTTTTTCTACACTTTTTTCCCTCGTTTCCGCACCAAAGCTATTTGTTTAATGTTCGTTTACGAGCTGTTACCGAGTCTTTTTAGTGTATTTAATCTTATAACGATCGCAACTTTAATTAACTTAATTAACTGTGATCTCGGGTGCATTTATAAATCACTTCAGTGATGATCTATGCCTTTATCTTTACCGATTGCTGGTCCATCGCTTCAAGGAATACGAACGCATTTTCATTAGGCGACGCAAAGCTTAGAAGCTAATAAAATAATTTTAAACGACCGTAATTTCATACGATAGAAAAAATTGTGTTTTTTAAAAAATGTCGTCACGAGAACAAACGTGTTTCTTCGTTTAAAACGTAATCGTTGAATGGAATTAAAAAATTATAAAATTAACTCGATTGGATATAATTAAGAATGTTTATGTAAATACGAATAAATCTTTATAACATTGAATGGAATACACGAGCTAACAAATTTAAAAGCAATTAAACATGACGGAATATAGTAAGAGTCTCTCGAGCGATTACTTTTTAACTTCTTAAACGATTAATTGATTCGCTCGATTGATATTCTTCCTTCGTCCATAGTATTGACGCCGCCCGAGGTCGAAAGCGATTCTACATTAGCAACTGAGTTGATGCCACCACCGGAAGAGAAGAGCGTAAAACATGTTCCGTTCACGTTATTTTTGATCAATATGTACGCGATAAAGAACGTCTCGGCCGAGGATTCGAATGACGTGTTGCACGATGACGTTATTGGGGAAGCATCCAAAGTTGTTGCAGGTATTACTTACGATTACATATTTTTTAATATTATATTCAAGGAAATATAATACAAAAGAGAATAGTATGAGTTCGACATCGTTCGAAAGAATTTTCGACTGTGCGATAATATTAATTATTTTGGTTAATTCTTCATTTGATTTTAATGATATCATAAATATTGATTCATTTTATTTAATTTATTAAGTAAACAATAATTAAGTTTTAACTCGGTTGATCAGATGTTTTAATCAATTAAAATTCTCACAAAAATACAAGTTTTAAATGCACGATATTGAAATTAGTAAATAAATCTTGTTTAAATTTATTTAAACGTAACAATAGTTTTTAACTAATTAATTTAATATTCGCTGATAATGATTATTACGCGTGACACGAACGTTTATAGTCCCGTTTATTAATCGGTAATTATACATACGAAAATTAAATTAAACGTACTCAAAAAAATAGTTCAACGACATATACGTGAATATTAAATAAATTATTTGATTTCGAAAATTTTTATTCTTAAATAAATATATCTTTAAATTATATAAAATAGTTATTATAACTAATCTTTATCTGTAAATATTAAAAGTTACGCTGAATATCGTTTTAAGAACGTATCCATAATAAAAAACACGTGTACCATTCGTTAAAAAAATCATTCTTACAATGTACATTTGTAAAAATTATCGTTTGCACGATCGTTCAAGGCTTTGACGATGAAAAAGCGATAATGTATAAAATGGGTAAAAGCGCGCATCTCTTATAAAACAAAGGCTAAAGTTAAAAGAACGAAGTTACTAAACGAAATTACAACGAAACCGACAATTAACTTTCCGTCGTTCGAAGAACCTCTGAACATGTTCCTCCTGATCGTCGGGGCCGACAACGAATCCGACGCAGTAAGTTTGGACGATGTAGGCAATGACCTTTTGGCCGAGGGTTTCAACATCGAGAAACTCACGAGGAACGGAGAGACCCGCCTCATCAAGGTCAACCTCGACTCTGTGGACAGTAAGGAAGGAAGCGCCAGTTCGGAAATCGAAGGAAAGGATACGGAGAACGAATTGGAGACGACCGGAAAATTGATGAAGCTCCGCAGGAGGAGATCGATCTGCTTGAGTTGCAACATCGACAGTATAAGGTCGAAGAGGCATTTACGTTTATTGGGACATAATTCATCCCCTTGCGTCGGTGGATGCGGCGGTGGTGGCGGCGGTGGCGGATACTATCCACGTAAGGACAACACATTTATAACGAAGCGTATTTTTATTATCGTAAATTTAAAATTATTTACGATTTGTTTATGTATTCGTTTGCGCGTTTAGAATTGTATACGTTTAAATGGAACTTATGAAACTTGGATATCGTCTTGGATGGTACGATTGGGAAATAATTGTAATTAGTTACCAAAAAGTACCCGAGCCGCTATTTTTTATTTGCAAACAGAATTAATTAATCTTTAAAATCGAAATTAAAATCGAAATTAAAATCGAAATTAAAATCGTTAACGTCTTGTCAATTTTTCAGGTTAATTTAAAAAATGTTATAATAATAAGATTGGTTTCTAATAAACCGCTCGCTAATAATTCGATCGATACGGTACTTGATTTAGATAAGAAAAGAATTAATATACTTTTAGAACCATCGTATCCATCGTACCCACAACCCCGCCCGGTATATCCGCAACCTCAGCCGTATTATCCTCAACCATCGTGCAGCACCTGTGGAAACAAGTGAGTTGAAAACAATTTTATTAAACTTTCTTTTTAATCTCCTTTTTCATATTTTATTTTTCCGGACCATTAAAGCGCGTGTAAACATGTTATGTATTACGACGAGATCAATCTGCTTTTTCCTATAGTATTTTAATTTATTCGATAAAGTACATTGGCTTTTTCAGAGCAATTGTAAATACGGATCGTATTTTATATTATTATTGCAAATAAATTATTTGCAACGATTATTATTGCAACGATTATTATTATTATTACCGCTTTAAAGCTCTCGAAACAATTAAACGTAGGAGGAAAATATTTCTTTGCTCGATCGATTCGTATTTCGCATAAAAGTTTTCCTATTCGTTAAATCATATTAAATTATTCGCGTTTACAAGAATTATTTTTCACCGTAAATTTTTTATTTTCCAGCGGTGGCGGATACAATGGCGGAGGCAGTAACGCATACGCCCAAGCATCAGCGCAAGCTTCTGCTTCGAGTTACGGAAGATAAAAGGAACGACGTTTAGAATTTAAATCAATTCTAATTTAATTCAATTTTATGTACTGTTATATATTTTATAAGAAATATTTTCAATTACGTACGAAGATTATGAAATTGTTAGAAACTGAAGTCTTTTAAATTTTATTTAAGGATTTGCGACACTTTCGTATTGGCCTTGTAAGAAATCATCGTTTAAATTACTGTACAATAAAAAATACTTTTTTAATCGATGGAATGGCTTATCTTTGATTCACTTTCTTAATTTAGATAATTTATTTTATTATATTTTATATCGCTAATTTCACCGTAACATTTATTATTACTTCGTCGAATGATTTTAGTAGAAAATTATTTTTTACGTAAAATACTTTATTAAACGTACGTTATTTTAAATTCCTTCTTCTGCTTTTATAAAACGGAATTTTATTTACAAATTTTGAATGAGTTTTAAATCAATGATATTTAACGTACCTACACAGACGATAATAATTAAAATACAATTTTTACCCTTGTGCATTTTTTATCGATTACAATTTAAATTGCTTAGGAAAAGGACGTAATTTTTCCTTGGCAATAAATATGAATAATCGAGGTAAATGGTTTAGAATAAGGAATAAATTAAAGAATTCTATAAATATGGTTACTTTGCAGTCATCGTAAGCTTTGGTCGAGTACCGATACATGACCGACTATTCGTTATTAAGTTATCGGATACTTTCGCTTCATATATTAACGTTTCACGCGTTAAGTTTAGTCAATCATTTTTGACCTCATCCGAAACTCTTTCGCCTAAAATGGCACTAACTTATTCGCAAAAATACCGCGGTAGCTCAAAGCTTGGCTTTATTTCGCAGTCGCTAAAATTCACTCCTATAGAGTTTCATCGACTCGCGAAGAAATTTAAAACCAAGTTGTCTGTGGTTTTGTACTGTCGGCTGAAAGACTGTAACGACTACTGTAGCCACTTTTGCCGCTGTAATGTGTCGGTAATTGCCGAGCTACTTCGTTGTTCAGGTACGTAACGGTAACGGATTCTATTCTGCTTACTTTTTCCTTTCGTTTTATCTCTCAATTATTCGAGCGGAGATGAGATACTTACGATTACGCCTTTCATACCGTGGACATTAAATTATTGATTTACAGGTTCTGATTACTTAGAAATAACATTCTATTATATTCTAATTTATGAGCAAATTTATTCAAATAAACTGTCTTTTATATTTCAATAATTCTTTATTCGAATCTCTGAGAAAGGAAATCTCTGAGTACTACTTTTCAAGATATACGTGAAAATAGGCATTTTTTTAAGTATCGATAGAAAATGTATTTTCTGTAAAAAAATTATGATTGAAATCCACAAATATAGTTTTGATATAACAACGATTCGAGAAATAATAATTTAGTAAATAATACATTTTACTTTCTATTTTAAAATATAAGTTTATAACGAAATGTATGTAATTATATTTGTCAGTTTTTACTTTTTTAGAGAAAATAACTGAAAATATTTTGAATATTAAATTTTTTATAGATTTCAAAAGAATTTTGAAACGTTTTTATTAGTCATTTTTATGAATAGGTAATTATTTTTAAATATAGAAAAAAAGTTTGACTTAAAAACGAATTTATTGTAAAAATATTTTTAAAGAAAATAATAAATAATATTAATTATCAAGTTATAAATTTAATATTTTGAATATTCCATAATTTACATAATAATGGAACATATAAAGATTGAAAATCAAAGTGAATTAACGTTAAAAGAGCGATAAAGAAGATTCGGAATGTCACAATTTATTTAATCAAAGTGAGAAATAAATTAATGTATGAGAAAGAATATCATAAACGAAATGAAAAATTAAGTTCATAAAGAAAACTAGAAGAAATAGATAAATATTATGGTATTAACATTAACATCGTATTGGTTTCCAGAGATAAGCATGAGAATAAATAAAATATTAGACACTCTAAATAAAATGGAAAAAATCACGAAACGTTAATAAATGTTTCTTCAATCCGTAAGATTTCCAATTTAAGTTTAATTTGACATAAAAAAGAACGAAAATTTAATAATGATTGCAAATGATTAATAAACATTTCAAAAGACTAGTTTAATAAATTATAAATGCAGATGAATACTATACTAAGAAAAAATATAAACAAATCTACACTTCCAAGTTGAATTCCATTTATTCCATTTATAGTTTATATGACCAATAAAATTGCATTGATTGCCACTCTTATAACTGAAATCATTAAGTATATTTAAATCGTTTCGTTTAAAATATTTAAATTCTTATTTGTATAATCTGGAATATATTCAAGAAATGCAAACGTTTAACGATGATTCGAATGTTTAGAGTAGAAAATAACATAAAGTAGAATAAAGCAATTTTTTTTTAATATTTGATTATTACCGAAGCATTACAAAGTGTTATATAATATTTCACGAATTCAAATAATTGTATATACCGAATATATAATTGGAAGTCATTATCACGAATTTTCTTTTAACAAAGTAAATAAAATTATTTCATTTTTTTTAATATTGTATAAAGTAGATAAATTTCTATCAGAAAAATTATGATTTGAAAATATTTGTTATTTATATAAATTAATTTATATTTATTAAATTTCATCTGTATTGAATAATATTTATAAGTAATATATAATAAATTTATACATAATACTAATTCTAGTGATTAAAATTCTTGTTATCGTTAATTAAAATTAATGTTTCATTTTAAATATCGAGTAATCATTTTTAAAAATCATTAATTTATATATATTTTAATAATGTAAAAAATATCTAGAATTCTTATGGTTGAAATATTTTGAAATAAATAACCCTTAAAATTTCAATTTAAGATATTTTAGTAATAAAACATTATTTACAACTAATTTTTATATCGCAGAATGTACGTTTAATTTATTAAAAAAATCGGTACTTGCATATTATTTATTTATTACATAGTATAATACATTTGTAAATCTAACTATAAATTACATATATTTAATGCTAAGATATCGCGAAAAAATTTTATGGTAACATCATTTTATGTCACATCATAAACTTGTTTTAGGCAATGTATTTAACAAATCAATTTTTATAAATTTTATAAATTCTACGAAAAATTGCAGAAACGTTTGTATAAATGAAAAAAGTATAAATTATTTAAAAATTTTTTAAATTCTAATGAGTTAAATTGAAATGAATAAAATACTTTTTTATTCTTCTTTGTAACTTTTTAAAAATAATTCAAGTTATTCCAATAAATAATCTTCGTAATCTTGTCGTTATAATAAATTGTAATAATTACAGTATGCGATAAATAAATGAATCTTCTTTCTGGATGTACAAATTGCTCCAACGCCACCAGTTTGGTTATTTTGGATGCAATTACCAAACAAATTATTTTATCCACTTACCTTTAGCCGGAAAAAGTCAGTGAAAGGATCTAAAACCCGTTTATTAACGAAGCGGCATAATAAGTCATATCAGGTACAGTCAACTCTCAGCAACACCAAGTGTAGGTCTCGGCCAAGATGTACGATATCTGGGTTTGCAGGTCATTCGATGTTTTCACGTAAAAGTATATAAAAGTATAAACGTACATTCAATAATCGAACACTTCCGAATAAAATTTCTGGATGGCTATGGATTATTATTGTGATACGGGAAGAAACTTTCGATGCAAATAAGTATTAGCGTTTATTATTAATTTAGCGTCTTTGGAAATTGTTTCTTCAATGAATTTTAAAAGCTCGCAATGGTGACCTCGAATAATTATTTTCGTTAGCTTTCATAATTTAATTAGATTAACGGGTGATCGTATACGATAAATTGTTTTTAGAATTTTTAATTTATACGTTGCTATGAGAATTTATAATTTTTATAACAAGTTTATAAAGATTTTTTTTCAAAATATTGTATAAAATGGTATACGAGTCGAATAATTGTATTTTGAAATCAATAAAATATCGTAATACTTCAAAGAAAAACGAATACAATTATTATAAAAGTTTTATCGAAACTAATCACGATATAGTTTATTTGATTAATAACGAATACAGTGATGTACACATACGATACTCATGTTTATTTATAATATTTATTTTCTTAAATAAATTTATCGAAATTATCTTACCTCTGATTTTTAAGAAATAAGCGATAAGGAATATGATAATTTTTTAAACGAATGCATCTTTCAACAGTCCTCGACGTTCGTCTTTTGAAACAAAAGACTAAATTTACAAACGATTTGAATACATCGAAGGTCTGGTGCAGAAACCGCAATACTTCAACTTCAATGTGCGATGCTCGTACAAAATATAAAATCTATCCCAGAAAGAACGAATCTGGATAACTGTAATTCTATATTTCAAACATTTTCAATAGGTACTTTCTTCTGTCGAATGGTCGTCTCGTATGATGAAAAATGACCAAAGACTACTTTAGAACAAAGAAGAAATGTCCTTCGAATAATGCAGAAACTCCGGTGACATAATGAATTTCTTTGGGGGTATAGAACTTAAGTTAAGAAAGAAAAATTCGATCTGTCAAGATTGCCTAATCTGTCATCGATCACACGCGATCGATCGCCGATACAAATGATGTTTTTCATTATTTCTTTCTCTTGTTCTCGCGATATTGTTAAAACTAGTACGAAGCAGAAAATAATGGCAATTGGATTTGGACCGAGAGTTCAGAACCGGTTTAGCGACGATCGACGGATCATCGACGATCTCACCAAAAAAATTGAGTTTGCCATTTCCGAAAGTGTTCGGTGAACTGTGAAGTTTATTCTTAAGGACTGGAATCGGTTTCACGGGAGTAACAAAAACAATGCATTTGTGTCGATAGTTTTGCGATGATCTACGGAGATTCGATGAGGTGGCAATTAGTTAACGTTTGTGATTTGAAAGATTTTTTATTCGTAGCAGCAAATTATTCTCTTCTTAAAAACCTAATTAAAAAAATTGTATAGTTCGTAGATTGTGTTCGATAATTGGATGTTTCGAGTTTTATGTATAGCCATGTTGTGGCGTACACTGGAAAATTTTTGAATACTAGCATATAAAATATAAAGAAAATTAGAGTAATAAGAAATTATTTGGAATTTAATTTTTAATCGTTAAGATTGCAATATTTTATAAAATTAGAATACAATTTTTCTTAATACTCGTTATATTTGCTTATTATATGTTCAATCGTTATGAAAATAATTTCTAACATCTTTAAATATAGATACAATATTCAATAAATTTTATATTTTGTGCATATTTCTCGTAACAATTTAGAGCGTTTAATTTTTATATTTTGTTTATATTAAACCTTAAGTTTTTTATATTATAACATAATTTAATTGATAAGAAAAATAAAATTTGAAATATTTTTCTTTATATTATATCATTAATTGTTAGTTTTATCTATTAGTTACATAAATCTTGAAAAATATATAAAATGGAGCAAAGCTAAAAGGATAACAATTTTAAATCTATTTAATAATCAAATTTAGAACATTAATCGATTAATAAATAAAATTACAGGCATAATTTTTACGATGTAAAAATGGGGATATATTTTATTATATAATATTTATCGATCGAATACATAAATGAATCGCAATAGACAGGAATATAAAAATTGTATTTCTTTTAATGAATTTATTTTTCAAGGAAATCATAACGATAAATTTAATTTTTTCATGTTAATTCATGTACAATTTCGATAAAAATAATAAAACGCTGATTCCGATGATGACACTGTTGATAATAATTACGAGTTTTCTAACGAATGGTGCATAATTTATGCAACGGTATTGATGCATATATCATTGATAGATCTAGTCACAAATATTACAATTTAAATGAACATGAAATATTTCAAATCGTTCTAAGATTCACTTATAATTTAAAAATTTTAATACGTATTTTAAAAATTGTCTTCTAAATAAGTAATAAGTAAACGAATTAAGTACTTAAGAAGATTATAGGTATACGTATATTATGAATTAAAAACATAATAAATAATATAATTATAATTGTATACTTTTTAAGACATAAACTTAAAAACTGTCATAGTTTTTTATAAAATCTTAATATACATGAGCTTACACTAAAGTTAATTCGAGGTTTGGTTCACGGTCATTATATGTAAAACTTACTTTTGGCATTTATCGACACCTTTAACTTATCCCAACGTACGATTTTGCAAAGCCAACTCTATATTTCATATTCCAATATACTTCATTAGCAGTGATTTATATCCAGCTCTATAATTTTAAAATTGGTACTCTAAAGTGATTTTTTATGTTTTTTTAACGCGACTACGTATTTTGGTCTGAAAATCAATTTTACTTTCTCTAGAGCATATTAAGAGCCTATTCGACGCTAGACAAGCTGCAGACGAGCCATAAAAGAAACTAGTGTTTCAAGCTGACCCTCGTCTAGTCTAGCCTTTAGAATTTCAATTTAGAATTTCAAATTTATTCGAATATTTATGTTTATTTTTTATGTATTTTGTATTATTATTTAATTGAAACATTTCTAATGTCTACTCATAAACAACTCATTTGTATTCAAGTATTTTTAAGTTTTATGTTATTATTTATTTATACTTTGATATAATACCATAATATATTTATGAACATCTAAAAATAATTATAATACATAGCTAAATTAATAGCTTTGGTAATTCAAAAACGAACAAATATTATCAACAAATAGTATCAAGAATTGTTTAATATTTATTTTATTTCCATGGAATTTACTATTTATAATCTATTAAATAGAAACTAAAATGACACTTATTTTCATGCATATTTAAATAGGTTTATAACGTTAATCAAGAGAATTTAATTGTACATTATAGAGTTATATAAAATTTACGATACGACGATATAAGATAAAATAAAAAAATTATGAGTTATTAATATTATTTTATTAATATCATAAAGTTGTAATTGAGTCTGATAAATTATTTTTATACTCATGTGAATATGTTTTATCGATGGAAGTGAATTTTTTTCAATTTGAATTCTTATTTGCACGTTCTAATTTGTATCGTTTACTTGTTTACATACTTCTATTTTATGTTACTAATACCGTTGTAATAATGTTGTAATTATTTACAACATTTGCTTATTCTATAAAGTTTTTCGAAAGATCACTGAGAAATAGATGTAAATTAAAAATATTCGGAGCGTGAATTTTTAACGACGTTTATACCCAAGAACTTGGTATTTTAAAAAGACTCTTCTTATCACTATAAAAAAAGCATTTAACCACTAAAAAATAAAATTGAAGGCATAGAGTAAAGTATGCAGTTTTTATTCGCAGGGACTAAGTCGTCAGGCTGTCAAGGGAATATCAGGGATCAGGCAGAGACTTTCGCGAAGTGGTCGCTCGCCAAGATGAGGGCATAAAAGCCAAAAGAGGAGTAGCGGAATCACAACTGGCCGTCAATTCCGAAGGTCGGTGCTCCGTACCTGAGACGAGAGAATTCTTAATCTCCCTGGCAAGGTTATGGCAGTCATGGCTCTTTGCTTTGAATCTCCCCTGAGTCTGTGTGGTACTTCTCTCGCTCTCGCGCTCTCTCTCTCTCTCTCTCTCACTCACTCACTCACTTTCTCTTTGTACAGTAAGAAATGAAGTACGAGAGAGAGATGAGGGAGAGGGTGGGAGAGGGAGGGAGAGGGAGGGAGAGAGAGAGAGACGCTACCGTTAGACCTTTTGCTCCCGGGCTATCATTTCACTCTTTTTCTCTGCATGTTCTCATTTAGTTTACAGCACTCGTATATTCCCATTCAGCATCTAGTCCAACGATTCTATTATAGTATACGATCGATTTACGAACCCTAAAGCGAACAGTCCAGCTTTTACAAGCCGCGAGTTCGCGTACTCGTAAATCTGTGCCGCTTTAATACCTGTAGTGTGAAACTCGCGTCTGTTATTTTGCACCTTCGAGGCTCGTTGAAATTGGCTTAATATGCGATCGATTCTTTTATTGCGAACAAATCCAAGAAGTTCGCTCGGTAATTTCGCATTACGAGTTCCTCATCAATCTATGCGATTCTTCTTTTGTTCCTTTATTCATTCTCGTTCCTTTTCGTTTAATTGGAACCATTAATATCGTTTTATTGCATTAAAAGCCCTATTTAAATATTTTTTATCGCTTATTGTTGAATACAATTGGCTCTTGGTAAATGGTGAGTTTTGATGTTTTTTTAATGCTATTTCCATATCTATTTATGTTCAGGGTGGATTGAAAAGAAAATAATTCTTATCGTTTAATAACGTTTTTAAGATTAAGTCACTTATGCGCGGTACGAAACTTAAATTGCAAAAAATGCATGATTATACAAGTTGCGATTACATTTAATTAAGATTATTATCGTTAAAGATTTAAATTACATCATTTATTATTATAAATATAATATAACGACTATATTTAAGAATCTTAAAATTTCAAAGTAATAATGATAAAATATTGTTATTTTCAAAAAAGTTAATTTTTTCACCTTTCAACAAATGATAATTTCTTTATAGTTTCTTAATATATTTTCAATTAGTTTTATTAAGTATTTTTTCCATAATTCATAACATAAAATAATATATAGAAAGTGTAATTTTATACGTTTCAAACCATTTTAAGACACAATATGTACTAAAATATGTGTTATAAACTATAATCTTATAATAGCGGATTCCTTAGATACTATTTAAAAAAGAACTATAAAATGTTGTTTTATTATAATAAAATCTCTATGATTATACTTGATTTAATAACAAAATATGAGTAATAAATCATAGTAAATAAATCGTAAATATCAATGGATTTCAAATTAAAAAGTTTTATTTTAATAACCTAATTAAGAGGTAAGTTCATTTTTTACCTCCGTCATAATATCTCTTATATAATAATATCATTCGGAATTTATTTCTTATTTTACATAATTATATATGTATAGACACATTCACTTACGTGTGCGCGGAAACAAAAGAAATTTTGCAAAGAATATATTATACAAATTTAATTTTTCATTGGAATTTTGTTTCCTATTTTTCTTACTATACTATTAGTAAAAATGATTTATTTTCTCATTTTAATTATATTATTATATTTAAATCATTTATTTAAAAGTTTATATAATACGGTATCGTCACTTTTTATTTACGTGTGCATATGTATATTTTAATTATTTTTTAAATAAAAATAATTATTTTATTCTAAAGACTTTTGTTATTATGCGAATATAATCCTATAAGTAAAACGATTTGAATATATATTGAATAAAGTTCTAATATAATTATAGAAATAATTTTTATTTTATTTTTGTATTCGATTTTATTAATTATTTCGATTATTAGTATGTTATATAAAAATTTCATAAAGAATACAAAAGTACATAAATATGTATTTTATAATTTGTGAGATTCACAGAAATTTCATTAAAACTTTCTTAGAACTTAGAATAAATACTATATTTAAGTAACGTAAACTTCACAATTTATGTATATTTATATATGAATTCTTATTTATTTATCTTTACATGAAATAAACCATAATGGCCTATAAATATCAACAGATTATACATTAAAATTTCTAACTACGGAAAAAATTATTTTATTAATAACAATAGTTAAGAAATTTAATTACATTTCGTTTAACTATTTTTTATATCCCGTAAATAGTAAAATATTACGCAAATAATAAAAAGACATCGCAATAAATACTAAAATTCCTTTTATTGTCTTCTTTATTTAATCTTGTATAGTTGATTGATCACAAAATTTCTTTATTTGATTTCACTAAATTTTTAGAAAGATTGTCTATAATCTTGCAATTAAATAAGAAAATAATAAAAATTATCGATACATTTTAATTATCCAAAACTTTACCATAATTGATATAACAATTTACTTTATCCATAATATCAATAAATACTGCTTATGTATAACGGAAAAATTTATAAATTAGATTTTATACGAAACGTCGTTAAATTAATAATAAATTTCAGTTTTTCAAACAAGTTTTATTTACAATATACTGTAAACGAGTCAATGGTAATCGCATTCTCTACATAAGAAATCATAATTTCAATGCAATTACATCTTCGGAACTGTATAATCAGTTGCGTGCAAGTAACGAGTCTCGCTAACGATATAATTTTTAATATTCCAATTTAATCTTTACTCAATTTTATTAAAACCAAATACTCAAAACGTTTATTTACCGGAAATTGTACATGAGCCTGAAATTTGTATTACAAACTACCGAGTATACTTCATAAACGTAAGTAGCCGTTGCCCCTAATTACCACATGAAGGAGGAAACGCAGGGCAGAGAGGAAAGGAGAGGAAAGGAGAGGAAAGGAGAGAAAAGGAGAGAGAGGAAAGGAGAGAGAGAAAGGGAGCGAGTATAAAGCTGAAGTTGCGTTGGTCCAGGGATCCAGTACGAGTCCAGAGATGCGAGTCGGCGGGATGCTGCAAAAGAGGATCACCTTTTCCATCGTGATCGCGCCAGTTTTTGTTCTACTTCTTGTGGCCCGTGCCAGTGAGTTCAGCCGCATGCGTCAGCTGATAACAAGACCACTAAAATGATATTATTTAGGTCTTCGTAGGCGTGCGTGAGTGTACGGGATGAGGGATGGATATTGAATGACCGTTTCGAGAGCTCCTTAAATTTCTTAGCTGGATGGATTTTTTTATTTTATATGTAGTTAACACGCTGTAAATAACATCCAATTTTTTCATTTTGGATTTATTTTAGTTTTTTAGTTCTTTAGTGGTCCAGTGTAACGTGGCTATGTGAAATCTTCTTGTTATTTACATTCGAAAGTTCATTATTTACGATTATTGCTGATACTACATCAGTCAAAGAATTATGTATTTTGTATAAAAAAGAAGAATATTTAATAAAATATATGTATCTAATAAATTGGAAATAATAATATCTCGATACTCGCTTATAAAACGGATACAAATCATTAATAATAGCTGTTATTATCAACAGTTAATAAATTTATCTTCAAAAAAAAAGATGCTTCGATTACTAAGAACTGGTATTACGTGTCAATCCATAAAAAGCCTATTAACATTTCATTATGATTGTAAACTAATTGCATATGAGATTTTACAAATCTGAATGTATTAAAAAAATTTTTAAATATTAAATTGTTATCGTTGTTATGTAAAATAATTATATAAGTTTAAAAAAATTCTATTTTGCTTCACATAATTTTTCAATTGTAATTTATAAAAATTGATTTTTTACGAATTTGATACAAATATATATTCAACAAATAAGTTCAAGTATATTAGAAATATTATATTAAATTATATTTTATGAAATTTATTAAATTTTTTTCTAAAATATAAATGATAGTAATTTATTATTACCAAGTACTAATTTTTTAAATTAATAGGAAAACTCACAGAAATATCGATAAGAAATAAAAATTTTTATTAACCAAAGATGAATTAGATAATTCATATTTTGGGCAGAAAATAATTTACATTAAGTATGATAAGTATACTAAAATAAATATACTAAAGTTAATATTTAATATTTAAATCTTATTATAGATAAATTTTTTAGATATTTAATTAAAAATACCAGATCGTATTTAATAAAAAAAAAATTATCATTTAGTTATTATAAAAAATATCATCAATTTACTGGAAAATTATAATTATAAAAATATGATTAAGTATGAATAATACATAAATAAATATATTAAAAAAGACTAATAATTAAAATATTTCTTCTTACATGATATATTACTATATGTATTATATGTATTATATGTATTATAAACAATTGATATTTAACTGTAATATAGTTTATTAAAATTCATTGATTTCATGAAATTTTATTTTTTGTACGTTTAGATGCACTACCAATTCAATATTTGCCAGACATCCCAGGTTATGCACCTGTGTATATCAGGTATGGTAACCAGCCTTTAGAAGAAATTAATCCAGTCTTAGCAGAGGCTTTTCACGAGACAGCTGACAACAACAATTTAAATGTAAAATTATCTCTACTAGTAATAGTAACTATTTTTATTTCTAATAACTAATAGTATATAAAATTAAAAATATTATATTATCAGTCTTACATATTGTTTATTTAGATTAGAAATATAGTTTATAATATAAGAAACACGGAACAATATTTCTAAAAAATTAAATTTAATAAATAGTTATCAGATAAATATTTTTTGATAAAATTTTTGTTTATTGTAAAAAATATTAAGCCAATATTATAATTATATTTCATATATTTGATTGACAGTTTAATTAAGTTTTATTCTCTATTACTTATTATTTTATACAAGACGCTATTTATTTATAATAAAATCTATGATTGCAATAGCTCAGTTTATATATTACTAGTAAATATTGAAATTAAAAAATTGTATAAATCAATTACGTGAAAAAAATTATGCAAAAGAATGTAGTCATATTCAAGAAAATAAATAATTGATAGATTAAAATGGTAGAATAGAATCTTGTATAATAACATTCACTGAATAGTAAACTTATACAACATTCAGTTTGAATATTTCTAAATAAAATATAATTTTTTATTACTTACTTGTTATACTTTTAATATATGTGGATAATATATATTTCTTTTGTAATCAGCTTACAATTACTAATTGTTTAAAATTAATAAATTTAAAATTAAATTATATACATAATTTTGTTATAAAAAATACAATGTAAAATTTTTAAAGAGGATTCAAGATACTCCATTGGAAGAAACTGCGTCCGAGAATACAAAAAAATACATCAAAGATAAAAATGATAGTTCTATTATGACTAAAGAAGAAAATATATCTTACAAAACTGCCAAACTAGTATTAAAACGAGAAAATAATATTTCTTTGCAAAAATCAAAATCACCTGATCACAAATTTATTATGATGAAGGTAATAACAATCTCTAGTTATTATTTCAAAGTAAAAAATAATTGATACAATGTTTTAATTATTTGTTACAGGTATCTAAATTTTTACCACAGAAAAAAAATAATTTTAAGAAAACTATAGAAGAAATCAAGCAAAAAGAATAAAATGAATAATTTTTTATATAAACTTTGATTATAATAATTTCTACTATTCATAAAATATGATATATTATAATTAGATACTAAAATATTAAAAAATTAATATTTAAAATTAATAGAATATGTATAAAAGATAGTTTGACCTAATAATATAATTCCATAATTTATATTTAAAAGAATTACATGAGTGGGTATTTGACAATCTTTTTATATTTAATATATAGAATTTTTAACTGATTTTGAGAATAAATTCTTATTTTTTATTAATTTTTTAATATATATAAGTTTTAAGAAAATCAAATAAGTCTTTAGTAGAAACGCAATTCTTTTAAAAGTTGATCAATTTTTTAAATAAATTACTTGTCTAAAATTATTCTATTTATTTTAGAAATGATTATAAATAAAAAACTTTTTTATATTACGATTTACTTTTTTATAAAATTAAATTAAAACATTTCCTTATATATCAATATATTTTAATCATTCACAAATTTTTAATTTTGTAAAAGATAGTTAAATAATTAAATGTTACTTTTTAAATATTAATAGAAAATAAATATATTTAGTAAATTAAATAATTTCAATTTATTACTTGATTTTTTATGATTATCTAGTTTATAACTCTAGAATTTGATATATAAAGCATTGTTCAAGTGTATTATATAATAAAAATTATTTAAAATATAATATTTTATTACTGCCTAATAAAAAATATTGTATAATTAATTTGAAAAATTGTTAAAATATGTATGGACCGTTTTAATAATAAAAAATTTAATTTTATATCTTATAAAAAAAATTAATTTGTTTAAATGAAAGTTTAAATCACGCATAAAAATGTTACGGTTTAAGTTTTATATTTAAATGTTGTTCTTATCAACGTTTATTCCATCATAGCTACTTAAATCAAAATATTGAATAGTATACAAAAATTAAAAATATTTTAGACTTTAAATGTTAAACTGTATTATTATTATAATTGAAGTCTGAATTTTAATTTTCATTTATCACAGGTTTAATATTTTGTAAAGAAAAAAAATATAAAATTTTCAATACATCATATTCTAGTCTTAAATGTTTTATTTGAAACTTAACCAGTAAAGATGTAAATAAGTAAGTCACACAAGATGACCTTTTTCATTTTCTTTAAAAATTCTTTGTGAAGACTACAACATATTCTTACTATTTTCATAATTTAAGTTATATCGATCAGGATTATGGATATTCTTAATATAATAGTTTTTTTATAATTTTAAATTTAAATGTTGGTTTGTGAGAATAAAGGAAGTTAATTGTTTATTTATCTGTGTTTTTTTTCAAAATATTATCTCTTTTTTAATTATGGTAATTTTACTTTTTTAATTAAAAAATAATATATTCATAATAATTCTAATATTCGAATATTCTATGTATATCGTATATTCAGCAATGTTGTTCAGAATCTGAAAACGGGTTAAATAACTCATTCGACGATTGCACGAAATACTTTGGCGTCATCGAATTACCAAAAGAAAGAGCCGTTCAAGCGATGACAGGAGCCACGCTTTAAAATCAATAAGAAAAGGAGAAAAAAACACAATGAAAGAGGGAATGGCGAATTTAACAGAGTTACGGGCAGTGTTCCTTTGAAATGCGTAAGGATGGACACGAATGGAATAATAAATGGCTCTTGAACAAAGATCGACTGTGCAAAATAAATTACGACGATCACCCGAGACAACGATAATGGATTTTCATGTTTAGATACATGAGACTTTGTTCAACAAATTAGAGTACGACGAAACCTATTTTCGAAAAAAATTTTTCGAGAAACAATAGCTTAAACTAATTGGCTATTCCTTCTCTTTCTATTCCATTTACACCTCTTTCAAAAGAATGTATATAGATATCATAATATAGTATAACAAATTTTACCATACATTAAAATATCATGAATATTGTAAATATTTTTTTATTTTTCGAGTAGCTATTTTAATGATATAATATCTCAGATTCATTAATAAAAGATATTTTAAATTCTTGGTGATTCATTTAGGAAGAATCGCAAATAATAATAAAAAAATATTTTTTATACAGTTTGATAATAAGTAGTGAACAAAACAAAAGAAAACGTGAAATAAAATTATAATTTAATGTTTTAAATGAATTCAAAGTAGAAATTTAAACTCTAAAATTTGATCTTCTTAAGATGTTTTACAAAATAAATTAGTAATATTAATTTTTTAACATGATTTCTTTATTGAAATATTACAGAAATATTAAATGTCTTATAAATACATTTAAAAAGATTTTAAGAAGTATATACTGTTTTTGGCTTTTTTTACGTGCGCATATATTTTGAAGTTTTCCATTACAAGTATATAGAAAATGAAGTTATAAAATTTTATTAAAATATTTATCGGATTACTGGACAGAACTTAAATTTTCTTCTTATGATTTATTTTACTGTCTTAATTTTCGAGTATTTAAAATTTTTTTTTATTTACTAAAGAAATTTTGTTTGTTTATACAATGAAATACATTATAATACTAAAAATTATATTAAATTATTTTTAAAAATATTAAAAATTTTATATAAAAATTATTGCAATCGTTCATAGTATTATCATACGTAGTACATAAAGTTATTATGACAGTGGTTTTATTACTCATCTCATCAACTCTTGATTTGTTTTTATACACAAATTTAAATCACATGTATCCAGTAAATAATTCATTACCCTCCCTTTGTATCAAATATACTTTAATTCTTAAATTTTTATGTATTTCATAATAAATTTAATTACAGTTACGAAATGTTTGATCGAATATGCATTTTTTCATTTTGATAACTTTCTAAAAATCACTACCGCACCATCAAAATGCAATATCTTTAAATCTCTAATTTTTATTCTTTCTTTAACTTCATGACAGTTAAAGTGAAAGGATCTAAAGCCTAAAATCTTTCTATCGAGCATAATAGATCCTCGGAGCCTAGAGATATGTTTGTCAAGTGTGGATCTCGGTCGTGATACGAGATATCTGGGTTTACGGGTCAATCCATTGTCTTGTACTCTTGAGTTAAATGGAGTTTACATGGAAAACGACATGAGAATCGAAAGCAATGATAAAAGGTGAAACGCTCGGAAGATAATAAGGATTCGAATATAGAGCTTGAGTTCCATGTCAATCAAAATATTTAGGTATTTTTAAAACATATGATTGAAAATAACTTTTTACTTTTCATAAACGATTCTTAATTTATTGTTTAGAGAAAAGAAAGTTTGGTTAAAAAACTATAGCATTTTTTTAAAAGATTAATTGTTTTCACAAAATAAAATAGATTTTCTCATGTAAGAATCAGCCAAGTTGTGAGAAAAGATTAGTATATAAATTTAATTTGTAGTATTCTCAACAAATAATTGTTAAGACTACTTAATCAGTCACAGCTTTTTTTCATTATTTTATAAGAATATATTTTACCTTCATATGAAAATTACACTTTTTAATTTTTTCTTTAAATTCGTACAATAAAATATATTTTACATTTTTTTTATATTTACTAAAAAAAGAATGTAAAATTTTATAATGCTTAGAATTACGATTAAATTAATTGGTATTTTTGTTTTAAAGTAGAAAAATAACGTAAAATAAAAGTATTATAGATAAATATTATAGAAAAGAAAAATGAATATAGATTTTATTTATTTAAATCTTATAGTGCAATAATAATTGAGAAGGTTAACTATAACTTATTGAACATATAAAATTGAGTTATCTATGACTTAAGTATTAATACGAAGTAAAAACTTAACTATTCTTTAAAAAATATGGAAGTAAAAGATTGAAAATTTTTATGTAAGATATCATGTATAATACTTTAAATTATCTAGCATTATCTTAAAATACATTAACAATATTATCTAAAAATAAGATTAATTCAATCATTTTCGTTGCGTATAAAATGTATCGAGAATTATTTCTTCAATTTCTTTCAAACACATTTTCCATTAGAGATTATAAGTATAGTAACACAGCAATCATATTTTATATCAATTTTGAATCAAATTTTTTGAAAATGAATTATCGTGCACTTTATATCTTTCTTAAAATGTATAGAAATTCTAATTCATTGGTGAAAAAATAAGGAGAAAATAAGGCGGGCAAATCGAAAAATGTAACATAAGTACGATCGAATGACTTTCACTTCTTCGTCTTCTATTTTGATGAATGTTTAAGCCGATGTGCTAGTAAAACTCGTTTCTTGATCCACAGTTATTTTCTTTAAATTTCTTTATCTACCTTTCAGAATGTATCTTATTGAACTTATCGCTTCACCTATTCGTTTTCTACTACAGAAGTCCATTCGATACGGATATCTAAAATACATTACAGCAAATTTAAATTTATAGTATTTCTACGTGTCTTGTATTTAATTAGATTACATTTAAAATCTTTTATCAATTTCGCTATTATTTCAAAATACGTAAGGGTTCCAAAACGTTCGCTACATACGAAACAAGCTTTATAAGAAGAACCGTTATAAAGGTCGACCGTTTTCTCAAATAACCAACTGCTTGAATGTCTATCTGCATTTCACACTGAATCTTTCCGTATGTAGGTTCGTACTTTTGTCAGTGCTTGATATTTCTTGAAAATTATATTCTTCGTAAAAATTGAAAAATTCCTAAATTTAAATCTATTTACATTTTTTAAGAAACTTATCTTTTTTATAAAAAAGAATTCCTTTATAATTCATTCTTGATTTATCGATAAATAATCAGTAGCTCGAGTACATTTTTTTTTCATTTCTTTTTAAAATGTTATACATTTACAGTTACAAAAGCTCTTTTATCGAATTCGTACGTAATTTGCATCAATATAGAATACGATGATCGAAGAAGTTTATAAATATATTACAATTTAATGAGTTTGGATTTATTAGCTTTAAAATTTCGAAGGTATCTACATAATTATGAAATAAAAGACACATTAACATAAGATTATCGTAAGTTACGTAAATATTCGATGAATTTTAAAACGTATTCAGAAATCCTTATCAAAATTACGTACAATATTCATAATTGACGGATTATCATTAAATATCTTATGCGTTATGAAAAATATTATTACTTGTAAGCCGAAGTTACTTATGTAATCGTAATTAGATTACGATAGAAAACTTCCGAATCATTATTATAATTGCGATTTTTTCATTAAAGCACACGTGCGTAAAAAGTAGGATGAGTAATTCATCGATACTTTTATACGCAATTGCGGATTAGTTATAGAAAAATTACGCTATCGATCGACAAGATTCGATGATCAAAGACTGTCTCACAAATGCATATTTTATACGCGCGCTTACACTTTACAAATGCTTCGAGAAAATACATTAAGATGTCGCGTGGATGAATATCCCATTCGCTTACGAATAAAGCTTAACAACCGTAAACCGATACTACACGCGTTTGCAGCGAATACAAGCACGTGAAATACGTGCACAAGATAACGATAAATGATCAATGAACTCAAAGTTACCGATGATCTTAGCAGCTTGATCGATCCGCATCGAGTCGAGGAGCGAGAACGAAACATATAAGTTGATTAGCACCGATTAACGAAGCGATGCATTTTCGCTTCTGAAATATGCACGCGTTCTTTCTCTCTGGCGAATGTCGGTGGTGAAACACATCGTTAAGATTTAAGCGAGGCAAAAGTTGACGGCAATTGGATCTGGAGCGAGAGTTGAGAACCGGTTCCGCAGTGGCCGAGCGATCGATGCGTCCCGCACCAACGGATGAAAAAATCCACTCGCTATTTCCGAAATTGCCCATCGAACTGTTAACTTCTTTTGCGAGGATTGCTTTTCTTGCCATGGTTTCCCATGCAAAAAATATATGGCTCTCGGTGAGTTCAATAGTATTTCTTAGAAAGTAGATTAAGCTGCGCCTAATTTAAAAAAGGTCAAACACAATTGTAAGCAATGGCTTCTTATTGGAAACCGAGATATTATTGGAACTAGAGATAATTGCATCGTTATCAGGTTAACCATAGTGTTTTAAAGGTAAACGATATTTTTGTAATTATTGTTATTGTAGAACGTGGGATAATAAAAATATTGATGCTTCGATGTTCTTACGTGCTGTTTTAAATCAAAATCGAGATTCTTTAACTGGGCCAAACTTATCGATAATTTTTAAGATAGAAGCTTGTTATTCGAATTCAAACTTTCAAGAATTATATTTAATTAAAAAAGATACTTAAAAAGCTTCACTTGAATCTTTTCGGAGCATTTGTCTTGCGATAAATATTTTTAAAAAATAACGTGTAAGATATAAATATGTAAAATTTAGCGTTTCAACGATAACTATATTTGTACATTTGTACATTATAAAATTTTGAATAAATTTCAACGAATATAATTTTTCTAAAATACTATTTTTCAACTTTTGACTTTCGTATTCCCTTAACAATGTAACGCAATCACTTATTCTATAGAAAAATAACCAGCTTTGGCTCACTAACTGGATAATTTATTCAAAAAATGTTTAAATGAATTCGTAAAAATTTATAGAAAAAAATTCTTAACTAACATTAACGGAAAAGAAATATGAAGAATATCGATACCTCGTATTGATAAAATATATTCTCACCGATGTACAGAGCCGAATAAAAATTTATTTAATAAAATAATCGTGCCATAATTTCTGATTAATTGAAAAGAAATTTTATTTGCATTGCATGAGTGGGCAAATTCCCGTAAAATAAGTTATTACCATTCAAATTGGTTCTGCACGATTGCCCATGTAAGCCTTATGTCTATGGTGGCGTGCAACTCGATAAATTCTTTATAATCAAAGTGATAAGTTATACAAGTAATAATTGAAATTTCTTAAGTTTAAATTGTATTTGTTATCGTACGGTAACATCCAAGTGTCTAAATCTAATAAACTGTAAAATTGTTATACGTTCGTGCATAAAAATTAGCTAAAGATAAGATTTTGAAGACTAATTTATAAATGTAAAAATAATAGAATATATATATATATATATATGTATGTATAACACTTTTGTTATTTGTCATTTTTCAGTTACTACGTAAACATGAATGTTTTAAATAAATGTATTGAATTCGAATAACACATTATAAATTTTAAGAGAGGTCAAAAAAAATAATTTTTATTAAATTCATCTATTTTGCGCTGATACAAAATTTTTTTCATATAAAAATTGAAAACAAAGTATTTTGAAATAACAGTTGCATTAAGAATTGGGTCAATGTAAGAAATACAATCTGACAACCAAGTCTCACAAAAATTACTGTAATTACACTTTACTTATCGTGATGAAAGCAAATTGAATTCAGTTTGCAAAATAATTTCTTTAAAAGCAGTATAATAATAATAACATTAATAATAGTAATAATAATTATTATTTTGTTCTATTGTTAAAAGATAGTGAAAGTATTTAAAGCTACAAAAATTGAAAATTTAATTGACTGAATTAAAAATCGTTTTGCATTATCCTTTTTTTACAATGTATTAATTTTTTATTAATCCAAAGTATCTCAATATAAAAAATTATTTATAATTTAATCAAAAACTTAATTTTTTTTCATTTATTGCAATTATTTTCATACAATTTTGTAGCTATTATAACACTATTATTTAAGAAATATAAAAGTTAGTACAATACTAATAGATTGTATTATTATGATATTTTATTATTATACTATAATATTTCATTTTAATAGAAAAATACTTTGTTAATATTTCAATTGCATTATGAATAATTTATTTGAATATTACTATTCAGAAATGTAATTGTAACACGTTTCTTAAAAGATTTCAAATGTAAGATTTAGGAGATGTTTATGTAATATATTAGATTTCTCAAACAATTGTATATTACAAAAATTTCATTGATAAACGCAATTTTATACTTGAAGTATTATAAACTATTCAAATATTATATATATATATATATATAAAATAGAATTAAACAGAAGCTTTATTTTTTAGAATATAAAAAACCCAAGTTTTCATTTTTCATTTTCAACGTACAATATTTAATGTTAAATTGAGGTGATAAGAATTGTTAAATATAATCGTTATCTATTATTTTTTTAATAATAATTTAAGTATAATTTTTGAAGAATTTATTATTAGTTGTCTAATAATTACAAAATAAGTCTTTACTAATTTTATCAAATTTCATAAATTTTCTTTTATTATTAATTATTAATTTATTTATCTTTCAATATAGGAATAAGATTTTTGTTAGTTTATATTAATAGTACTAAATACTGAATAGAACAATAAAAAATTATAAAACATAGATAAACTATAATGTTTCACAAAGCCTTGATATAAATAACTTAATACATAATTAATTATTGTATTCCAGATAATTTATTTAATTTTTTTTTTAATATAATTTATGTATTAAAAATTAAAATGAATATACTATTTATAATCGTAACAATAATTATTAATTAAATAATGTTTTTATATTTTGAAATAAATTATAAATTTCTTTAACTTTTTTTAGAATTTAGAATGATAATAATAAAAAAAAATTATATATTATTTTTATGGTATAAATTTTGATACTCATATGCATACTATATTTATAAATAAAATAGTGATCTTTGCTAGTATTATCGAGGGACATCTATTATTCTTGATTGTCAATTTCATATACTTACTTAGATTACAATAGGTGTCATCCTGTTAGTTTAAATAATTATATTATTTCCATAGTGCAATTGAACTCAATACTGATATACGAAAACCAAATTTTTTATATACAATACTGGTTTGCTTTATTATTATGTTTTATTAACTACGAAAGTATAAATAATGTTTATAAAAGTTATAAGCAACTGTGGATACAATAGGTAATTCTTATATTTCAAATAACATTACGAAAACATCTACGTAGGTAATATAATCATTAATACATATATTTTCTAACAAAAGTTTTAAACGATCATACTATTTGTTAAATTGAGTACCACAAATATTAGATAAATGAAAAATATGATAAAAATACAGTCAATTTTCATTATAGTTATTTATTTAAATTTAATGTATAGGTAATTAATGATTGAAAAATTATAATTAACACCTTAAATACTTAATACTTACGAATCATAAAGATCGTTTTAATTTTATGTACATAAATAATTGTATTAAATTAAATTTTCTATTTTATTTCATTTATAGCTATTTACTATCATTTTTAAATTGTTGATAAGAATCTTAATAAAGTAAAGCAGTCAAAGCACATTTTTAGTTTTCAAAATCATGTTCTATTTATATCAAAATTTGAGGTATAAATAAATAAATATATATATATATATATATATTAAAACAAAGTATTTAAAAGTAAGTTCTTGAATGCTAGTATAGTATATCTTCTGTAGCTATGGAATTGGATTTGCTTTCTTTGAAGTATGAACTGCACTTGTAAGTTTTTTAAAAATATTATTTTTTTATCATTTTGTAGTTAAAACACTCTCATATAAATATATATATAATGGATAAAAAAAGAAATTTTTATTAACAATGTTTATTAAAATCAAAGAAACAGTATATAATTGATATGATTTTTTTGAAACTCTAATTTTCATAGTTGTAAATATAAATATGTTTGTACCTTTTTTACGATATGTTTACCTTGAGTTATATGGAGTTAATAAGTAAAAACAATAATAACGGAAATCCTGGATAAATCCAGGATTTATATACAGATATTTAGTTTCAATAATTAATTGATATTTTATCCTGTTTGCATAGTTCATAGATATTGATGGTAAAATGATATAACGCATTAATTTACATTCATAAGAATAAATTATTGTCTTTTAAAGCGTGTAATTATTAATACTACTCTATAATATTTTCTCTTTTAAATGTAATATGTAAAGCTTGGATTAAATTAATTTAAAGTTCAAAATTCATTTATTCGCGTCTATAATTTCAAGGAAAATAATTTAAATTATTTCCTAGACCTAAATTTAGTTGTTAAAATGAGTTATTTTCCTAAAATATTTATTATGAATAAAGAATACGATTAAATAATGAAATTTGTATCGGTTGTATCTTTGTGTTGTATTCTTAAGATCTTTGACATTCTTAAGATGAAAATAATACTTTTTGGTGAGCTCATTTTGAATTTTCCTGAAGTATTATGTATATCGACTAATTTAATTTTATAAGTTTTTTGAAAAATACCAATTACACATTTTCTTTTATAGAACATAAATACTGACGGTCGATTATTTAGATCGCTGTAATTGTCATAAAAGTAGCGCGTAACTTCAAATTTTTATATTTTTACAATATTATATCCCTCGTGCAATTAACTGTATCATATTTAATTGAGTAGTAAAAAGTAAAATAAAATTTATAACTTCATATAACTTTTTACGTGTAATCAAAAAGTAATAATTAAATAATTTATAGATATACAGAAAAGTATATAGATAAATATACAAATTTTCAGAATTATGTTATACTGGTAAAAGGAGAAAAATCCGAAAAATATTTCTGAGAGAGGAAGGGTGAAAGACATAGAAAGAGAAGAGTGAAAGAGAGAGGATGCAAGAAAAATACGCGAAGAGGCAAAGGCAAATATGTAAAGCAAAATAGATAGTTTTAATCTACTTTAATAAGAATCAATAGGATTTTTAAAATGTCCATGACTAGTGAAGTGACACTAAATATAAAGAGTTTGATTTTTCTAACTTTCAGTTTTCATTAGTCACGTATGTATTATCTAACAATGCATATCTAAGATTTATAGTAAAATATACATCATTATTTCACTTATTATGAGTTTTATCAAAATAATGCGCATCAATGTATTATAAGTATTTTATTTTATTTTTAAATACTATAAATATTTTTTCATTTTTAATAGAATTATATGTATCAAAGTCGCATTATTCAATATTTTTTGACAACATATTGTGATAGTTAGATTAATTTATTATTTCATTAAATTTAATGAATAAAAATGATTACAATTCCGATTATAAAATTAGTATTATTACGCATTATCAATTGTTACAGTTATTATGTCGTGAAATGTAACCCAATACTACGTCATATACGTGACTTTATTCGTCAATTAAATCAAAAATATTTGTTTCTTCACTAGACTGTGAGTCACGAATTTATTTTTATAAATTCAGGAACACGAAGTCATTGCATAAATCATCGAAAAATTTTAGAAACAATAATTTTTCTTTATTAATACATGCACCAAAAAAATGTTTTTGAAGTTAAGTTTTCTAATATTATTAGTTTTTTTTAACTTATCTGACGCTTGTAGTCGCCGTCGTGGTGGTGGCGGTGGTAGCAGAGGCATTCGTAACAGAGATAAAGCTCCATTCTTGGCTCCTGGACCAGGAAAAGGTAGTTCACCACCACCTGGATAAAAAGTACTAGTGTAATGAAGAATAATGCAGATTGCAACTGTTCGTGCAAGATGTGAATCGTCACAATAGTATTAAATGGAAAATATGAACATTATCGAATCTCGCCAAAAAATTATTGTAATAATAAACATAAACTTACAGAAATACACTTAACTTTTATTTTATATATATATATATATATATTATGAAAATTATTTCATTTTTTCCATTTCAAATTCTTCTTTTCCTTGCTTATAATATTATATTCTTGATACGTATGATTTATTTAACATGCGAGTATAAAACCTGAAATTTTTTAATAATGTTTTTTTTTAATTTTATATATTTGCATACATTAATAGTAATTAATTCTTCAAAAATTTTATGAGAATATGTAGATGTAAAAAATTTTATAAATAACTAAATTATAATTTATTAATTCTCGAAATAAATCTTTTGATTAATTATTAAATATCATTGTTGTAACTGTTGATACGTTAGATTCTGTTTTAACTTGAATATTAAAGTAATGTATTATACGGAAAAATTAGCTTATATAAAAATTTTTTAATAATTTCATTACAAATGGAATTTTTTTATTCATATCAATGATAAATTTTCTAAATAATAAAAATTTATATATAAAATAATATTATACGATATTATCAAACGTAATATTTCTCGCTTTTTAATCATAAAATAAGAATAATTAATTAATAATAAATAAATGTATTGAAAATATCATTTGTCGATTCCAGTTATCTATTAGTATAAGAATCTAATTGTATACGTTAATTGATTATTCCCACGTATAATATGTTTGTTATTATAGGAGTACATTAGCTATGTAAAAACTAGTCTAAGTTTATGGAAAAAAAGTTTAACTACATAAAAATATCAAAATTTTTATAATTAGAGAAATAAATCTTGCTAAAAAAAAATAAAATTTACAAAAGGAAAATAAAATTTTAATTTATTTAAAAAAAATATATTTCTACAAAAGCTAAAAGAATGAAAATTTTTTGAACTTTTATTTTAATTTCAAATAGCAAAATAGTAAAATATGCAATTATTGCTTCTATATATAATTCATAGTCAACAATTAGACGCTAAAAATTACAGAGAAATAATTTTTCTTTTGTAAATTTCATATAATATCAGGTTTGTTACTTAGTATTTTTAAGCGTTCTAATAGTTGTATAAAAATCAATAATAATTTTATTTATATTAAATTAAAATAACTATTTATCGTGAAAATAAAATAATATTAACCAAAATAAATGTATGATATGAGCGTATTAAAAATTGTATAATAAAATTGATGTATTTTATTAACATTTAACAAATATTAAAAATTATTATAATCATAATACTTTCCTTTAATGAATATACAATATAAAATATTTGTTATCTCCCACCAATTTATAAATATTTTTTCACATTTTAACTTAATGTGAGAGATTTAGATTATCTCGTTTATAATATTTGTTTCAGTTTTTTTAATTATATTTGTATAAGTAGAAAATATAATTTATAGTTTTTAATACGAATATGTCATATACATTTTTTTTTCTTTGATAAAACAATTATTGAATTTCATGTATTAACTGTTAAAATATTTTAAAATAATATTCACGTTATATAAGAAAGTTATATATTTATTTTAAAGTTACTATTTATTTAAAATGTTTTACTTGAAAGCAATATTTGTATTATATATATTCCCGATCACGAAGTTCTTATATATAGTATCTTTATTGTGATTTATTAAATTAGTGTATTAATCTTTAATAATATTTTCTATTTAATTATAAATCAACTTCACTTATAGTACTTCGTAAAATTAATAAAGTCTTATAATATATTTAAATAGTTTAATACATAAAGATAATTATAAAAAAGAAATTATTTAATAAGAGAATTAATTAATTTATCATTAATAATATATTTACATGCTTAAAACTCAAGGTAGGGTTAACGTTAATAAATTATTGCATATAATAAAATAACAAACTTATTTAATTTTTAATAATAACAAGCAACATTATTCATTATTATCCATCTCTAAAATAATTATTTTGCTTATCTTATTATTATTATTATAATATTAAAATTTATAAGAAATCTGTAATATAATAAAATAAAATTAATTAGAAATATTAGAACTCATTTCCGAATGATTTGAAACCTAATATATTACACTTATAAAAATTTTTAAACAAAATAATATTAAATCAATACAAAACATGTCTTCGAGATCATTTATGAAATATCGGTATAAATATGATTTAAATATTAATACATTATTAACAATGAAAGAATTATTAAATAACTATTAAAAGAATAATATGGAAGCCTCATAACTAGAAAATAAATAGGTTGAAAAATTAAACTATTTCATTAGAGAATTTGCATTATCAATAATTTAATATTTTTACGTGGTCTATAAAATATAAATTTAATGTTTTTTTATGATTTTAAGTTGTGATTCACGAATTAATTATTTATATAAATACATTATATTTATGCAATATTAGATTCCTGAACAGTAAAAATAAAAATTAAAGCAGCATTGAAAAAAAAAATGTTTTGGAAGTTCTCCATACTTTTATTAATCATATATATACATTACGTTTGTTGTTGCTCTAAAAAAAAGAAAAAAAAGAGTCGTTCTAAAGAAGTTAACGTTAGTGTAATTATCGAGGAAACTACTACTACTGTAGGTCCTGGAACTTCTGGAAATCCTGGATAATCTAGTCAAGATAACTAGTGTTTCGTGCACATTCGTAAAATAGAGCTACAAACATTTTATTCAACAAAAAAATTGATTTAAAAGTGATGTTTGCACTATTGAGATTTATAAAAATATTGCAAACAAATAAATTTATATTTAAGAAATAAATATAAATTTTTATTTATTAAAAATATATATAATTTATAAATTTTATGCCTTTCATTTATTTCAACTTTAATTTATCTTCCTTATGTATATATACATATATGTAATATTAGTATTTATTAGATTTTTATTTTTCTATTTTTATTAACTATATTAAACGTATTTCTGAAAATATAAATACTTTAATTTAAAAGAATAACAAATTCAAGAATCTAGATGAAATATTTAAATTTAAAAAAGTGGTTGATAATATCGTAAAAAAAATTTTTAACGTTTAATGTTTGCATAAATGAATTTACAAAAATAAATTTACACAATTAATTTATACATATAGTATATATAACTTATCGATGTAAGTTTAATAACGAGAAATTACTCGGTACGCCAAAATGATTTATCACGTTGTACATTTATTTCAACGTCATCTCACGAGTATCAAGGAACACAAGAACAAACAAAAAAATGATGTTAAGAAAGGAGGTAAAAGGGCTAAAGGCCTTTACAAAAGGTGAACACGCGATCGATGGAAGGAAAACAGGAGTAAGATTCGTCGATCAAAGAAATCATTCGCTTCTTAAAAAATTTCTGAATTAAAAACATTCTGCCATTTTAGAGCGACAAATATAATAAAAATAAATAATTTTAATATTAATATAATAATAGTTATATTATTTTATGCAATATTTTTCCTTATCCATCCCCGACCTAATATCTGGAACGAACGTTTATCGTATTCTTAAACAACATAATCTGAGATGTGAGTACAAAATTTTAATATTTAGATTATAATATTTTTCTTCCCATTACGAAGGAAGTTAACTTATTCAGGGAGCACTGAGATAAAGGAGAAAAACGTACCACGGCGAGGGACAAAATTAACTACCGTTAAGTTATTAAATTAATTAATAAACACCTCGTAAAAAATCTCGATCTTTCTTAAACTATCGATGCTATAAAAGGATTTCGAAGGCAAATAGCTTACAAAGATCTCGCGACAGTTACTGTCCAAACCTTACACAGTTTCGGAAAAACTAAAGGATGCAAAATGGTTACCTTAATTCGAAGCGGCGCAAACACCGGAATCGAATACAAACGGTGCGTATATTCTCTTAGTTCTACCGAGCATTAGAGTCTTAGAAAAGAATAGAACAATTGGTAAAAGCTAAACCTATTTACATTTCGCGATCAATAAGCGGAACAATAAGCGACATCGGGAGGCAATTATTACAATTATCTGAGAATTAGGTAGTATGGAAAAAAAACTGTCCAATTACAGGAGTACAGACGAATATTCGTTGAGGTAACATATTGGCGTTCCACTGGTAAAGTCGAAACGTCCTTCCTTTCTTTTCCCGAAAAGATCGGATGCTTAGAGTCACGTCTCCTTCCTTCTACCCTTTTCTCGCTCTTCCATCTGTTATTCCATAGAGAGTCTAAATTACTTATTCATACTGTAAGTTCATACGCCAAGCTGTTAACTCGAGGTTACCGTACATAGCTAATTTTAAACCGAGACAATTGTTAATCACTAGTTCTAAATCGTAATACTTTGTTAACCGTTAGTTCTAAGTTGTAATATTATTATTCCGTTTAAACGCGAATAATGTAATCACCGTCAAAAGTAAAGTTTCGTAGAGAATTTATAAAATTATAAAATATTATACAATCCTACCTACTTGTAAAAAACTCTTGATCAACGAAGAATAAATCTGAACGCCAAGATGATATTTTCTTTAACGATATATTAGTTAATATATTAATCATTTAATAGATGAAAATATTTATTCATTTATACGAAATAATTTAATACATTTCATAAATCTGAAATATTAGATTTTAGGCAGTTTAATTTCGATACGAAATAATTTCTTACTTTCATTTTATTATTCAAAGTATTATTATAATTGATGTGTTATAAAATTAATTTGTCAATAAACTCTTTTTATAAATTATGATATTATTTTTCTAATTAACTTTTTTTTATACCAAAGAAATTTATAAATATTTTATATCTTCTTTTGCAAAATAAAATTAACTTTTAAAAATATGTTTAATTTTAATTATATATATATATATATATATATATGTATTCAGATTAAAGTAAACTATATTTACATATATCAGGATCGATAATTTATTAAGGAATAGAACCACTTATGTTTAATGGTAATAATAATTTGAGAAAGCAGATTATTACCAAAAAAATATTGCATTGAATGAACTTAAACTTATGTGTTTACTCGGTATTAATTAAATTTGGAGTCTGTATTAAATAAAAAAAATCTTTTTTGCAGTTTCAAGATGTATTGAAAATTATACTATTCGTTTACTTGCTTATATTTCGATAAATTTAAACTTTTATTTCTATGGAGCCATTTTTCAATAGCATTGGTCACTGTTCAATTACCGTACAAAACTACGAGGCTTCAAAGTATTTATTAAAGTTCCGCGACATTTTAGTTGATCAATAAATGGAGTAATTTTCTTCTTATTATCTCCAGTAATATTTTCTTGTAAATAAAATATATAAATTTCATTCTTGTTGTCTAATAATTCTTTATTGTCATTTTTTTATATTTTATCTTGATTTATATTATATTTCATTATACAGTATTGCTTTGTCACGAGTACGGTGATACACTTTTAATTATTAATCACGTTATTTCTTTTCCTATCATAATTAAATTATGTGATTTATAAGATTCCGAAGACGAAACATTAAAATATTATGAATTTATATCTCTTTATTAATTAGCGTTATTTTACTGTTGATATCAGAACTCATCAATCTAGAAAATCCTAAAGGTAAGGAGGGCAATGGAGATTCTTCTCCGATCTACCGAAAATATTAAATTTAATATTGAACGATATCAAACGAATAGAATCACGAGATTTATATAGAAACAAAGTCACCGATCGCGTATCGATGATACAACGAATCACATTACTAATAATCATAATAGAGTTTAAGTTGTAACTTTTTTAATGCATATAATATTAAACACGATTTAATATTGTAAATCATTTATTTATTTAATGCACTTAAATTATACTTCATATGATCTATGACAACTTACACCAATGCGATAGTCAACTTCGATTAAAATTATACGTAACAGATAGAAATCGATAATTTTAATAATATAAAGTCTTTTATTAGATGTTTAATTTTATTATAGGTTATGAATCTTTTCGATATGAGGCAACTTAATAAAATCTATCACGTAATCGCTTTTGAAATCATTGCGATATCTTTAGCACGCGAAACTGGATCTTCCTAGATTTAATGCGTAGGTTATACTATTTGCTTATTATTTAAAACCCGTATTCTTTTTGTTTATGTAACGCTGAACAATTATTACAATAAAAAAACAAGTGTGAAAATTAATCATAAAAATTCTATAAAATTACAACATCCTTTTACGTACCTGATTGAAGCCGTGTTTAATAGACGATATAAAAAAGATTAGCCGCTTACTGATTTATTTGCAATCCGATCTTATCTGTTGCAGAGATGCTCTCGTTAAATCATTTGTAATTAATCTGTTTTATGACTTTATTTTTACAAGTATTCAGAAAAATATTATTTATCTTCATTTTATTTAGAAAATTTTACCTGTATCCTTGATGACCTTGCAATTAACGAATAGTTGTATTTTTTTATGTAAGTTTTACATACCAATAATCCCAATGTATTTTTCGAATGATTTTAAAAAGTGTTGAATTAAAGATTTAATAATATGAATGTATTTTATTTATCTAAAAAAATCTAATTATTATTCATACTTGTACAAAAATGGACATTGATATTTATTCCTCGAAAGATATTCTATGCATAAAGATCATTTAATATTGTTCAAAAATTTTTCAAGAGTATTTAGGAAACTATGATTTTCTTGAATTATTTTTTATATTAAAATGAAAAATAGCAATTATTGGATTTTGTTTAGTTCTAAAATCTCACTCTCTCAATTTTAAAAATATTTTTATAATATTGCATTTATACTTTTAAATAAGAAAATTATAAAAAATTAAATATGATAATCAATATTGTATTTACAAAGTACTTAATCCTTTTGAAGAATATGAATATAGATAATGTTTCATCGAATTTTGTATTAAACGTATCAAGACTTTGCGCGTCTACTATTCGAAAGATTAAGTACATTGACAAAGAAACAATATATTGTTAAAAAATCAGGGCCATAAATAATAAATTTATCAAATCTATGAATTTATGAACTTTCATTAATTTTTTTATTTTTGTTTAAACTTTTATGGAGAATCATAATATTACATACATGATATCACATATCATTTAGTATATAACGTATCAATCTCACAAAATTTCTTGCACCGTATTCTTATCTATTTTAACCAGGTGGTCCAGGTGTCATCATATTAGGTGGTACTGTGGTCGTTTCTTCCGTACGAGTACGACTACCACTGCTCTTGCGTTTTTTACCAAACTTTACACTTGATCTTTTGGAGCAAGCGCAAACGTAATGTAGATATACTAGTGTTATGAGTAAAAGGATTTTGAACAACATTTTTCCTTTTTCTTTGCTACTGTATCAAAACTTGAATTTATAATGTCAAGTGAATACACGTGTAGGATGTAGTTTAACGACCATATATTTAAAATAAAAATCATTAAAAATCGTGATTAATATGTTAATGATTTAAGCATCACGTAATCACGTAAAAAATAAATTAAAGTTAATCCAAAATAAATTATAAACATTTAAATTCGATCACTAAACTATTTTCTACATGTCCAAAATAAAATGTATCTTTAATTTAAATATTATTTAAATACATTATTATTGTTGTTGTTAATCCATTTTTTTAATTATGTTTCTATTTATGACTTTCTTTTATTTTTCACGTTTTCGTGTATTGCATTCGTTCTTTAAAAACAAAATTCTTTTTGTTAGTATTTCTAATAACAATGTATTTATATTAACACAATAATAAATTAAAAAGAATAGCATAGTAATTATGAATAATCTTGATTATAACTTATAAATATCAGTATTTTATATTAATGATCCGATATTATTGCTTATAATTATTGATTGTGTAAATAATCATAAAATTATAAAAATTATGGAATCAATTTTAACTAGCTAATTATGATCGTTAAATTATATTGTATTCTTTATTTTTTAAAAGTAAATACTTTCCCAAAATTATATTAATAGAAATAGAGATCTACGAATTATAATATTGCTCAAAATGTAAAAAGAAATAATGAATGGTAATTAAAGAAATATATAAATCTTTTCGATATAGCTTAGAGAACATGATAAAGTAGTATAATATTGGTAATATTAATTTTTTAATGAAATCAATTATGGAATATTATTGCTTTTTTTTATACACACACATTAAATCAACCTTAAGTCTCATATTATTTATAGTTGTCAAATTGTACGAAAATAGATAATTTGATAAAATTATCGATCGTAATTCGAATAAGAACGTATTTTATAAAATTCTATCGGTTGAATAAAAGATCTTTTGTTTACTCTGAAGAAAATTAACAAATGATACACGAATATAAAAAATATATATTTTATAATTTAATATTAAAGAAACAGCACTCAAGATTTTTGATTTTTAATCAGTAAACATTATCACTCATTTATATATATATATATATATATATATATATAAATATATAATAAAATATTATATATGTATATCACAATCTGTATTTGTATTTGATTTATAAATCTTTAAATTAGTAATTCTGAATATTTTAGAAATATCAATATGTATAGATGAAAATGAAAACAAAAATTTATAATTTGAAAAAACTTATAGAATTTAAGATAATGAAATTTACAAAAGAGATTTTTAAAATATATTTAATAATATAATAATAAATACTGAAAAACATAGGAGTAATTAATTTTATTGAATCCTAGTTCGTTTAATAGACGAAACGTATAATTGTATAGATTTGTCTAAAATTCGAATGACTAAAACCAACTCTCTATCAATAAGGATAAAAAATTATGTTTCCAATAGTTAATTATTTAAAAATTATCGATCACGAATACTACTGTTGAACCTAAAGTCCATAGAAGGTTGGAAAATCTCATAGAAAACGACGATTAATTTGTTCTACCGAAGCAAAAGAAATACCTCGACGTAGACTATCGAGCACTACTCGATTGTAAGATACGTGCAAAGAGGTAAGAATTAGCGAGCGTTGCCACGGAAATCAAAGTGAAATCAGTCGCGTTGGTGCATAAAGGCTGGTTCGACAAAGACTTTCGCGATGCGAACACGTACTCGGAAGAGGATGTAAAATCCGAAAGGGGAGCAGCAACTCAATTCCTAAGGTCGCTCCTCGATACCCTGGACAAGAGCATCTTAATCTCTCCGGCAAGGTTACAACAGCCGCGGTTTAATCTTCTCTAACGAGTCTCTTTTCTTCCTACGCGTTCTCCTTCTGTCTTCAAAGAAGTGAGAGAGAGAGAGAGAGAGAGAGAGAGAGAGAGAGAGAGAGAGAGAGAGAGAGAGAGGGTCGAGCTACCGTTAGGCCTTTTTCTTCTTTTGCCCCCGCAGCTATAATTTTTCTTGGTTTTTTACTTTTCGTCTTAACCTTGCTCCGCACGGCATTTCGCTCGACTCTTCTATTATGGCGTATCGTCGATTCGCACACTTTTATGAGATACGAACTCGCGCGCGGTTCTTTTCATACCTGCAACGTTGAATCACGCGTGCGTTATCTTGAACCGAAGGGAGAATCCGATGAAGATTTAACGGTCTATTGTTGTTTTCTCTTTATTTTTTTTCACGTTTTTCGATGCGAGCAAAACTAAGAAGTTTACTTCGTAATTTTACCTTGTGAGCTTATTTTATGGCGCGCTTTTCCTTTTTGCGACCATTTTTTTTCATTAATAGTCTCTGAACAAGCAAAATCAAGCAGATAACTTGTACTACATTTTCAATAAATTTTAACGTAAAACTAATCTAGTTTAACAGCAATAAAATATATGTATAATCTATGCTGATACACCATTTAGATGTTCTAAATCTTTAGTTTCATCAAACAAAATAGCAAATATATTACTATTTATAAATCGAATAAAAACTTGTCGATTTATTCAGCTATTGTATTATTGTATTTCAAATTTATTTGTAATTTTTAAATATCGTAAAATAAAAATATTTAGTTCCATTCAAATATATAAATGTATATCATCGGGAAAAAAAATATTTTGCACGAACTAATAATCGATTATCGTAATTAATATTTTTTAATAATATTTTTTTATTTTAGCGGAAGATCCGGTTTTATATTATGTTTTCCAAGCATATATATTTATATAAAGTCTACTAACCGTGCCATTATATTTTCCGATGATCTATAGAGATTCACACTGACGATAAATAAACGAATAGATCAAATAGATTAAGCATGAAGTTAAAAGATAAAAAATAATATGTCTACCTTAAGCTTTGGAGTTGGTAACTTTAAAAATACCTTTCCATTAATATGATTTATAACGTTAATTAGTTTACTTCATTCATACATAATGGTTACCTTTGCATAAGTTTCAATTTCTATTCGTTGCATCGAGGAAGCTATTTAATGTTAAAAATATTAAAGATTTAATATTGAGATATACTCTTAATAGATATTTTGATAAAAGTTATGAAGTAAATTATATTTGTATTGAATTGTATTTGAAATACTTGACAATTGTAACAGATTGGAGGTATTTATTACTTTTAGAAACGTTAACAAAAATAAGTTTTTACGTTAATCTTCATTTTAAGAAAACTTAAAAAATTTCACACTACAAATGCATCATGATAATATTTCTTGTTTCGTACCTTAATAAAAGCATACTTTGATCTATGAACCATTAACTCGCCACAGCCAAATAACTTGTAATATTCTTTTGGATGTATTCATTACGGGCAGATAAGCAAAAATTCGGATAATGAAATCTGTCTTAATAATTCATAAAACGCTCGCTTGAAAGAATGAAAAATCCTCTCCATCTTCAATTTAGTGCATAAATGTTTTTTCAACACTGTCTACTAACACAACGTGTAATAAGTGTTGCATCGTGGTTACGCGAATGTGCAATAAGACTCGGTAATGAAGCGATTATCAAATACGTTTGGCTAATCGTGAATCATCGAAAACGTCACAGGCAAGATAACGAATCGAGAACGCGCCCAAGAAATCAGATGCACCGTTGCACGCGAAAGGAAAGACACGTTTTCCACGCTCCCGAGTCGTTATCCCCTTCCGTCATGCCCCAGAAGGAGACTCGGACGATTCCCCTTATCGCAAGGCATATCTACGAACCTTCGGCTAAAAATTATCGCAAAGATCTCATTACTGTACATCGATACCCTGAGACTTTCGTTCGGAGACGCACCGATAACGAAAATGCTGTGACCCAACTTACACGCGATGATTATTTTAACAACTCGACTACTTTTCGTCCATTAGTTTTAACCATTACGTATTTATGCAAAGGGAACGAAGCAGAGGATAATAACTTTGTAACTTAATTAATAACGATGTTCGTAACGGCTGTAGATGGGACGAGAAATATTTATTATTTTTATTTGCCTCGAACTCATCGCTTAAATTTCATGAAATTCAGCGCAACGAAAAAAGTTTGCATGTTACCGTAATAAGCTCAAATTTTATAAAAAATTTTAATTATTTCTAACGAATGTATAAACCTCGTTTTCAAAATATTTAAATGATATGTTATCAACGTGAACTTTTAAACAAACATTCCGGTAATTCAATCCGCGAGTTCCTTTGTTGAGTAGATTTGGAATTCGAAATATACGTATGATATATTTCTTCAATTTATTTCTAATATTACATTTTTATGTAATCGTTACGAATATCATCGTTGTAGATTTTAAAGTATTCGTATATTAATCGAACGAACTACGTGAATTTTTTATCATTTTAAAAAATTCTTAAATTTAATTTCATCCTAAAGTTATATTTATTTAATAATAAAAAACATACCATTAAAATTTATCCGTATAGTCATAATTTGATTTTTAAATTTGATATGTATAGGGTTCGCAAGTCTAAAATAAAATCTTAAGCTGATTTCATCCTTTTGCATTATTTATTAGATTATTTAAATATATTTAAAATAGTATATTTAAGAAGTAAATTAAATTTACTTAATAATTTAATTAATTATAAAATTTATTAAAATATGTATCTGTTTAATATTTTTACTTTATAATAATGATTTTATATTATAGTAAATATGTTTTTATCTCATTAATAAGCAAAATAATTCTTTATTTGTACATTAATATATATATATATATATAGATATTTTAGCAACGTATGATACACTTATTAATTGCTACGGTAGTTAAAAAAAACAATTATTTGTTTTAATTTCATTTTTTGTTTTTACTTTAATTATATTGTAATAATATACATAATTAAAATTTTGACTATTGTTAAAATTATTTGAAAATTGTAATTAAAAAAATTGCGTCAACATGCGTTTTTAATTATGTGATTATAAAGTTGATTCAAATGTATTAACCATTTGTAATGACTATTGTATATCAAATGAGACTTAGTCATTAATAATTCGTAAATAAAATTTTAAGATTAATTTAATTGAGAATATCATAATCTGAAGGCTTCGAATAAAATTTATAATTAACTTATATTCTTGAATCTATTGATTAATTTTTATGTATATAAATCATTAGTGTCTATGAACAAAACTCGTATAGGAATGGAAGAATCATGGATAGAATAGACTTCGGATCGGCGTCTAGATCAAATTGAATCTTTTCAATTGCACGCTCTTCCGATTTCCTCCAATGAAAAACTACTATCGAAGCGATTCGCGCATCAGCCGATCGGGAAACGATCAGCAACTAAAATCCAGCAACGGGTAAATTTAAACTAAAAGCACTACACAGAACTGCCGCCGGAAGTGTCCCCGAGTGTTGGTCGCCGAAGTTATTGCCGCAACAAAAGCCTCGTCGATCGCGTTAAAAAAAGGAGTCCAAGTGTTTTTGCCAAATCGCTAACGGAATCGATGCTATGCCCCTTCCCTCCGAGGGTACGTCGTATACGCAGGCGTCGCGAAAGAGAAAGATCCGGCGAAAGACGGCGCGAGTGAAAGAGAAAAGGTGGGAAGCATAAACAAAAAAAAGGTAAGAGCCGGCGAGGTGGTATAAAGCTGAAAGTGCGCGGGTCCAGCGGCCCAGTGCGAGTCCAGAGATGCGAGTCGGCGGGATGCTGAGCGAGGCTTTTACGCCGATGTTTCTTCTGCTCCTAATAGCAGCAGCCCACACCAGTGAGTTGAGGCTTTCTTGAGGCTTTCTCGAGGCTTTCTTGAGACGCTCCCTTTGTCCTTTTTATCAAAGACAAAGACCGAGATAGCGCGGGTACATTTTTGTGTGGTCGGCGAATCAGGGTTCGCGGTTTTGACCTCGGCTTCGCGAGTGCGCGAGTTTTGAGCCTTGCTCGACTGGCCGGAGTTTGCAATTGCGATACGGATAGAAGATAAAATTGTACGATAGGCCAATGTTCGCTTGGGAAAGTGAAAGCTCGATCCTTTAATTACGTTTTCAATGAAAATGAAACGATTGATAAGGAGGATGTATTATGGTTGATCCTACGAGGAGATTGTGCGCTTTTAATTTTTTACCGTCAATTATTCGGTATTCTGTGTAGTTGAATTTTAATGTAGTTGGAAGTTAGTTCTTCATTTTATTTCATTCAGTGATATTTTAACTTCACTTTTACTGGATATATAATTAAGATTATCGAATATAGAGATACATTATCATGTACATTTTTTTCAACACAATTTATATACAGATAAAATAAAACGTGTTTCATGAATCATTTATCATTAAAAAATTAGAATTCTCTCTTATTCTCTTAATTAGACAACAAGATTAATTAATATAATTTATAATATGTACAAAGTGCAAAGAAAAAGAAAATGGCTTGTGCAAATTTTTTCAATTCTTATAGATCCAAAGTTATTTCAATGACTATTTACTTATAATTAACTATTAAGAAAGTTTAATCGATATATTATACTTTCAAATTTAATCAATTTGTAAGAATCTAGTTTTTGAGCTAACTGTAAATGTAATTAAAATTACATGTTTTAAATTATTCGCTAATTATTTTTTAATTAAATTCTCATCTTTTTCTTAATCAAAATAAAATATTCAAAAGGTTCGTTATAATGTTACCATATTATATAATTCAGTATTACAATATCATTTTCATGATCATGTAATTCTTTTGAGTATATTTCGATTTAAAACATGTTTGATAATTCAACAGTTAATTAGTGAAGAAAAAAATGTTAATTGATTCATGTTGATTTTTAAAGAAAAATATTTTACATACATTTTGATATTTTTATCACTATTTTTTTATTCATATTCTGATGGAACGAAATTTGAAACTATAAATGCAAGCTTGCATTAAAATATTATATTAGTATATTTAATTATCTGTATAATTAATATTTTGCAATAAATATTTGCAAAAGATTAGTTTATTAATTTATAACCAACGAAGCCTTTTATAAATCGATATTGGTGATCAATTTTCAAAAACTTACAGCAATCAAAATTAATTACAAAGTGTTACATGATTGCATATAAGTAGTAGCATTTTCTTTCCAAATTTTTATAAAAAATCAAAATGCATTTATAGTTTTATTTAAAAATATTGTAAATTCTTTTAAAAAGTTTCTTATACTTTTTAACTATTAAAAAATTTTTAATTATTGAGTAATTATGAAGTTAAATATAGTATATGTATTTCTCTATTTTAAATAAAATCTAATTTAGATATATTGTATGAATAAGTCCTTGGTAATGGTTAAATTAACTAAATATATCATTTGATAATTATTTATATAATTAAAACCAAGAAAAATGATATACCGGATAATTATACATAACATACAAATATAAACATAAAAATAAAAATAAACACGCGAATTTTTAATTTATAATTTTATTGTGTCTAAATATTATAAATATTATAAATCCTTATATAACTAATTAATATAAGCAGTGGATCATCAAAGATTTGTAAACTCTCTTGTCTACGTTAACTTTCTTATTCAGCATACATAATTCAAAACGATTTAATTAATTATTTTCTCGCGAGGAAGTGAAAAATATTACTAATAGTGACATATAAAAACATTCTTTGAACAAACAATAATCTATTTATTTTTCAAATTGATATCAATTATTCGTAATTTTAATTGAATTTATTTTATGCTTGTTTAGATGCACTACCTTTTCAATATTTGCCGGACATTCCTGGTTACATACCTGTGTATATACGACACGGCGATCAGCCATTAGAAGAAATTAATTTAGCACTAGCGGAAGCATTCCACGAATCGACTAATAAAATAAAGGTAAAATGACTTCGTAAATAAAAAATAATATTTTAAACAGAAAGAAAATCTTTGCGTTATTCGGAGAGGCAAATCTATAATTTCGTATAACTTCATTTTCACAAATTAAATTTGTAAACAAATATCTTGTTGATAAAGTTTACCTTAAAGACAAAATTAAAGTTTTGAATAGTGAAATAAAGATAACAAAACAAGTCATTCGATTCTATTATTTGAATTGAAATTTAATATAAATTTGATGTGTGTGAGCTTATTTCAAAGCTCAAATTTATTTAATAAATTATGAAACGATTTGAATATATTACATTATAATGTACTATATTACATACACCTTCTATTTTATAGAAGATTCCAGTACAACCTGTACCATTGAAAGCTGCTAATGAGGATTTAACTGATAAAAATGATGTTTCGCTCGAAACTGAAAAAGAAAATTTGGCTGAGAAAAACTTATCAATGCAAGCGTCATCGAAAAAATTGGTATACGCATTACCTCAAATAAACGATACACTTCAAAACAAGTCTAAATCTTTGGAAAAAGAATCTGTTATAATGAAGGTAAATTAGAGTATTTTATCAAATTAAATAAGAGAAAAAACTTAAATAATTTTTTTATAATTTTTGCAGCTGATGAAATCACCTACATCTGATAAAATTGATTCTAAAAGAATTATTAAAGAAATTAAAGAAAAAGAAGCAAGTAAATAATTCATTTTTTACTAGTCCAAATATTTTAATTTTGCAATATCCAATCATTATCGTACATTATATTACATTTTTTGAATTTGCAGAGAATCAAAACCAAGTACTTAAAATTAGAAATCAAATTCTCCATTCATAAAAATTAACTAAATGGAATATTTATTTAGAAATCCTCAATATTAAAATAGAAAACGTCTATCCAAAAGCTTTAGAAGCTGCAAATTAACACAGTATTAATAAAGTGTTATTTTTGAAAAAGTCAGATGATTTTTAAAATATTAGTATTTGATATAAGTACAAAATAGTTTTTTTATATAAATTTATAATAAATTTGTTATATATATATTATAAATATACTTATGATAAATAATTGTTTTATACTTTTATATATTATAACCATGTTAACCTAACACTAATCTAAGATTATCATAGAAATTAATATATTTTGTACAAGTCTAATATTTGTAACATCATTTTATATAATTTGAAATAATCAAACTATATCATTATCAGTAGATGAATAATCTTTTTTATTATGAAATTGAATTTATTATTATACAACTCTTAATTTTTTACTATTTTTTTAATTATATTTTGCATAATTTTTTATTATTTAAAAAAAGTTTCAAGTATTATTAATTAGTGATCATTATTTATTTAAATTTGGAATTTATCTTATATTTCATTTGGTTTAGTAACATAAGTAGCTAAATAATTAGATTTATACTTAATATATTTTATTTTATGTGTATAAAAATTTATAAAAAAATTGATGTTATAAATATTATTTTCGTAATCTTAATATTTGATAAAGCTATAATATTAATATAACATTGAATAATTAAAATAGCTAATGTAAAATTTTAGATAAATATTTTTCTCCAAATATTTAAGGTAATAAATATTTTACATTGTGGTAAGTATTATATTAAAATTATATAAACAAACAAAAGTTTATATAAAAATAAATTATTTAAACTGTATATTATTTGTAAATATTTTTATTTATTTAATTTATATAATTTTTAATTTAATTTTATATTTTTTCAATAAAACTTATATAAAATAGAAACCATTCTTAATACAAATTTTATTTCTTCGAATGTTTCAAATCGATAACTTAGCAATAACAACGTTGATTACTTCCAATACATAATCAAAGTATATTATATGTCATGTATTATATAATACCATACAAAATAATAATTTTATTCTAATTGATAATTAATTGATTTATACACATTTCAACGTCATCTAATCATAAAAAATATTTTGTAAATTGTAGCTGCGTTGTGTGTGTGTGTGTGTGTGTGTGTGCGCGCGCGCCTTACATGTATTATATTCTTATACATATGTGCTAAATTAAAGATTAAAAAAAGAAAATTTTCTCTTGTTTTACACACATTATCAACTGAGAAAAAATCTCACATTATTTTTATTGGTGGTTTATAATCACTACCGTTAATATCTTTCACACTTTACACACTGGACTTTGTATAAATAAAGAAAGCGTTACAAAACTTTTGAAACAGAACCAGTTGATTTTAAACTTATTTTTGATTTTCTAACCACACTTAGTAACAGTTTGTCCGTATACTAATAGAATAAAAATAAATATTTGAAATATTCATCGTACAAATATTTAGAGTTCTAAATTACTTCTAGATACATTAAAAATAATTATATTTTTAGAATTTTTATTAAAATACTTATTTAAAAAATAAATAATTGGATTTATATCAATATAAAAATATATATCTTTTTAAAGTTTTTGTTTTCATTATTTGAAGAATAAAATTGTATGAAGAATTTTTAATGAATATTTTTAATGAATAATGAAAATAATGAAAATATGTTTGAGTTACATTAAATATTAAAATTATGATTTTTAAATTATGAAAGTAACTTCAAGTTTTAATTAATAAAATGAATTTTGAATACTAAAATTATTTAACAATTATGTAAAAAATCAAGAAATGGTATATGTAATATAAAGTATTTTTAGTTTCCGCCATTGACTGTAGAATTGTACATTAAATGTTAATGCAATCAATTTTTTATTTTATTTTTAATACGTTGTGATAATATAAAATTCATATAGATTAAATATTACTTCTTGTACAAAAAAACTGTACAAGAAATTACAGACACTGATAATATATATTTCGCTGAGTATAATTTATCAACTTATTATTTTTAAACAAACTAACCATATTTGGATTAAATTTATGAATATAAATACCTCTAAATATTTTGAAGAACCATTTGAAATAATAATCCTAAAAAATATTTTAAAATATATTTATGTGTAATTCTGAAAAAACTTATTCTTTCATAACATTGATCAAATTTTAATATATTACTATCAATATTAAGATAAAAATTATTTAAAATAACATTGAATTTTATAACGTATTTCTTAAAATGTCTTTTAAAATGCTCGCACAATTTTCATAAGAAAAAATTCTTTTATGGTAAAACAGTAAACTCACATTTATATTTTGAAATAAAATTCGGTTTATCTTAGAATGCGTTCGAACCGTTCTCAAACTGATTAAATACGATATTCTTAAATTATTATCAATTTGTATTAAAAATTATTGTAAATTCATATCAACCTATGAAATAGTTATTGAATTATTCCCTGTTTAAAAGACATAAATGAAGGTAATGTAAAAAATAAATAAAAATTAAAAAGTTAGAAATAGCAAAAAGATTGATTTTGAATTAAGTATTATTTTATTTTCAATGAACTTTAAATTGCGTATGTAATAGATTGCGATAATAAACTATACATTTTATTTTCTATGCATAACTATAATAAAATATAAAAACGATTGTCGTTGAAATCTCAATTTTTTATAGTTTTAAAACCTTATCGATAAACAAGTGTTACTGGTTTTAAGGTAATATTTTACGGTAATACAGTAAAATATTGTCCCTAAAACACAACTGTGTCACCAAACGAATATCGATTGGTTTGTATTACGTTATACGACCCCGACAGGCAGCATGTAATCTGTATTACCGACAGTATCGTTTATTTGATTATGATGTACAGTTGAAACGATTGACCCGTAGTTCATCCGTATTCTGTATATTACTGATTTTTATGTCAGTACTTAGACAGAACGGTGCTGCCACATTATCAGATGGAGGCCGCTACATGAACTAATTAACCTCGTATCTAGTTTTCTGTCAATCGAAGTAGAAAGGATTTGTTTGTACATTTAATGTAAGAATTTAGTTTTTAGGAACAATGTAAATATATTCAACCAATAAATATTTATAAGACGAGGGGCGGAGGAAAAGTACAGGAAATTTTAAACCCAGTAAGATTTTTATTTTTATTTATTATAACTACGAATTTTACAGACAGTATACATATTTTATATCCTGTGTAAACAATCATTTAAATTTTTTAATCATCGCTCTCATCGGTACGAATCTATTATAAAAATTTTTTTTAACGAATTACTGACACAATTATATTATTTTTTAACGTCTTTCCAAATGTATTAATATTTAATTAAATTATTGTGTAAATATATATTTAAATATACTAATTTTTATCAATATTTTGATTATATTTAAATTTTATTCGATTATAATTTTATAGAATTGCCAAATATTATTTAAAAATGGCTGGACAACCGCATCAATTTCCCTCGGGCTTTCCAAATCCCCAACAAAACTCAATGCGTAATCAATTTGGTGGGGGACAAATGATTTCTGGATTGATGGGTCCTCAGCAAGGTAAACATAAATTCAAAAATATAAAGCTTATTTTTTCTACTTTGAATATCTATAAGCTATGATTTATAAATGTTCCTTTATTATTTTAATTCGTAATAAAATTTTTATTTTATATCGTGTACATTTTTATATAAAGCTTAGAATATAAATAGAACATGATATTGAAACAAATAATTTTATAAAAGCTAGAATTTTTATTAAATTATGATGTACATTTTTTTTAAGTCTTTTAAAATAGAGCAAAAAGCTAAAAAATAAAGAAGACAAAAAGCCATCTTAAAATATTATGATAATTAAAATTCATAATTTATCTTAAATAAATAGTGACTTTATTATTTACGAATTCTTATTAAGTAAAATAATGCTTGTAACAACTGTATTAAATCGAATTCCTTATGATATAAAAATACAGTCTATTAAAAAATTGACTACAAACTCTAATATAAAATTTTTATTTAACTTCCTATTATTTAATCATAAAATTTTCTTTCGATTATCCAATGATATTTTAAGCATTAAAATATGTAAAACATTGGTCATTTAGCGATTCTGCATAAATCTATAAACTGAATAAAAATGTTGTCGATTTTGTTTGGATAACAACAAAATAATTCACTGTATTCTAGGTATGGTGAATCCACAGCAGTTCGGTGGAGGAGTAGGAGCTGGTGTTGGTCCAAACGCATTGGGAATGTTAAATGCGCAACAAGTTATGGCACAGCAACAACCAATGCAACAACAATTACAACACCAACAACAAATGCACTTACAGCAGCAGCAACAAGCTGCAATGGTTCAACAGAGTAATCAAGCGAGTGGTACACCCACAGCAGCCCAAATACCAGTTCCTCAGTCTCAGCCACCTGTGCAGAGGCAACCAAATAGAGATTTGAATACGGCTAGTCTCTGTAAATTGGGACAAGAAACTGTACAAGAAATTGTCTCTAGAATGCAGGAATTATTCCAAACGTTGAAAATAATTCAACCACCAAATGGTTTGTTCTTTTATTATGATTATTAGTAATTTTAATTAATCACATTTTACTTTTAAAAAATGTTGATGCTATAATTAACTTTGGTATTATTTATCAGAAAAATATTTTGTACATATTTTTATCTTATGTTACAAATTTAGAATTCTCGTAGTTGATGAACCTTTCGATAAGAGACAATTGTATTAATTTTATTAAATTATTCATAATAACTTTTATTATTTAAAGTATATTTATTATTCTCTAGATTTTCTTAAATCTGGATGTCCCGGAGATTATAATATACCTTAAAAATAAAAGACTCGATCTTGTGGAATTGTGTTTTAAATCGACATTTATGTTCGTGTGGACACGCATGAATTAATTAAATAATTATAGTAATATTCGAAATTTATTATAAATTTTTTATTCGTTATTTAAAATAATAATTTTAAATAATTAATGTAAAAAAATACAATCAGCTGAATTGAAACGACCGAAACTATACATAAATATATAGTTTAAGAATATCTAATTAAAAATACAAAATCACTACTACAGTGTAATTATCAATTTGTTGGTTCATTGTTATTTTATATATAAAATTAAAATTTCATTCGTTTATAAACAATTTTTATTTGTATAATAAATAAGACTTTTCTAAATATACTTTTTGTGTTTTAGGAACTTCTCAAGGACAAAATTTATCTAACGAAAAGAAAATGAAGGTTCAGGAACAATTAAGAACAACAAGCTTACTTTTTAAGCGCTTAAGGGTTATATATGAAAAATGTAACGAAAACTGTCAGCTTCAAGGTATGGAGTATACTCATATCGAGAGTTTAATACCAATCAAAGAAGAATGGGATATGAAATCGGATGAAAAAAAAGCTTCAGAGGCTTATCGACTTGCTTGCGAAGAACATAAGGAAGCAATGGAGGTACGGATAAAATTATTTTATTTTAATTATAATACAACTATTTAACAAAATATCGTATACGGTAGTGCGATCGGTTAAAAATTAAGCTTATCTTATAAAAAGATAGAAGTTACTATATCTAAATAATAAATGAGCTTAAAAATAAAATTGTATTTTGTACACTTTATAAATGAACTTCTCTTTTTATTTCAGCAACTTGTACTGAAAAATAGGCATCTCAAAGAAATTATCGATCACCTCAGACGTATTATTTCAGAAATAAATACAATGATGAGCATGCGTCGCTCTTAAGTAAACCAAATGTAAATAAAATACTTATGTTAGTTATAATACGTTATGTAATAAAATTTTTACACGAATCGTATAAAAGTTATATTATTTAATACTGAAAAATAAATTATATCTTCTCCATTTCTAAAAGAATCACATCGTTGGTTCTAAGTATAGCCTCTGGTATCGTGCCTAACGGCGTTGTTAAATTTCTTACGTATAATTCCAAGAAATTAATATCACAGCCACGAAATTCGGCGGATACGTTCGTATTTTCGTACAAATGAAATTGGGCTGGTTTACCTACAATTAAAATGATCGATCAGTGGATAATCTAGGTTATTTTGACTACTGTTAAAAATAAACTATTTAAATCGAACTGTATAATTATAATGTAATTATAATTGTTTAAATGTATTAAAATTTATAAAATTCGAAAATACAACGAGAAAATATTTAAAATAAATTCATGGAATAATATTTACCAACAATGCCGGTAATCACACGTAGAAATCGTTCTCGTAAAAAAGAACGTGCCTCTTGTTTCTCCGGTGTTGCAAAATCATTCGACATAGCCTCATCTTTTATTTCGATACTTTCTTCCTGATTTTCATTTATGTTCATAGAAGAATTTAATTCTGTATCTGGCATTTCGAAGTCAAAGTTAACTATTAAAGTCGAGCGAGAAAAACAATGTGTACATGCGACTCTCGAGACCGTCGGTAATTCTTGAACTAACATCGGCGCCGAATTTAAATCGAATTTACATCGAGCTATGATAAAAATAGTGTAATTGTCTTGCATGACGTGATAGACTCCAGATTTTGTTTACTGGAATAATAAAATATGTATCTATGTACTTCGTATAATAATATTTGTAAAAAATTCAATAAAATTCTATATTACTTTTCAAATATGTCATTGTAAATTATGTTTTATTGTATTCTGGTGATATTTTTTTTAATATAAATTTGTTAAAAAAACTTTGTTCAAATCATAAATTAAATATAAACCTTCCCATTTTAAATACATTAAAACTATGTATTAAGTAATTAAGAAATTAAAATTTATAATGATAATAATATAAAAATTTTAAAGAAATATATTACACACATTTTATGATACCAATGTTCTTTTTCTAACAATTCAACTTCGTTTAAAATTTCTAATAGTAACAATAAAAACGTTTCTATGAACTACTTTAAAACTACAATATACAACTTTAGTTACAATCAAAGAAATTTTAATATAATGAATATTTTATCAAATGCTTGCACTTTCTAGGAACCTTTCTGTAAACCATGAGGGCAGATGAAACCCGCATGTTTCATTCTTGTTGAAAGTGTTCTGGATTTTTTCTAGTTTCTCAACATACGTGAAAGAGTAAAAATGTCGTCGGCAAAGTTCTTTACACGCTTTTTCTTCCTTGTAATTATTTTCTTGTATGATTTGAGTAAGTATTTAAATATGCAGATTTACACTTTAATTAAATTGATAAATAAAAAACATATTGTTTTGAAATAAAAGTTAATTTCGTTTTATTTTAATCTTTTAAATTTTAATACAGTAAAATAATATTTTAACAATTTCAAAAGAAAAAAAGAGTGTTATATTTTTGGTTATTTACAAAATTTAATTCAAATTCAAATTCAACAATCTCATTGTTCGAGGCGAATATTTTATATTCAACGCGTTAATCTATATTTTTGATTGATATTTTAGTAAATATTAAAATGTAATTTCAATACACATTTATTTCAGTCATTGTGAGTAATTAAATATACATTGTCTTCTTTATACTTAATGTTGCACGCGTATTTCTCTTTTGTATTAAATTAATATTTAAATTTAAATTTTCAGATTAAAAAGTGACTTCATGTTAATTAATAATTTACATATATAAATGTAGCTTAAAGATTGTATTCAAATTTATATTTCCATTATACAAAAAATTTATCATTATCAATGTGAATTATAAAAAAAATATTATTAAATCGTAAATTTCAAAACCATAATTTTTGTACAATCATATATGTATACACGTGATTAAATTATTAAGATTTTATGTCTATTAATTCAAAAGTAATAATAACTAAAAAAATTTTTACGAATTTCCTACTATCAAATTTATATATTTTTATTACATATTTTAATATATATCCGTACATATTAGGATATATCTAATTTAAGTCTTTTTCAAATTTTGAAAACATATTGTAATAAATTGATATAAAATATAATACAAAAAATTTAAAAAATAATTATAAGTACATAGTTTAAACTTTATAAGATAGAAATTTCATTGCATACTTAAATAAATTATTTGATTCGTGATACAGTTTCTAGAAATTATTAAATAATTTTTATATTATATATACATTAATTTTATAGGTGCAAAAATTAATCGATAATAATATGCTATCGGTAAAATTAAAAAATTAACAACAAATTAAAATTTTTACTAATATTACTATAATGTTATTAGCCGTATAAAATGCCAATTGTTTATTTGTAAAATTATCTTACATAAATATATTAATTAATCTATTTTCATCGTTAAGAAAACATAAAATAATTTAATAAGCGTCTCCATCGTTTTTATATAATTGCCTTACGTATGGAATACTTAAAAATTAAAAATTAGACTCAAAAATTTTTACGCGTTGAAATTTTTTAATTTTTGTTTTGGATTGTACATAACGAAGCAAAATAGAAAATATTAAAAAATAAAGATTGATTATCAAAATTAATATTACTGATTTTTCTATGCCTATGCATTTATTTATTAAATGTTATTTCACATCGCCATCGTAGTGCAAAATTCGAGTCCTCGTGATCCGCGAAAATTTATATTAACGAAAAATGTAAATACATCGAAAAAAATCTTTTTTTCATAAGCTTGCAACGTCGATGGAGTGCCATTGCCAAAGTCAGCCATAAATATTCCGAGAAAAGCATTTCGAAATTCAACGAGGAGTCGCGGAGCCCAAAAGCTTACCACAAAACCAATGGTTCGAAATCCCCGATTCTTCGGGAAGTTCTCGATTCTCGCGGGTCTTGGACTCCCCGAAGCTGGTTCCCCGACCTTCACCCGGAACGACATCATCTTGGACGACCGCAGACCGTCCCGATACTCGTTGAGCTACAACTTTCCACCTAAGAGATGGGGACCTTACATCGCTGCCGTGTACGAGCCTTTACCGATCTTATCCTTCTTTCAAAACCCTTGGGCTTATATAGCCGCCGCTCTAAACCCATTCAATTGGTTCAGCAGCAGTGCCAGTGTTACCAATACCGCGACCAGTCCCGCTAGTTTACTGGTGCACTCCATCGTACCGGATAAAAATCAAGACGATCTTTTGCTGCTCGTGCAGGATCCTGATAATGAGATTCCGAACGAAGATCACGGTACTGTCATTGATAAGATAGAGTTGAAGATGGAAAAACAAAATTTTAACGATGCAAGGGTAAGTATTTTCGGACAAGAGCACCGCTGATTCGTGTAAATGAGGAATTTACAGTTGCCGTTAACAACGAATTCAAAATTTTAGATATTTTTATTTTCGTCGTTAAACATTCTTTATTCTTTAATTATCATAGCTATAGTTACTCAAATTTGATATTTAATATTTAAATACTCAAAGAATTGATTATAACTATTTTAAACCAATATTTTGTGGTTAATTCGAATAAATAACTTTAAACTTTAGAAATATTAAGAAAATATAATGATAAAAATATAAAAATATTAAAACATAAAATAAACGATTTATTTATATTTTATTCGCATCGTTATAAATTCGATTACCATAATCGTTAAGGAAGCATTTGTAATCGTAAAGAGAAAGTTATATAACGAAAAACGAGTTCAAATTTATTAATTGGATGAGACGCTACACTTCACAATGAAGTGGATTTTTCTCATTTTGGTGTAAATCACTTTTAAATATGCTACAATGCCTATTTTAATAGGCTCTAATTTAAAAATAAAAGTAGAGCCTATTAAAACTAATGTAATATTTCAATTTTGCGTATGAAAAGAAGTTTTGATTGATATTTAATTTTCGTAATGTGGTAATATTTATCCTACTATTAATTAACTTTTTTCATTTAATTTTAATAAATAAAAATATTAAAAATTTTAATAATTATTAAACATTTATTTTTAAATTAATTAAAAATAACATTTAAAACTTTATGAAAAATTTAATCATACACGTGAATAAGGATAAGAGGATGTTTAATTAAGCTGAGAATTTTAATTTTTAAATCAGAACTAAAAATACATTGTTTTATATAATTAAGTGTAAAATTAATATAAAATTTATCATTTTTTTACATAATAATCTTCAAATATTTAAAACTTTTTATCATCGTTGAATTAATAAAATAATTTTCGTACATTTAAATGATATAATTAAATGAATAATTTGTATGGTTTTTAAATAATAAATATTTTAATATTTAATATGTAAATTATTTTCATATTAGAAATTTTTAATTATATTATTAATATTTAATTATTCAAAAAAAGTCACGATTTTTATTATATTTTGTGTTTATAATTATCGATAAATAATTCAAATTGTTCTTAGATTAAATATGAACCGTTTGTATATATGTATTAGAATATTAATTTTTTTAATTCAATTATAATTATTGTTCAAGTTATTTGTTTCGATTTATTTATTTATTCCATTTATTCATTTTCTTGAAGATATAGTATAAAATTTTATATATGTCATAATATGTATCATTTACCTTTATTACGAAATTTATTTCTTTTTGATATATAATTTAAAATTTTTATTTTACATTATTTAGATTTTTTAATGATTTATTAAATTTTGTAAAATGAATAATTCATTTAATTATTTTTATTACGTGTATATTTGTATATATATATAAATTTTGTAACTATGAAACGGAATGAAATATGAAATTTTCTCTTGAAACATTAAAAATTGAATATGACCTAATTACGTAATATAATTTTTCCAAAAATAAGTGTAAATATTTAAATGAATTTTTATATTTGTTCCAGTTACAAAGTAATATAAATACGAAAACTCCTGATTCACATATAAAAAGAAATGATGCAACAGCAAATTATGTAACAATCGCAAACGATCTAGAAAGCATGGATTTAATTGCGGAAGAGACAACTGTGAAATTATTTGAAGAAATCAAAATGGATGATGAACTAGAAAATATGCATTTAAAAGCAAGTACACATAAAATGAAGAAACCCAAATCAACTACAATTTCAACTACTTCAGCCATGACTACAAATATTATTTCAGATACCACTATTTCTCCTACTGTCATGATAACCGAAATAAGTTCTACAACAATCGAACCTAATAATACTTTGAGTACTACTGATCAAAGTACGACGCCTCAAAAAAATAGTACGAATTCATATAATAATGGATATTATTACAACGGATATCCACAAAATATTTCAAACGTAGAATTTACTACTAAAGCAACAACAAATTCTTTCGTCCCAGTGAGATACCACAATTTTAATGAAATCAATCCATATTTACAACCGTATCCAACAAATTACTACAATTCTTATGAATCTCAATCTCAGCAATCATTTGATCATTACAATCGTTTTGAACAAAAGCCACCGATCGTTAATGATTACTACAGTAGAAATATTGAATTTTTACCAAAAAGCGGAAATACTTTTCTTTTAAATGGTTTTAAACCAAGTTTTCCATTTCATTTGTAATAATATATTTCATAAATACACGTAATGGATATTAGTACGATAAGAAATTTTTTATTTCTATATTTATCAAAAATAATTTATGTACCTAATAGATTTGTTATATTTCATGATTAAACTTTGTTTAAATAATAATTAATTTTCGTTGAAAGTTTTTTTCTTTATAAATCATAGTATGCGTGGATATAATTGATAGTTAAATAAATGCATTATTATAAATATTTAAAAAATTAAAATGAAATATTTTTTATAACTCAAATAATCAAAATAATCATAACATCATCATAATAGCTTAATTGTTATTTGTGATGTGTGTACGTAAACATATTTTAAAAATTTTTATTATAGTATTATATTTATATTATTATATCTAATATAAATACATCATAAAATAGTAATAAAAATAAATGATCGGAAATAAAACTGATATATTAATTAAATATTTATTAATTAATAGATAAAAAATAGAAAAGATAATAGTAAACAATAATACACGTTTATTAGTTTTTCTTCTTTGATAACCCAACCACGGTACCTACTTTTTTCACTCTCTCTTTATTTATTAGGCAATATATCGGATCGTCCATATGGTGGAGCAATCAAATACTACTAATTTAGCCGAATGTAGAATAAACGCTAATCGGAATAATAATTACTCTTCCTGATCAGTTTCGTTACCTATTGATTAAACCTATAGAAATAACTAATTTATTATAGAAATATTTAATGGTATCCTTAGAAGCGCTTTTCTGAAAAAGAAGCTTATAAAAATCTTATAAGAACTTATAAAAATAATGCGTTAATTATAGATTCATTTCATTACATAAATAATCAACTTATAAATGAATGTTTCGTATACAAAAATAATATTCCTTAATATTATAAAAATAGTAAAAGAAACGATCGTTTATTATCCTGCATCGGACAATCGATAAAAGAAAAAATAAAAATAATTTTAATGATAAAATTTTAAACATCAATATTTATATAATGATTTTATTTATCGTAAAAAGTATTTTGCTTTAAATAAAAATGTCTGAATAATTATATAAATATAAATTAATAATTATAATTAAAAATAATAATATATTTTTTACACTTTATTATAATATACAACGAAGCTTATCTTTAACATTAGTTTTTCTATCATAGATAATTTTGTCAATACAAGATGATAAAAAGTCGAAAGGTTGTCTTCGATAAAATAAAATTAGAGCGAAATTACAATCGTAACTATAATTTTTTGTGTAAAAATGTCGTTGACAAATACAATTTTAGATTATTTTAAATTATAAATTGATTAAATTTATTAAATTGATTTTTAGAAGAATTTTTATTATTATCTAACGAGTATAATTTTTCTAATCTCCTCTGACGTATAGTTTTCTTTATACAAAATCTCTTTCCACTCGTGAAATAACTACAAATTATGCAAATACTTTTGTATCCGTAAAATATTATTTATCTTTATAAAAGTACATAAATAAATAATAAAGTTACACTAAATTTACGATACTTATAAAAAAAAATTAGAATTCAAGAAAAAAATTATAAAAATTATCTTGACTCATTTGCTGTAAGTAATGCTATTGTACAATAAAATTTTATAAAAAACAATGTAAACCAAAAGTTTCATTGGTTTATCGAATCGAAAAGTCTCGAGCAACAAAAAACTCTTGCACTGTTTGTACAATTGATCGAGTAATTGTACAGTTGCCGTCACGTAGAGCATCGCGCCGTCGAAAAGAAATCCGGCGTCACGGCAGATCGTAGAATTGAAAAAGAAATAATAAAAAGAAGAAGACGAAGAAGAAGGCGAAGAAGGCGAAGAAGGCGAAGAAGGCGAAGAAGGCGAAGAAGAAGAAGAAGAAAAGGAGATAAAGAGCGATAGTAGACGAAGACAGCTCGAAAGTGCCTCGAGACTCGTACTTAACAATTTCCTCGCCTTTTTTCCCCCACTCAAGTTTGCGCGAGAGAGGCAGAAATAAACGAGGAGATCAAGAGTCCCCCGAGTATCGTCGTCGTCGTCGTCGTGGTCGTCGTCGTGGTCGTCGTCGTCGTAGTCGTTGTTGTCGTCCTCTTCTTCGACTCGACTCGAGGGAAGAGAGAAAGAAGGAGCGTTCGAGGGGAGAGAGAGAAGAGAGCGAGAAGAGAGCGAGAAGAGAGAGAAGCGCCGTATTATTTTTGGAGAAGATCGGCAGTCGAGTTGCCAGCGTCTATTTCGAGCTCGTCGAGGTAGCCAACATTGTGCGAACGCGGAATAGTATTCCCTTCTGCTGCTCTCGGGCTATGCAGGAGGGGTAGACGAGGGCGCGGAGGATGCGGTACTTAGCCACACTTCAAAGGGGGCCATCTTTCACGCGAGATGCAGCGCCTTAGTGCAGTGCGAAAGTCCCTCCGCTGTATTTTCGACGTCACGAGCGCCGAGGTTACAAGCTTACGGCAGTTTTATCGCCGAGGTGCTCGGCTTAATCTTTTTTCATCTACAATGTCGCGACTCGCGGGATGGTGATAAAGACAAGAGCAAAGCAATCAAAAAATCAAAAAATCAAAAAATCAAAAAATCGGGGTTCAATTCACGGTACTCTTCAACTTTCTCGAAATAAGGAAGCTTTGTAACCAACGTCGCTCGGATCTTCTTTTTTCCTGTGCTTTCCTGGCTTTTGCATGCTCGATCTCTGCGTCAGGGCTAAAATTACGGACTCGAATTTTGAAAGATATTATTTACTCGAGCAGCCGTGGTCGCTCATAAAAATAATTACGTGCGACGGAGTTGGTGTATGACTCCGGAAATTAGAAACAGTACATTCGAATCGTTCGAAAATCATTTTTTATTTTAATTTGTATCGTTATTTATATACGTGGAGCCAAAATAATTTAAATACTTTTTTAAACGTTTTTTATACTTTATCGTATATTTACACTTGTTTTAAATATTTTTTCAAATATTTTAAAAGGTAGTTTTAGTTGCGTAGAATTGATTTGTCAACGCGTCGAAAGATAAATCGATCGGTACATTTCGGGATCGATGCGAGCAACGCTTAAAGCATAATATATTACCTCTGTTCTAAAAAAACCGAAATTCCTTTAACAAATGTATCTCGGCTATTATTTATCCAATAATCTTATTCCGCAATATTGTACGAACCGTGAAATTATAGTTATGTAAATCGCTAAACGAAGAAACTATATTCTAATTTTATTTGTATATTTATTAGATTATACTTTTTAATTTTTTAGCCTTATCTTTTTTCAATATAACTTTAAAATTATAAAATATGACAATTAAATCAACAATTTTTTAGGAATGTGTGAATATTATATATATATATTTATTTATTTATTTATTTATTTATTTATATATACACACGAATATATAATAGTACAAATATGAATAAGCTTTTGTTTTTAAAAAAAAAAAAGATAGAATGCGCAACGTACGAAGGTTTGAAGCAAGCGTATTTAATACGAATAGTTTTATTCGTATTAATATATTAGATAAGATATATAGATGACCTTGGTATCAAAAGCACTTATTTGAAAGATCTCTGATGTTTGTTCTTCGTATTTAACCGAGTAAAATGAAACAGTAATTATGGTTCTGACGTCTTTAAATTCAGGATTCACGCCACTAATGTTTGAATTAACAAGACGGATGAAAAATTTTGTGATATTTGTTTTTATATGTAATTTTACGTGGATACAAATTTATCATAAATGAAATTGAAACTTGACGTATTTATTTTTAGATAGTTTTATTAACCTTTATTTTTAAAATACGTATTATATACAAAAAGAACTCTTGCGATATATTTGAATTTTCGAATAATAATTTTAATAATTATAGTAAAATTATTATGCAAAAATCCATTAATAAAATACTACGCGTATGAATTTTTATAAAGTTTTTTCGAAGATCAGTTTAAGTCGGGATCAACATTTCCTAAATATTATATAATATCAACTTAGGTATTTAAATTGTATTCTAAATATATACAAAATTTACATGAAGTTCGCATCAAAATGCTTAAAAATTCCTAGAATACGTATATTTGTATAATAATTACAAAAATCCTTTTTCTAAGAAAGATATTTAGTGTGCAGTTTCATTTGAATTTATAATTAAGTAATACATACATCAGTTTACTGAAATTCACATAATTACGGTTACGCTATGCCTAAGTTTGCGTGCATAAACGCGTGCACATCCATATCTTTATAAGCAAAATCTTTTGTATTCAAAAGTGTTTAGAATTAAATTTTATGCATTTTTTTTTAAAAGAATTATACTAAATATACTTATATTATTCATTATCGAATAAATTAATATTAAATTCAAATATGAAAAATTTGTAAAACTTTAAATAATGTTTCCAATGGTTGATGAGTCAACAATTTTATAATTTTAAATTGAAGGATTGTAAATATAAAAATATAAATTACAAAAAATTTAACAAGTATGAACAGTGTTAAAATTATAGTGAGAAAAATTTAAAATAAAGTTATCTTTTTTAATTTTGATTCTGAAAAAAATAATACTTTATTTTAAAACGTAAATGTCGAAAAAGGTTTTTATTACCGTAATTAAAATTTGAATGTATTGGCATCCATAAAAAAATTATGTTCTATGAAGAATGTATTCATTGTATAGTATATACAATGTATACACAGAAGCTGTAAAAATTGTATTCATTTGATTTAGCGTTATCGTTGTTCAAAACCATAAAAAATACTTTGCTTTTTACACGTAATTTATTAAATAAGTTATTTATTTTCAAAATAACTTCGTATATTTTTAGTAGCGTACACAATATTACAAAGATCTTATATTTAAAACCTTCTTTATTTTTGATAAAATTTTTAATTATTAGATCAAAAATTACCTTTTTAATTCAGAAATTTTTAAAAATGAATTCATAAAATTTTGAATATTTTTAGTTCATATTATAGAACATTGGATACTACGAGCGTTTGAAACTATTCTCGTTATTTTTAATTTTTCTTATGAATTCTTTAAAAATATTTTTGTTCGACCGATAAGTTTTTAGGTAATATGGATACTATTTATCTCATTTTATCATCGAACACTAGTCACTTTCTTTAAAATGTATAGTTCTATTATCCCTCAAACATTAATCATTTTTCGAAGAAGCAAAGTAAATAAGTTACCTGTTGTGTTTTATATTATTATTTATGCTCGCTATATTTTTATATTTCATAAATCTTATAATGCGTAGTTTTCATCATCATATTCACAATTTCACTGCTACATTTCCCGACAAATTGTGTAATATTATATAACGATGAAAGACTTTCTCACGATTCATTTTTAGTAATATACAGCTTATTTGTACTTTCCATTAAATTCGAGATTTATTTTCTTTTGTAGTTTTATAATTTTATTTAACGCGATATCGTATCTGAATTTCTAACTGAAAAAAATACTTTAAATTTAATATAGATTACAAGTTTAAATTTTTTTTCTAAATTATAAAACTATATAATAAATTTAACTTATTTATTTATAATTCGAAGCGACTTAATATTTCTAAATTCTTAAATTATCCTTCAATTTTTCTGCAATGCATCGAATATGAAATGATACGGATTTATTTAAGCCTAACAATAACTTCATTACACAGTTATTTATAATCTTAATCTTCGGACATATCTTCCAATAAACTTCATGCCTTCCTTAATTCCCATTACCAACTAATTCACTTATCGGATTAAGTGGCGTTGCAATTTGTAAAATGCCTTGTACACACAACGGAACGACTATCGCATCTGCTTCTTCTATTTTAGAAAATTTTTCCGTCGGCTTTGCATCAAAACTCGTTCTCAAATTGATTCTCAAATATTATTTTCTTTATATATTAAAATTTTTTCTCTTATTTCATTAGATTTTAGTCCTTTTCTGTTAACTACAATCCACTCCTTACAAATATCTAAATCACACTGCCTATCTATTCTACGATTCTAATTTGCATACCTGTTTAAACGCACGTTCCCTTTAAACGCACTACATTTAGAGGTTCGAATAAGTTCCCAGTAAGAGTGGCTACTAAACGCTGGCCAGGTGTAAGCTGACCTTTATAAATTTTGAAGGACCGTTATAAAATTCATCGTATTACGTTACACTGTTCAAGTTCTGTCACCATAGTTAGTTATCTCTCAAATTATACGAACTATATGAAAATAGGATAAAATTTGGTTTTTCCGGCCAGCGATAAGAATCCGCGATAATTCTGAATTGTGTTCAGTTGTGCTTATGCCTGGACACATAAGCACCAGTTACGATCACTGTATTTCCGTTACAGCCATTCGCCGTGCAAATCAGCTGCAATCTCGAAAATCAGATTAGATAGCTCGCATAGTCGGGTCCTTTTAAATCTAAATATATACCGGGTGTCAGAGTTGAACGTCCTAAGATTTCCGGTTCCTCGCTCGCCCGTTCCCTTAGTCCGTTCGCTATTCTTTTCCTTTTCCCTCTCCAGATTCTCCCCGTCTTTCTTTTTATTTTACCCCTGCCATACATTTTTTCGCGGTCGCACTTACGGAACTCTCCTCCTCTCTTCCCTTCTTCGAACATCTTTCGCTCGGAGGCGTCAGCGTTTGCATCGACCTTCTATCCCCTTCCACGTTATAGCGGCAACGCAGCTCGAAACCCAATAGCCCCGTATCCTCTAGGATGCTTCAGGACTATTTCCGGTTTGGTTTGCGTAGGTCGAGCCGGATGAGAAACCGCAACTCGGGCATCCAGGACTCGAACCACAAGACAAATATAATGCGTAATACTTACGTTTTAACGTCGGATACTTGCTTCTCGCGTTACCCGAATGTCCATAAGGTACATACGGGTAAAGGTAGCCAATATATTCTTCTCGTTCGGCTTATCCAATCGATAAATCAACGAGTACAATTCAATTTCTAAAGAATAGTAATCGTACTTAAATTTTTCATGCAACGAAATAAAATATTCAACGGACTAATCGTTTCGATAAATCTATCGTGAATCGATCGTAAATCGATCGAAAATCGATCGATAATTAATTATCTCAAATTTATTTCTATACAAAATTACTCGATGTGAAAATTGTTTTTGACAAATATTATCCTTTTAAAATAAAAATTATCAGTAATTAGTAACGAATGATTATTCGTTGTTATTATTATTAATTTTGTATAAATCTCTAGCCAGAAGGGCATCGAGAATTATTAGCGAAATTTAATATTTTTAGATGCAGTAACTTGACCAGATGAATTCGTACGAATTTTTCGATGAGGGTAGCGCTGTTGCGAAAGACAAATAATGTGAAAGTGAGGAGGGGGGAGTCGCACGAATGCAGTGAACTTGGTCGTATTGTTCAACAGGTACGTACGCATTTAGTCTAGAGGTGGTGTTTGTAGCCTGTGTAATTAGCGGCTAGCACGGAATATAGTAGGTTGGTTCTTTCGATGTGCGCACGCAAAAAAGGAACTGTTAACGGTGTCAATATGCCAATAATGCACCGAAACCTGCTAAGCGAAAGTGACGCAGATTTATTCCGAATCTACTTTTCCCTATTTGTATTCAAATTCAAATATCCTCTCCAAATATTTCTTCAAAATGAAAAATAATTTTATTACATTATTTTGATTGGAAATACTAGATTTTTAATTTAGAATCAATCTTTTTTTTTGTAAGAATAAGTGTCTCAAATATAGATTATCGTTGCTATGCGTAACTGATTAATGATCGATAGAAATAAATTATTTTGAAAAAAATAAAATACATCAAACGAGCGGACCGTATACTTTCGTCTCTTGTTAATTACAACTACCTTCCGTGACCTTGTCAAGCATTTATGTATTCACGCACATGTATACAATGGCAATAATAAACGACTTCATATAAGAAATGGAAAAAAACAACTTTGAAATGTATAGGTGCTTCCAAAAGTATTATGTAGGTCCGTACGAAATTGCTCTAAAACTGAATTATGTAGCGTTACATTTAACATCTAAATGCATAGATCGAACATTTTACGCGAAGTAAATTAAGTTATAGAAGATAAATGAATAACGGTAATACATAGATATTTTAAAAATTTTTTTTAGTAGATATATAATATTTATTTATCGATAAAAGAATAAAAGTACAAATTTAATTTAAAGAAATTGATACTTCGTGTAATTATCTATCAATTTTTAATTATTTATAAGCTTAAACAAAATGATTTCTTAAAAAAAATACGAGGTATAGTAAAAATAAAGTTAAAAATTGATAGTCAAATATTCGTATATATATACAATTTTTTACTTAAACTTTAAAGTAAGAAAACATCGATGTTTAAAGTTTCAAAATGTCAACATTTTATTTAAAAATCGAGACGTTTCAATTCTTTAAAACTGTTCAAAGTATTAATTTCAGCAAATTTTAAAGTATTTCTCGTAAAAGATAAATTTATAATTAAGTGTAAACTGAGTTAATATCAAATTTCAAATAAAAAATTCATTAAAATAATTATTTCTATTTCTTAAAAAATAAAATTACCTATTGTTTCAAAACTTAATTTTTATATTATACATTGATATCGCAATGTAACAAAAATCAGTCTTATGCTAAATAAATTGCAACTGTCCAAATCTGCCATATTAAATGTTATTATAAATTAAAAAATATAGGTAAATTTAGTACGTTTTCGAGTATTGTAATTAATAATATTACAAAGCACGGTTTGAAATTCATATATGTATTCAATTATCTATTTTCTTGATTATAAATAATATATTGTAAAACTATGTTGGACCGTAAATTTTGTTTAATTTCTTTTATCGATCAAAGGTACGATTTTTTTTTAAAAATAATAGTACTTGTCGCTATTGTCATAATATATTTACATCGAGTATTTAAATAATATTTTATATAAGCTATGCGCGATACCAACTAAGTGTAAATTGTAAATATTAAATTTTTAGGGCTGCGTTCGAGCAATGCTGCTTCCTTTTTAAAAATATATTAAATTAATTTTTGTTCGTTAAAAGGTATACAGTAAAAATTTATAAAAATTAATGGATTTATAATTATTGGTACGTAAAAAATTATTACATTTATATCGGGGTATTCTATTGATTTCGATATTATTAAAAGTGCCGTTATTTATAATCGTGATATTAATATCCGAATATAATCAATGAATCAATTCACCGATATAATTTTTTAATTAGTTTTAATAAAAATTTAGTTATTTATTTATATAAAAATCCTTAAAAAAGAAACGTGCAAAAAAATGTGCAAGAAACTGCACCGATTGTTGTACGCGTTAATCTTCGAGGAAGTCCCGGGAGCAACTAATTTCCTCACGAACGATCTTTACTCTCGTTGTAAAACAATCGTCGTTCTTAGCGCAACAACGCCAAGTAAGAAATCAGAAATTTCTTGTATAAAAATTACAATGAAATTAATGTAAGCGCACTTGGCACAAAGTACCCCATGTACGTGCATCGTGCAGCGGATCTTGCTTCAAGGCGAACGACGACGGCACCCATACCAAGGGCCCACCGGACGGAATAGCCTGCCGAGCAACGGAGAAAGAGACTACCCGAGCGAGAGTGAGAGAGAGAGAGAGAGAGAGAGAGAGATAGTGAGAAAGAGAGACCCCATAGGTTTGCGGCACGCGCTGCCAGCTGCCCCACAGCTGTCTCTTCTAAAACACAGAGAAATCGAGAGAGAGGGAGAGAGATATGTGCGCACGTGCACACGCGCCACTGCTCGTTGCGTTCTCTCTCTCTCTCTCTCTCTCTCGCGCGCACACACTCTCTTGCTACGATGGAAAAAACTTCTGGTGCACTCGTTGGATTTAGTGGTTAATGCAGAGTTGCGAGGAGGACAGAAACCGAATAGAAAATTTACTTTATTCCATGGGTTTTTCTAAAAACAGGACCATCTTTCGGAGTAAACAAGCAATTTTTATGATATAGTAAGCCAGAAGAAAAATAAACCAGAGCATGTTTCTAATTTCTCTCAGTTCGTAAATAACAGTTCACTATCCAATACGTAAGAGCGAGTATCGTTGGCATGCGTCGATGTTGTTGATTATGCAGTTACGTTTAATCATCGATCGTGAAAACATGGTAAAAATTAAAAAAAAATTCTATGAAAAATCGGCGTTTGTAATATTTTCTTTAGTTATTTTTAATCGATGAAAGGTGACAAAAAAAATCATACGCGAGGTGTTCCAGAATAAATTTTTATCCCCTATCGTTTCTAAATTTGATCGTATTCTGTACGAATTTAAAATTTTATTATTTTTTTCGTACGCGATGAAAAAACGTGTCTTCGTTTCACCCTTTCGAAAGTCGACGGAGTTTTTAGAGGAGGCAAGCTCCCTTTTCTCTCCATTCAACTTACTTACTTTTCTTAATTTAAGGGTTGGCAACCAGATCGTACGAATATGCGCATCGGATATTCTCGGTTTTTTTTTCTTCCTCCGAACGCAGAACCTTCCATGCGACGCTATGAAAAACGCGCGATTACCAAGGTTACATCATCCGTCGAGCGTTGCACAAGGCCCCAGTTGTCGAAGCTCGAGACAAATTGGATTAGAAATGCTTGGATTTGGTATTCAATTATCCGAAATAACGAGTTCGAACGAAGACCTGTATTAGAAAAACACGACTTAACTTATGCGAAATACATCGAGAACCCCAAGTACAATATTTTTCTTTTTTTCCTATTCGTGCATTATGGAGGAAATACACACGTATTATACATTCACCGTTTCGTACGAAACTTTTTTATAAACGAAGTAGCGAGATAACAATTCCATAGAGTAAGACTCTTTTCAAACGTTGCACCGATATCGAAACCTGTGAGTATTCGATTCCATTTAAGAATGATAAAAAGTATCGCAAAATTATCGCTCGTAGATATTCTTCTCGAGACTGTAGAATTCATTAAATTTTTTAATTTCGTCCAACTTGGAAAATCGAGCCCTGTGGATTTTAAAATAAAACAGTCGGTTCGATCGTTCAATTTCAATTTCCCGCGAATTCATATTTTGTCCGAGTTCGCCGACAATGCGGTACTTCGTTTTATCGCGTGTCTGCGGTCGTGAAAGTATCGGGGCTGGTCTTTTTCGTCTTCCCTGCAAACCACATAAACCTTCGGATTCGCTCGACAAGTGGACTCTTACACGCGAAAGACATACGTACATCTACGTACTATATTATAAAATACAAGTTTGACTCGGTATTCGAAACGGGACCCGAGTTCGCGTTTCCTAGCTCTAGATTCATATTTGGTACTGTACATAAGTTAGAGTAGGTATCAGTCAACGATTACACGTTAATTAATCTTTCGGCCGAATAAGCTTTTCCAATTTTTGCCAAAGGAAAATTAAAAAAATCCAATTTATGTATTTCCGTCGTTCTCGGAGTGATATTTCACACCGAGATATTTAGTGGATCGTTAGGCTAGAAGCGATTCTCGAAGATCGTAAATTTTGAAGTTAAGGTGTAGCAATATCAGTTTTTTGCTAGATCGGAATGTCGTGTCAAAATCAACACCAAAATATGTCACCACTCTTTTAAATTCTCTTCTAAATTCTTAACTTGACAGCGGTACTAAATTTGTTTTGAATTTTGTAGAGCTTAGAAATGCTAAAATATATTTGGTCTCTTCGTAAACACGCAGTTGCAAACGTACGAATGCAAAGGTTAATTATTCGTAGCGAAACGACAATATTCATTTATTTTCAAATGTTAAATAACGAGGAGCTTTCGCGTCGGGAAGCATAAGAAACATCGATGGAAAAAATGTTAGGAGAGAAGGTAAACCTGTTGGACCGAATTCTCAAATTCTTAAAATAAAATTTTGTTTATTTTTTTAAAGAAGTCGTTGGGAATAAAAATACGCTTTTTGCTTTCTCCGATCAATTTATTAGTTTTACAATTATGTCACGTATCCCGAACGCGTACACGAGTCTTTTAGGATCGTGCTTCGTTTTCGTTAGAGGCGTGTACAATGGTTCCCGGTTGCGCGTCAACGTCTCGTCCGCGTTGGCGGAATAACGGTCCCTATAAAAATCTCGCCGGTATCCCGTTTCTCGTCTATTTATCCCTTTCGCGCTTCATCCGCCTTTAATATTCTTCCCTCTTGGTATCCCCAGTTTTTGGGCCAGCATTAGCAGTCGATCCTCGTAACCGAGCGGAGTTTATATTTTTTCGAGACGTCTCCTTAAAATCGTCACCGTCGGTTCGCGTCGTTAAGGCCCTCGTGCCCTCCCCATACGGGCGCGGGATTAAGTCTCGCGAGGATCGTCGCTTTGTAAAACATTCGTAAAAAATCACAGACCACGGAGGGAAGGAGCGAACCTTACCTTTTTCAACGCTGTCTTCTCGTCGCTGCGATCCGTAGATCCTCGCGTCCTCCCACTAGACTCGGTCCAGTGCGCGAGACACTTACTCGCGCAGCCACAGCTTCCTACTTACCTCGTAGCCCGGGGTCCTACCACCAGATTCGATCCCTGTTCTTTTCACTTTGTGTGCGCCCTTTAGAGTTTCCTCCCGCACCCGTGCGGCTCTATCTGGGGATCGCGCACCGTTGCGAGAAGAAACTCCGGACGCTTTCACCACTTCGTTGCTCCGAGGTCCGAGAAGCGAGTCGTACATTGGGCCTGATCTTGCACGAACTGCGGGCATCCCTGCTTCGTGTTTTGTGGGACTTTGACGAGTAACCCGATAACGTTTGGACACAGCTCGCTACATGTTTTAATTAGCATTTAGCATTTTTCCATGTTTTTTTAACTTTCTTTAATAACGCGACGTTAATAACTGCTTTTATTTTATATGTCCGAGTGCAGCAGAAATTATACGATGGTAATTAATATTTCACAAGATAAAATATGGATTAATTTCCATAAGAGATAGTATATGGTAAATTATTTTAAAAAATTAACGATAATAAATTTAATATTTATTAAATTATAATATTATACAAAATACGTTTATTTATAAATAATATAAGTATTTTAACATTTATTTTCGCTACTATGAGCTCAAATCGAATGTTGCGACATTTTTTGTAGTATCGTCATTTCTTCATCTTTATATATTCTTCTTAAAATATCGGTAAACAGCTTCAATTTCTTGCTTAAATAGCGTATTTCTTAACTACAAACCCACGTTCCTTACTGACCTTATAATCCATATCTTCCTTAGATATGCACTTCGGTAAAAGATATTTTTTATACGTACATTATTTTTGTGCCTGTAGTCATATATTCTTATCGAATTGTCAAAGTCCGGTTCTTCACATACGTAAGTATACGAACAAATTAATTGACTTCTAGACAAGACTGAAATATATTTTTTTACTTTATGTAATATCGTTAATGTAAAGTATTTTCCTTTTCGTATCATGCCTAATATTTAAAATTTAATTATATAAATAATTTAAGATTAGTTTAATAATTATATTTCATTTTAATTATTATATATTTTTAAATAATATAATCGAGTAACAAATAAAATACTTTAGTCCATTGTAATATACAATCCAATATAACGTGAATTTTTATAAATATTTTTATGTTCGCTTAATTACATCGCGTGAACAAATATTAAACAACGTAATTCATCGTTGATAATAAAATAAAAATATTTATTATAAGTTTTATTTATTTAGGATATTATTCTATTTATGATTTTCGATCGAAACTATAGAAATATATTATTTTATATCTATCGGTTTTCGTGGAACGCGGTATAATAAAAACTTTAATTGATATTTATAATGCTGTATTAAAGTCAATTAAGAAATAAAATTAATTATTTTAATTTGAATAATTTTGCAGTTTTTAAAATTTTTAATATAATAGTATAAAAAAATATTTATAGCATAATTTAGTGTCAAGATCGTAAAAGAGGGATTCATTAATGGGATATATTTAACTTAAAGTAGAATAGAATGATCTAAATTTTCATTTGTTAAAAAATTCTCGCTAACGAAATCGACCAGCTAACGTTACAAATTTACGACATTTTAATTTAATTTGGATCTATAGCTTAAACAAATCGTTAAAATATCTCTAAACGTGTATTGACTCTTCGGGGGAATGAAAAAATGCAACACCTAAAAACACTTAAAAAAGAAGCGATGCGTTATGAACGGCAATCGTCGTAAGTCAGAAGCGTTGAATAAATACGTCCGTAAGAAATTTCGAAAGTCGTGGATGCGGTAGGCAGAAAATTTATTCCATCGAGTTCAACCCTTCGTCCGAAGAATCCAAGTTCGAGTAACGCTTACGCAGTCGAAAGAATGACCGCGCGTTTCGTTCTCTCGACTCCGAACCCCGACGTTTTCCAGTTGTGGCCAATGGTGCTACCTTTTATAAACAAAAAATAAATAACAAAAACCGTCGGAGAGAAGGAGAGCGCGCCCGAGATGAGAAGAAACGTAAAAATGTGCGGTGCGCGAAGCGTTCCAGCGAGAAAAGAGTCGCGACGAGCGGGAGGGGGGAGATACGGGGGGAGAGAGGCGGAGAGAGGCGGTGAGAGGGGGAGAGAGAGGGGCGAGAGAGACGGGGGGGAAGAGCGAGAGGGAACGCGCGCGAGTTCCAGGTTGTCGAACATCTGCCGGCTTTCGTTCAACGATAATACATAATTCGAACAGCTGATGCTCCTTTATGAGAGACCACCACCTCTCCGCGAGGACTGCCTGCGTGTATTTTATTTAGCCTCGTCGCCAATATCGCGCGTTATGAGATCCTCCGCCGTTTATTTCTCCCGAGCTGGTCTAGTCGCCGAGGGTGCACGGACGGATTTTCTCGCGCTACGACTTCTCGCATCGGACGGGAGCTTCTCTCGGGCCTCTGTACTATTTAAAGGGATAGGCACATCCTCTCTCATCCTCTCTCGGTCGCTCGTTTCTTAATGACGCGGGGAGTCAAATTTTTCGACGTCTCGCACCGAGAGGAGCCTTTCTTTTTATATCGAGTGCGCCGCGCCTTACTTTTCACATTCGTTCTTATTTTTAGAGATCTGCTTGTAATTCCGCGGTAATTTATCGACGCTTCGGATCCTCGTCGAGGCTAAATATTCACCGCTAATCGTATAATTAGAAGCTGCGTTTTTCCTTCGATCATTATCCTTGTCGAGTAAATAACAAAATGACGATGTTTTTGAAAATAAGTCGTTCGAGCGACTCGGGGAATAAATGTCACTTAAATGAAGTCTTTAGTTCCATCCGACAGAGTTTAGATAGACGGACAGTCGTAAAACGCCGTAAAACTCGCAGCGCTAAACATTACCCAGGGATTTCAAAAATATATAAAAATCGTATTCCTAAGGTTATTACCCAAAGTTTTATTAATGTACGAGACGTTTCGCGTTTCCTCGGCAATTTCTTAAATCGTACGTTTTTCCGAATGAAAATGTATGGCGGGGTAAAATAACTCGTCATCTTCCAATTCGTTCGATTACGTTGAATTGACGCGCGTACTTTTTTTTTTCACGGGAGTCAGTTCGTAGTCCGCGGGAGAGTTTACTTGGATTAAGGGATTAGTCGTCGGAGGAGTTATCGGTCGGTCGGTCGATCGGTCGATCGGTCGGGAGGAAAGGCTAGCGATTCTCGTTCAGCTCCGATCTCGCTTCCTTCCTCGCGATCGAGGAAAAGTTGGATCGTTTTCCCGACGGTTTTCCGCGTCCTCCGTTCGAAATACCCGCAGGCGGCGACGCTCGCGGGGCTCGAGAGCATCGGGTACCCACACAGTCGTATGCGCGCGAAAAATACGTCCGCGCGCGCAGGTAAAACACGACGAGCGTATTGGAGAGCGGGAGTGGGAGCGAGAGGGAGAGATAGAGAGAGGGAGTGGGCGAGGAAGAGAGAGAGAGAGGGCGAGAGAGGGAGAGAGAGAGGGAGAGAGAGGGAGACTCGATTCCTTGCGGTGCACGAGGCCCTCGAGTTACACCGCGCGAGCAACGAAGACGGGTATAGAAATGGTGGACGGGTGGACCAATGGGCTGCGCGACGCGAAACCGGCAGCGCGCGCCGAAACTCGGCGGCGGCGGCGACGACGGCGGTAGCGGCGGCGCTTCTCCACTTCCCGGCCCGGAGACCGACAGATCGGTCGCGCGCGCACGCACGCACGCACGTACGCACGCAGAAGAGACAGACGAGCCGCGATCGGCACTTGCACGTGGAGGCGCGGTGCGCGGGCGCGCCTTGGTGATTAATTATTGTGACGCGGTCTCGCGGGTTCCAGGAGTGCGCGCGCCGAGAACAGGCACCGTTCGAGCTTTACCAAGAGAGAGAGAGAGAGAGAGAGAGAGAGAGAATAGGAGAGAGAAGCAGCCGCAGCCGTGGAAGAGAAACAGTTGCTTCCGGTGAGTGTGCGACGAGCGCCACGAGAGGCGGTGCGACGTGGAGAGGAAAAAAGAGAGCGTCGCCGGGAGCGACGCAAGCTCCCGACGCCGGTGCTAGAGGATGTCTTCCCGTGCGGAACCCGCCAAACCCGCCGATCCCGCCGATCCCGCCGATCCCGTCTCCTTGGAAGCGCGACGCTCGCCTCCGAGTCTCCGCGGGCCAGTTCCCTCCCCTCGTTCAGCCTCCGCGTCCCCAACCCTCCGGACTCGCAAGCTGCTCGACGCTCTCCTTATACAATTCGGTCGTGCGCTCGAGCGACTCGGTTCAATTTCATGCGCGATGCGTTTTAAATCGACGATTCTTGCTTGCGCGTCGACGACTCCGATCTCGACGCCTCGACGCCTCGACGCCTGGACGCCTGGACGCCTGGGGACGCCTGGACGCCTCGCCACCTCGACGCCCCGATCCTCGACCCCCCGACCCTCGACCCTCGACCCTCGACCCTCGACCCCTCCAACGATGATCCCGATGCACCCAGTCTTGCCCAAGAGTTTTACCTACGCGCGATAATTTTCGTTTCGGCAACGCGCGGAAGAGTTGATTGCGTAGTTCGCTTTTATAGTATCGCTTAAATTATCGAACGCATACCGCGGCAAATTATTGCGCAGCATAATTATAGCGCGATTATCGTTCGATGCTTTCTCGAGATACGGACTTTTCTTCCTGCGCTTATTTTCTCTGTCTTCTATCCAAAGTTCGCCTACTGTTTCTATCGAGAGAACGCAACCGAACTTCGGACACTTTTTTCCAAAATTCCCAAAGTTATTTTCTCAACTTCGGTTTTTTGCCTCTTCTCCGATCGACGATCGCTAATTTTTACGTCTTCTCCGATCCTTGAGAAAAATAAAATAACCGATTGTTATACCTAAAAATAGATCGTTACGCCGTCACCTGTTGTATAGATTATAACGTAAAGAAATGTTAGCACAACTGTCTTTGTCGCAGGTTAAATAAAAGTAAAGCACGATTTAATTAATTGGTTTTACGCTTGGTTCCACCAAACGCTTCCAAACTACTTTATTTGTAAAAGATAACGCACGAGTAACCGATATCTTCGCAATAACGAGTTTTTCAACGTTGATCGAAAAGTTATTACTTTTCCGATGAAAGTTATATTAAACTACGTCGCTCGATTTTACATCGATCGTTCTTCGTTCTTTCATCGTTAATAACAAACGTTATTATTTATTTCGATAAGGTTGCGAAACTTTTTTCAAAACTTTATTAATAGAGTCATTTTTGGTTTAGTTCTAATATATTATGAAACGTGCACGATACGTTAATAGTTGATAGTACTTGGTACTATCGAGTTTTTCGCAAGACGTTTCGCAAAGATGTAATTATAGAAAGCTGCGGTTTTCGGTATTAAATCAGCAGATATATTTGGAAGGCAATAATACGGTTTTATTAACGGGTTCCTTTTTTACGCGAAATAGATAAACGATCGAATTCTTCGTATCGAACGAAAAACTCTCGTTCGCATCGAAAAGTGTATTCGTATATTTTGTTTCGTTGCATAATAGTGTGACGTCATTATTCTACTATCGCTTTAATAATTACATCAAAATTCGTTCGAATGTTATAGGTTAGCCGACATTCCAACCTAAAATATTATATTCGGAGCTTAAACCATTTTTAACGCGTCGACCGTATTTACGATAGGTACTAGTATTAACGAGCGATCGTTGAATCGAAAGATAATTATTGCTATTAAATCGTCCGTAAAAATATTATGTATATTCAATTTATGCAAATTGTATATCTCCAATTGTCGTTTGACCGTACGTCCATTTCCTTTACCACGATTCCGTACGAGGAATAAATTTATGCGTAAGCTTAAGGTCTTAAAAGCGCACGAAATCTTTTGCATTTTATTCATTTTTACAATAATCAAATCGTTGTAAAATATCGAATGGGATTGTTTTATAGAAGAAACGATCAAAGTAACTTACTTAAGATCGATAGAAAATGCTTAAATTTTACGAGATAATCTTACTAGGCCAATACTTAACAATCGGAGTAAACTAAACTAAATCAAAGTAATCGTAAATTTACGATACTTCGATGAAAAATGTTTTATTGTTTTTAATTGTAAAAGAATATTAAAGTTTCCTTTTTCAACTAATCTCGAATATAATCAGCAATTTTCACGCTTTAACAAATGTTAGCGCTTTTATTCATACCTGTATTTATATCGGTATAATTTTGTCAAACATTTCGATAAAATATTCCAGTAGTTTTTATTACCGGTCTCTTTCGTAGCCTACGACGCTTTATTCGTTTATACAACATTGTTACATTTATAAAAGAATATTCAGAAATTTATTGTCGCCGCTTCACATTTAAAAGATAAAATTGTTAAAAACAGAGAAAAAAGACCCTTTTCTCACGAATAATGGTCTTTGTGTTGAAGGAGATGGGACGCGAGCGTCTCGTGAATGCATTGTGACTAATAGAGAATACGTTGAAAGTCGGATTATGGATCGTATCTGGTGTCCGATCGTCGCTCAAAGTACGAATTTCACGTAACGCGAGAAACGCGAGGAACGCGAGGAACGCGAGGAAATTCGGATCGAGGTTCGGATGGAGGTTCGGATCGAGGTTCGGATCGAGGTTCGGATCGAGGTTCGGACGGAGACGGTTCGGTTCCAACACCTACTACGGCTTGATAAAGCTCGATGCTCGATAAACCTGAAAACGAGCTCGAGCTCAAAAACTGAAAAGGACCAATGGCCCCTCGTGGTCCTTGCTCGAGACGCGAGTTTCCATCGCGCAGACGCTGGAGGAGACGGGCACGTGTTCCCCTGCGAGACGCGTTTATTAATAAACTCGCGGTCCGCGCGTCGACAATCTCGACGCGTCTGGTCTCTCTCTTTCTCCTCCCCGGCCCCGGTTATTTCTCTTCGCCGGCCATTTCTAGCAGGGGGAGGGAGAGTTTACGGAAAATGAGATCCCCTCGATACACGCGACTTTTCCCCATGGCCTTTTAATCCCTTGACGCTCTCACAGCGGCATGTCTCTTCCACGCCTGGAAAATCTGTCCTTTCTTCCCATCGTCCCCCGTATATTTATGCGCGAACCTCGCGGGGAGGTTATTTATTCGTGAATTTATTCGTGCATTTATTCGGGCATTTATTCGGGCGGACACTTCCATTTTCGCCTCGACTCTGCGTCTTTTCGTTGCATAGCTTCCTTTTTGCGATTCGTGCCCGAACGCCTCGTTTTCTAGCTTAGGCTTTTTTTTAAGGACGCGTTATTTGTATGGGTCGGGTTCGAAACTGCCGCTCGATGGGACGTTATATTCCTAATATTATTTATATTCCAAGACCCCGTTGATATATTTATTTAAGAATTTGTACATCGGTTCATCCCAAATACTGAATTTAGTACGCTTAAAACAGGTGAATCTAATTATAGTTTTCTTCATAGTTTGAATAAATAGTCACGGTTTTCGTTCGAGCGACATCGTTATTTTTTACGATTCTTCTTTTTTGAATGCTTTTTCCAAGTATTTCCGATAAACTATTCGAACGCGTTCGCGCGTGCACATACGTAATGTAAAATTTAATCTTGCGATTTTTAATTATTGCATATTTTTTGTTTTTAAATCAAACAAGAAACAACCAAGTTTTATTAATAATAACGGACTGTGTTAACTTATGTGTTATTAATTAACTTTTTTTTCTAAAAGGTCTTAAATTATTCAAATGAGATAATTTAAGTATAAAATTCGGAAAGAATACCAAAATTAAAATTAAAAAATAGATTATTATTTAACGAACGTAAATTATTCTTCAACTTGCTACGACTTCTTCGATCGTAATCAGTTTAGGTAAATTTTTAATCCTACCGTACTAAACTAATTCTAATTTAAACTTAAATTCATAAATATTCGTCTATTTATACAGCTTTGTAAACTTTGTAGTATGATGTAATAGATATATTGCGCGATACACTTTCAGCGGATAAAATAATTTCTTTTTTCATTATCGCATTTTAATAGTTAACGGTATTATCGGTCCAACACATTTTTCATAAAAAATAGATGCCAAAATACTTTTTCAAAATCTAGAAAACTGTAATTGCTAAAAAAAAAGATTCATCTTTTCTGGAACTTAAAGGCGGTTTTGGGTATATAATTCTTTAAATAGAATTATAGTTCAAACCTTCGTTACGTATTATCGAAATATTCCTGATAAATCCATTTAAGATAAATAGCGTTATATAAAAAATGACATAATTTTGATAGAACGTAAAATACCAAAGTGTGATTTTTAATATTAAATGTGTAATTTGACAATATATTATAATTCGATTATTCATTTTGTTAAATTATGTAAATAGAAAAAAAATTTTGTTAAATTATGTAAATAGAAAAACACTATTTATGATTGGTACGTTTATGTATTGATAATTTATATATATACATGTATAGACATTTTATAGGTAATACTTATTTTATAATCGTACAAAATATAACTACTGTAATTCACGTGTTACTTTAATAGTGTAGTAGTATGAAATCATATAGAAAGGAAACTAGTACCACTTCAAAAAAGTTATAGCAAATCATTTATCGATCGTTCGAAAAACGGCACAAAAATTTAAAATTAATTTCAAGATACGATTCACCTTTAAATATTAGATTTTATACGTTCAAAAATAATTTGCCTTTAGATTATTGTAATATAAAAAGTCTTCGATATTTAAAAATTTTTCAATTCGTGAATTCTGTTTACTTATATACAACGTTCGCATCGATAAACTGTTGAAAATACATTTATGATTTTGATTGCGTACAGGAAATAAAATTTGTTTAAATTTTTTTGATACTTATATACATTGTTCGTCTATTTATGCCGCGCATTATTATGAAAAACTATGTTTGTAGATCAAATTTACCAACGAAAATGCAATAACAACATTAATTTTTGAAAGTAGTTTATTCGTTTGTTTTAAAGATACAAAATAAACAATTTAATTTGTTTCTTATCTTAAAGTTGTTTGTCCGTTAATGACATTGATTATTTTAAGTATGCAATATATTTATTAAAATGAATAAAAATAATTATATTATTTTTATTTGTTATCAAAAAATTATTTTTGTGCATGTTTTAGGTTTAAAAGAATGCATTATAAAATATTTATTTTTAACGATATTAGTTGGTCAATAAAAACGGTAGTTCGTCGTTATATCTTACAAAGTCAACGAGAGGACGCGAAAAAATCTGCCGAACAGTAATTTGTTGAATATTTGCGAATATTCATCGATAATCAAGTATTATTTTTATATTTCCACTTGGAAATGTAATCGTTCACATTGTTAACTTTATTTACAAAATAGGTATATAAATTTGATATAAGTGTCGTTCGATAGAAATTAATCACGCCTCTAAGTTAGACATAAAAAACATTCCTTGGAGAAGATACTTATAGTTTATGGATAATCGGATGACGCCACACACAGAGAGAAACGAGTATTTGTTTAAGCTCGGAGCTACTTCGCAAAATCTGGCTCAAGTATTTTCACATCTCCGGTCGCATTACGAGCGTTTTCTCATTCGATGATGCGCAGCTTTCAAAGTAAACAAAGCGATTAATCGCGAGAACGAGCGTTCGGTAAAAAGTCGACGCATCGGGAAAGTCCCATTTTCCTTGCATCGTGTAGCGGACCATCTCGGAGCGACGCAGCCGACGCAGCCGACGCGGACCGTCGCGGACCGTCGCGGACCGTCGCGGACCGTCGCATACCGTCTCCGACCGTCTTATTCCGTCTCGGATCGTCTCGGATCGTCCCCGATGGTCGCAGACCGTCGCTGATCGTCGCTGATCGTCGCTGATCGTCGCTGATCGTCGCAGATCGTCGCAGATCATCGCGGACCGGGGAAAAAGTTGTAAACTAAACCGAATCTCGGATAGACGCTACGTACACGCGTTGCTCGAACGTACGTACACTCGAGCTCCGAAGCTGCGGCTGCGGCCAACGCACGCGTCTGTCTCTATTTATAGAGAATTTTGTCGAGTTTCGCGCGAAGCCGTATCCGCCGCGTTCTTTATTTTCATTCGGGAACTCGCCGTCTCCGCTGCTCTTTTCCCCCGGTGTTGGAACCGTCGCGGCTGCTATTGTGCGCCGCTCCGAACAGCCGGCGCGGGATTTTATTGCGCGTTAAAATACCAGCGGGGGCACATCGCTGGACCGACTCCTCCTAACGTTTATCGGTCACGGTTCCCTTTTCGTTCGGTTCAATCGATGAACTCGGCTATCGATCCCGTGCGCGTTATGAAAGTCTCTCGCGATAAGAAAAACCGAATTGTCGCTACTTGGATCGGGCGGGAAGAAAGAGTTGGGTTCGTTTCGCTCGTAGATGGAGAGAAGTCCGATGATGAATCAAATGTAATAATTATCTAAATATTATGCTTTGGTATCACAATCAACGTTATTTATAAGTCTTATAAATACTAAATTAGTTTTATCAATTTTACAGCTAAATGTTTACGCGATGACTTTCAATATAACTATCTTTAAAAAACAAAGGCTTTGCAATTTTGAAACTCAAGCAAAATAATTTCTAATGCGCCTTATCTATTTATATATTATCGCAAGATACGTCTTTAATCAACGATCGAACATTTTAAAAATAGTCCCTATATTACACAGGTCTTTTAGATATTAACGGCGCGCGTCTATCCATAATTTAATTTTAGATCGATACGGGAAAATAGAAGTGAATATGAAATAAATAAAAAAAGTTAATAAAAAGAGTTAAGGACGGTGACGTTAAAACCCATCGATCTTGTTGGATTACCGAACGAATAATCGCATGCCGAAAAAAAAAAAAAAAATACCGAACGCAACGAAAACATCGCACGGTGGAACGAACGAGCAGTTTTATCGATCTTGAAAAAACTCGAGTTGCTATCCTTCCTCGATCCTTTATTTTATTCCTCGCCGAGAGAAGAATAGGAAAGGAAGGAAAAGGCCTCGTGAAAAACGTGAAAATCCGATCGGAGGTGCGCGCGCATGTTCCTCCCGGGAAAACGGGCCCCAGCTGCAGGCAAACGTGCCTCCGAATAACTGGCCCCGAGTGTGCGTCGTTTTCGAGGGGCGAACACCGGTTCTCCCTCTCCCCCAGGAGGGGAGTTGCAGCTGCAACTCTTGGCTTCGGGGGATCGTCGCGGCCTCTCGGCGGGGTGCGCCTCGTCTCGTGCTCCGGCCCCGGGGGTGTTGTCCTCGTCCTCGTTGCTTTTTTTACCTCGCTTTTCTGGCTAATTGGGATGTGAGCGCGCGGCGACGTCGAAACAACTCGGCACTTCCGTTTCTGCGTCAGCTCGATTATTTGTTTATTCCTTTCTTGGGGGTTTAATCGAGATTTCACGTGCCGTTTCTTCTCCGCGTTGGAGTCGTAATATTAATGAATTTTTGGAAAAACGAGTCGGAATCGAGTTATTCTCGTAGCGTCTACGGATTGCCTATATGTTTCCTGCGTTTTGGATCGCAAAGATGCTCGAGTACGTAATATATATATATATATATATATATATAAAGCTAGTTTTTCAAGCTTGTCGTTCGCTCGTTCAATATCGATCCTGTCTTATTAAAAATTGTCGTATCGAATCTTTCGAATACGTTATACAATTACAATTAATTTTAGCTTGGCTACGAAACTACCCTGCGGTATCGGATGATTTTTTACTTGGAAAATTCGTAAGAAGTTTCCAAATAAAATCCTCGAATTGCGCCTGGAGCTATTAAGCCGAATGGAATGTCTCGAGTTACGGTGTTGGCTATTCCAAATAGCGAAATAGCGTAAAAGCGTAAAAGCGTAAAAGCGTAAAAGCGTAAAAGCGTAAAAGCGTAAAAGCGTACAAAGAAGCGATGTTGCGATGTGTTGGTCGAGATGTAGATGGGAATAAGCGCGCGTAGACGAGAAAGGGATGCATTGCGCGATGCATCGGAGACGGCACGGGTCTCGTTTTGTCGAACGGTTAGTACCTTTTACATTTTTTGCGTAGGGCAGCAACAGGAGCGCACGGTTAGGAAAATTCCCCCTCTCGTCGCAGCTCGTGCTGCCGAGATACGGGCTCCGGTGCCGGGAGCGTGAGCCAGGGCAGCCAAATTGTACGCGGTCCGCGCGACGATCCTCCTCTAGCCTGGTCAGGTAGAAAAAGGCGGTCGAGTTTATAAATATGAGCGGCATCGCTTCTCCGAGCGAAAAAACAAAGTACGTTTCGGCGGGCAGAGGCAGAGTAAAGAATAAGCCACGCTTATATCTGCATCGGGAGTGCGGTACTTGGGAGGGAGAGAGGGGCCAGTTCGAGGGTTGGCGGGCCCTCGCCGTGCGTTGGGGCGCTCGCACAATGAGGCCCTCGATGCGCGCGAAAGGGAGATGCATAGGCAGATATATAGGTTACGATAGGTTACGAGGGGCGAGGGAAAGAAAACTCGTATTTTATCCTTCGGTGCACACCTGACATGCTTGCTCGGTTTGCGGGCCGAGGGTCGGGGGGAAGCAGCCCGGAAAATTCGACGCGCGCGCGCTTTTCCGACATCTTGGACATCTTGGCCCGATGGTGATCATTGACCCCCGATTTTGTCGAGGAGGGGATCGCCCGAGGGGGAAAATCCGGCTGCTGCGTTTTGCGATGAAAAAGGGCGTCGTCATCGGCCTCGTTGTTGTCCCCTAGCTTTTCCGCGCCCCGGACCGATCGATCCACTCGTGTGAAATCACTCGGACGAGCTTCGAGCGCCTTCGAGCTCCAGGATTCGTGCGTGGGAATCGAGACATTTGCGCGAGCGTCTGTCCAAGTTTGTCGAATTAGACGCGTTAAACGGAGCTTTTTTGAATTCTTGGCAAATTGGTACTTTCGAAAGTAGCGGTAGATTAAGCATCGCTGCGAGCTAAGCCGGTTTATCAAGCGTTGGTAGCGTGACCGAAGATTGGCAACGATTTTAAGAGGACTCGGTATAATTATTATATTTACTTTAGGAACTAATAATATGGGTGGGTGAATATCGTGCTCTTGTGCAATATGTCTGCAGATAAAACTTTGCTTGTGTATTTGTAAAAATATAAGTGCTTGGAATTTTAGTGTTCTCTTACAATTAAAAACGGATAACTTTCAGTTGATTTTTTCTGAAAAAGTGTTTTTATGACGATATATTACTCTTAAATTTAACAATTGCTCTTTCATTTTAAAATATTATTTTGACTTATTAGTAATTTTTTAGTGTACAATATTATTCACTGTTTCTTTGTTATCTATACTCGACCAGAAGTGTGCAATATATTTTATAAAGTGAATACAATTACAGGTGTTAAATCGTTCGATGTAAATCATTTAAGCTATCGAAATATATAGTGTAAGTGGTCAAAAGTTTGACAGTCTACATATTACATTAACATTTTTAATTTCCAAACGTAAATAATAAATTCTAGAAGATTGTATTCTATTAACGTCTTTCCGATGAAAATCCAAAATACCGTTCATGTTTAAAAAATAATTAAAAGTGATATTTGAATAGTGCAATATATATAATATTTCTATTATTAATCTGATTTTTTTTAATTTTCTTATTTCAAAATATGTGTAGACAGGGAATTTTTATTAGTATATTTATGTAATATTAGTTTTAAAAATTGTTTTTAAAAACTTGTATAAATATTTAAACACAATTATCAAAATATTAATTTAATTATTTTTTTTAAATTTCAAAACAATCATATCGATGAAAAATAGTTAACTGAATGATAGCTATAAAAACTAACTCAAATTTATAAAGAATATTATTTAATTATTCGCAGTAATTCGAAAAACAATTATCACGAAATTTGAGACAGCCTGAAAAACATATATTTTATGGTTAAATAAAAAGTTTCGTTCATTTTTATTTTTACGTTCTTTCAATTTCGTAACTCGTGAAATTGATTAAAATACTAGATCAGTAATCGATGGATTTATTTTATGAGCTGTTCGAAGAAAGGATCATAGCATCGAAAAAAGAACCATACGAGTTTGGTTACGAACACTTTTTATACTTAACACACCGCCAAATTTAATTGAGTAGCATCTCGACCCAAGTTTTTAAAGAACTGTTTATTGATTTTCGAGAGCAGATAACAATATTTAATTTATACGATATTTTGTAAGTATATAGTACTCGCAAGATTAATTTTCTTACGTATAGCACAAATTTAATTATCGAAATTATCAAAATTATGAAATAAATTATAACAAAATAAAACAATTATCGAAGTAATTAATGGTTAAAATAAAATTTTGTTATATTATTTTCGCATAAAATATTTTATTATATATAATATGAATTAAATTTTTATATTGTATTTATAAATGTCTTTTTTATAATATTTAAATTTATTCCTATTTGATCAATGAAGCGTAATTTAAAGATGAATAAAAATCTTGAAATTTTTACGATTTTAATCGACATAAATAGAAGGAAAATATAAAATTGATACATGAATTATCCGTGACTTGAAACATAATTAAATTACTTTTAAAATGAGTTTTTGCTTTTTTTGATGATTAATTTTACTGTTGATGTAAACACTTTTATGGATTCCGATATTTTCTTAGATGAACAAATTTGTTTGATTAGAAAACTAATTCACGTCATTTAATCATTTTTATAGCACAATTTCGCGTTAGCAAATTAATTCACGGTAATTTAAAATTGATATAAAAGTTTTATAAATACTAGTGAATCGAAAAAATTTCATATTTATTAGAATAGATAAGAAGATCCAATATTGAATAATTTATTTAGCATACAAGTGATTCGAACCTTTCAACTGCAAATAAAGACTCAAGACTTTAAAAATTGTATCGTTGCCTATTTAAATATCAATTAAAAAAATATCTCAAAGAATTATGTGAACAAGTTTCTATTTTAATGTTTAATATTTTCGTTGAACGATACGACATTAAAAAAATAAAAAGAACAGTTTCTTCTCGCATAGAGACAAAAATAATATATAACGATTCAATAAAATTGGTAAGGTTCGGTGAAATTTACCAAAGCTTAAAGTAAATTTGATCAGATGTACTTGTTTTACGCAAGCCCTCCGTTACACGCCTTAATTTGATTAATTCAGCTGAATCAGACGGACAATTAGTCTAAAATGTTGTATCTAAGTACATTATGTAACATCGATGAGGCGTTATATTATACAGCTTGTGGCAAGTGTTGTATCCCTCCTTGTGGGGGATTAAAAAACAACAGGATTGAAAGTTAACTATTTGTTATCGGTAATTCCAGGTGGTGACCTTTCATAAATGGTGCGCGAGTCGTAAAGTCGCACAGAACCGAACAAGCGCAGACGGGAGGAGACCCCAAAGGAACTCGAGGAGAGAAGTAGTTTATCGTGGGTTTAATTGTGCTGCGGCTCGCTGCAGATATCGCTCTAGCTGACCTGGAGGCTAACCGCGTGTACGGCCGAGGCGGCGACATAGGGAGCGAACTGCTGAGGATGCTGATGCCGGCTGCCGCGGGCCTGAGCGCCGTCGGCGCGCCGGGCCCCGAGGACCTCGTCGGGGGTCTGGGGGCGCTGGCCGGCGCTACACCCCAGCAGAAGGACACCACCTGGACGAAGCTCTTCGTCGGGGGTCTGCCTTACCACACGACCGACAAGAGCCTGAGGGAGCACTTCAATGTCTACGGCGACATCGAGGAGGCGGTCGTCATCACCGACAGGCAGACCGGCAAGAGCAGGGGTTATGGATTCGTAAGTGTTTTTTTTTTTGTTGCCTCGATTTCACTTTTGGTGCATTGATTTTTGGTGTTTTTCTTTGGATAGTTGGGTTGCTATTTCGAGTCTTTTGAATGGGTTTTTTTTTTCTCTTTCTGGGTTATGTTGGCCAGTTAAAAGTGGATATAAATGCTAGATTATTATGCTTTTTTTGTTTCGGTTGCATAATCACAATTCCGATAAAAATAAGCAGATGATTAGAATAACGTCGTCTGGAAGCTCTCAATTTTTAAAAAGTATTTCATTCTTAAGAAGCCGTTGAATAAGATGTACAATTTTAATTTTCTTACAAATAATTTCAAATAGTTATTTTCAATTTTAATAATTTCACAAGCTATTTAAGATATCATAATTATCTGTTTATTTTAAATTCACAATGCAGTATGTGAAATAAAAAGGATCATTCGTATAAAAAATTGTGATACGACAAAAGTTTGGCTACTGTTAGTTTGTTAAACTTTTGTTTAGATAGTAAGTTATTCAAATATAAACATATAATTAAAGTAGATATAATTCAAAGTAAATAATTCTCAAATTTCAAAAAAAAAATCGTAGAGTTCTATAGAAACGTTTTTATTAATAATAAAAATTCTTTGAAATGATCAGCAAAGAAGTTTATTTAAATTTTCTTACACGAGTCTTATTATTTATTCTATATTTAGTTTTGTCTTTTTTTAGATAAATTAATCTAATTGATTTATTCGAAATGTGATATCAATTGTAATTTTATAATAATGTTGAATATAAAAATTGAGAATTCAGAATTAATTTTTAATAAAAACTGAATTTATAAAAGAAAATATATTTGCTTTAATTTGTTTTGCTGAAGTATGTTTATTTTTATACTTATACACTGGAAAATGCTCGTATTATATATAGCATGCATAATTTATTATGATATTTCTTTAAAACAAAGTATTCTCAACAAATAACATTAAATATAAGTTAATTCGAAAATAAATAAAAGTAGTAAGGATTTTTTTACATGACGCTTACACGAAGAAAGAAAGAAAAGGAATCCGATAAAATTAACCATTCCATGTTTGTCGCTGATAGTATTGGTAATTCTTGGTGATAAAGCGAAAAGTCAGTAACTGTCGCGTCTTTCTACAACTGCAAAAATATACGTATATCAAGAAACTCTTTGTAACTGTGAGAGCGAGGAACTTTGAATGCCGTAATATCTAAAAGCCAGTTAAATTTGAAAAACTATAACTTATCCAAATAAATTAGATATACACTTTGAGTGTTAAAGAAACTTTTTAATCAACGTAAAAAATAGAAAAAATTGTCGAGATTAAGCCTTATTATTTAAAAAGTATCTTTCGTTTATTAATAATTTCTTTTTACCATTTGATTACCGAGTAAAATAAGTCGTTCATGAACCGAAAGCATAAACTTGATAAGTAATGAACTTATAAAAGTAGATTCTTTCGAACATCTGAATATACATGTCTCGTTAACCGCACTGTACAATATTGCTTACTTATATTACACATTGTATATTTTGTCCTATTTACAACAACGATTACAGTTACGCATTGGTTTTGAGCAAAATTTGAACACTTGGTATTCGAGTAAAATTATTATTTTGCGAAAATCGGATTCCGAATCTCTTTAATAACGGATACGATTCTCATGGTCGAGATCGATGTCGTAACAGAGATCGGAATAGAGACGTTTCGGCGTTTCAAACGCGTCGAACGAGAATAATAAAAGTATTACGAAAATGGGACGGCAACGGCAAAGGTGTAGTACAGTCTACACCTCCGTACGTTTTATGTATGCATGCATGTATCTGACCATAAATAAAAGAACCTGCTTGCAAACGCGAGCTTCGGCTTATCTTGCGCGAAGGCACGCATAGGCGCGATAATATGAAAATTCAGGTTTCGAACTTGCTCCAAGTGACGTTCGAACACGGGAAGGAATACTCTTTGAATACTCTTTGAATACTCTTTAAATTTATTCGCTGTGGTTTTTCAGCGCGAAGAATCGTTCCTTTAGATTTTTCTTGCGCGCGATAATTTAATACGAATTTTCGGAATTTGCATTCTTTTTATAGATGAACTATTTGATAGACGAACGCGTACAATCGATGTACAATGGTAACTTACATTTACAATTATGCAACGTATAACAAGGTAGCGTTATCGGTTCGTTCGCGTATTTTTTTTAGCTCGATATTACTATTATTATCGTACTTATCATATGGTATATAAAAAGGTTTTGAATAGCTTGTTATATGAAAACTCAAGTTTAAAATAATAGAGCAATACGACGCGATACTTGTGGATAATCGAAGAGTCGCCAAACATCTTCGATACGCGCGTCGTTAATATTATTATCAGCGTTCCAAACTATTTCAACTCACGGTTAAATTTTTCAGCAATGTTTAAAAACGGTCGTACATTTTTTACCGATCTTTTACAAGCGGATGATTATTCGGCAAATACATAAATTCTTATGGACGTAAAACGTAGGCGGGGGATAGAGGGAATGGATAGAGGGAAAATTGAAATTACGACGGTGGAAGGTACGGAGGAGTAAAATGAGGGAAGCGTGTCGTTATTAAAGCGATGCTCTTCTGATTGTGTGCACTCCAGGTGATCATGGGAGACAGACCGGCAGCAGAGCGCGCCTGCAAGGATCCAAACCCCATAATCGACGGCCGTAAAGCGAACGTCAATCTGGCGATACTCGGGGCCAAGCCCAGGGGCAATCTCCAAGCGGGTAAGTCCATCCAACCTTAATTATATCATCTGCCATCGATTTTTAACCTAACACCTGTGATCTCTCTCATTAACAACGCTCGTTTTTTCCCGTTTACGAATCTCTAATGTGGCGACGATTTATTTGCATTGACTTTATGGGACTCGGAGGACGAGTGTCAAAACTCGCCCTGGCTGTAATGTGTTTGTCTTGTGCTTGTATATTTTATGAATAATCGTGAATATCGCGTGTGTTGAACGACGATAACCTTTTTTGTTATATTTATTAGCTTCTGAGTTAAAAACGGCTTTTTATGCATGCTTTTAGCCAACTTTCTTCTTTAGAATTGACGATGAACTTGTTTTTACCAAGTAATGTAGAAGATTTATGATCGATACAATATAATCATTCTTTCAAGACTATCGAATGGCTGAATAATTTTTTCAATTTTTATAAATAATTATCGAGAAATTTACTTTGTCCTTAACTGGTAAAATCAATATGTTTAAATTTTTTATTGTTCAAATACGCTATGAAATTTATATCGTGTGTCTGGATGCTTAAGATTATATTAGTGATTTCGTTATTTAAATAGATTGATTATTCGGATATTTAATATTGAACTTTAGTGTTTTTATAAGTCTACTTATACAGTATTCGAATATAGAATCAAAATATTAGTATATATGTATATATGAATTGAATAGATGTTTTATCGTAGATTAAAATATTATTGCCAATATTAAAATATTTATAATATCTTAAACGGTATTATTTACCAATAGATATATTAATTAAGGTGTGTTAATTTTTTATTCGATTAAATATTGTATAATATATTGCAAATATTTTTAATTGTGGAATATAATGTTTTTGTTTATTAAAGAAATTTTTTTTATAATAATACATAATATGTAATTTAAGTAAAATCAAATTCTCGTTTGAAAAAGTTTTATAATTATCTTTGAATAATACGAAAATCTATTCACTTAAAGAATTAAAGGAAGAGAGAATATATAACTTTTACTAATGATTTTTCACAATTTTATTTATCTGAAAGATCGATTTTCATGTTCCACGGATAACAGCTGTTACCACTCAATAATATAATGTCGAGTCTATACCTACGCGTGGAGTTTATTTTGAAACAAAAAGATCAGGCGCTCGTCAGACCTTTAACTTATGCTACCTTCCTGAATATTTTGTCACAATCTTTTCTTTGATCTTTCTTTTCTCTGTCTTTGAGGTTCTCTCTGTCTGTTCTTTCTGTCTTCCTCGAGACGGTTAGGTTATTTTCAAATCTTATCGAGACGCAATGCGTTCTTTATGTCTGCTATTATAATTATTACGATGCGTCGTTGACGCGAAGCCAAAATCGTCATCTTCGACGCTGTTGTACATTTGTCTGGGTGATATCTTTCGAAAGGTCAGAAATAATGTTTAGAATTTTCTGAAAATTTTTCATACTTTCGTGAAAAAGTTCTTATTCCGTTCAATTTTATTTTATATAATATATTATTATATAATAACGATTCGTGTATTTAAATAATTTTCAAGAGTTATAATTACATTTATCAAAAATATCGATCAAATTGTAAAAAAAAGTTTTCGATGCTGTTTTATTAATTTTATTAATAAATGATTTTTTATATGAATAAATATAGATTTTTGATAAAAAATACTTTACAATGTTAGTACATAAGTTGATGCAATTATTACATTAAATTTGTTCAAAGAAAAAATACTAAACAATATATTTAACATTTAGACCTTCAACTGCACATATAATTAGCGAAACGTGTCTATAAATAACTAAATTGGTAAAGTGGTTGTCAGTATATAGAGTGAAGTAATTACATCATATTAAATAGCAAAATATAATTCATTGGATTTGTGATGCGATGTTGTGAGATCTCTTTTAAAATTGAAACGTTTGTTTCTCGAAAAATCTGTAAATCAAAAGCATATTTTATGAGATTTTATAATCAATAATTATGTAAAAAGAATAGTTTAATAAATAGCTTGTTTATCCGCGTAAAATTTTACGTCATTATTTAATTTAATAAAGAAATAATACTTTATTTATATAATTGGAATAAATATCTATAGATTTATTTATTTTATTGTAAATATTAAAAATCTTAAAAAGCATAAAAAAAGTAATTATTACAACTTTTACGATGTTTGAATAGTTTGATAAATATATCGATAAAAAATCGTTAGAATTATGTTTGTCCTATTCGATAGTTGTATTATTTGTTGTTCGTATTAAATTCTACAAGAAGTAAAATTATTAGTTCGTACGATTTTATTCGACTTTTTAAACAAGATGCTTTCTTCAACCAAAAACTAAAAGACATGTGAAAATTCTGATAATTGGCGGCACATTACCATTGGTTAAACAAAGGCCGACAGAAGCATAAAAATAACAGTTTATCTCAGATTTATAACTCATGCGTTTCTTGTACGTTCCGTTTTCATTCTTTTTTGTAAAATTTTACGAAACTGCACTAAACGAGAACATCTTTATATATACTCTGACTCCTTAGATTTTAAGAAAAGTCTTTGTGATCTATTCTTATCAATTTTGTAATTTACTTAAAAGGTTAAAAGAATTTCAGGAAAAAATTAACAGAATTATATTCAATGTGTTTAAAAATATGGCAGTCTAACTCTGATACGATGATAAATTTTTCTTCTTCGCATAAAAAGATAGCGAATAATAAAACGGTTCGATACAATTAAAAAAATTGAGTAGCTACCTCGAATTTTATGTAAATACCAGTATAATAAAATAATGGATTTTATAGTTTTTGTTGTGATACAGTTTATACCGAGCAAGTTTTAGGTGTAGCCAGTAGATTGCGACTGAAAATATCACCTTACTTTACGCAATCGCAGAAACAAGCCAGGCGTTCTGAATTCCAGTGAGACGACCGCGTATTTGACGCGATGCGTGAGTTTAGCATGTATTAAAGAAAAACACTTTCACAACGAGTAAAGCACAATTATTATTCTTTTCGTGCCACGGGCCCTCAGCCAAGATAGATTTTTTCTCTTTCGTTGGCGCTCGCACTTTTAGTCTAAAAATGCTCGATAACTTTTGCAAAATGTCGCACAGCGGGAGTTTCGATTGGGCATGGAATATATAGATCCTGCGAGTAAGGAAGACGAGCAGAATATTTTATTAATCCGTACTCTCGTCTTTATCGGAATACCTTTCGAATACTTTCACATTTATCGCGACGTTTCAATACTAAATATAATAATAATTATAATTAAAAGTAATTGCACTTACTGTTATTATCATTCTTTTTAGAAACAAGTTGAAAATAGATGTTTCGTTTCTATGACCAAAGTTACAATCGTAATATTTGCGATAATTATTAGCGATATACCTATTTTTATTGTCGGATCACTTTTCAATAAAAGAAATTAATTTTTTTTTATAGGTATAGAATATTTGAAATTCTGTTTTCAAATTAAAGGCTTTATCTTTTTAATTCCTACGAATTTAACATCAATTTTTAACATCAAGTTTTATTTATCCAAGTTTTTTTATTTAGCTTATCAAAAAAAACAGATCTCGAAGTAAATTATAAGTATAAAAATACTGTGCAGTATCGATATAAAATTATGGTTCGTTAAATTTTATTGTTTAATTAATAACAGTATATTCTAGACGTTAATAAAACATTGTAGGCATAAAATATTTTTCAATTTGATCAACGTACATAACAATAAATGACTCTTCGCATACTCCTAAAGTTTTTCGAGGTATAATTTTTGCGAGATCATCATTAAAAATAAATAAACAAAACAAACAACGAAAGCTTGTGAGAATGATGTATGATTGTAATGCAAGTTACATGTAAAAGATTCGCATCGATATAATACATACGATCAATGACTTTTCTTTTCAATTTCATTTACAGCATTTCCATTCGCCGCTGGTATTCGCGCCGGATATCCCGCAGTTCTACCTGGGCAGTATGGGTAAGTTTGTTTACATAAAAGAAAGGATAATTCGAAAATTTTAAGTAACGTTGAAAGAAAAAGGTCCTCACCTCGTCTTACTACTTAGTTTCCGAAGACGAAATTTTGACGAATTCTAATTGTGTTTTTTTTTTGTTCTTCGATTTTTAACCAAGATTTTTTTCAGAATGCGCCAATAAAGGGATATTAGGGATATCGAGGGATATCGAGGGATATCGAGGGATATCGAGGGATATTAAGGGATATTTAAAATATAAAACAAAATTTTTTCTCTTTCAAATTATATTTTTTTCACATTGATTAATTTTATAACATTTGATACAAACCAAATTATCATCTTCGTGCATCGCTACAAATGGTGAATATTTTTAATCGATTTTAATACGAACTCGATAGTTCACGTTTCAAGTTAACATTCGTTTAATTTAACGTTTTTATTCTTAACAATGAATTATTCCAGAAATTTTATAAAGAGTTAAAAAATAAACTTGTAATTAGCTATAAAAAACATTAAAGTACAATCAAATCATTCGCGTTTAATTTTAATTTCCGACATTCATTGAAAAAAGTAATTTCGAAACAGAAATTGTAATCGTGAATATATTTAGTTGATAAAATGACTACTACTATTACTACTATTACTTCTACTACTACTATTACTACTACTACTACTACTACTACTACTACTACTACTACTACTACTACTTGGATATTGGGAAAAATAAATTAATATTCTAATACAATTAATACTGTACAACCATATGTTTAACAAATTTTCCTAAATTTGAATAATGTATGACGTTTCAGCATCCTGACGCGCAGCTATATTCTCGGGACTTGCGTTACCTGAAAAAGCTCACCAGTGAATGTTAAAAAAAAATATGATCTAGCGAGCATAAAATGAATTAAAGGGAGAGAGAGAAAGAAAGAAAGAAAGAAAGAAAGAAAGAAAGAAAGAGAAAGAAAAACAAAAGAAAGAGAGGGAGGGAGAGGGACAGGAAAATGTCGCGGCACACGCACACGTAATACGAAGCCAAGAAGTACCTACGTACGAATATTTTTATTCTTTCCGTATTTATAATGCCTTTTATATAAATATTGCAATTTATTACTAGTTGTGAGGATCGTGATTTATCTTTTTTTGGTTGTGTTTTTTTTTTTTACTTTTTCATTACTTTTTCATTACTTTTTCATTACTTTTTCATTACTTTTTCATTGTTTACTTCTTTTGTTTACTTTACTTGAGATGAAGTGGTGGTGATTGATATTACAATATTACGATTATTTATTACTTTTGATATGATTGAGATTGTTGAGAGACTTGAAATTTGTTTGTTACTCTTTTTTTTAACCGTTTTTCACGTTTTTCTTTTCTTGGTCTTCTTTTACCTCTTTTTTACATTTGTTTCTCTTGTTTCTTACGTTTTTTTCGTTGTACATGACATACTACTCTTTTTTTTTAATTTAATCAACATAATACTACTATAATAATTAATTTACTTAACAACAGTAATTGATTAATGGCAGTAATAATAATAATCAATATTAATTAACAAAAGCGGCATTAACGCGTGTATCCGATCGTTGTTTTTTTTACGCGTGTACAGGGCAGAGCGATCGCGCTTACTATGTACGAGTGTAATGGTAACGAGCCGGAATAAACGTACTTGACCCACTGTCAATACCCAATCGCCAGGTATACTACAATCGCGACCGCCGTTAACGTTCTATACTCTCGTATGCAGCCTTTCTCACTCTCACTACTTTTTACCTTTCGATTTTTCTACACACTCGTTCGTTTCTTACTTCTCTATCTTTTATTATTTTTCATTTATAATGTTTCATGATTTTTTCTTTACACTTGCATCTCTGGGCTCTTTACGCGCAGATACACATTCCACGAGAGATGCGTAGTTTTACTTCGTTCGCTTGAATCGTATCGTATCGTATCGTATCGTATCGTATCGTATCGTAGCGTATTGTATCGTAGCGTATTGTATCTTAGCTTAGCGTAGCTTAGCGTAACTTAGCGTAGCGTGCTTCCAAGGGTTGTTTGTTTGTGTGACTTTTTTTATCTTTTATTTTTAATTTCTCACCGTCCGTGCAGTCCGTGCATGTATCTGCGACATACAGTTTAAAAGCGAATGCAAAAGTAAAGTATCGACGATCGAGCATTACTATATTTGTGATTACATTGATGATTGTGCGAATTGAAATGTTTTTTATTCGTTTGTCTTATCGTATTTCAAAACGCTCGGAGCTCCGAGCCTCGAGCCTCGAGCCTCGAGCCTCGAGCCTCGAGCTCGGGACCTATTTTATTCCAAGCGTTCGCGACGATGGGCTTCGAGCAAACGATTAACGAGTCGAAGACACAATTTTTCGACGAAACGAGACGGATGGGGGAAAAAAAGGAAAGCGTTAATTACAGACGCAAATTAATTAGAAAGAATATTCTCGCTTAGGTGATACGTGTTCGCATCGCGCGCCAAACTTAACGCGGATATCGGGTATTTTTAACGCGCTCATTTTTACCTGCTTGAAACACGATACGTCGGATTTCATCAGGCTTGCATTCGCGCGCGTGCAATTCTGCTCCAGCTCAATTCTGGGCGATGCGCGCGGAATTTCGCCCGGGCGGACGTCGCGACGCGGAGGAGTCGTCTCTTCTCTCGGAATCCGCGCCTCGGCGTCGTTCAACTTGGCAGCTGGCGATATTCGCGTATCTCGTTAATCAGTCTTGCGTCTTCCCCGCGTCGTTGTCGTGGTGGTCGTGGTGGTCGTGGTAGTCGTGGTAGTCGTCCCCTCCACCTCCTTCTCCTCCTCCACCTCCACCACCTTCTCCACCGCCCCTGCGAACACGTCTTCTCCCTTTTTCTCGTTCCCTTATCGCGTTTCCTCCGCACGGCTCTCACCGAATTAGAACTAGGAACGCGCGCGCAGACGAGCAAAGACACGTGCATCAATTTTTCAGCGAGCCGCTCGTTCTTCCGGCCACGACGCGCATCGATTTTTATCGTTCGGCTCCTTCTTTCTACCGACAGAGACACGGATGAACGCGAATTCCCGATGCGCCCTCGATTCACCTTTTACGCGAGGAGGCGGCCCATCTCGGAAATAACCGAGAACAAGCGAAATTGATGGATAATGGGATTTTCGATTTTGGCATCGCGGTTCTCGGTCTCGATGCTTTCCGTCCGAGGGCATATTTGTGCCATGCATGCATGCCAAAGTTGCATATTTTACGCTTTTAATTGATTTTACTTTCGGTTTTGAAAGGATTCCAAGCGGTAAGAGAAACTGCTCTTTAAGATATCGAGTCGTGATTTTGTTTTCTTCGAATTCTCGCCAGTTGGAATTCACTTTAACGAGAAATATTTTTCGCCAAGAAAATGAAAAGATCTTTTTTTGATTCAATGTTACCTTTTTTTACAACTTATCGGCTATTGTTACGCATTCGCGTTTTGTAAATATTTATTTAATATAATTTATTTCTCGGGATATTTATTTTACGCGATGAAGAATATTCGTAAAAGTTTTATAAGCATATTTTGATGTTCGTATCTAGCGATTTTTTGTCCAGAGCCTTTAAATATTTATAAGTAAAAAATATGGCGATCGAGTTAATAATTCTGTTTTCGATGGTACATTTATCTAAACTATACGTATATAAAAAGTACATTATTGCAGTAGTTGGCTAACCAAATAAACTTATTCGTAAAGAAGTACGGCGATACGAAATCGTATCCTTTACAATAGAAGGAAACACGTCTTCGATAATCGAGCAACGTATAACTTATAAAGTAGTACGTAGAACCGTTTAAAGTAATGAATAATGAAATATACTCGGTAATTCTGGTCGGAATTTCGATTTTCAAATTCGCGAGCGATCGTTCTCGTTCCTTCTCCCTTCGCAGCGCCAAAATCGAAGATCTCCAATGGTGCAAGAATAACGAATCGAGAAAGAGGAACCGATGAGGAAAATTTGAGAGCGATCGATCGGATCGATCGGATCGAATCGAACGTATCGGCATCGTGACCTACAAATGTGCGATCGCTTCTCGCGCGAGCCTTAATAAATATAGAAAATCATTTTGCGACAGGGCAATAACTATACTTCCTTATCGTGAGCACACGAGGCACGCAGTGCGTCCGTCCGTCCCCGTGACGCGGTAAAATTACACGCCTAACCTTTAATGATTAATAACCGGTGCTGTGGTGTGTGGTGAAGGCTTACACTACACTTATTGTTGTCGCTATTGGTGTTGTAATTTTCTTTCTTTTCCTCTTTTTTTCTTGGTGTTGTACGTGGTGATTTTTTATATATTTTTTCTTATTCACAAATAATTTTAATATAACACGAGTGCGGAATTACAATGGCTGTTCGTTGAGGCTTTCAAATTTCAAATTGTCTTTCGAATGTGTGCCTCAAAGATCATGTAACAATTGATATCTTACGCGGATAATCTTATTATAACTTCTATGTGTTTGATTAATGTTTTTTTTTCTTCGTTTCATTCATGATTTCTTTGTAATACCCTTAAAGTAAATTACGTAGATATTGTATAGGCAACGCGCGCAATATAAAACGGCGCTTGATATAACCCTTCGTTTTTTAATTAAGTATTTCATATTTTCCGATTACGGTAGGTAAGGTAAGGAATCTTAGTTTAAATGCATAGTCTTAATGAATTATATTACGCTTTTTTTATGTACACATTAAAATGTAAGATATATTCCGTTGGTGGAATCGATATTGTTAAAAATATTTTATCGTATTAGAAGTACATCTCTCGTAAAAATAAATATACGTACAAAGATTAAGATGCCAGTGAAAAAAATTGCATAAAGCATAATTCTTAATATTATTACTTTTAAGCGGATTATATATTTTCGATCCTACATACGGAATTTTTTATCCGGATTATATGCATACAATAGTAATTATATCTAGTTTTTTTTTTAAATAGGAAAAAAACGATACACTCATAACCTTAGATTTACGGAATTCGTTAACGTTCCTATCGATTAGTGTTTTTTTTAAATAAAATAATTATGACATACGCTATTATATTATGCGTATTGTTATTTTCTATTAAAGTTGATGTTTCTAAAATAAGTGATATAAGAAAGAGCCGAAAGTATAAATCATTCGACGAAAATATACTCGTTTTAGAATAATAATCCAGTGTTGAATAATCGTTTATAAAAATATGGAATGAATATAAGTATTTGACATGAAAAGCTAAAATTATGTATTCTTTAAACTCTCCGTTTCTAAAAAGTCCGTAGTAAGTGAATGCCAATAAAAATAATGGACTATGTAAATGATAATTATTAGTTGTCGTTATAGAACAAAAACTTTCGTTCTTTAAATAATAATAATAATAATAATAATAATAATTATTATTATTATTATTATGATTATTATTATTATTATTATGAAAATGAAGAACTATTTCTAATTCTTCGTGAAATAATATTTTGGTGGAATAAATTTTTATTACTTTGCTTTTGGTTATATACGACTACGATCAAAGCTCGTGAGATTTAACTAAAACAAACATCAAGGGGCAATAAATTTAAATACGTTTGTGCATAGACTTTACTAGTTTTCGAAAAAATGGTCTAGTTCGAGAAATTTCGATTCGTTTGAAAGCCATTTCCTATAAACACAATGATTGTTCTCGTGGAAAAAAATAGCCTTTGAAGTAACGTTATCGTTTCCATACGTGAAATGAACGAAATTCTCTTTTTATACATTAATGAAATCATCCTACGGTATCGCCTCGTTCGATATTCTTAAACGAAACAAAGAAACCGTTTCTCTCAGAGTCATTATTATGAATAAACAAGGAAAATCTCGACACGCACGAGTAAGAGTGATAGTAACGATCACGAGGTTGTCTAAGAATAAAGAACCATTAGTACTCGCGAGTCGAAGAAAAGTCGCGTGGCACGAGGTTGGGCGATGGCTTCGGTCCTTCCGCTAAGTGCAAGCGCTCGTCATCGTTCATCTCGGGTTTTCCCCGCTCTCCGCCTCCCATCAGCCAGCATCCTTTTCTGGAAATCCAGAAGCAAGTCGTTCCGGGCCGCGTAAGACTGTGCGCATCCACGAACGCAGCTCTTCCAGCGCGCGTGAATTATTAATAAGTCCCTGTGGGTCGCGGTTACTGGTCATTAGGGTCTTTTTTGGTCGCGTCGCCGTCAGAGACAGATCGGAGAGCACTTGGGGAGTGTAACTCAACACCGGCGTCTCGTAGCGCGTAGTTCCTCGGGTCGCGCAACGCATCCGTCCCCTCCGCTGCTTGAAAAAATCGCTGCTCGCCATCTTGAAGCCGCCACCGTAGCCGCCACCACCGTCGTGGTCGTGGTCGTCGTCGTCGTCGTCGCCGTCGTCGTCGCCGTCGTCGTCGTCATCGTCATCGTCGTCGTCTTCTTCTTCTTCTTCTTCTTCTTCTTCTTCTTCTTCTTCTTGTTCTTCGTCTGTTTCCCTGGCTGGGGTCCAGCTCGGCAGCGGCTTAATTTAGCCTCCACCTGTCCCTGTCGCGTCAGGCGCGCGTTCGAAAGCGTTCCTCTCGGCGAGACTCCTTTTTTCCTCCTCCTCCGCCTCCTCCTCCTTCCTCACCCTCCCTCACCCTCCCTCTCCCTCCTTCTCCCTCCTTCTCCTCCTCAATCTCCTCCACCTCCTCCACCTCCTCCACCTCCTCCACCTCCCGTCACCCTTGAGCGCGCGACGAGCGACGCGGGGTCTGGACGGGGAAAAGAACCGAATGGCCTCTGTACGCATTGTTCCAATGGCGCGTTAACGATGTCGAGGCTCGGCTACCGAGCCAAGAGTCTCCGCTAATCGTCTTGAGGAAGAGCTTTAATTGGCGCTGCTTAGGCGGATGTTACGCCGGGATGGCGTTAGCTTGTTTATTGCTGCGAGAAATGCTGCTTTTCCGAATTGAAATTTTAAGTACCGCCACTCATTTTATTATGACGATTTGATAATCTTTTAACGTTCTTTGTTTTGAATGCTTCGAATTCGGTCGGAAAGAGAAAATGGGTTACCGTTCGAATGTTGTATCGACGATTTCATTCAAATACTTAGTTATCCGCGAGTAATTAAACAAAGCAATATTATTAAAATGTAACTATAAAAAAATTTCTTGCGGAAAGAGACTTTGAATAGTTCTTATCATTATCAAAGACTGAAACAAACAATTTTTTATATTATAAATGTAGATTATTTTCAACCAATTGATTTATTTGTTACAAATTAAAAATAATTTCTATCAACTACTCAGTTTTTATAATAATTATCGAAAGACATCTCACGATCGTCAAACTCTTATAAAATTATTCGAAGCTAGAATTTTATCTTTCGGTTAAAGCTGAATTTTTTATTTAAAAAATCAATAATCTCAAACGAAAACTTCCGATAAATACTTTCATAAATTTTCTTTTTTATTCGTAAAGCTAATTATTATAGTAAGCTCTGTCAATTTTTTAAAATTGCCGTTCATAAATCAGAATTGTGTCGTTACGTGGTCAAAATAGATTTCAACATTTGATATTTTCTAAAAATTTAAAATATATTCGTTAATAAATCGATTTAACTCTGTAAAATATTGTAAATTTTCGATTGGAACGTACGATATAAAATCTTTGAACAAACAAATAAATAATCTTAAAATTTAGAACACTGAGAATTGTCGATCAATCGTTATTATCCTTGAGAGAATGCTACAAAAGATTTGCAATATAACGAAGAAACTTTACGAGTCGGCACACCGATAAATAGGCAATACAATATCTGTTTTCAAATCTCGTTCACTGCCAAAGTGGTTGAACTATGCGAAAGAAAGATATATTATTAGCAATGATTTCAAATGAACGTTAATTGGTGTTTCACGAGCGGATGTTTACTAGACCATTAATTAATTAGATATTTATACATTTATATTTTATCTATTTTGTTTATTTTGCGGAAGTAAACTGCTCGTAAAGCGCGTGACTGGTTTTTAAATTTCAATTTTTTAATCATTATTGGAGTAACATTGATGAATTACGATAAATTTATTCTTATAATAAATATATTTATTATAATTTTTGGATAACTATTAAGAATGGACAAAATAATATTCTATTATTTTTTGAAAAAAATATCGTTTAATTTTTAATAAGATAATGCTATAAAATTCTGTTTCTAATTTTTTGAAAAACATACATTAATTTAAAAGTATATCTTGTACTTATAAAACAATATTTGATCGATGAATTTAATCGTACAAAATGATTCAAGTTTAGATATGAATTATTTAGCGAGATTATAATGTAAAAAATTTCTAAAAAATATTTAAAATGAATAGTAGTAATTGTCAAAAAACAATTAGAGTAAATATTTCACTATAATACTTACAGTATTTTTACAAAAGTAGTCTAATTTATATTGAAAGTTAAGATATCAAAGCAAATACAAAATATTCTCGGTCGTGCTCTAAAACAATTGTTATCTTACTATTTAAACGAATAATTAAAATAATACTTGTTTTTTTGGTGCCCTCGTAACGTTGATCATAAAGTATTTTGCAACCGTTAATGTTTATAGTTGTTTTAAAAATGCTTGTAAAATGAATATTTCGCGTTAGTTACTGTATGTTATATACTACATATATGTAGTTGCTAAATGTATATATCTACTTGTATTTTGGAAAAATAATTATCGAATTCAAGAAAATATTTTTTACAGCTGTATTATTAAATATTCGATCAATCGAAATTATATTGAATCAATTTGAGAAAATATTATTTATAATAATTATCGATAAAGCGAATGTTATAATTCTGTAATATTATTCCGTATTGAGTAAATATAATCGTAACTGAAATAAATACTTATTTAATACAATGAAAATAATCATTTTCTTGAATTCGTCTGTTCTTTACTTTGTTAAAATAATTATACTATTTATCCTCAAATACGTCTAGTCGCAGATACCATATTTTATCGTTTTGCTGCATACACACATTTCTTTATCTAGTAAAACACGTGCGATCCCAAAAATGGGAAACGATGCACACGTGCAATAATCGAATAATCGGGTCGATTCCAGCTTTTGGGCCTCGTTGGGTTCTCACCTGTGAACACACGTACAGCTAAAACAATACGATTCAAATCGACGAAAATAACAATTAGTTTGAACGAGTAAATACTGCGGTAAGGAAGAAACATAACGATATTCTCAATATACAATGGAAAATTGTAATCATTGTTAATATTTAAATGCTTACCGGAAAACCGGAAATACATGAACTCATTGTATTTCTGATAATGAATCTTGTCTTCTTGGATTCTCATGGCTGTGGTTGCATATTTTTTAGATCTACTCGATACCGTTAAAATATAGGATTGTGGGCATTTAAATTAGAATAATTAAAATATTGATTTATAATTTGCATGGATAGAAATTTTTATTTATAAAAATTAGTATGTGATTGTGGTTTAAATTCAATAACGAAAACTCGTGTCGATTATCCAAATAAACGTTTTCTTTATTTTTAAATTATCATCGTAATATTGGATGTGTAAACATTAGAATTATTTTCTTACTGATATTAATATTCAAATCAGACATATTTATTCATCTAACATCGTTTTGATAAGTAAAGAATCGAACTTATTTCATTACGACAATATTAAATGTTTTGTACGTTTCCCAAACTAGGAAATTTATTAACTCAGATGGCTATATTTGTAGATAAAAATTTTATAGTTCAAGCATCGAACGTTTTTATTAAGTCACGGTGTCACGACTTCCAAGCATTTTTGTGTTCACAATTTCGTTGCAAAGAAAATTTTTATTCTCCATCAGCTGGAAAAATAATTGTGTTTGGTCTTGTTAAAATTGTAGTTGAAGTTCTCGCAAATTCTTGTTATTATTTACATTTTAAAATGTTATAATTTGCTTTCTTAACACGATAATCAATAATTGTTACAGTTTAAATTTTAATACGCGAAATGAAAACGCGATCGTCAATATATTGTTGACAGTGTAAATCTTTTACGAGCAAATTAAACGTTATCTGTTAAATTATAGGTAGAAACCACGAATTTCGTTGTTATTGGACTAAAAATAATCGGCGACAAATGTATTTTAACTTAAAATGAACGAAAAATGTATAGAAAAAATGTTGTGATTAATTACAACGAAGAAACAAATGTCGGAATTATCGTTCCTTTTCGCTTTTCGCTTTTCGCTTTTCGCTATACAGTGGCTGAACTACTTCGCGGCTAATAATATCTCCGACGAAAAGAAAAAAGCTCGTTACGTTAATCATCGATAAAATACGGTAAAGCATAATCGTATAAAAAGTGCTTCACCGCTGTTCTTAAAACGAGCTTTCGAAGCGATAAATCCAACGATTTGGAGCAATCGAAAAGCTGCTCGACTCGTCGACAGACTCGCGAAGGAGATGCGCAGGAGCACCGGAAAATGGGAAGGCCTGTGTGAAATTGGCCACGGGGGATGCGAACCGCGAACCGCCTCGCGAGGGTCGATCGGAGGGCGGAGGAAGATCCAGGAGCCCCGGGATTGGCGGATCATCCCATTGGATTATCCTCGTGCGCCGGCGCATCGACGTCCCAGTGCTGAATTTTTATTTTGTCCACCCACGTATCCGTATATGCCTTGCGCTTAGGCTCCGGGTGAGTCGCCGATTTTCGAGTTGCCATTGTCGATTGTCGTGCTAATGAATCTAGCGATCGCACTCGGGTCTATCCTCATTGGAATTCAAAGTCTGCGAATCGTATCGTTAATGATACCTTTGGGATTTTGGTGTCGAGTATGAGTTATTACCCTAATCTAGATATTGCGTAGTTAATAGTATTTATCTCAAATTTATCTCAAATTTATCTCAAATTTATGCCAACGCAACGGGAACTTGACTTATTGATTTTAGTTTTCTAATGGAGATGGAGAAATTTTACCGAGCTTCTGAATTATCTACGAAGTCATAAAAAAAAGCTCGTAAGCGTAGTCCGCAAGTATAGTATTCGCGTCAAAAATTGACTATTCTATTTTAAATTTTTATTTAAAGACCAAAAGTTTCTTAGTCATAATTTCATATATTCTTTCTACATCGATAATCGAATGCGTGTATTTCCGTCTAATCGTTTCGTTCTTGAATCGCGCCAAGTTTCGCTTGCGAAAATCAAGATACACAGGGGCGGGTTGAAAAAACGGTTCTTACGCGATAATACGTAATATTAAAAATAATTTTTTTAACGTATAACTTATTACTCTCGTTAAAATTTATCGAATAACGATCGTCTTCGATTTCTCCACTCGACTTTGTCAACTTTACAATTTGGAAACGCAATCTTAATTTGGAAACTTTGCCTGTATTGTAATTATATTGATTAATTTCTGCTCTAATCTTTCGAAGTAAATAATATTCGTTGCTTGAAATATGAATTTGTTTGTAGAAAGGAAAGCAATATGAATCGAATGTATCGGGAAACCGAAAATAATGTAGGCTAATAAGATAAAAAATAATAATATAAAATAATAATATAAAAAATTTTGCAATAAAGATATTCGTATTGTATTTAAAATTTTTCTTTTAAAGTTTATTGGTACCAATTACACAATCGTATCTGTAAATTTAATAAAAAGACCTAAAGATTTTATTACTTTGTAAATTGAATCACACTTGAACCAATTCGTCTTACTCTATTTCACGTTTCATCGATAAAACTGGAATTTCGATGTAAAAAATTTAGAGGACGATAAAAAAATATATTCGATTTAAATGAATTCTTCTACGATGAAGCACAAATTGAAACACCCTTAACTTTAATTATCGCGTGTAAAAGAAAAACATTTAAATTAAGTATCGAAGTCGTTACGGATACTCTTAACGTTCTTTATTTGTGCAATCCACTTAAAGGCAGCGGATGCGGGAGAGGCGCGATAAATTCGACTCGAAGGAACGTAATATCAAAGTGCGCAAACGTAAGGCCGTCGTCTTATTTGGTGGCGGATTATTACGCGCGACAAGTTCACTCGGACGGGAGTGAGTCGATGAAATTACACACACGGACGATAATCGCGTAATAATTTATCGCAGGTTTGCTCACGCGAGTGTGTCCAAGTCGACTTCCCCGAGTTGGGGAGTTGGGGAGTCGGGGAGTCGGGGAGTCGGGGAGTCGGGGTGAACAGTAGCTTGTAAAAGGAATAGCCGATAAGAGCGCATCTTGCAACGCGCGGTATAATTAAGGAAGAAGCCTCGTTGCATTATCATTGCCTAACGAGGAAAGAGCGAACGATTATAGTTATGCCGTTGAGGAGCAAAAATAGTTGAACGAATCCTTTTTCTTTGTTTTACAACTCGGTATCAAATTATCAATTATATACGTTGTTGGATTCGATGTTTTTAAATATGTATGCGTGTGTGTATTTTAGTGACGCATATTTTAAAAACACGATTATAATATTAATTAACTGAATAATGAAAACTTTGAGTAATTGAAGAAAGCTTTTATGGTACTTATAGCTTATCAAATAATGAATCTTGTATCTTTTATCGAATTTTAAAAATGAAAGGCAGTATTTTAGATAAAGTCATGTGCGGACTTCTCTAGAGAATGTTTATCAATTCATTCGATATTTACGACTCGTAGAACTAAGCTACGAGTCATCAATTCTGCAACTTCTCGACAAATACGATCCGGTGTAATTTCGTCTAATCGAGTCGAAAAATTTACTCGGCAACCGTAACAAAAGTAAAACACGACTCGCACGATCGATCGAAATGCCTTTGACGATTCGCAACCGCGTCGTTACGTTGTAACGATTGTTTATATTTCGTTCCCCGTTCCACTTCGTCCACTCCGCAGGACAAACATTGGGAATTGTCTTGGCGTTAATGTGACCAGGCGGCTGCCGAACTTCACGACAAGATAAGGGTTGCGTTCGGGAGGGAGTTACGTCGTAAATTTATGTACGCGGACTTTCACGAACGCGCATGTGCACGAGATCGTAATCGAGTCGACGGCCACTTTGTGCCGGAAATCGAGGGGTGAGCGTTGAGTCTCTGCATTCGAGGGTTTTACGCTGAATTTTTGTGGGGGGTTGCGCCCGAGAATCGGATTGTCCGTGGGGGACGCGTCTACGCGCTACTACTACGTGCTACTTTGGATTGTTATGATTTTGAAAGGGAAGGAAGGGTCTTTTTCCTTCTTTCCGTATTTCTGCCCTATTTCATTATGTTTATCTCGTCCAAGATACACTTATGAATAACTCTTATTAAATTCTCCACTTTCGAGTTGAATGAAAAGGAAGGCAATTTCGGATGGAAAAATGGTAAGCCATTTTTCTTAATTCTATTTTCTTTTTACGATACTTTATTTTATTAAATATATTATTAATCATATATTTTTATCTCGTTATCGTATAAATGGATTATTTTTTTATATTTGAAGGTCTCCTGCAATTCATCGAGAATCGTGTACGACGCGTTCATAAAATTCTTCCGTTACCAAACCAATGATATGCTTTCCATCTCAATTTCTCGTTTACTCTTTAGAAAGGATTAGATTTTGAAATCTGGAACGAGAAATATCAAACGAATAAACTTTATCTGGATCGATAAACGGAGTTACATTATTGATGATAAAAAAAGAACGTAACTGTAAATATTTTTTAAAGATAAAATTTTTAAATCGTTATTTCTTAGTAAGTTTATAGTTATTATATAATAATTTTAAAAAGTTTATTTTCATTCGTATAAAATAGAAATTTGATCGATTCGTATAGAACTTTCTTATCAATTAAATAGTTTTGATTTACTTCGTTACGAATAACACGTTTATCAAAGAAACACTATCGTATTAAAATTCAAAAGATTACTATGTCGATAGATATTTTTCACTTGGTTATATTTTTCGGTTAGTCTAGAATAGCCAGAAAAAAATAAAATTTAGCGATAAAAAGAAATAAAAGTTAGGCCGGAATTTTACAAACTCTGGAAAAACGATAGGAGAAGAATCGAAATCGACATCAAGCGAATTCTTCAAGCGAATTCTTCAAGCGAATTCTTCAAGCGAATTCGTCAACATCCACATGGATATCGCTGGTCGCGATTTTTTTTTTTTTCGATCGCTGTACGTATAATAGGGAAATTGCGTGGAAACCGAGAATGAAGCAATAAGAAGCGCACGTACACGTTCGATGTTCGCGGACGATTCGCGGCAGAATAGCCTTCGAGCAGAGACACGCGAGCCATCCATAATGTAGTGGTCGAGCGTTGAGATGCGACGGATAGATAAATTCGATCGGGTAAAAAGTGAACCACGGACGGAAGACGAACGCGCAAAGCTCGAATATCGTCGTCCGCGGATTACCCCGGGCCGATTAAAAGCTCGGCTTCGAAATCGCCGCTCGATCGCGTCGGATTTTGGTGGTGTCCGATTTTGCTCGATGCCCTTCGCTCGGATGCTTCGATGGGAAAGATTTGGCTGTCGGCCGATCGACGCGATAACGGCGCGCATGTAAATACGAGCAGTATTTAAGTAAGCGATGGCTTTACGAATAGTTTGAAGCTCGAAGGCCGAGAACGCTTCAATTTATCGTGCAAGTGTTTTCGATTTCCAAACAAACCAATAATATATAGAGTTTTATTACGATATATAAATAAAAAAAACAGTCGTAAAATTTTAGAAGCGAGTATATACGAAAAACGTGCGAATAATAAGTTAAAAATTGACGAGCTATTGTAAATTAATGTCAGTTGACGGTTATTACTATTCGTGTTGCAAATTTATACTTTACTATCAGTTCTCTGACGAAATGCAGGTATAAGTTGTACTTCATTCGATAGTAATGATTTTATTTTTATCCGTGATCAACGTACGATGTTATTTCGCTAGAAAAACATGCACAAATATAGATTAACGTTGCTTAAAAATTTTATAAGCGGCGATCGTTACGAAAATTCAACCATCCTCAATTTGCATATGAAATTGCAATTAAATAAATTTGATTAGAAATTATATAAATTGGAGATAAAGTGCCGATTCCGGATAATTTGAGTAAATTTGAGGCTCGCGATCGATTTTCGCGTGGGACTAATCGCCAATCGAGACTCGCGGTCGGTCGACGTCAGATTTTTCAAATTACGCTCTTCGCCAAAAACGATGGATGTAGGATGGATGTAGGATGGATGTAGGATGGATGTAGATAGAATGAGCGGAATTCGGTAAGGTGTCGTCACGGGTTCGCGGAGGTCGAACTCATCGCGACTCGTCCCACTAGTGCCGATATATTGATTCGAGTAAAGAAGCGCGGCCCGAGCGCCATCGATCGGTTCGATGTACGAACGGACACAAGGCGAAAAAGAGTTCAGGGCTGTCCCCGGGAAAACCGGCGATCGCTCCGTGGGAAGGACAAGGGGGGCTAAAGAAAAAAGAAATGCAAACATATAAACGATACACGTGTATCGATTCGAGGATGGACGTGGCTTACGTGCTTCGTGCGCGCGCGTATAATTGCGGGACGAGCAACGAAGTACGGGAAGGGAACCGGAAACTCGGCTGGGGACAAACTCGGGAGGATTGATTTTTCGATGCAGGGACGATTACGGGTATCGGGACGATTGGATGCTATCCTTCGCTTCGGTGGGCAATTGATTGATTCGGAACGAGATACGAGTCGCGGTGAGATTAATTTTTAAACGCGTGCCGATTTTTTAGCGGAAGGGATTCCGGGAGTAAACGGGTATACGATAATCCATACGATAATCCATACGATAATCCATACGATAATCCATACTTTATAATTTACCAATTATCAAGCGTAACTATACCTTTTAAAACAAACTGAGCATTAGTTTTAAAAGTTTGGTTCGAACGAGTCAAAAATAAAAAGTAATGTTTACCAAGAGCCGTTTTCATAATTTGAGTGACCGAATTTTTAAACTCTGTACGAATCATATATTTATTTAAAAAAGCGAATTATATTATATAGCTTTGTAATAATACATCGAGGGTTAACGAACGTGGACATTTTTTTATATCGATGATAAAATTTATTTATTAAATAGGACATCGCAATTGACGTCTTTTTAAAAATTCAAGTAACCGAAATAAATGATAATTATGCTATAATGCAATGGTATTTAGAATTCAAATAAATTGTTTCAACCTAAAAAATGTGTACGTTATGAAAAATTAAACTGTTTTGTTTTATTAATAAATTCGGAATAAGAATAACTATTTACAGTGATATTTGTAGCTGAGTTTTAACGTTGCTCAGTCATCGAATAGAAATAAGCACATGACTAGGAAAATGAGGTTGCAAAGTATATGAGCAATTGAACCAGTATACTTATTCCTTTATGGTTCCTTTATGAAATTTTATCACTGGTAATCGTGAACTTTGTAAAAATAAGCATTACTTGGTCGAAGTTACAATAAAAAACCATTTTTAATACGTGATTAACAACGTTTATTTAAATAATAAAATTTTAATATTTTTGAAACTTCAGATTTTAGGATGTTTAGAATAAGTGGTCATGCTATTTCGGGTTTCGAGCGCGTATTTTTATTCGAAATTCAAAAATCCATGATTGCTTAAGTTTATTCTAGATTATGTAACAAATTTATTTTTAATTTGAAACTAAATTATAAATTTCAGATACACACTCACTACACACCACACACCACACACCACACACCACACACCACACACAGGATTTAATACAGAATTTAAGTTAACGGAGAAAATCATTTAAACTTTATACCTAAAAAGAAAATAACGTATTGTATTTTTATTAAAGACTGATGGAATATTTGCTTATATTTGCGATATTTATTCAAGTATCGTTGTGTACCTTTAATTAATCGTATGTCATTAGGTCTCTGATAAACATAGATATCGTTACGAAACCATTTTTAGATCAAAAGCAAATTATTTTGACGAAAATGTTATTTTTTAAGAAATAGCTTCTGTTGTTGATCTAAAAATTATTTCATCTAAAATCTAAAATGTAAAATGCTTTCTTCCGGGATTACGGTATGAAAATAATATTTCTCTACAAGTCTGTTAATATACATATACTGTGTGTTTCTTTTAGAGTTTTTAGAAAAGGCTCCCTAGTAAAACAAGAAGTTTATATATAGGAACCGTAGAGGCGATAGTAAATTTAACATTTTTTAAGTATATATTTATAAGGTGCATGCACTTATTTTGATGGATAATTTTTTTGTTTTTTGTTGTAATAAAATTTTCTACAAAGAGTAAAACTATTTGCTTCAAAGCTATGGTAAACGTAGTAATTCGATAAATATATTAACACATACGAATTGTGTGAATGTCGCCTAAATAATTGCAAAATATATAACATTTAAAATTACGTTAAATTTCGTTACCGTTTAAGAGTTTCAATCATTGTATCGATGTTTTTCATTCGTGACGCGATACGACGATTGAAACAAACTAGATATTTGCCAGCGGTAACTGCTAATGATAAATGTAATGATTTTACACGTATCGATAAACAAGGATGAAAATACGTTGCATAAAAACCTATCTTGTAAAAATTTAACGATCCCCAGTCACAGACTCGAGTTGCTTTATTGGTACTCTATTTTCGTGTAAAGAAGGAAAAAAATTGTTCGTAACGAGGACCTCACGGACGCGATACTGTCGATACTGTCGATACTGTCGATACTGTCATTACTGCCAATACTACCAATACCGCCAAACGGCTAAAGACAAAGAAAGCACAAAAAAGTACAATAAAGATTATCCGTCCTGCCTGAAAGTTATCGCGACTAAGGTACTAACGTTGGTGTTAGATAATCGTGTGTCGTGTGCCGTGTGCCGACAAGTATTTTTCATGCAGTACCTACACGTTTGTCGTTGGTTTGCTGTTTCTTGGTTTTTTTTTTTTTGTTATTTGGCGACTTCGGACTTCTTTGATTGTTTTGTACTCGCCTATCACAGTGTTTTTTATTATTTTCTTTTTGTAATAATTATTATTTTTTTTTGTCTTTTATAAAACATACGAGAGCGTCGATCACTAAGCCCGTTTTCAACGAGAAGCTTACCTTGTCTCATTGCGCTTTCGCACAGTCACTCGCATTTTGTATCCTCTCCCGATCCCCGTCCGATCCTCGTCCGATCCCCGTCCGATCCCCGTCCGATCCCCGTCCGATCCCCGCACTTAACGTCTATTTTTAGAAATTTCAACGGACGATAATATCACTTAAATGCCTTACTCGAACGAAGCTAAAGTCAAAGTTTATTGAAAAATTTATTTCAAACTGTCGCATCGAATGACGGAATTATTTCATTTTTTTCAAGAAGAAAATAAGATCGCAACTGTTACGAGAAAAAACTAATTCTGCTAATTGGAATCCTTGCTGTCACTTAATTTCAACGATCAATGTCTTCGTTCGTATTTAACGAAACGTATAATTTTGTTAATAATATTTAAGGCATTAAAATAATTGCTAGCTTTAAAAACTATCGTGAATTCGTGTTACTTGATCTAATATTTTTCGTAGTGCATGTTTAATATTGTAATATATTATTAAATAAATAAAATTTGGTTTTTATCATTGTAAGGTGAGTTATCATTAACGCTACTGTATACATATGTAAATGTCTAATTAAAACTCCTAAGAATGCGAAACCATGGCGATCTTATATCATTAAAGAAAAGATTTATCGATTATCTTAATGGAATTTAAAATCGCTATCGTTAAAGTTTGAGTCCTATTCGCCCATACCGTGAATCATTTAAAGCTCGAATCGGTAATTTTCTATTCAAAGAAACATGTATATATAATTATTAAATAAGATAAAAGAAATAACGCAGTGTTATTCTCGCTTACTGTGTGCAATCTTCACTTTTGATCTGCTATTTATAAATACGAACGATATTTCAAAGTGCAGTTAACGTTGAAGAATTACTTTAATAAATATATGCGAATCGATGCTTAATTTTTTAACGGATTCGGTATTTATTCGATAGTTTTATTATCAATCGAGCAGACTCTGGCTTATTTACACTATTAAATGTATCGTATCGCAGAAAAATATAAAAGAAAAAATATCGATAAGAACTTTGTAAGATAATTTCTTTATTTTCTCATATTCGTATGCACGCAGAACAAAAATGTTACAACCTTTTAATTTTATTATTTATTATTATTAATTAGCACCGTTCGAATCGATTAATTTTGTTCAAAATAATTTATTTCAAGCAACCCCGTAACCAATCACTTCCCATCCTTTTACCTAAAAGTGTAAATAAAGAAAGAAACAAAAAAAATATTACCATGAAATTGGGATACGATCGACGCTCTTTGCAATGCTCTTTCACTAAAATTTTCATACTCTTTAAATCGTTTGAAATGGTTATCGAGCTCTTTTTTTTATCGGTAAACGTAAAATGGATATTCTTTTTTTTAAACTCATCATGGAAAAATGTATATTTCGACTATATTTAATTGGTAACTATAAATTACGTTTAAAATCGTAATAATGTACGAATACGAGACGAGAATATTGCTGAAAAGTATAGGAGAGCTCGTTTCGAAGAAAAGTCGGCTGTGCGTCAATTCCGAAGAAATGTACATTTTTCTCAGGATGAGTAAAAAAACGGAAAGAAACAAATTTTCCGAAATAACGAAATAACGAAGAAAAGTGACCTTCGCGACGAATCGGTACCGAAAAGAGCACGAAAAATGTCAGCAAAAAAGGAGCCAACGAACGATTCAAAGAGTGCCTAGAGAAAAAAGTAAAAGCGAACCCCAACCCGCCATGAGACACCGACACGCGTCGACACCGTCGAATAACTAACCTTCCAACCAACCCCTGAAATTAATTTCAGAGTGCCACCCGGCTACGTGTACCAGTCACCGTACCTCGCGGCAGCGGCGCCCGGAGGTCTGGTGCCCTTGCCCGCGACGCAGTTGAGCCACGCTGCCGCTGTAGCCGCGGCCTCCCAGTTCTACGAGTACCAGAACGCGGCAGCGGCGGCCGCCACCTACCCGGCCACCTCCTACAACTTCGCCGAGGCCTACCCGTACACCACCGCCGCAGCGGCCGGTATGTCCCTCAAGATCGCCGCGAAAGCGCCCGAACAGGCGCAGCTCGTTAATCACGGGGCCCACTTGAGGCTCGCGCAACAACACGTTGCGCAACAACAGCAACAGCAACAGCAGCAACAACAGCAACAGCAGCAACAGCAGCAGCAACAGCACCTCCCGCACCACCACCACCACCACCAGCAACAGCAACAGAGTAACGGCAGCCCCACGGCGCTGCTGATGCACCATCGCCTGGAGAAGGCGCTGCTGCCGCAGTTTCTGCCTTCCGTGCTGCGCGGCAACGGTAGCCTCACAAAACAACAAAAAGCGAACAATAGCTTCAGCGACGAGCGCGAACACTTGCCCGAGCGACGAATCGCCCTCGAGGATCACCTCTGACTCTCTTGCTCTTGCCTTCTTCTCGCATATTTTTATTATTTCCCGTCTCTCCTCCGATGCTGGTGATCGTGTCCGGGCACCGCCGCAGCCGCAGCCACGCGCGTCCGAGTCGGCCACGTGACACTTGGCTTTTCTTTAGTTTTTTCGGATCGAGAGCAACCGGACAGAGACGGAGGGACGGACGTTGGTTTCGCAGCTCGCGAGATAAGCTCTGCCCTCTCTCATCCGGGGAACTTTGGAACCGGGGTATCGGGGTATCGGGGTACCGGCGAACCGGAGAATCCAGCCGAGACGCGACAGATGTTCACCGCACCGGATGCAAAAATTAAACAAAAATTATTGAATTACCATTGCTCGACTCGCTCGCTCGCTCCTCTCGTAGGTGTTGTACTCGTCGAAGATTGGGTTACCGCGACGACCGCTGCATCCCACGCACGTCAATATTAAAGAGGCGGCCATTCCTTCGCCATTCGTTCGCCATTCGTTCCTCCATTCGTTCCTCCATTCGTTCCTCCATTCGTTCCTCCATTCGTTCCTCCATTCGTTCCTCCATTCGTTCCTCCATTCGTTCCTTTATTCGTTCCTCCATTCGCGACATCCACGCGTTCGTTCTTTCTTTTTCCCTTTGATTTCAGTTGACGTTTCATCATTTTTTTTTTAAGTGCCACGTGGTGTACTCGAACGTCGGTTACGGCTGAAACGTATTCGCATCGTTCATCTCTCTTATCTTCTTCATTATTCATTACATTTAATATCGTATTTTCTATTTTACTTTCTTTCTTATAATGGCTACTTTTCTCGAGGTAAATTTACGATCGCCTTTCAAGGGGGAGAGAACCCTTTTCTTTTTTAACGTTAAATAGGACACTTGTACAATATTTATTTATTAAATTATCCCGATCGCTTTTCTTTTCGTTCTTTCGTATTCGGAAAAATAGATTTTTAATCTAATCGTTTCGCGTAAAACTTTTACGCTCTTTCAAATATTATTATACTTATGGATCGGGAGTACGACGAGTAAAATTATTCCTTGCGCGAATTAAAATGTTTTATAAATATTAGCCGCATATCGTATTCGGGATAATTATGATTCGGGATCGCTCGATTCGTAAATTATAATCACCTACAAATTTCTCTTTGATCGAAACATTTAATGAATTTCTTACAATTGTAACGAATACTTACAGTTTATTAAAGCTTTTTACTAATATTTTCCTAATTAGTGTACGTTTTGTACTATTCTGTTGGTTTAATTTTTCCAGCAAATTTCATAAAGACACCACAAATCACAAATACATTTAATAGCAAAGGTAATAAGCAGTTTTATTAAAATGTTTTTACAGTAACTTTATTTTTAAGATTTAATGGCACAATAATATTTTGACGAACGAAGTAATTAAATTTTTTACGCAATTATTAGATTTATGTTTATTTTGAAAATTCAGGACGTTTACACTAGTAATTATCATTGATTAATTACAAAGAAAATAAAGTTAACCAAAATAAAAATATAGGGTTTTTATTAAAGATGAGTATAGTTGAACAAAAATTCGCGTTATAAATATATAAATAGTTACATAAATATTTCAAAACATTCTACATTATAATATTTTTAATAAAACTGTTTATTATTTCTTACGTGATGGTTACGTGTCTTATTTTTCTTAAACTTGGATAAGTTTTATAATTTTTAATATTTTTCATCCAAAGTAATTCTATAATACATTTTTAATTTTGAACGATAAATTAAAAATTTAAAAGATAATTTTAACATAAGTAAATAAATAAATATTTTTTGTACAAGTATCGGGGAAATCGACATAAATTTAGAAATTATTTTTAAGTCGTAAAAGATTAATTGCTCAAAATTTATAATTGTTTAAACTATTTTTACATAAGTTTTATTTAAATAACAGATCGTTATAAGTAAATAATTTTAAAGTTCTATTTCTCAACGATATTTTGCATGCATTTTGCACGGTGAATAAGTAATGTATCGTAATTGTATTTTTGAAGCGCATGGTATTGATATATATATATATATATTTATTTATTTATTTATTAATTTTTTTTTGGCCATTTTCACAATATTGACAATAATGTTATTTTTTATTATTTTTGTTACAAAGAAAATTGTTTATTAAATTGTAGTAAAATGCATTACACGTATAATATATATTTTATTGTGAGATGTTACAATTTACAGTAATTTGCTAGAAAAGCACAATTTAAAAATGAATAAAATTTAACCTAAAATAAGAAAAAGGAAAAGAAATTTTGGAAGAAAATCTCGTCTCTCCCCCTTCGCATTTCCAATATTTCCGTAAAATCATATTCACCGGCATTTATCTTTCGTGGAACTATGTGATTTTTCTTTGTGAAATATAAAGTTACGCTTACTTAATTCTCCGTTGTCTCAACCTGTTATAAGCTGTGCTAATTCAATGGACCAGTAAAAAAACGTGGGCACGAAACTACAGCCGCGGAAAAATTCTTTTTCTCGAAACCGGGATAATCCGTGCTGATCGGTTCTGATTCGTACTGATTCGTGCTGATTCGTGCTGATTCGTGCTGATCGGTTCTGATCCGTGAAATAAGTTACGAACGAAACGAATAAAACGCGTAAAACGAATAAAAAAGAAAGTTCGTGAGATGAGGGGAAAGTGGCTCGATCGTGCATGCTCCGAAACATCTGTAACAGGCTGGGCGCTAAATGAAAATGCATAGATCGAACCTGTGCAGTTTTTTCCTCTCGGCATCTCGCCTGGCATCTGTTGTTGTTGTTGTGGTGGTGGTGGCGGTAAAAGGAATTTGTCTGCAATATAAAGCTCTCCGCGGGCTCACTGTATTATTTATGCTGTAAAATAAGCTGCTATCCGGTCTTAACGTATACAAATCATTTTTCATGTTATTCGATGCTCTAACTTTTATTGATGAAAAAAATTAAAAGCATCGGCTCGAGCATTCATTCCGAGTTAATATTACTGTATAATTTATTTTTCTGCATTTATGTATTCAACGATTCATCGTTCGAGTTTTAGTTTAAATCTTACATTTGTTATTTCGACCAAAATACACAGCGATAAATTCAAAGCTTGAATTAAATATAATGTCGTGTTAAGACCGGATATACGATGATTGGCGAAGAGAGGGAGAGAGAATACGAGAGGCTTTTTTTCACGAGAAAGAGAAATAGAGAAAAGCAAACGGCACGAGGGTGAAAAAATGTGATTGTATCACACTTTTGCTTCACTTGTAACGCACGTACGAATTATATACATATGTGCACTTTCGCGGTACTATTGCAAAAGCTGCATGTGCGTATATTTATGCATACGTGTCATGTACTTATGAATGTGTAGCTGTGCATTTTTTTTTATAGTAGATCAATTTTTTCTCACTTTCTCGCTCGGATCGCTGTATATTATGCTAATGGTATTGTTGTAATTATCGATAATAGCGTTCGTAGTTTTTTTTTTATGACATTGGTAGCAATTGATTCTTTTAAGAATTTTGCATATTTCAATGAAAAAATATTATTTCGTGCTCTCTGTTCCTCTCATTATTTTTATATTGTTAAACTTTTTGTTAAACAAGTGACGGTAATGTTTTTATCGTTGTTGATATAAAACATTTTTATTAAAAACGAAAAAATAAATCTTATAAAATTGTACCAAGGTTACATGGTTTTGAGTGTATACATTTTATAAGAAATTTTTTTTTATATTTTACATCGTATTCATTTTTAATGCAGATATTTTTGGATTCTAGAAGGTTTTGTAAAATAAAATAACAAAATTTGTAATCTTTATTTAGAAAACTTAATTTTTTTCGTTTTGGATAAAATTATCATTGTATTTCTTAATTATAACAACTATTAATTCAATGCAAAAATCAGAATTTATTTTAAATACACTTATAAAGTATCATAAAAAAAATTTACATTTTTTACATTCGCACAAATCATATTTATTACGATAATTGTACAAATTCTTTTTTAAAGAATGTCACGCGTAATTAAGTAAATCTACCGTTAAATAAATTAAAATTAAATTTTAGTATTCGATGAATAAAACCGAGGATTAAACGTCGTTCTATTATTCAAATTTTATGTTATAAATAGTTTATGAAACGTAGCAAACCATTATTTTAAGCTGTAATTCATTATTAATCGATGTTTGTAATCGATCTTGAAAAATACAGACACAAAATAAAAAAATAAATTCTGATTAAACAACAAAATTTTACTGTCGCTACCTCGAGTAAAATTCAGTGTAAAAAACTTATTTCTGTTTTTTGTAGACAACAGATTTTTACAACATTTACAATTTCACGTAAACGCAAAAGTCTACAATTTGAACACGTACATTCATCTACAATAAATTGAAATAAGTCTCCACGAGGATTTTCCTTGGGCTCCTCTTGCTGTTAACCCAACTACGATTATTTCCAACGATTATTTCCAACGATTATTTCCAACGATTAAAACTAGTAAGAGAAACACGTCCAAACGCAGCTAATCTCAATTTTTTTGTTATTTGTAGCTAATGCAGCAGCGGCGAGTTACGTGACGCCTTACACGTACGCGACGCTTCCGGGAGCCGGAGGTTTGCCGGCTGCGGCGACGGCCGCCGGTGCGGCCTTCCCCGGGCTTCCCTACCAAACGACGCCCCAGGAGGCGAGGCTCCAGTAAACTCACCCGAAGGGGCTCGCCTCGCAACGCGGACAACGGGTCGAATCCTCGCTGACTCAGCGAACTATTTACCTCGGGTGCACTTACCAAATCAATCATGTGGACACCGAAGCTACTGACACTGGCTGATGGCGTATGAGATCATAGGAAATTTTAATGTTGACTGAATCGGCTGAAATGTTGCCGCTGATGAAAAAAAGGGGAATTAAATCGAGTATTTTTTTTAGAAAGTAAATTATGAAATATACGAAGCGTGAAAAGAAGTTTACTGGCGTAGCAAACTTTGCTGTTTCAACTAGCGAGAATCTTCGAACCTTCGAACCTTCCAACCTTCGAATCTTCGAATCTTCGAGACATCCAAGTGAACTTGAGATGAGTAAGTGATAAATTGTCTATACGCGTATAACCCACAATTACAAGAAATTGGATGCTGCAATAGTTCTGCGAATAGATTAAGTTTTTAAAAGACCAAGCGAATCTCAGAAGTGGAATTTTTTATGTTTCATTGAATATCTAAGCTTGAAAGATGACGAATAAAAAGTTTGATGTGTCAGTAAACTCTCTTCTGGATCGAAGGAGGATAGAATTGTTAAAATGATTTTTATTATTCAAAAGTGTTATTTGTCGAAGATAAATAATTATCCATTATTATGAATATCAAGAAAATTTCTTATTCGTTGATTCAGTTTGCAGAAGTATGAAAATGAATTGTGCTGAAAATAAATTTATTAATCGTAAAATAAAGTTAGTTAGTTGGAGCGAACGTTCGGTTTAAATAGCGAAAATGTCTTTTCGATGCGATTGTTGTCGACTCTTCTAAAGATCGACAAAATTAATGTGAAAGGGGGCGAAAAAAAATGTAATAAATCAGCGAAAAATGTCAGAAAAATGTTCATTTACGCGACTCGGCTTCGATTTGTATCCTTGTTTTTCTCTCGCTCAACCTGATCTCTATCTTCCTCATCTTTATTTCTTCTTCCTTTCAGTTAGGGCGAAGGAAACTTTGCACAAAGAAACACAAAAAGTTGTAAAATCGTAATAAATCGAGTCGCGGAATTTGCGAATGTCTCCCAAAGACAAGTAGACACTATTTAGTACATTAGGCGCTTATTCTATTTATACAACGATGAAAAAGATATACGCAAGACGAAAAAAAAAATAAAAAAAAAAAATTAAGAAGACGCATAACTCGAAAGAGAATGAAATCGATGCGAAAAGCGAATGGATAGAGAAAGAAGAACAGTGTGCGAATGAGCGAGTGTATGGTTACATAGAGTAGGATAAATTGGAAATAACGTAGTTTTTAACTTTTGAAATATGTTCGAATATAGCTACAGTCTAGACTTTTTATTATTATGTTATTTTCTGAATCTCGAGGCTCACAAGAGAGACAATCGTCTGATAAACCTATTCTCTTCTTGTCACTAGTTGAGAAGTGACTTCTCTCTGTTCGATGATAAACAGCGAACGTGAATTAACTTTGGATAATCGAAATATCGCTGTCGATTGAAAGTTACATCATACGTTGATGTAAATTTATAAAAACATAAAAAAACATATATTTTATACTTAAAAAATAGTTTTTAAACTTGATTTATTTAATATTTATAAACGTTAAAATTAAATTTTATAAATTTTATAAATTTTATAAATTTTATAAATCGATACATTCTTCGATTATAAAAAATATAATAGTTATTGAAAAATTCTATATCATTTATACATTCTTATAATTGTATTTATATGTAACTACTTTTATACAACAATAAATTTATCTTGAATATAATAGCGGTAGATGTATTTATCGATTAAATAATTATAACGTACGAAGTAAAAGAATATCGACAGCGCATTTAAATAAATCCTTCGTTATTTCATTTTTCATTACCAATGGTGTGTCCCATTCATCGTAACAGGGGACGATCGAAGTTACCTGATGCTTGAAAAAATATTGAAGCGACAATGTTTTTCTAATTTATCGCTAGGCCAGAGACGCAATAGTCAATTAATTGTTGTTGCCTTATCGAAGAAAAGAACTGAGTTTTTATCTTACTCTAGGTAGGATATAAGACTAATCGCGGTGCCTTGTCATGGTTTATCGATGAACAGGGAACTATTATAAAGGATGACATACTAGAATCACCGCGTGCCTGGAAAATATCGTTGGTTGTAGTAAACTAGTCAGTAATATCGAGAAAAATTCATTAAAAAGAAAGGTAAAAAGGAAAGTTCAAATGATAAGAAAAATAGTAGGGAAGAGATTGGAAAATATGCGTGGACCGATTGAAGGAAAATACAAATATGAGGCTATCTAGTCTTAAACATAGAGGCCTTGACGATGTTGCTTCATTTTGGTGAGAGCTCGATATAAAGTCGTTACTTAATTAAGCAAAGTGCGATCATGGAGCTTGATTATGTAGCATAAATAAACAAGGAAATAATCAAAATCGCGTAAAGCGTTTACATATATAACGCCTCGATATGTAAATCGTTTAACGTTTCGTTCGTGTCATGCGTGGACGAATGACGCGTAGAGAAAAATTTTTAGCTTGTAAGTATTATATATTGGAAGCGAGCGCGACTTCGAGCGATTTAGATATATTAGGAACATCAAATTAATATTTCCTATTATTATTATTATTATTATTATTATTATTATTATTATATTATTATATTATTAATATTATTATTCTATTATTATTATTATTATTATTATTGCTATTATTCTTATCTTTACTATTTTATTATTATCGATTATTTTATTTGTATTATATTATTATATTATTGCTATTGACTAATGATAATTACTCTTGTACTTAATAAAGAATAAAAAAAAAACAAGCAAACGGAGGAAAGAAATGTCCTTGAGTGGATAAATCAAAGCAATCCGCTCCTGGGCGTTTTTCTCAGACGTCCTATAATCAATTAGGATAAAATAATTATAATATATATATTGCCTGTTATTTACAATACCTATTCACAATATGCAACGAAGCATTAGATTAAAGAAGAGAAAAATACGAAATATATTGTCTCAGAGAGAATAAAAATTGCGTTTTTCTGTATTATACCTTTACAAACACTATTTTCCTATTGAAAGCCTAAGCTTAAACGTATGAAAATATTTCATGTTTAAACCATACGAAAAGAATGATTATCTACAAATCTATAGTAACAACATTGTACAATAAAAATAATATCATTCAATGATAAAATCAGTGTTATCAAACTATAAAAATCATAAATATAAAAAATTCGTATAATAAGATTTTTCCACGATTTTATTTACGTACTAAAAAATATTTTACCGAGTCATATTTAAGAATAATTAATTAATAATTAATTGCAAATGTATAAGAATGAATACATTTAAAAAATATTTATATTAATTATCCGGTACGATTTAAAAAATGATAACAAAATTAAGCACCGATCTTGATTTAAATTCGATGAAAGTAAGTGTACGTTAAAATCTTAGAATAATTATTAAGAAAGAATCTTCTATAAATATAAAGGTGCATACTACCATTGGGAATGACAAAAAAATCATCGAATCAATTACAATCCACGCGGTTCTCCATCTTGGGAGTCTATAAATACAAGCTCAATGCTGCTGAAAATGTTGGAGACGCAGAGGAGTCACTTTGTATTTTTGTCCGTTCGTCGCATGTGTGCAGCTTGACTGTGACTTTTTTGCCGACAGTCGTCGAGGAATGACAAGACGTCTCTTCTTCCGTTCTTGGATGGTTAAAAAAGATTGTACAGTACCACCAATAGCACTATGATAAACTTAGACTGGGCGTTAAATTGAAAATTAGACACACGCGCACACACGCACACACACATTCACCCACACATCCATGTACATACATACATATATATATATATATAATCTAGAATGTTCATCTAGCTGTTATTTTTGAGAATTAATTGGCGGAACAGTTATATAATTTGAATTTCTGTTAATCATTATTTTCTAATAATTAAAAATGAACTATATTTAAAATTGGACTAGTTATATGAAATTATGTACATAAAAACGTCGTTTAGTTATATAAATAAAATCAGATTTGAATTTCAAATATTTAAAATTAAAATATTTTTGATAGTAGAAACATGAATTTTACAGGAGCTAAAATTTAGATAACGAAATATTATATTTTAAAAAATGGAATTCAAAACGATTTCTATTATAAAGGTTGATGAATTTTATTCTTTTACAAATTACTTATTTGGAAAAATGAAATATAAATACATTAGTATACACATATGAGACATTAATTTCAGATCAACACATTTTAAACTTGAGTAAAATTAATTGATTACACGTTTTAGTTAAAAATCTACTATTAATTTTTTAAACAAATATTTTAATTCAAGATTATAGACTCGAAAAATTATTAAATACCGAAGAAAATTTATGCGTTGATATAATTTGTAAAAGATTTTTTAAATTATTACGAACACGAAAAATATTAATAACACCTGTAAAATATCTTTTTTTATTAATCGATAATACATTAAACATTAAATATTTATGTATTTTCTAAGACTCGTTTGGAATAATGTATTTTCGATATGCGAAAAAGTAAATTAAAATTCCATTTACTAGAAATCTAAATTTTTTTAAAACTGTTAATTGCGAACAAAACATCGAAAATAAATATTTTATATTGTATAAGACTATGTACATTTTATTGAATAAACGTTCAGTTTGGTAAAACACAAATACTCTTGTAACAGTTTTTCTCATATTTTCAATTGTAAAAATACATAAGCTTTTATGTATGCAAATATTAAAAAATATTTAAAGATATCGTAAAACATTGTATTCGAATAATACTAAGAATTAAAGAGTATTGATCGAATAAAAGTACAACTAGCGTAAAACTCAATCAATCGATGTAATACTATATTTTATAATATATAATTAAGTAAATCAATATTTTCCTTTGCTCTTGACAGAATAAAAGATTATGTGCATAATGTCACGTGTTTCTAAAACGAACCTTATAGTTTATCATCGATCGATCTTTCAAAAGATTCTACCATAACTCCGGTTGCTTTAAATTACAAAACAATATTCAATAGAATTGTATAAAATTATATGATCGTAACCATTTAATATTAGTATCGCGAGTAATCGATGATAGACGTTTGGAACGGTTCCATTCGTCGATCGTAAATTTGCGTTAAACGTAAACTAAAAATGTTGCGTACCCCAGTAAAGAAGAGTACGAACCGATTTGATCTCGATCTCCAGTTGAAATCGAACTTGAGGGAAAGTCACCGAACCTGCACCATCGACGCGACCCTGGATTTCCGGCGTCGTTCTCGAGATGGCGGTAGAGGGCCTCGGGCGTCGGGACGCGCGGCAAGACTCGAACGACGTACTCGAACGGGTTTGATCGGGATCGACGAGGGAAAGACGATGGAAAGACGATGGAAAGACGAGGGAAAGACGAGGGAAAGACGAGGGAAAGACGAGGGAAAGACGAGGGAATGACGAGGGAATGACGAGGGAAGACGGACCGAGAGATCACGGACGCGAGCCAGAGATAAGGACGCAGGTACGCGATTCGCGTCCAGCTAATTCGCTATCGTATTATTCGCCTAATCGCTTACCACCGGGCGAGGAAGGTAGAGCGCCGGATAGAAGCGCATCTGGGACCGAACGCGCGTCCAGTTTCGAACGTCCGGTGAGTCGCGGCGGTGTCCAAGTGCGAGAGAGAAGGAGAGAAGCTCTCTCTCACGCTTACGCTTGTCCTTTAAATAACACGGGCCGACGGACCTTGTTATTATCCTTGCGCGACGGACCCGTCCAAGACGATCTGAGCGGCTTCCTTCACAGTGAGTTCAACAGATTGGCCGAGCGGCGGTCCGCGTTAAACTTTCGTTGCTTTCATGCCGCGATTCTAAAACCGGAAAAGTAAGCTCGGATGGAAGCTGGTACCGCGTTCGCTACCTGTGTATAGTTGACCATTGGTACGGGTAAAAAATAAAAATAACCAATGCTATCGTCGATGCGTTCGATGCGCTGAATAATCTTCTTTTGGAAAATAATCGTTTCCAATAATTCGGCTTATGCGATAGTTACGTTTCTCGGGGTTCGAGTATCTTTCACGTATCGCGTTTCGATAGCTTTTTACAAATAAATAAGTTTTTTTTAATTTAGGTGTATGGACCTTGGGACGTACGAATATCTGTTTAGTCATCGTGTATGTATAATTGTTTTATCGAGAGAATCATTATTAAACATTTTTTATATCGTTATCGAATGGTATGGAAAATTATATTACAACTGATTTATTTGTTATTCGAGAATAAGATACAACATATTTTTAATTTTAAATTAACTTTCGTCCTCGTATTATAACGTTGGAAAATAAATTTAAAATGATTTACATTGTTGTATCGGTGTAAAATGAGTATTTTGAACAAAAAAAAATCTTATGCTTTATAACGTAAATTAAAAGTTATTTGCATCGAATTTCAATGTATAAAAATTTGATTTCATTGCAACGACTATCTATATTAAAACATATTTTTTAGATTAAAACCGTATCACGATCATTTTTAAATTGTCGAATAATTTATACTTTTATGTATAAAGAAAGTTATTCTATTCGTAATAAATTTAATTTATTTAAATTTTATAAAAAAATAATGCGTTATTAAAAATATCTTTTAATTTATATTAATTTATATTAATTTTTTGTTTGAGTATACGTAAATACGACAAAATTTTATGAACCATTATCAGAAACAGTTGTACTTGTATAATATATAATATAATAACGTATATAAATACTAATATAAAGATTTCGATCATTTATACTTTATCATATTTAAAAAGATTAGCTAATTTTTTTTACATCGTCGTCTGTCGAATGTAATGAATTAACTCGATTTTTCTTCGTGTTGACATTATTTTAAATAAAACTAAAAGTTTTTAGATTTATAATATAATTGCAAAAAATTAAATAAATTATCAATTAAATTCATATTGTAATTCAATAAAATTATTTGAAAATTTTAAATACATTAAAAAGAAACGTCGTTAATAAAATTACAATTCATAATATAATAAATATATAAAATTTATAACAGTTAATATTATTAGATCGATTTAAAGTAATAGTAGCCCAATGAAATGTACACGAGAGTAATTTAATTAAAATATTCAAGAAATAAACAATTTTACACATTTATAATTTAAATAAAAAAATATAAATAGAATAAATAAATTATCGACTTATATTCACACATTAATAAATGATATTCTGCATTACAAAAAAATTAAACATCGTATAAGTAAATAAACGAAAAGAATAATACAATCTATTTAAATAAATAAACTATATAAATTGCAAAATCAAAAAACCAACGATGCGAAATTGTCAAAAAAACAATGGAGATAAACGGAGCATCTTGTAAGTAACGATTTCTCAGATTAGTACAGAATAATGTTACATCTGGGTACAAGATGTAACGCATAAAATGCAGTGTTCGAAAGTTGCTTTTCTGCGTAATTGTGTTTGACGCAGGCGCATAACCGTTCGACTGTTTAAAATTTGCGCGGACTCACGTGTCATGAAACAACTTATTTATACGGAGAAATTGTACGGGTTAGTTATTTTTAGTTATTTTTGTACTTTTACCTTGAAGGGATTTCAATGTTCATTCGAAACATTAGTGACGTAATGATTCATCGGGGAACATACGATGCTATTCTATGTTCTCAAGGTTTCGTAGATAAGTAGTTCTGATTACAAGTCGTTGAAAAGGAAGGAAAAATTAATATGTACTTTTGTAGTTGCAGACAAAATTTCTATAATACTAAATTGCAATTTAATATATATCGGATATGAAAGAGAATTCTTATGTGTATTGCATTTAAGTCTATTTAAATAAAACACAAATATATAGTTTATTATTGTTTTCTGGTTAAATTAAATTTCTCTTTTCATTTTCTACATCGATATGAAATAATTATGCTTCACTAGTTATATCATTCATAAATGGAAATATATAATTTTTTTTTTTCGTATTACAAAATAATAAAGCATTTATTTTTTCTTTGTATTATACATTGTATTAAACTAAATTACTCGAATCAACTTTTTATAAATTAAAATAAAATTGTTAATTGTGCATTTATGTATTTTAAAGGTACTTTTATTTTAATTTAATAATTAAAACTTTTTCGAAATTAAAAATTTATAAGAATAAATTACAAATATTTTACAATATAAAATCAGTAGAAATACTTAATTGCGTTTATCTTCTAAATAGTTTACATGATGTCATTATGATTAAGCAGATTATTTAAACTTGAAGTAAATTAACCTAAACTACTTTCAATTGATTAAGTACTCGATGATCCTGTCCTCAAATTATAAGAGGGAGACGTTCTCGAAAAACATTTTTTCGATATAATATTAGAATTAAAAATAATATACTATTTGTTTACCTACATTAAATGTACAGAAATATTCTAGCTGTAAATTCTTTCGTTATTGTTAAACATGTAAATATGATATACGCTGATATATAAAACTGAAAAATAAAGTAAAATTAAAAAAATTTTCTTAATAATGCATTGAAAAGTAACAAGACTATCAATTTTTTGGAAAAAATTAATGAGTATATACATTCACTTAATCAAATTTATAGCCTATATTGTTTCTAAATATAAATATATTTATAGTGTTCGAAGAGTTTTAATATTAAAAATTATTTTATAATAATGTTGTATAATAATATATTATAGTTAACTATTCATTACAACATACAAAATTTGTTTATGAATGAAAAGCTAAAAAATAAAGTATGGTAAAACCAAATATTTTGTTTTATATATTTTATACTTTATTTGATTTCTTTTTTAGACAAATTTTTAAATTTCTAATTACGTATGATATTCAATAAAACAATTCACATTGAAATAGTATTTCATGAAACGAGAAAATTAAGTTATATTCTGTGAATAAATTACGGTCAATTTTTAAACAATAAAAATTTTACTTTATAATTTTTGAAGTAAAATTTATTATCCGTAATTTCTTATATATATTTCTTATTATAGCAAATAAATCTAATTTTAAAAATATTAACATCATTATTGAATTTACAAATTAAGAACATAACGATTATGAACTTTATATTACGGTTATAAAAGCTTGTAGTACTAAAAAAAGTCGAGCAATTTTGGCGATACGATTAATATAAGTGATTTGTCTCATCTTGCAGTATTGAATTAAAACGGTAATAAAAATTCATAATGAATCCAAGTGCATCAACAACGCCCACGTGAATTATAGTATTGCGCGTCTTTACTAAACACACGTGCGTCGCATATATAGAATCTTATTGATGTACATTACTTGTCCGAATAGACAGTCATTGACATCGCCAAGTAAATGTACACGAATGTGAAATAACTAACATACAATGAATAAAAATACTCTTAATATTTATCTAAGGTCTTGAACATTTTATCAAATTATCAACCGTGACATATTTCTTACGTAGGTGATAAATATTTTTTATATTTCTGAATAATAATTTTGCGATATAATTTAATTAAGGTATAATTATTTATTTGAAATATCTAATGCAAATTTTTGTGTATTACTTTATATAAGATTAATACTTTCATTTAAATTTTTGAAGAAATTTTTTAATTACACTTAGTACATGAAAACTGAAAAGCCATTATATGACTAAATCTTGCAATAAATTGATCCATTATTTTCTATTTGTTTATGAAAATTTTGTTTTTATAAAGAATACGTTTTTCAATCTAATTTTTTATAGATGTTCTGAAGTATCGTTTAAAAATAAAAAAAATTGGATTTAAAAATTTAAACGTATATAATAAAAATAATTATTTTAATAATTATATTTTTTATTTTTTAATAAACAGTTTTGTGATTTCTTTATGAAAATAAATCAGAAATAAATTATATCGTAATGAAAATAAAAATTTGATTATTTTTTAATATTATTATTCAAGAAATTTTTTTTTATAAAGCAGAAAACTAAAGGATGACTCGAAACTCAAAATGTGGTTTTTGTGGGATTTTCCCAAAATGTTTGCAAAATCTGGCGACTTCGCGAAGCTTCATTACGGTTTATGGACTTTTAGGTACTGTACAATCAATGGCCTTCATTTACATCGTTGTTAGCCTAACGACTTTAGAGAAAAGATTCAAGATCCCTAGTCGAACCACCGGTAAGTCGTTTTTTTATTTTATTACCTCTTTTGAAAGAGAAGTTTCGATTATTACTTTTTAAGGTTGTTATTCGGGTGGGTCTTACGTCCAAAAGTAAGAGATTAATGATATTGATTCGTGATCTAAATATTCATTATTGTTTATCCGCGAAAATTTTTATTAAATTAACAGCTGCATTATCATAATTTAACACAATATTTTATAATCTAAAATAATATAATCGATAATTTAATATAATTTAATAGGTAATTATTACAAATATTATAAATTTATGCATTTTTTTATTTTTTAAAGAAAAATCTTTTGGTACAATTTAAAATAATTTTAAATTTCATTAAATATTTATACTTATTAGTTTAATAATGTTGAAATAAAATGTGGAGATTAATACGATACTTTTTTTTTAAATATTTTTTATTATCTTGAAATATTAAAAATAATAGTAATTGCGAATTTATTTACTTATCTGATTAGTTAGTTATTTTTATATCAATATTATATCGTCTTATCAAAATATATAGAATGTTATAAAATGTTATAAAAATGAGATCATAAAAAAAGCTTGTTAATAGCTAAATATTTAATGGAAATTTTATTATGCCTGAAATCAAGTGATATGCATTAGTTGTAATAATTATGTTAATATTGAACTTCTGTATTAATAATAAAATTTTCCAAAGATGTACTTTTAATTTTGTGAATCATAACAATATATAGATTTTGTATATTAATTGATTAGTTACAAGAAGGTATTCAATAAATAGACATTTAAAAATTGAACCTTGAAGATAATACGTAGAATATATTTTAAGAATAAGTATGTTTATATATAGATCTTTAAATTCTTAAAATTAACATAAGGTAATATAAATGTAGGTATTAATTTTAGGTAATATTATTATTTTTATTAATTTAGTTATTTTATCGATCATATGTAATCTTGTAAAGTTGCGAATCTTAATCTTTTTAAAAAATACAAGAATTTTTTATAATTTGATGTAATAACATTGCTATATATTATAATAATTGTTATAAATGATAATTCATGTTCAGTATTTCAATATCTTATCTATTAGAATATTTTCAATGATTTTCAGATAAAAATATTAATAGAAGAAGCAAAGTTAAAAAAATTGTAAAAAAGGAAATTTTTGTATTATTGTATTGCTCTTAAAAAATAAAATTTTTATTAATAAAGTAAAACGTCTTGTCGTAACGAAAACTTAATTTTATATACTCACGCTCATAAATGCGTCAAGTAGGTAAGTGGTTGTAGGTAATTGAAGAAGTGAAAAATCTGTCGTGTCTAGTAATGTAAATTGTAACTTAATATAATTAAAACTATTTTAGATTTTTTTATTGTATTGTGAAATCATCTTGTTTTATTGGACGAAAGAAATCAGTTTCTTTTTAATTACATTTTTAATTTCTAATTTAGGTACTCATGTATGAATTTATTAAGAGTTTTTACAATTTTATTTCTAAAAAAAGTTGAGCAATATTTATGTACCAATTTTTGCATTCAATACTAATCACAACCAATCAATTTATTTATTTGTAATCTTATACAGCTATCTTAATAGACGATAGGTCTCCTTTGGTTATTGAACAACACTGATAATTTGAAGATAACGATCTTTCGAACTAAATTTAAAATTACACGAAAAATAAGCTCGAGACACGATAAAAGTTATATTTCATGCAAGTAATGTTGTTTATGTTTTATTATTAAAGCATGGAAAAATTTTTAGAAATATAAAATAATATATAAAAGAACATTGAATTTATCATTTGTTACTTGGAATTATAATAACAATATTTGAGAAAGACATAATCCGAAGGAATTACGTGAAATTCTAACAAATTAAATTTCAACGTAGTTTAAAATATAAAAAAAGAAGATATATAAAACCGTATATATTATATTTCAAAATTTTTTTTGTAAAAATAAAAAAATCTATCCATAATAATATATTTATAAAATTTTTTGAAATAATTATGGTAGAATTTTATTTCAGTTTTTTTATTATAACACTTTCGAATTGTTCCAAAAAACAAAATACAAAATAAAATTTTTCGAATACTAGGTGTAAAACCTGGTTCAAATGAAATAAAGAAAATTATTTATCTATCGGAAAAATTTTCCAGCGACTGAATTTGAAGTCTGACTCTATTTATCGATACTATTTATCGATACTATTTATCGATACTATTTATCGATACTATTTATCGAAGATGAACGCATCTTGATATCGAAGATACGCGCGTCGGAGTCGCCAAGTCAAGAGGAAATCCTCCAAAGCGCGTCTCGTAAATGAACTCGTTCCCTTCTTTTATTCTTTTATGTAGGTATCATTCTTTCGGGCAACGAAATCTCACAGATCCTCTCGATCCTGTTGATCTACTACGGAGGCTCGGGTCACAGGCCGCGTTGGATCGCCGTCGGAGTCGGTTGCAGCGCCGTATCCTGCCTCGTACTCGCCCTGCCCCATGCGATTTACGGCCCTGGTCAGGACGCCCTGGCCCTCACCAAGGAACATTTCAACTCGAGTTTGTTGAATGTCAATGTTGGCAGCAAGACCGACTTGCGTCTGTGCTCCAGGGATGGTCGACCCGACAGCTGCGACGAGGACAGTCTCACCGACACGAGCATCGTGCCTAGACTCCTCGTCTTCTTCTCGCAGTTCATCCTTGGCATCGGAACGACCTTGTACTATAGCCTTGGACAGACGTACATGGACGACAACACGAAAAAGAAGAACACTCCTATGCTCTTAGGTTGGTTGCAACTCGGAAGAGTCGAAAGCGAGATTGAATTTTTTTTATTGCATTTATTCTTACCCCCGTGTCGAATAAATAATTTACTTAGTTCCGCTTCGCTGAAATTAAAATTATACGATCTCTCAAACGACGCGTATTGTTTTTGCAATTTGCGAAGAATGTAACCAATTTTTAATAATCGTAATAGATTAAAAATGAACATATTCATCATTTGTTATTCCGTACGATTAAATATTATTTTAAGATTTATATTTATAAATTTAAAAAAATTTTAAAAAAGTCTATAACTATACTTGATTTTTTAAAACCACGAATAGACAAATTTAAATTTATTGATAAAGTCTCTTAAAAACGAATGCGATGATTAGAATTATGGATTGTTCAAATAATGGATACGAGATATAATATGTTGAGTATAATTGGTACACGAAACGAATGCGGGTACGAATGTTTGTAAATAAATATTCTTTAAAAGTCTTTAATAGTTTTTAATAGTAAATTAATTAATTAATTAACATTAACTGCTTTTGTACTTAAGTAGTTACGCTTTCATTCGATAATGAAAAGAATACTTATAAATGTAAAATTGAGTGGATGTGTTTGTATTACCTTTTATATCATATTCACAATTTTATTAGTGAAAAACCCAGATTTTTTTTAACATTGACTTATATAAAATTTATTATTTTATTTACTTTTATTCTTTCCAAAGTACTTGTGGAATTTAAAAATGTTATCAATAATTATTATTTATATAATGAATGAGAGATATAAATAATTTTGTAGTAATTGTAATATTTATAAATGTCAATATAACAGCTTGAAATATTTATTATCGTTAAATTAAAGACAAATTATCGTAGACGTATCTATATTTATCAAAGAAAACGATATCCGTATAAATATTTCCAACTATTCTTTTTTTATAATTTTTTATTTATCAGTTCGCGAAGATATTCTCATATTCGAGTATAAATTTATTGTTAAAAATAAATATGATAAACTCGTATATAATTTTACGATGACATGGTCGGATATAAGTTATATATAATATGCATAAATCTTAAGATTATACGTATATACTAACATATATAAGTATACACGCAATAAATATACAATAAATATGATTAAGCATAACTATAAAATAAGGATCGATAGTTTTATAAATCATAATTATTTTAATATCTTCGTAGTATTATACATTTTTATATGATCAATATTTTATTATATGCAATAATATACATAAGTAGGCATATTTTTAATTAAATTTATTTCAACTAAATTATTTTTAGTTAAGTATGAAATATTACTTTACATAAAATTTTTTTAGAAATTTATAATTTACAGAACAATATTTAGTAATGAAAATATTTTGTTTTAATTATAACAGATTTGCGTTAAAAAATGAAATTGTCATTACTGTAATACAATAGAAATTAATATACAAGAGTTTTTAAACGTATTATTATCATCGTATCTTACATTTGATCAATTTTATCAAATGTTTGATTAATCCTAATAATTTTTTATCGATTAATGTATATAATCAAGTCAATAAAACATCGGTTAATTTTTTTCGTACGAACCTGCATCAGAAGCTCTCGATAGATAAATAGAAAACTTATGTTTCGCAATCTTTTATCAAAAGTCATTTAATAAATACAAATTAAAATATCAATATAACTATAATATATTTTTATGATATTCGTTATTAAGTTGAATCGATTAAAGATCCATTTATTATGCTATGCGTGATAAAAACTATATCTTGTTGATTCATACTTATTTATAATTAATTACTGTTGTCATATTTTTATGAATTTGAATATTAGATCTACAAAGGATCGATTTTTCATTTTTTTAAATTTATTCCATTTTTCGTTTATAGAATTTATTAATAAATTTAAGTTGATTATATACAATAACCATCAGTGATCCGATGAACCATCAATTTTCTTATTTCTTAAATAGATCTAGACTTAATATAACTCAGTATTTTATTTAGATTATTATTAATATTTCTGTAGTATCAAAATGATTATGTGTAATACTGAAATGTTTTTCTAGAATCAGTATTTTTAAGAAAAATTCTAATACAATAAGATCATATTATATTATCTTTCATAAAATTACTAATTATGTCAAAATTCAGTATTCGATTACATTCATTGATTGTCTCAATAATTTTAAATTCATGATAAAACTTTAGTATATAAATATGTTTAAGTATTAATTTAACATTTTATTAAAGATTATTAATCAATACGAATATTTTATAGACCAATGGTAAATTATTCTGAAAGTCATAACGTAATAAGTTCGAGATAATAATAATTTCAATAACAGTTTTAAATAATTTAAACAAGTGAACAATAAAAATGATAAATGAATAACTTATACACTATAATTTTCAAATAGATTTTTCATTGGCTTTTAAAATAAAATCCTAAATTATTAATTTTTTCTTCAACTAAGACATTTTTATATACAATGCAACTAAAGCAGATTTTATATATAACATTTTTCAAGCAGTCTATGATATTTCTACTACATTTTAAATACAATTATTTTTACACGATACTTGTATCAATGAATTTTTAGATATAGACTATTTTAAAAATCACGTAAAAAATTAATGCTATCCAATGTGATAAAAGCAAAATTATAAGAAATATAAAATTTTCAGGTTTCACATTTGCACTACGGACAGTTGGTCCAGCTTTAGGATTTGTACTAGCTTACTTTTGTTTGAATTTCTACATAGACCCAAATTTACATCCTATAATCGATAAGAAGGACCCAAGATGGTTGGGTGCTTGGTGGCTTGGTTGGATTATTCTTGGAATCACGATGATGATATTTTCTATACTTCTTGCAATGTTTCCTCGGGAATTGCAAAATTCAAAAAAATCAAGTACAGAAATAAAATATCTGAGCGTGAGTATAATAGCTATTACTGAAAATGGAATACGTTTTTTATACGATTTAGAAATATTATAAATATAAATTGATATACAAATTATATTTAATATTTAAACACGACTCATAAGGTATCGATCAATTTAATTAATTTGTTGAATTTATAAATTTTTATGCAATGCGTGAAAAAATATGATCTCATAAAGGATTATATAATCAATCATACTAAATAAAATAAATATATTTTACTGAAGTTTATTCATTATCGGTAATTATATAAATAAAGTTACATGCAACAATATTTTGTAGGTAAATAGATAAATATTTTTATTATATTTACGTTAAATAATATGAAAAATTAATGGTATTATAACGTATGGAAAGTAATAAATAAAACTGTATTTAATACATTATTATAATGTTTTCTTTTACTTTTCACTAGGAAAGCGAAGTACCTTTAAAAATCGAAATAAATAATTTGAATAAACCTGAAGAAATTAATCAGCCAATAGAAAAACCATCCCTAAAAGAATTTCCTGCAAGTGTTAAACGAATATTGACGAATAAGTTACTGGTGTTTAATATCTTTAGTGGAGTTTTTTACGTTTTAAGCGCCTCTTCTTTTATGAACTTTATTTCTAAGTACTTGGAGGTTCAATTTCAAACTTCTCCGGGTGGAGGCACAATAATAACGGGTAAATACAATATCTTTTCTTATATATATACAAACAAATATTTTGGTTTCAATGCATAAAATAAGATAAAATATAGATAGGTATAAATAACAGAGATTAAAATTTAGAAGTAATAACAAACTACTTGCATTTTCATTAAAAGATACTTGACTTTAAATATTTTATTCTAAAAATTGTAAAAAAAATTTATAATTTATGAAAGCATAATAAGACACAGATATAAGTTTAAATAAATATAAATATAAATATTTTTTGAAGTAATTAAATGCTACATCTAAAAATAATTCTTGTACTAAATTTTGTATGTATTCATTTATATGATAATTGATTGGTATAATTATTGTTCGATAGGTCCACTCAGTTTAATGGGAATGGTCCTCGGTTTTCTTGTCTCAGGAATTGTGATTGGTAAATTCAAACCATCCGCTAGACCACTTTTATTTTGGAACGTTATTGTTGGATTGTGCTATTTCTTTGGACAGATTTCATTTATCTTTCTTGGATGTAACAGTGGAAGTATAGAAGGAGTCAATTTTGATACGTCAAAGTTAGTTTTGAGTGTTTTGTTTTTGATATTATATTTCAATATTCTTGATATCTTTCGAATGTGCGATGTCGGTGATATAATACAGCAATTCTTACATTTTAATCGTAATTTTTTCATAAGAACCGAAAAATTTAATATGCAAATAATTAACATTCAAGTTAAACAATTTACTCGAATATGTAGAAATTTATATGCTGAAACATTCATGTTTTACTATGGAAATTTGGAATTATACGGTAAAAAATTTATATTTAGTATAATGTATCTTGATAAAGATATCGTTAACATTATTATTCACAAAGGTACTCGATAAAAATTCATAAATATTTTTAAAAATTTCACATTATATTTTCAAAAAACTCGTATCGATTTCTTGTTTTGAACTTTTAAATTTTTGGCTATTTGATAATAAAACTTTATAAATAAGAATAAGAATAATTTTTAATTATAAAAAATTATGAAAAAAGAGGAGTAAAAAATTTATACGAATCTTTATTGTAAATAAATTCATGTATTTTGATGAAGCAAACGATAACAGCGGAAGTTTATTTTTTATTCGATAAAATTTTGTACAATTGAAAAAACTTATATTTAAGGAAATATTTTAACGAATAAACTTCAATAACTTAAATTCTATGAATAAACTTTTAAAACATGTACATGTAATTGGATTTTTAGAACTATTTAGTTTCTAAGTTGATAGAAGACACAGTTCTTAAAGTATTATTAATGAAATGAAAGAAACTCTAAAATGAGTGCCGTAATAAACAGTGGCTCCGTATCTCGTTAAAAATACCCTACTTATTCCAATATTTATTACAGGCGCGGAGCATGAAAGCAAATCTCGCAGACGATGTAGCACGGAAGGAGGCAGCGGCAGCGACTGAAATAAAAGTTATTCTCAAGTTATTTCTCAATTGCAGAATGAACCTGACAGCGCCTTGTAACGCGGCTTGTAACTGCGATCTGGTGAAGTACTCGCCCGTCTGCCACGAAGCCACGAGGACAACCTTCTTCTCGGCATGTCACGCGGGATGTCGGACGATCGTCAACGACACGATTTTTGGCGATTGCGCTTGCACCTCGACCCTCGGTTCCGCGTCCGATGTTCGTCGTTTCGAGCGAGCGTCGCTTCACCCGGACGACGGCTTCTCGAGTCCGAGTGGATCTCGATCTCTAGGCAACACAGTGACGGCTGGACCGTGCAAGCAAAACTGCTTCCAGCCGTACATCATCTTCTCGGTTATAACGACGTTCATCAACATCCTCGGCTGCTCGGGGAAGATTGGGAACGTCCTCCTCAACTACAGATGCGTGGAAACTCGGGACAAAAGCCTCGCCCAGGGTATTTTACTTATGGTGCTCTCCCTCTTCGCACTGATACCCGGACCGATCATATTCGGGGCCATCATGGACTCCACGTGTCTAGTTTGGGATGTTTCCTGCAAGAACAAGGGCAACTGTTGGTTCTACCATAGAAACAATTTTCGATACTACGTTAATTTAACTGCAGCGAGTTAGTATATGAACTAGAAAATTGTGTTGTTTGCTTTTTATGTTTCGACGGCAAAATATGATGAACTCATTTGTAGGTGAAAAGTGAGACGGTGTGAAATTTTATACGACTGAAATTTGAGTGGATTATAATTAGCTTTGGCTACATTAATTATGAATGATTAAAGTTTTTTATTGTTTGATAATTTATTATAAAACGTAAAAGTGATTTTTTATTTTTCGCAGTTGATTATCTATTCTATTAAATATCAATTCTTTCGTACCATTTAAATTTCCTCTATGTAAACTAAAAATTTAGTTTCTTTTAATCGAAACGTTAAAATTTACGAGTCTATTATATCCATGAAGTAGAATTTATTATATTTTAGTATTTAACGCAATTTTTATTAAAATAATATATACGAATTTTGATTTTCATTTATCGATTAGAATCTCATTTCGTAAAGTATAATATCGGAAATTTATCCGATATTAACAATTTTGTTTTTAATATAGATTAAATTTTTTTAACGAATAAGCGTGACTGTCCAAATTTATACATACGAGAAGTTTTCGTTGATCGATTTCATCGCGTGAAATCTTTAAACCGAAACAACTCGATATACTTATTGTATTTTTTCGTATTCTTTATAAATAATTTATAATTATAAAACTGATTTATTATAAGATTATATATCGAGATCATATATATAAATATTTTCAATTTTACAATTTATTTCATAATTTATAAAATAAATTTTGAACAAGGAATCGTTTATCTAACAAATAAATTTCTATTGTAGGCATGTGTTTGATTGGAGTATTTTTTGATGCTATTGTGTGCTACCTATCAAAGGGCATTGACTTATACGGTGATAACGAGGATGTGGATAAAAAAATAGTTTCGCACGAAGAAAAGCATGAATCGAAACTGAATAATCAAGAAGACAATTGTCCAAAGCAGTTATTATAATGACTCAGTGATTTTAATTTATATTGAAAACTGTGTTTTCAAAAATGTTTTATAAAAAAAACGCAAGTTGTACATATAAATATATTTTAAGAAATGTAAGTTTTAATTTTTGCACAAATATACGTGTAAATTATTTAATTACATAAACGATATCAAAAAATTATTTATTTATACACTTTTATTAGAAAAATAATATTCCATAAAAGTATTTAAGACTATAATATACCTAAATTTAAAGAAAAAGAATAATAAGTATAAACATTTTTTAGCAGCAAGTTTAGAAAAACAAACTATTATACTATGTTTTTTAGTTTAATTATTAAAATTTTCGATATAGTCCAATAGGTATATAAATAAATACAGAAACGACTATTTTAATAATTATTTGAAATAAGCGATATATTATTACATTCTTATCGATGTCAAATCCGAAGGTTCACCAAAAATGAATTAGATATTACTATTTAAAACGGCAGCATTTGACTGACTAATTTAATTTTTTTAATATTTACAAGAATAATAAATTGTTCTCGTGATTTTAAAAATACCATGTATCGAAATTATATTGTATACAAACATACACCTTTTCCAAATAATAGAAAATTTTTAATTCATTTGATCAAACTATTACAATCATTTATATTTCCTTAATTCGAAACAGTCACTGCTAAATTAAACAATTCATAATTCATTCGCGATGAAATAAAACGGGTATGAATCCTATTCCACTGACTAAAGAATAATAAGGTAATAGATTGGAAGGATTCGAAGTTAAAATTACAAAAACTCGGATAATACTGGATCGTTGTCTCTCGAGGGTTTACTCGAGCTCGAGGGAAGCGCACGAAAAGAATCGCGGCATCGTCGGCCGATCTTCTCAGCCTCCGTAGAAAAAAAAAATTTTTTCGGGCCGTTAAATCGTTGAAGCTCGATGCATTCCCAAGGAAAAAGCGGCGATTCTACGATCTTCTATACGGGAGTCTAACGATCCTAATCTCACTCGTCCGGCCTTGATTCTTGCGCTCTTGCGCTCTTGTGCTCTTGTGCGCTTCGACACACGCACGGCCACCTCGACTGAATGCCCGAGTAATTTAGCGCTTGCAAGTGGGTGTCCGGGCTACTAGGCAAATCGTCGTCAGCGCGTTACGCGAGGCTGTTTTTTCAATAGCGCTGCTCTGTTTACTTAGAGCTCCGCTCGCTTGTTTTTAATGCCGAATTCGGAGTTTGTTTTCAAAGAGACGAGGCGCTGCTAAGGTTGCTTCGGTTGCTTCGGTTGCTTCGGTTGCTTCGGTTGCTTCGGTTGCTTCGGTTGCTTCGGTTGCTTCGGTTGCTTCGGTTGCTTCGGTTGCTTCGGTTGCTTCGATTGCTTCGACTGCTTCAACTGCTTCAACTGCTTCCCTCTACACAGGAAACGACTTCTTTTACAAAATTTATGCTTTCGCGCGTCTTCGCATTTATTCTCCTTTCAATTTTCCCACTTTTCCCGTTCTAAACACATTTTTTTATTAACTTTTTTTACATTGTTGATCTTTGATCTCAATCAGAACAAATTTATTTTGTCTACTTTTATATTTATACGACGAGATGATCGAGTGCGATATTTTTTATATATTAAACAATATCGATTATTCGCATAATCAAAAACAGTATTTAAAATTTTAAAGTAAACTGTTGGATTGTAATTCAAAATATATATTCAATATGAATATATTTAATAACATAATTTTAATCTAATATAGAAAACAGTTTATTTATTTTTTAAAGTTTGAATAAAAATATAAATTTAAGATGCATTTGATATAAAGTGGCAAATTGTATCGTAATATACAACTATTTAATAAAATATATTCGGTATTTTATTTATACAAACAAAATTTTATAATTAAATTTATTAAATGTTTTATATAAATTAATTTTTATAAAAATATATATATATATATATATATATTTACTAATTAAATGTTAGTATTCTTCGTATATAATTAATTTTTAAATATTAAAATTGAAATTTTAAATGAATACGATTAGATTGAATTTCTACTGAATTAAAATACATAAATCATACATAAATATATTTACATTTTCGTAATGCAATTGAAAATAAAGAAAATTTTATATAATGGGAGAAAACGTGAATTTCAATTTTTTAATTTTATTCGATAAAAATTTTTTTTAATATAAAAAGCATTATAAATGTAAATACAATATAAATTTTTGTACATATATTCTTAGAAAAGTAAATTTTGTCAGATTTTTATTTACGCATCGATCAACTTTCCAATAATATACACTGAATTATAATGAATTGACATACAATTATAATATTTTAGTAATTGAATATTGATTTTAATTATATAATAAACATGTACTTAATTAAGTCTTATTTTCAAATCGTATCGGAATCTTATATCAAATTAACTTTATAAAATATGATTGTAAAAAATAAATATCAAAGACGAGAACAAATTTATTTCCAGGAAAAAACTTTTATAAAAAAAATATTATATTTAAATTATCGTGATTTGTAATAAAAAATTAATAAAAAATATTTGCGCCTTTTGGCAAGTTCTTATATTGAATCTTTTGTACGTGTTATGGAATATTTTTAATTATTTAAAATATGTGATTGATATTTTATAATCAATACATTTAATATTTTTAAATCTCTGGATCTTTAATATGTTAACTGTTTTTTTTGGCATAATTGTTTTTTATCGCGTGAAAATAAAATATCAGACAGTATTATTTATTTAAGAGAGGGTAATATCGATGCGCATAATTTACCGTAGAGAATATGGACCCACAAATATACCTTTTATTATTTCTGAATGATTATAATACTAAGTTTAATAATATTTTTAATTAAATATTTTTTCAAATAATATTATTAATATTATATTTTAACGAATGGAAAAAAATCATAAGTTTTCATAATAAATTTTGATCCAATGATCTTTAAATACATTATTAATATATTTATTGAAAAATATACATGACAATGTAAAATATACAATTCAAGAAAAACAAGTTTCTATTTGACATAAATAGAAGTTTATTCATTATACTCGATATATTACATTGTTTAGATTAATCTGTAATATATAAGTTCTGAAATTTTTGAATTAGATAAATTATAAAATATTATTTCTAATATTTGAAAAACATAAATAAAATAATAAAGGTAAAATTTATAATCCGTACTGAAATTTTAATAGTTATAAATGTTCAGGTCTAAAGAGAAAAAATAGTAACGATTATTTGATTGTCTAGTAAATCGAGAATAATAAAGAGTAGTTGCATTCATAGTAACAAAAGTTGGACACTGAGTTCTAGATCTATCATTTACACACTTGCACATGCAGAAAACATCTTGGGTTATTATTCTCAATTTACTAGATAATTAAATAATTGCTACTATTTTTTCATACATGCGATAATTATTACTAAATATTATGCATCCAAAAACAACGTAATTAAAAAATTTAATATTTTTAATGTAATTATAGAATACTTAAATTGTTTGCTTCTGCCAACAATTTAAATTGGTATATTTTTTCTTTATATTATTTTTGGTAAAATTACCTCTCAAAATAAGATTTTCAAAGTAATTTTATATCTTGATAATCTTTTAGATTATATTTTATATTTAATATCTCTTTTACTCGAGAAATGATATTATTATTATTATATAAAAATATTAACAGAAAAAATGTGATACATTGGAATTTTGGTAATTCTAAGTAAAACTTAAAAAATTTTGAAATAAATTCGAAACTCAGTAACATCTTTTTCATAAAAAATATTCGTTTCCTAAATACAATATTAAATTATTTGATTTTTTCGTTCTGCTAACTTAAATTAAGTATTAGAAAAAAATAGCTTTGCTTTGAAATTGTGTTACTAAAAATCTAAAATATATCTAATGATAATGTGTGTAAGCAAATGCAGACAATACTTTCAAAAGATAAAATAAACAAGCTTATTGTATATTATCTACAGACGATCTAGGAATATTTTGATGTCAAGAGGCCATTGACATAAATGTGAAAATCTTTGATTATATCTATAATCGAATATAATAATTCATCTAGTTTAGATAATATATATTACAAAATTTTGCAAAGAAACGAATATATATCGAGTTAAATAGAATCTTTAGATTTACGTAAATGAAATTTAAAAAAATAAGTATAATTCAAGTATTTATATAATAATATAATTAAAAAAATAATAAAGAAATTATATCTTGAGTATTGCAACACTGTGATTGTAATATTTTTAGAAAATAAATTAAAAACAATTAATCCTTATATCTAATAAAAATATAATATAAATTTACGAAGAACGTTTCAAAATTCACATATAGATATTTTACTGTATTAAAATAAATGTAACATAGTTTCTTAAAAAAAAACAAAAGTTATTTAAAATAAAATATATCATAAATTATTAAAAGATCAATATAAGAAAAATGAGAGAGAAAATGTGAATAAGTTTAGATATAAATAACTGTGTATAAGAAAGTTGAAAAAAATATTACAATTCAATAATCCTCAAATTTAGTTTTAGAAAAATTAAAAGAAAAATTTTTCAGTTGGATAGAATAATTTTTAAAAATTAATCAATTCTTTACGTATTTAGTTTTATAAAAATGACTAGCATAATTTATAAAAATATTTCATAAATCACTTAAAGTTATAAATTATTATAATCATAATTTTGATGAAACTCCATAGATGTCTCTGAATCAATGAAAAATATAGTAATTGTATTAAATTAAATTATTTTAGTACATATTGTAATAAACGATGTTTTTTAAAACTAGACATTTATTTATTTAATGTTACAACCGTATCTCTATAAGATAAAAACAATGGATGTATAGGATTACTTCTAAAATTGGTAGTCTTTATTTGTAAATACGGAAATGAAAATTGTCACCTACATCATGATATTTTAATCATCCGGGTTAAAACGGGTTATGTTATTGGAACGAATACCATTTCCATCTTAATCTTAACTCATTTTTTTAATAATCAACAATCTTTGAGATTTATAGCTTTTATCAGAAGTGATTTTCTTCTCACAGCATGTTTGTGAATAACGACAAATGTCGCTGATAAGTGGCATATCATTACGATCATGGCGCCATACGGGAAAGTTGACTGCAATCCAGTAACCGACCGAAAGGCTCTTGACGTCATACAACCAATAAGAATAATGTAATCCGCATAAATATATTAGTAAAATATTTAATAATATATAAAGTGTTTCGTTTTTTAATTTATTATAAATTTAATAAAACGTGTTTTTTACTTGCTTATAAAAGAATGATTTTAGGCGATAGATTTCTTTTATTCAAAAAGTATAGACGTTCGATAAACATTGAATGTTCGGTAAACAATTTATGAAAATTTTCTAAGCTTTATCGTATTATTATCTCGTCTATGATGAAAGTTTTATGATATTCACAAATTTGTTTTCAACGTAACAACATTTGGCTTCAAACCTTTGAATTATCGAATTTAAAATATTTATATATACTTATCTATAGATCCTGTGTATCTATAGATGGATAAAGGAATGCATTATAATATTTTTAAAATATTTTTACTCGCTTTAATCTGAGATTTATTTATTGGCTTCTACTTATCTGAGTAGAAAAAATATATAATTTTTAATTTTATCGCTGATATTGTATTACAATAATTTTTAACATTTGCATTACATATTTTTATAATTTTAATAGATTATAAATAAATATTTAGAAAATAAAATTCTAATAAGAATGATATACGTGTAATATGTCTTCAATTTTAGAGAAGATATTAGTTTTAATAAAATAGATGGTTTTGTTTCTCAATTATATCAAATTTAATTCTATAATGAAATTACTTTTACTTAATCTGGGAAGATTAAGTATATTGCAAGTCATACACCCAAATACATACATACACATATGCTACTCAAATCATTTGGAAAATATTAATTGTGATTTTATGGACTTTATTATAAAATCGAAAAAGGTTATATTTTCCAACTTATATCAGGATTTAAAAACTTAACAAGTTGAAAATTTTCTATTCTATATTAGATAAGGTAACACTAAAAAAATTTTTCTTGAACTACAATAGGTCAAATTATAATATAATTAATAATACTAATAATAATAAATTAATAATAATAACAATAACAACAATTTATTCAAAGATTTTAAATATATTAAATAAATAATAATCGTTATTATGAATAGAAGATGAAAATAAAAGAAAATAAATTAACCGTATCAACGTTTTGAATCCTGACTGTAATCCGAACCGTAAAAAATTGTATTCGTATATTATATTTTATAAATTTTCCACAAATAAAAATATTAGGTCATAATATTATGTTATAATTACAGGCTTCTATAATTCTTGAAACTTGTGAGCTTTCCTTAAAATATCGCTATTACTTTTATCGTTTATTTATTTTTTACTAATTACACAAACGTTTTTACGAAGTAGGCGATATTTTCCTATAGATACTCAATTGACGGCACTTAATTACAAATCGGATTTTTTTATTTATTGCAAAAGCGTTTATCGATCCAATCTATTCAGTCCGCGGTTTCTCGCTAGAGTAGCGGGATAGAGTAACTGGCGGACGACCCGCATGGAAGTTTTCTCGACGTCGTTATCGTCCTTGTCACCTTCGTCGACATCGTTAAGCGAATGAAATTCTGGAAATTCGTTAATAGCTATTAGTGGCCAGCCAATCAGTTCTCCATTACCAATGAGAGACCAGGTGCGTTGGAGTTTCAGTTTGATGCTGGAACCTTACCTTATTAGAATATTACTTGCTTATAATTGGGATTCGATCGGACACATTTTTATAATTAATTTCGTTAAATATGTTTGGGTAATAAAAAATATAAAATAGGTTTCGAGTCAACTTTCATAATTTCTAATTTCTTTTCAACAAATGAACGTTTGTTTTTGTATTTCAATTTGATTTTTATATTTTTGAATAGTTACAATTACTTAACGCAAATTTATAGTCTTTGATAACATTTTTTTAATATTCCGATACTTCAAATGTTCTTATTCTTAAGTAAATTGATATCTTTTTAATTTAACTCGATACGTTATATCGATGAAGATACGCGGTTAAGAAATGTACTCGAACATTGTAATACATTTTATTTTATAATAAAAAGATAATAGAAGTAATTCTTAAGATAAGAAAATAAAAAAACACTCGTGTGTTAGGAATATTTGTATAAAAAGTGTACAAAATGTATTACAAATCTTAAAAAGTTAACGACTGATTTCGTTGAAGAATAATCGATAACATTGAAGATATTTTATAAATATTGTTCCAAATTGTGTACTCTTATTCGAATAAGGAATTCTCTGTTATAAAAATTTTTCGACGCAACCTGTTTCTCGTATCGACCAACGAACGGAAAGAGCGAATAATCGTTTTGGAGGAGAAAAAATTGAAGTTAGCGAATTTGTGGGAAAAGCTGGACAACTTTGGAAACGAGTAAATCGGAAAGTGAAAGAGTGATAACGGCGTAAAGAAATCGTAGCACCTGTACCGGTTTTCTCGCTCAAAATATGCTCGTCTGTGCGCATACGCTTAAGCGTTCTCCTCGTTTAGCGGTAATGGATTCACAATGCGCGCATATGCGCACGACGGATGCTAAGTCGAGTCGAGTAAGAAAGAGCGAGAGGGAGAGAGAGAGAGAGAGAGAGAGAGAGAGAGAGAGAGAGTGATAAGGACAAGTTAGAAACTAGCTGACGGCCGTTTTGGTCGGTGGCTCAACCCTCGACAGCGGCGATGACTGCGGCGATGACTGCGGCGATGACGACGGCTAGTCCAATCGACTCCTCGGGAAGCTGATCATCCGCGATTATCCAAGCTCGAGTGTCGTCTGTCTTTCTTTCGTCCCCCTCCGCTTTCCGCGCGTGAGAAAGTTGTCCGACATGTAAAATTCGTGTCCTGGGAATGTCACGCGGTCTTCGCTGGCGTCGATGATTGTTGACGAGTCGAGCGTTGACGAGTCGCGGTTGGAGTGTTCCGTGATCGATTATCCGCTGCGGAGATTTTCGCCAAAAATATGACGAGTCATTAAGATTACGAGTTAATTAATATCGCTCCCGATATTTTTTACCGATTGCTTCGAGCACGTTGTTAACATCGTTTTCAAGTTTTCGCAACGCTTTTTTTAGTAATTGATGTTACTTATTCTATTATCAATTATAATCGAATTATATTGTATTTAAATTTAGGTAAATTCATTGGTTCTTGTGAAATTAAGTTCCTTCGAATGTGTAAAAACCATTCGCGTGATAACGATACGTTGATTCGTAGTTAATATCCGATACTCTTCTTTTAATAGTGCGGAATTTGGTAATATTTACAAACAACGAATAACGTTCGATTTCTTTATTGATTCAAACAATAATAAAATATTTATTTACTACGAAATAACTCTTAAAACTATTAACTTTTTTTAATATGTTTCTTTAATGTCTTATTTTGAAAGATAAACGTAAGATTTATAAAATCAATATTTGATTAAATGAAAGTCTTTAAAAAGTGAATCAATGTTTGGTTTTTCTTGTTTTACATTTTTATAAAGATAGCTCGCGTGTACAATATTGCTTATCGATTTTTATTGGGTAATCTATAAATTACACCGATCAATTGCGAATCTAATATTCCGGACGATCGCTCCAACGTTTTGATAAATCAGTTAATAAGATGTTTCGGTAACTTTAAATCGATTGTTTAATTGACGTGCATTTCTTGTTTGATACAAAACTAATTTTTTAGAAATTAAATGATTAATTTAGATAAAAATCGGATCAACAGCGATAAATTAAACGAATGAATAACTTTGATAAATCGGAAATAAAAGCAAAATTGTATAAATGAATTAACCAACCCACCGATTCGCTAAATGTACAATGTTTTCATTAATGCGAACTTTTATTAATACGTTAAATAGAAAAGGTCGTTATTACAAAAGAACACGAAACATAGTCATACGGGTTAAATCACAGGCGCAATATTACTTAGCTTATAACGTCTATGGTGAATACAAATGAGTGTCAACTGTCAAAGTCAATTAATAAAATATACTAATTTTCTAAATTAACAAAGTAATAGAGAGATTAACCTTAATATTTAACTTTTATTTTTTTATTTTCAAACCGCATCTCGAACATTGTTCAACCGTATAATTCGTTGTACCGATTGTGTATAAATAATTATTTTCGATTCAAACGAATATTGGAAAAATGCGTAAATTGAAAAGACAAAAATTTAAAACAACGTTAAAACTATTATCGTGATAATGGCGGTAGTTTTATTACGGATTTGTCGAAGTAGCTGGATGAAACTTTTGACTTGTAGTTATAGAAGAAAAGATCTAATCTTAACTGACGATGACAATTCCATCGATAACCGATATCTATTAATTTTGAGTGTACGAAGGCAACCAATAGCAAATATCCCCAAATACAACATCGACGATGCGCAACTTACGAATATATTATCTTAAAAAAGAGTGTTGCAACTTCTTGTGAGTTGTCGGGAAAAAAAGAGAGAGAAATTGGTGATGACCGTTGCCGATAAAAGAGCGGGAGAATAGCGGGAGAATAGCGGGAGAAGAGCTGGAGAAAAGCTGGAGAAAAGCGGGAGAAAAGCGGGAGAAAAGCGGGAGAAAAGCGGGTGAAAGGCGGGTGAAAAACGGGGAAAAGCCGAGCTCGCCGATCGGAAAGGAGCATCTTTGGGCGCAGCCTCCCGTTATCGCGGGCGTCACGCAACGCGCATCCGAAAGACCAGCGCACGCCGCCACCGTCGTCGCCGTCGTCGCCGTCGTAGCCGTCGTCGGTCGGAGGGGAGACGGGGAGGGGTCCGAAGGCGCCTAATCGCGCGGTTCGCCGTCGCGACGGCCTCAGTAGCCGAGGTGCGAGCCGCGTTTTCGGACGCGAAGTTGGGGCGCGCGCACGCGCTGCTGCTGCTGCTGCTGCTGCTGCTGCTGCTGCTGCTGCTGTCGAGGCGTCGAGGCGTCGAGTGCCCGGAGGTGATGCGCGAACGTCGTGCTCCTGGCCACGCGTAGGAGAGAGCAGGAGGTGGTGGAGGAGGCGGCGGCGGAGGAGGCGGAGGAGGCGGAGGAGGAGGCGGAGGAGGAGGAGGTGGTGGCGGAGGTGGAGGAGTTGGTGGCGGCGGCGGCGGCGGCGGTACTCGCGGAGGCGGAGGGAAAGCTTCTCGGAGCTTTTCCGATTTCCCGCGGGACCGATCGACGATGCGCCGTTGGACGACGACTCTCTCCTCTCCTTGACGGCGACTCGGTATTTCCCTTTGCGAGCCTGCGAACTGCGCCGATCTCGCGCGGGATGAGCCTCTGATTGTCCGGTCATGTGAGTGGAATTTTTCTTTACCTCCGGTTCTTTTTCGAACAGCTCGCGGCCGATCCAACGAGGGGGACCGATTTTATTTTTTCGGCTTTTCTTTATTTTTCTTTCGCCTTGCGGAGTCGGTCCGAAAACGCGCTTTTTACGATCGCGGAATTTTATCCAAGCGAATCGTTTTATTATTCGTTTCTTCCGCTCGATACTTTTAAGAATACCATCCGAATAAGTGACAAAATTCAATATTTATTTTTAGAAAAATTTTATTCGTCGGTAAATAAAATTATTATAGATAGCGATAAGTTTTATCTGAATATTTTAAGACTTCAATTCGCTCGGCCTCTTCGGCACTTAGACCATTTCAAAAGAAATAAACGACGTAGGAAGATAAATATTAGCAAAGCAGGTTAATTTCTCTATTGAAAGAATGAAAATAATGTTGCGCTACCGAAGATGATTTTAATGAGTTTATAACGTAGTCGATTGTATTATTACGTTCGGGCTCGAAGTTAGGGAATCGATTTAATTGAATAAAATCGATCGGGTCATTAACAATAAAAAATTCTTACATCATCTTATTTCTTTGATCGTTGTAACGATATCGTGGCTCTTACAAAAATTTAGTTCACGAGTCGTAATACTTTTTCGGCTACGTTAAAAAAACGTATAAATATTTCTCTTCTTCTATCACCTGTTACGTGTAGTAAATACGCGACACCGCGAATGATATTATCGCGTTACATCTCAGCATCGCTCGTCAAAATAGCGTTGCATTAAAACTTATTAACGATTCTTGATTCGCTCTTTGTTCTATCGAATGGAGGAGGACATTTCTTCAGGTACACGATTAACCGGTATATCCGTAAACATTTTTTAGCTACTAAATAAATAATGAGCCTTAAAAATAGACTACCGTTACTTACAAATTGATTAAGCACGAGTACTTTTATCGAATATACATTTCTTTGGTCGTTTAAAATTTAATTTTTTTATATTTGAATATTAATACGAATAAATAATAAATAATTAACTATAAATTTTAAGAATAGAAAAATTAAACTACGTTGAGCAATAGCTAAGTTATTAATTTTTTTTATCGTACTATTTTATTTATTTGCGATTTTTTATTTAATATAAGGATCGTGATTTAGTTTATTATTGGTTTATGTTGATCGATCGTGGCAAAGTTTATATATATTAATTGAAACTTTCACGAATATTTATAGAATATTTATAGAATATTTATAGAATTACATCTTCCTTGATAACAATTATCGAATGTTATTATATATTTAAGTATAATTAATGCTATTACTTAACGCATAGGTAACGAATTATTATTCATTTTATTAAAATTCCTCTTTCAAACAAATTTTAATACTTTATCGTAATATTACACTTGCATTCAACATTTTCGTTTCGAGTGTTTTTGTAATAAAATGTGTTAAATTATGTTGATAGATCGATCGATATACATTTAGCATATATTTTTTACATATAATATCTTTCTATTAAAGTTGACTGTTACTTGTAATTTATTTACTGGATCATATACAAATTCAATTTGATTTATTTATTACCTTATCGAATAAGTTAGTTGATATTATTATAACTCTCTCGAAAATAAATAAAAGTAAATTATTTATTATTTTTAATATTCCAGTTTTTATAATTTGTAGATCTAAAAAGCCATTAAAATAGATTCTTTGAATTTTTTATACAATCTAGGTATACGAAAAGAAGTTTGTTTCGATTCATAATCGGTCAGATTTTTAATTTTTCCATTTGCTATAAAATAATTTGTGTTTTCAAAACAGGAACATTTTGTTTAAAATCCATGAATTTAAATAACGGCGTCTACCTTGTCATATAGAAAACGTTTATCATGTAGCAATTAAGTATATATAGTTTTTAGTCGACTGTTAGCCAATCAACGTGAATACGATTACAAAAATCCTATACGCGTATCTCGATCTGAACACAACTCGCCTCAGTTATCTCTTGGGGTCCGACGGTCTTTCTTATAGTTTTCTTGATACGAGTTGCATTGTCCCGATAACGCATAGATGCGCCTTCCTTCGTTGGGCAGTCCACGTATTATACTCAAACCCTAGATACGATGAGAATAATTACCGGCGGGAGATACGAGGTGCGCAAACTCGAAGAGGGAGGTCGAATCAGCTGAGTCAGAAATAAAGAGAGAAAGACAGAGAAGAAAGAATCCGAATATCCATGCGCGTACTTGCGAGTGTGTGTGTATGCATGGGAGTTATAGAGAGTGAGTGAGAGAGAGTGAGTAAGGGAAAGAGAGAGAAAAAGGGACAAAAAGAGATAGATAGATAGAGAGAGAGAGAGAGAGAGAAAAGTATATTCAGGTAAAATGACGTAAAAAGTTTCAAGTGTTTTTTATTTAAATTTAGAGATTTGTTACTACGTAAACGCTTTTTTTAATAAAACTGGATTAAGAAAACTACCGTTTGTTTTTTTAAATAAACAAGGTAAAAATTTTTAAATGATACATATTATGTTATCTTATAAAAGTATGTTATCTTTCATTTAATTGCGTTCATATAATTAATTGCGATGCATTGATATGAGAATTAAAATTACAAAATTATCGTACAATAACATTTTTTAATTTTTTTTTATCTTTTTTTAATTTTTATTAAATTGAAATCTAAATTAATTTATATCTAAACACAAGTATACAAATTTTTTTGCTTATTTTATCATTTAAAAAAGTAATAAATTATTATAAATTGTTTAACTCCATATTAGCCTTGTATTTTCTTATCTAATTCGTGTAAGTTACAGATAAAGCTTGATTTATAATTTCTTTTAAAGATTTAAATAATAATTTTTAAAACAAATTTTTATGTATATTTATGTGTATTTATATAAATAAATAAATAAATAAATAATTAAATGTGTAAATATAATGTAAAATAATTCATTTTTTACAAATTTTACTACATTCTTTCTTTTATTTTTATATTTTTTATTTTGATTTTCACTATGAGATTAAAATTTCTTTTTTTATTCAAAATAATATTTTATTCCATTCGTTTATTTATCTTGTAATAATTATTACATCTATAATAAAATAATTAAATTTTCAATAATTTGAAATTTTACATTTTCTTTTTGTTCTCAATATAATATAAATAATATTTATTTCCTTTTATGAATTAAACATTCTATAATATTTCATATAAACTAATTTAAAATTTTATTAGTAAAAGAAATTATTATTTATAATTATATTTATGATTTTTCTTAAGTAAAGTTTAAAAATCATAGTTATATTTTCAAGATTGGTAGATTTACAATATGTGCATACATACATTAATATATTCATATAATTATATCCATAAAAATTTAGAAATAAGGAACAAAATACTTAAATTTTGACAATTAATCAAAAAATTTTGAAATAAATAAATAATAGTTTAAATTAAGGTTACTATACTTATATAATAATAGTCAATATAAATTTATTTGAACAATATTAATTTTCTTTTAATTATACAATACAATTCCAAATCAATGCACATCAATATATACAATCTATGCTTCGAATTAGACAATAATTTTTTATTTTATCTTCATAATAATACATGAATCTTATATAATTATCAAAATTTTTATTTATAAAACTAATAAATAAAATTTTCATGGTTAAATAAAATATTTCATAATTATTTGTTTTATATAGAAAATTCAGAAAATTTTTCAAACGATTGCCTTTATTTTATTTTTTTAAATATAAATATACTCTAAATTAATTTTCTTAGAAAAATAATTAAATGGATTAATTTTAAGTAAATAATTATTTATCAAAGATAATTTAATTGGCTAGTATGAAATTAAAAAACCGTTTTCGAATTTCTTATTAAATCAATAATATAATATTAACAAGGTCATTAAAAAAAAATTTCTTTTTTCTAATATCAATGATTTTAATCAATATAATATTATAATATTTCGACATTTTTACAATTTTAAAGTAATAATTAAAATATTAATTTATAGAATATTTACGTACTCTTTCGAATAAAAATGTTATTTTATTCATACAAATCTGAATTACAGAGAAAGAGTAATTTGATATCATTATAATATTTTAACAATTTTATTTTATTTTAAATTTTATTTTCACGATGATTTGTTTTGTTAAATTTGATTAAAAACTCACAGTGTTTGATTAGTACGAGGTACTACTAAGGTTTTTTATCGAAATCTAATACAATTACATTAAAATGATAATTATGCTATGAAAATAGTATATTATGTAAAATTAATTTTAAACTTATCTATAGAATTAATGGCTAATAACGGAGACAAGCTGATTCATGTAGAAATGTTTAGAAGTTTTGGTACAAAGTTTCGATAGCAACTTAAAATTTTAAGGAAACGATAAGAAAGTTTTTTTTTACAAAAAAACAACAATTATTCTATAGTTATTAAATTATAAGTCATAATCGATGTCACGAGTACAATTTCTTTTCTTTTATTTCATTCGTTAAAAGAATTTCGGTAATAGTCCAAAATTAAAATTAATAAAAGAAATAAATAAAAAATGTTCAAGATTCAAAATATTATAAAATAAAATATAGTATTCCTGCAACGACAAAATCTAATTATAATAGCACATTTGTAAATGTCGTTTATTAAAATTTTTCTGATATGAATGTTCTTTGGTTGGGTAACCGGAAATAAAGATCACTTAGTGCGACTGCCATGAGGAATACAAAGGATGAGAAGACGACGAGTAGGGTGAATCATGAGAAGAACGGCCCCGAGAACAAAAAGCTGTTGGAGGTGCCGACGGCTCCAAGAACAACGTCGGGGCCGACCTCCACTCCGGTATCAGCGAGTCGCGCCCTCGACGACGTCTTCCGTCAGTTACCGATTACAGAGGAGACCTCGTGCGGTATTTGGTGCTTCCAAGGTCCGAATCTTCAAAGGTTCGCCAACAAGAAAGCCTATGTCTTCCTCTACGGTGTTCTTGGCTGTATCTTTTCGGCGAGCTACGCCTATTTTAACGGCACCATCACAACCATTGAGAAGAGATTCAAAATCCCCTCCAAAACGACAGGTTAGCCTTTTTAGCTTTTGTTTCAATTTTAGCTTTCGATAATATCATTAAATAATTTAGAAAGTAGTTCGAATTTATAAAGAGAAATGTAACTTTCATGGATCGAGAAGTTTTTTATCGAGATCATCGTTAAATTTACCGATTTGATCTCATTTTATAATTTGATGAATTTATTATATATATTTTATTTGGTTTATAAAAGAATGGATATAAATCTCGAAAAAAAGAAGTATGTTAATTTTGTTTTAAACAACTGCTAAATCTTACAGCTAGTAAAAATTACTAATATTTTGAATAAGTATTTTACAAATTAACATTTTACCTTCGGCTGTAATTATATTAATTCTTTTGTACGGAGTATTTTCAAAGTTATTACTAATTAGAAATTTTTATAATTTTTAGCAAATTTTTAATAAAGCAATTTATGCATTTATTTATTAAATATATATATATATATATATATATATATATACATATTTTAATCTTGTACATAAATAACTCTTTTTATAATACTTCAATTGCACTTTTAGCGCGATTTTGTGATGATTAAAGTTGTTGAATTTGGTCAAAAAATATAAATATTTCATTAAATATCTGTCGGATTAGTAACTACATGTGTAAAATAGTGTTAGTATTTTTACTAGTTTTAAAATACTTTTTTTGTCTATTGTATTAAGTTAAGGCAACGGATAAATATAACTTTTACTTCTGATAGTGTATCAAAAAATCTCGATAATGTCTTAATTTTATCATTTGTAAAATTATTTCAGTAACAATTATTTCAAAACAGATACACGCTTTCATATGTCAAGGTAACTATCATTAATGTATATTTAATAAATGGTTTCCACAAATTACTTATAAAACGATACATTAAGTAATAAAAAACGTATTGACAAAGAGATGGATACAAGATAAATGATTTTTGGTATCTCATCTATTCGTTTATTAGATTGAATTATCGAATCAGTTGTACAGTTACGAATATTAGTATTTATATTTATTTTTAATAAATTAAATTAAATTTAACTAATTGAACTTTAAAAGGATAAAGTATGAGTATTTAGTTCGAGCATTAAATATATCATATTACTTTGTTAAAAAAAACTTTGCAAATCTTTAAATTTAAGAATTCTATAAATTTAGATATTTCTAATGTTAAAGTGTAAAATTTCAATTATTTAAAACATTTTACTGTTTCTGCGCAAGGCAGTTCAATACTAAATAATTATATTTATTTTCGAAATATTTATATTTTTTGAAGAACACGTATCTTTTTATTTACGTACAGTTTGCCCTGTATATCTTTTTTAAAAAACTAATATAATATAATAGAGTTGTTACCATTTATAATTTATACGTATTTGAAGAAATTGCTCTTAAAAATAAAATCGCTCAATGCATTATACAAAAAAATTATAATTCGTACAAGTAAGCAGTTTCGAGGTTAAACGAGAATGGCAGAAGTTTACATATTTGATATTATTTAAAGGCATCTGAAATAAATCTTAACGCGATAGAATTTGATACATTATTTTATTTCATTGTAAGCAAGATCGAATATTGTTAAACATTCGGTTAAATTGTAGCTCACTGAAAATTTGTGTAGTGTATATTCTAGCAATTAACGCATCGGTAATTTTAAAATATAATATAATTAAGTGTCTTTTCAGAAATTGTAGTTATAAAATACGCGCTCGTGTTACACATTATTTATTAACGAATTCATGTAATTTTTTATCTTGCGAGAGTATTACTCATACTTATTAACGAGTATCGACGAACGGAAAGAATTTTAATCCATGATTTTGAATCGATACAAGTCAACGATAACACAAAAAAATAAATTCGCAAACTATCGTCCATAAAAACTTAGACGTACCCGAAGATCGAAGACCGAATAAAGTATTTAAAAATATAATTGTTCAACAGGGGTGATAACGGTAGGAAACGACATATCGCAGTTACTAGTGTCAGTGGTACTCTCGTATTACGCAGGAAAAGGCCACAGGCCAAGATGGATAGCCGTCGGCATTTATACGGTAAGATCTTGCACTTTATTAAGAATAAATGGTCAGCAAAGATGCAACGTTTTATAAATAAACAGTGAGAATGTAGACATATTATTATTATTTTTTATTATTTGCTGCTCGTCGTTGCTGCTCGTCGTTGCTACTCGTCGTTGCTACTCGTTTATACGACGGATAAACGACACGGTTTTTCGAGTATTTTCGATCGCGGTTCTTCGGTGCTACCCGAATGTTAACCCGCTATCCTCGTTCGTTTACGCGCTTAGAAACGAACAAACTTACGGTGCAATTATAACTCATTAAATGGGAATTGCAGCAGACGTAAGTTCAAGCAGAAGGAAGTTCAAATGCATAAACGATCTCTTAAAAATCGCACGCAATTAAGCGGAAATTGAGTACGCAAAGATACGCGAATCGATGCAACGTCGCCTGATCCAAGAAACAACGGTTGAATGGGTACGGTCGAATGTAGGGCAGTGGCTAAGCGGACAACCAAACGGAAAAATATAAGAAAATAGTGCATTGTAAAAAGAAAGCGAACGGAAGTGTTGGCGTGTGGGGGAACGAAGAGCGAGCGAGAGAGAGAGAGAGAGAGAGAGAAAAACCCGCGATCTCGACGACCGCGCAAGCTCGTAGAAAGCTTATGTAGCGCGAGGATTTGCATACTTAATTAAATTAGAGAGCGCACCGATATACGTACATCTCCAAGCCGCGGACTTGATTCTTCCAACATATCTCACAGCGCGTCGACAACGTTCGCGTCTTTTCACAGCCCGCGGATCAGAGTTGCACCAATGCGCGACCGGATCTTTCCGTGTCTGTTCTTATTTGGTCCAATCGTGTCTACCTGGACTTGAGTACTCGCGAACGATCGCGACACCAGTCCGTCAACTATTTATCAACTTTGTGAGCCGAGATACGTTTCTTCCCAACTTTTATATTAGTATCAAAACTGAGAAAATAGAAACCGTTCCTCTACTCCATTTAAAAACCAATTTTCGAAAGAAAAATTTTTTCGATGAAAATAAATAAATAGTCGCCACTTTTTTGCATCCGAGTTTCATTTTTTTACAATTTTGTTAAATGATATTTGAATCAAATAAAAATGATGAATAACGAGTAATTATGTACGTAAGAATATAATTAGTATAGAACTCTTTGTATAGAAATTTAAATTTAATTTAAATAAACATAATTGATGTAAATGCTTTTATTTTTTATAAAATGGAGTTGTTTCGACATATTTAACCGTACACGATTAGACTTCTTGTTATATCAAATTTTTTGCTTCAACGTAAAAGACAAAATTTGAAAATTTGAATAGCTTATTTTCTAATATTTTAATCAAATAAGTAAATTTATTTCTAATTATATTTTTAAAAACTGCTAATAATCTATGTTTATCAGTTCTTTTATAACCTTTAGCTTCTTTCTTGTATTAATATAATTGAAAAATTCATTTAGATAAAATTTAGTGATATTTAATCGTTCTATTCATTCTGGCTCCATCGGTATTTTTACAGATGATAATGCGAATAATTTTTTATCTGATTCATTCATTCTTTTTGACTATAGAATCTAAATCATGAATGTAGAAAGTAAAATAATGTATATTTTTGTATAATTATAATAATGTATTTACTAATAAAATTACCGATTATACTAATCTATGATAATTATTTAAATATTTTTATATTTTTTTATATTTACTAAAAATAATTGAATATTTTTAATTTAACGTTATAACGATATTATATAGAAATATACTTCATAAAATAATAAGAAATTTCTAAATTAGCTATCTAAATAAATTTTCTAATTATCTATCGCCTATATTTTTCACATCTACTAATATACTAGTTAATATATAAAATTATCACCATCACCATCATCATCATCATCATCATTATCATCATCATCATAATTATTAAAAAATTAATTTCATGTTTTCAGTAAGACCGATAAATTAATTTATAATATTACAAAAATATTGCATCCAAACAATTTAATACATAACAATGATTATTGACTAATGTATAAATACATACAATATATTTTAAAAAACAGAGGTTTTTCAAATATCGATATTTGTAATAAGAAATTTTTGTTATACCAAATATTCATAAATTTAAAATAGTTAATAATTTTAGTAATGGAATTAATATGTATAACTTTTAATTTTATTGATAATTTTATTAAAATTTATATAAAAATATATAAAAATATATAAAACATATAAAAATATAAAATTATAAATATATAAAAATATATAAAACATATAAAAATATAAAATTATAAATATATAAAAATATATAAAACATATAAAAATATAAAATTATAAATATATAAAAATATATAAACGTATAATATATATATAAAAATTATGCTTAGAATATAATTTATATATGTATTATGATAACTATTATATAATTAAATTCGCGAATAAATTTTTACACTTATCCAAGAAAATAATAAATAGATTTCTTTAAATGTAATAATTAAAGTTCAAACACTATTAAATAATATTAATATCATTACAGATAGTAAAAAAAATACTTAAAAAGATAAATATTTTATTTGTAGTAGTGGAGGCAGAAGACTCTAAAGAAAGTAAAATAAAACTATATATTAAATAAAGAATTGAATATTAAAACCCCAATATAAATTTTAAACATTATAATTTATATACTGTTTATAATTTTATATGTACTTTTATATAGCGATGATATATAAGTTTTGTATTTGTGTATAAATGTAAAGGAATTATTCTTATATAAATTCTAATTTTTACCTGAAGTAATAATAACCAAAAGGCAAATAATTTAAAGCATAATAAAATTCTCCGTTATTTAAATATAATCTTTCTTGAATATATTTTTTTAATTATTATCAGTATTTATCATTACAAAATATTTTAATATTTTAATGAAAAATATTATAGAAAGATAAATTAAACGTATAAATAATGCAGAAAATTTCACGATTATGGAATAGAAATATTGAATAGTTCAAAAATTAATCGTATTTTTAATTAATTCTCGTACATTATGATGTAATAGGTATCGGGTAAAAAAAAATTAGTGAATAGAGTGTATAATTTTCAAAATTAAAGAATCCAAAATTTTAAACAAAAGAAATAACAATGTGAGTAAATATTTTGTATTGAAAAAAAGAATTGATGCTTAAAATTAAAAAGTAATAATTTAAGTATACTGAAATGAGGCTATAATTTTATAATAAGGTTTCAAATTTTAAAGATAAATTAATTTTTTATTCTTTTGGACTGGAATACCTAAAGCAAAGCAAATCTTGATTCGCTCCTGAAACATGCATAGAACTTTCTGGTTACTAACTTTACAGAATACTTCGAAGTGGTTCCTTTGTTTCTTGTCCAATGTGAGTGTATTGGTATTATCCACGTTTCTCATACTTCCTCTACTTAGGAGCTTCATAAATAGAAGTATATCTATCTGCTCCATTAAAGGGGGTTTCAGGATTCATAGAAATTCTGCTCCTTTACGTTCGGATTTCAGTTTCTATACATTCTCTGTATTAAAGATAAGAGCGATCCTTTCAATGATATATATTTAATAGAGACACTTATACTATTAGCTGTTTATAGTGATAAAAAATAATATGCCATTTATAAACTTTACTTGATATTTACAAAAGTATAAATTTATATTGTTTTGTTATTAGAAAATTTGCTTTTATGCTATGTTGTCAAGATTTCTGACATAAAACTTGTTTCATCCAAACTTCCATGTTTTTACATGTATTAATTTAATAGCTACTTTTTATTGATTAATTTCTATTTTTTTAGAATATAAGTATGGGATTATATTATCTCTGGAAAAGTTTGGTCAGCGTAATAATCCGTAGTTAAACTTATATTGTCTGTAAATGATTTTAGCTTGTGATATAGGTTAGTTACATGCATTTCAGTTTTTATCGGCTGTCGATATCTGATTAATTTTATATTTGTAATAATCATTTATATTTGAACGCCATACAGAAAATATTTACAATTCAATTGAAACGATTCATAGATACACTATTTGTCAGACAAATATATATATCAACAAATTTACTCTTTAATGGAAAAATTAGTTACGGTATAATATTCATGAATATGACTACTTTATAATATCTGTTATCTAACTCAAGAATGATGAATTGTAAAATTTTTTTGTTTGCACGATAAATAATGTAAATAAACTAATTTCATTTTTATTTATTGATTGAAAATTCTAATGTATATTTCATATCTTTATAAAATAAAATAAGTGATTTTTGTTTATAAAATTAGAATTTATTATTAATTAGTTTTATAAATGAAATGTTTAACGCTAATCTGAATAACCATATTATCAAGAAATAAAATATCGTTTAAAAATTATATACAAGACTGAATTTAATAGTTTATTAATACGTATGTAATAAATTCATAAAATGAAATTTAATTTATATAATATAATTGTAAATAATTATTACTAATAATAGATATTTCAGTTCATTTAAAAAGTTTCACATTTTTATATCGATTAATTGATAGTAATGGTAATGACATTATACCATAGTTATTTTCATTTTTAAGGTTTATTTTAAAATTTTAAAAACGCATATTTTTTGTTAAGCAAAATATTAGATAATATTGCTGAAATAAAACATATATTTTTATTAGTAAAATAATAATACATATTTACAATAATTTTTCAAACGAAAACATTAAATTATATCGAAATCAAAGATTGATACACGAAAAGAAAAATAGTGTTAAACTAAATTTTTATTGAGCGTTTATTTATTTGGGAGTCTTGTATTAGAATTCTAGTAAAATTATAAAAATAAATTATTATTAAATCAGATAAAGACACATTTTAAAGATATTAAATATGTAGAGGTAGATATGAGATAAAAAGTGATAACACTTTAAGTAATCTTCAAAATTCTTTTTTTAACTTGTAATATGCTAAATTTAAAATATTTATAAATCACTGTTTTAAAATTATGTATGAAAAAGTTTAGAAATATACGAAGGGTAATTTTATTTTAGTTAAGAAAATAGTTTATCGCACATAACGTTTTAGGTATCACATGAACTTCTATGAATTGTATGTTGTTATATTCTTACTATGAATCATATTTCATAATCATCTAAATTTTGATCTGATGAAAAAGTAAACAATTCTTTCCAAATGCAGAATAACGATTAAATTTAGTAAAATTTAGAATAAATGTATATTTGTAAAAAAGACATTTTAAAATAATAAAAATACAGTAGAAATTGTCAAAAATTAATACTTATTAATTTTAAAAATCAATGTTATCAATACTTTATTATATAAATATATTATCATTACAATGGTAAATATTTTGACGCATCATATATTGTTGTTTGGAATCGTAAATTCACAAAACGAGTTAATTCCACATAAACGTTAATAATAGAAATAAACTATCAAAAGTACATATAAATAATAGGCGATGGAAATGGTGATAATATTCGAATTATTTTAAAGATTATCTCGATGATTTATCAATCGATATTTGACCTACCTTTGTTAATATAAAGTGTTTATAACAAACATAGTTATACACATGTTTTATATTTTAGGTGTTTGCTCACGTTAAGAGTATTTTATTATTAAATTTCAGTTTGAGATATGAAAGTCTAAAAGTAGGAAGAATAACTATGTTATTGAAATTTACTTATTTTATTTTGTAACTTGACCGTTGAAATGCAGTGTTTTATTTTGATAAGACTTTGTTCGATTTAATCTACGCATATAAATCTTTATTTTGTACTTACTGATTTTTATATTATTTATATATAGTAGATATAATACAATATTTTCAATAAAGTTAATATTATATAAATATTAAATGAATGAAGACAATGTTATATAAACTTAGTATAATTTTAAAAGTTAAAGATTTCACAACCAATAGATTAAAGAAGCAAAGAAATGTTTATTATATTATTTATGACTTTATAATTCCAGCAACAATGTATAATTTTTAGCACATTGTTATGATAAAGCAAGGTTCGTTTAATATTTCTTTAATCATATCATTTCAATTAAGAGAGCATAAATGTATAATGCTAATCGTTATTTATTTGAGGTTAATACCATAAGTTAGGTTATGTAAGAAAATAATAACTAGAAAATCATACATTATTATTTATAATCATAGCGTTACACTGTTTCTGTTTTTCAATCCTATTTTTTCCATTATATGTTTACGTTTCGTTAACTATAAATAATAAAACAATAATTTATGTAAATTTTACAAAAAATCAATATAATTTTCATTGACAAAAACTTTGCTAGAATAGAATATGTCTTCCTGAAGCATAAGTTTCACATTATTTATAATTAAATTTTGTATTATTCCATATAATCTGTAAAAAAATTTGTCTACAAGATAATCTATTTATATATTTTTTTCAGTTATTTAAATTAGTAACTAATTATATGATGATATATGATATTAAATTAGTAACTAATTAAAAGAAAAAATACATGAGTAATATTTTATACACTTTTTAATTAGAATTAAAAGTATATAAATATATGTGAATTTATATTATTAAATAAATTACATAAACAAAACCTTTTTTAAATATCTTTAAAGGTTTTTAATCCGAATCAGTTTTAGATATTAAATATAGACGTTTGAACATATCGATGGATTTATTATTCACTAACTAAAATTCATTGTAGTTTATATTACATTATGTTAAAATTAAAAATAAAATTTTATAATAAATTAGTGAAATTAAAAAATTTCTAAAAACATGATATTTTTGTTTTTATGTTAAATATTTTTTATTTTAGTCAAGCGATCTCTTCTTATTAAGATCTTTTCTGAATATTCATCGATAAATAATATACATAAAATTTCTTGTCCTACTATAAAAACAAAAAACAAAAACAAGAAAAAATGAATTGTTGTACAAGCAATAATGAAATTTATTCATATACAAAAAACGATATCATCTTACCAAAGGACATTTTAACGACATTATTTTTATAAAATAAAATATTCATATTCATGAAATAGATGATAATTAAAAAGACTACACGTTAGAAATAAAATTAATTTATTTAAAATAAAGAATAATATAATTTTTAAATATGGTTGATAACCTTTGATAACATTCAGTTTTATTAAGTAGCGAATATCGTCTAGATAATTTAGAAAAATTTAATTTTATATCTGAAATTTGTACAAATATATATTTAAATGTAATAGTCTAACGTTAGATTATTAAACGATAATAAAAGATATATATTCACGCGACAAAGAGAAAAGTTTAGAATTTAAATAATAATCAAAGAAAGTAGATAAATTATACGGATAATTACCTCATTTAATTTCAATAAAGTACAATATAATAGCGTTTCGATATTTCAAATATGTGTAAAAAAATAAAATATTTCCGCAATGAATTAAAGCCTTTCGATTTTGCTGCGTATAAAATTTGGATTCGATATACCCATCCAAAATCTATAAAAATCGAAGGTGTTCCAGTTCTAGAAATTGTACATATATTTCTATCTAAAAAAGTTTGCGCGAGGTGACTCGAAGGAACGACATCGAATATCGAATATCGAGTATCGAGTATCCTTAAGTTGTTCACGGTGACGAAAGGTTTCAAGTTTTAACGGTAAAAAGTTTTTTCTCGCGCACGTCGCCGAGGAGCTTTACGGTTCGATATCGAGAACAGCGCCATCGAGAAGAAGAAAAATAGCAACGCTCGCATAAAATCCACAGGTGGTCCTGTTCTGCTGCTTGACGATGCTCCCGCACTTCTTGTACGGCCCTGGCGAGGACGCCCTCATCCTGACCAAGGAGTTCGGGGCGAAGCTGCAAACGTCCGCGAACAACTCGAGTTCGTTCGAGAAGCAGCGCAAGTTCCTCTGTCTGAACCAGACCAATCACGAGCACTGCGAGGAAGCTGACGGGAACTTCGCACCCCAGGCTTTGCTGTTCATCGCCCAGCTCGTCTCGGGGATCGGCGGTTCCCTCTACTACACCCTCGGCGTTTCCTACATGGACGACAACATCCAGAAGTCCAAAACCCCGGCGCTGATAAGCTTCTCGTACTTCCTGAGAATGCTGGGACCCGCGATCGGCTACGGACTCGCTTCCTTCGCTCTCAAGTTCTACATCAGCCCCACGCTCACGCCTACGATTACGATGCAAGATCCGAGGTAGGTGATCGGACGTCGTGGAAAGAACCCCGAGCTGTTGACATTTATCGCTATCTTATAAATTGTCGGGTAGATTAATGTAATTATGTTTACGACGATCGATGGACAAGTTTTTTTACGTTCGAGATGATTGCGAATCGGGGAGATTAGACTTGTATATTTTACGACGAACTACCTAATTTTTAGCGCGCGATTATAGCGTCGAAGTTTATTCCACGAACAAAAATACAATTTAAACGATTTTGTTTACAATACGCGATTAAACTGTATTTTTTAGACTCGATAATTTCAATTTCTTATATTGCGTAGTATTTCGAAGTTTCTGATAGATCGATACGAATCTACCCAAGCTTATCTTATTTATCGTTACATTTCATACGGTTTTATTGCTCTCAAATTTTCTTTAATTTATAAATTCGATCGTTGAATCGATCGTACCATTTAACAATAAAACTAAATAAAAATTCTTTTTTATTTTATTTACGAATAAGTAGAGTATTCGAACGATATAAGATTTTTAAATCGATCGGCTGATTATTTCTGTACCGTGTGTAAAATAAACAATAATTTTTTAAGATCGAGTACGCGATTAAAGTATAGAAACTCGCGTTTCGTAATTATATTACCTGTATTACGAATTAATTTACGTTTTTTAAATAAAATTGTTCTATTAAAATTTTCGAACCACTTATCACAAATTAATAAAATAATACGCTACTTTATTGAAAAATACTTTATATAAAAAGAGAAAAATGCATTCGTTACCGAAACTTCGAAATGGCTCGATGAATTAAATAACGTAACGATCGAATGGACAAATTGGTACAATGGTATCGGAAAACACGACCGAAAACACGACCGAAAACACGACCAAAAACACGACCGCGAATGTTGTCTGGCGAGTTTCTTCATAGTTAACATTTCCCCGAACAGATGGCTTGGAGCTTGGTGGCTCGGATGGATCATCCTAGCAATACTGCTCTTCGTATTCGCGAGTATCATCGCCCTCTTCCCCAAGACGCTTCCGCGGGCAGCAGCTCGAAGGGTGTTGGCCCTGGAGAGGAGCAAGACCGCCGCGAATACGAAGGACGCGCCCCAGGAACCGGAATTGCCAGCCTCCCTCAGAGACATGATGAGCACGTTCAAACGTCTGCTCACCAACACCACCCTCATGTGCAACAATCTTGCCGCGGTGTTCTACTTCATGGGGTACATGCCCTACTGGATCTTCATGCCCAAATACATCGAGACGCAGTACAAGCAGTCGGCTTCCTTCTCCTCTCTCATTACCGGGACCGTCGGCCTCGTCTTCAGCGCTTTCGGGATTCTTCTTTCGGGACTCGTCATTTCCAAATACAAGCCGAAGGCGCGGTACTTGGCCGCTTGGAACGTCATGGTGGGGGCGATATCTCTCTTGGGTATGATCTCCTACGCCTTCCTCGGTTGCCAGGCTAACGACAAGCAAATCGCGGTGACCAGTGATGGATCCTTGAGAACTCTGTTACCCTGCAACGAACACTGCCATTGCGATTACGTCACGTACAATCCAGTTTGCTCGGAAGACGGACGCACTTTTATATCGGCTTGTCACGCGGGTTGTAAAACCATTAAGGTTGGTGGTCCGAGAATGGAAAATGAGCGACGAGTCGTTCGCGTAATTACATCATACATCGTACGATGTAACTGGTATCGGACAGTCGGAAAATCTGAATCACGAACTTTTGCTTTCGTTACAGGTGGACAATAATGGGAAGAAAATTTACTCGGACTGCAGTTGCGTTAAATCTAGTCCTTCTCAAGTTTTCGCTCAAATATCGACCAACGAAACTCTGCGGAACGCGATCACGAATCCACCGATCGATTCGAACGTCGATGCGCAAATTCCTTACGATTTGGGATTCGCCGTTCCCGGGGCTTGTTCCATAGACTGCTTGGATAAATTTTACATCTTTCTGACAGTTGTGTGTTTATTGAAGTTCAGCGGGGCGACCGGAAGAGCTTCGAATTTTCTTGTGTCGGTGAGATGCGTCGACGAGAAGGACAAAACGGTAGCAATGGGTTTTGGCTTGACCATAATGAGCCTTTTTGCATTCATACCATCCCCCATTCTGTTTGGATTCATACTTGGTTGGTAATTCAATAGCCCTGTTTCTTTTACTTCTTTGTAAATATGTGTGAATTTATTTTTAAATTTCTTTTGGAAGATAAAACTTGCCTCGTTTGGGGGAAGACGTGTTCTGGAACGGGCAATTGTTGGCTGTACAATGGCGAGACCTTGAGATATCTCATGAACTTCACCGCAGCTAGTTAGTAATTTTAAGTTATATAAATCGATTTTCTTATTTTCAATATTCTCAACTTTGTTAAAAAAAGTTCGTTATTATCGATACGATAAATAATATATATATATATATATATATATATACACATGTATAAATAATAATTAAATGGGAATGTATCGATACAATTATAAATTATTAGAAATTCTAATTTAAATATTTTACTCAAAAATTATTAGTTTCCAGAAATTAAATTTAACTACGCAATTTAAAAATAAGAAATAAATCTATTTAAATTTAATTTACGTAAAGATACGGAATTAAGAGTTCAAACAAGTTACAATTTAATAAGAATAAAATTGAATATTCCTAATTTCTTGGCACAATTGAGTAATTAGTAATTTATTTTTTATTTTAGGTTTTGTTACTATGGGCACATTGTTTGATATTGGTGTTTGGTACTACGTAAAAGATGTGAAAATCTTTGATGAAGAAGTTGAATTGGACGACATTGCCGAGGAACCCGGTGATATTTGAAAATGCAAGGATCGAACACATTGAAATCTAAACTTCAATGGAAATAAAGTCTAAAAACTTTAGCTTTCAAGTACCTTAAGGAGAAATATATGTGGCTCCAAAAATGAAAAGATTTGTTATCTATTTTTTTACTGAAATGTTGATTATTGGAGTTAAACACTGTTACATCTACTTTTAATAATATTGAGAATGAAAAATTATTTAACGAACTGAAACTTGTATAATATTTAAAAAATCTCAATTTTTATTTAAAATTTGCAAATTTAGTACGTAAGTAACAATAAGACTTGTTAATAGAAAAAAAATTGATTCGAATAAAATTAAAATATATAAAATTGTTATATTTAAACCATTCATGAATGGATCATAATTATTTAATAAATATAAAAACTTAAAAACATATTTAGATAATGTTAATGATACTATTATAAAAATTTATATTGAAAGTTATAAATATTATGATTCATATAATGAAACGGTACATTTTTGTAAAACAAAAAAAGTTGTATAATAACGAGATACATTTGTTACTCTATTTTATATAAGAATATAAATCATTTTTAATAGTATAAGAAATTTCGATGATTCTCTCTGAAATTTAACGAGCAATATCCTTTTCTGATAATTATTTCACCAAGATTTTAAAATTCAAATTGTCCGTTAAATTAAAAATATCACTTCAGAGCCACTTTATTAGGCATTAGTTCATAAATATAAAATATTATTAATATAATAAAGTAGTTTGATAGCATATCAATTCATATATTGCAGTTGATAGAATTAAAGACGACGTATGGATTATAATCATTTTTTAATAAATATTATGGCTATTTTTTATACGCTTTTCATGTAATGAAATAAAATATAAATAATACTTGCACAAAAACAATTAACGTATATGTAATTTATGTTTTATAGGAATAGAAAGTCATATTTCTTCTTTATCACATTAATTTATCTACATATACATTAATTTATTTTATTTTAAATAAAAAATCATGTTATGTTTTATGTATAAATGTATTATAAATTATTAATAATATAAGAAACATATTATAATTGTTTGTTAAAGCCTTTTCTTGCTAATTAAATAGTTGAAAACATATTTCACACAAGTAATAAGTAGTTCGATCAATAAGTAGTTTTTTTTAATTTGAATTTGAATGCGACTTAAATAATATAAAAAAAGTAAATATATTTTTAAGGCTAAAATAAATAATTATTATAATAACGAAGAATGGAAAAGTTGACAAAATAAATATTTTTATTTATAAAAATATACATCGAGTTAAAAAGTATTTTAGCTGATATAGAAATCTGTAATAGATACATTTTCTAATTATCAGTAACAAATAAAACTAATTTTATAGATTCTGGTAATAAAGGTTTGATTTAATTTGCAAATATCTTTATCGTATTTAATCAAAATCGATATCGATGTAAACTTTGTGTTTCAATAATATAAATTCTTGTATTTTTTTAATTATTTTTATTTTAATTATATTGTTTAAAAATATCATGTTATCTAAGATTTTTTACATTTTTAAATGTACAATTACGAAAAATTCTTTATATCAATTAATTAGATTTATTTTATTTAAAAAAATTTTCATATCGATATTTTAAAATATCGAATGAAATATTATTTTTTAAAACAAATATATCTATATTTTGAATAAGATTATATCAATATATTACCCAGATATATAAAGAATATGAAGAATTTTTTTGTTTTAATATCTAATTATAATTATATTTTAGCCATTAAAAATTCTGTATATATTGAAATAGATTTTTGAAAAGAATTCTCGAAGGGTGTTTTTTTAATGCATATATTTTCATAATACTAAATAAAAATACTAACAGGAGATTTTAAAAAGATGGTTAAAGAAAAAAAGAAATAAAGGTCGATCCGTTATTATATTCTTGAAAGGGCTGTAGGTTGCATTTAAACTCTCGGAGTCGGATAGAACTAAATCTAGCAATGAGTAGCGAAATCAGCTTAAGGCGAGAGTTTTGAATTGAGACGTGACGCGTTATCCGAGTCACGTGATAAGTTATTACGCGATCTCTCTTCAGGTCCATCAGCATTAATAAGAGATAATCAAGCATTTTCATTTCATCGTTGACCTTTTTATTTTCTGTCCATCCAATATAGAAATATTTGTCAATTTTCGTATATTGCTGGTAGAGTGACATAATTGAAAAACTTATCGTCCAATAAATTGACTTTATCTTAGATTAAAAACTTATTTTGTAGCAAAGAAATAAAGTTATTAAAGTTTCGTATCAAATTATTTCTGAAATAATCTTTTTTATATTATTTTCAAATATTAAAGATACGTAAAGTAAATAATTATTAATTTTATTCGTGTTTATAATTAAATAATTTACCGATAAATTACAATTATTAAAACTTTTGATGTATCAGTTATTCTTAGATTGGTTGCAATAGTATAAATAAAAAAAGTTTATCTTTTGAAGTAACTTTGTTGATATTAAAATTTTGTTAAAGGAGGTTCAACGAGTCATTTCTAAGCGAACCACAATTGTAATATTTATACGCGAGAGTTGCCAGTTTTTATAATATTATATATGTTTTAAAAGTATTTATATATAATAATTAAAAATTAATTACATACGGTAGATTTGATAAAGGAAAATTTGAAATTAAAAATATTAAGCTTCCAATTTTTAATTCCTAATCTTTATCATTTAATCTTGATCGCGAGTATCTGTATTTGTCATTCATAAGTGTCGATCGTACAAATGTATTCGCTTCTAGAATGGTCCTAAGATACAGTTTTAAATATCGAGTTTGTCGTTTTTCACAAGTGATACATAGACTAGACCAACGTCATAAGCTATACTTAGACTACGTTCGTAGAGGTGGATACACTTTAGCCGGTGAGATCGCGTATAGTGACGAATATACTCACGATCGGCACATTTGTATACAGAGGCTCCCTTCGGTTTACAAAGACGGTAATTCCGTACGTTGGATTTAGAGATTTTGTTAGTCGTTGCCTTAAAACTATTTCATGGTAATTTAAGAGACGTATTCGTATTGATGCTATAAAATTATTTAGTCTATTACCGAACTGATTTGTCCGTTAAATGGTCTTTGGCACAATGAAAAATACATTCTGCATTTATTTAGATATAACAAGAAATTTTCTTTTGTGTTCGATGATTAAGAATTTCTATTATGTAGAAAAAATAATATATAAGCAATATTTTTAAATTTATCATTTATTCTTTCGCAAAGAATTTTAGTTTCTTGGATAATCTTGCTAAGTTTAAAGTATCCGTGTAGGATTGAAAAATTGTATTTAGATAATTTATAAACGTTTGAAACTGAAAAACCATTTTTTATCTAATACTATTGTAGTTTAACTTTTTTAGTCGATACAAATTCAAAAATGTATTAATTTTATTACGTGTTAATAAAAATAATTCATTAATTTATTTTAGATTATAATATTACTATAATTATTTGGTTTTAGTCATAGATAAAATAATATAATAAAATTTGTTTGAGATGTTAGAGATTTAATTACATTTATTCAGATTTTTTAATAAATAAAAAATTATAATTTTACTTTATTTAAATAAATGGCAAACAAAATGTACAATATATTCTTTTTTTATAGTTCAAACAACTAATGAAATTTCTTATATTTTTACAAAATATTGCGGAAGATAAAAAAATTTAGTTCATTATACTTACTATAACAATTTAACAATTTTTTGGAAAAAAAGAATAAAGGTAAAGGAAAAAAATTCATAGATTGTATCCGGGAAACTAGAAATACTTGTTTGGTCGAGTTCGATGGTGATGAAAATCAAAAGGAGAGTGTCAAATGCGAAAAGGCAACAAAGTTGTCCCAAAGGCTCAACTCGATAAGAAAAATTATTTCATTCGCTAATAGCGTATGTATTTAATCACTAAAAAGCTCTAGGATTTCACTGCTTTGATAAAAGCGAGAAATTTAACCTCGTATTAAAAAGGCGATAGTCGATGAGAAACAAGAAGAAGAAGTAGATAAACAGATAAAGTTGAAAACTAGTATAAACTCGAGAACGTCATATTATATTAATTAAATTGAATTTTCCTGTATTTTAAAAAATATTTTTATTTTATGAAACTCTAATGCTTTATTAAAAATTATTGTTAAAAGTATGTATTAAAAATTAATATTGTACATTTAATGTATAATTTATACATTACATTTTATTAAATTTAAAATTATTTGATAATATATTATACTTCATTTTTTAATAATGAACTATGTAGCTATTTGTAATTTAAATCGAAGTAAATAATTAATATAATTTTATATTAAAATTCATTTTTTTAATTTAATTATATAAGTGAAACTTTCTTATATTTAATAAATATATATATATATATATATATATATATATATATATATACACAATGCATTTTGTATTTATTATTTAGCTTTTAATTGTACTAAAATTTTTAATTTGAAATTTAGAAACCATCTATAATGCTAAAAAAATTACTTATATTAAAAAAATTAAAAAAAATTAATTATACTAATATTTATACTAAAAAAATTAGAAAAGAATAATAATGAAAAACATTAACGTTTATACGATCTAATAATATCAATTGATAAAAGAAACATTTTTTAAATATATTAATATTTTAATCTCTTAAGATAAAAATAGTAAATTTAATTTATTAAATAATTTAGAAAAAAAAATTTTTAGAGTTGATAAAAAAGTTTTATCTGTCATATCTATAGTGCGAAACTACAATTAGCTATAAAGTTTTAATTTTCATAATACATAGTATTAAATAATATTATAAAATATAATTAGAAAGTAAATAATACAAACATTACAAAAAATTATATAATTATGTATATTTCTTATTTAATGACAAGATTTTTAATACATAATTTAATACATCTTTTTGTTATAATTGTTATAAGAGAATGATATAATGTCGATAGAAAAATTGTAGAAATTAATATATTTGAAAAATATAAATATATCCATTCACACACACGACACATAGTTTGAATCGATAGCGTTGAATTAAATTTAATAAAAAAATAGTTATATCGTCGAATAAAATGTTAAAAAAATCAATAAATAGTAATTACCTTTTTATCGTATGTAATAGTTAAAAATGAAGTTTATGTATCTATATGTTTTTAAAATAATATAATCTACTTTAAAGCTGTTTTAAGATAGAATATTAGAAAATTGGAAATAGTTTCCATATTTTGAATATTTATATTTTTCTAGCGTTTATGAATACATAATAATTTATTGAAGTAAAATATAAACGTATAAAAATGTTTTAAAATTAATCGATATGTATATGATTATTGACCGTTAATAATTATTGTATAGATTAAAAACTCAAATTATATTCTTTCGTTATTATTTAAGTTTTATCGCTATGTTATAGGATTCAACGTGCAACAATGAATGTTAATTGCTAAGACGAATCGTATAAACGTATAAAGTAAGTTAAACTTTTCATACGTCTAAAGATGTGTTTCATAAGTCTGTACAAAGGGGACTTCCTTTCTTCGGAGGCCCGGATACCGAGGATTTTGAACTTAAACTATCTCTTGAATCGGAAACATCGCCGTGCAGTTTTGATTTCTCGCGCAAGTCTTGTAAGCTGCCAAATCCCGATGAGCCTTGATCACGAGACGGTGGTCGAGTGGTATTCGCTGGGTAATCGATAGGTTGCATCAATTTTTCCAACCGAAAATTGCGATTTTCTTCTACTTCCTCGTTATCATTTTTTCTCGTGGACTTATAAATAAAACCCGTTTCTTCGAGTAATTCACGTTCAGGATTCTTATCCAAATATTGCATCGACAGCATTATTGTCGGAGATCGCAAAGAAGTGGTCGAACCTTTCACTATGGCTTCGTACGATTCAATAACAGGGATACCAACTTCGTTGAAGTCACCTTTTGAAGTTGACAACTGCGTATCATTTTTTTCCTGCTTCATAAGGTCGGTACTAGCTATCTTTGATAAAGTATCCACCAACAGATTTGGACTATTGTTTCTGGAAGTTCTCGATTTTCGGGGATCTTCGTAATTTTCTGGATTTGGAAATCGAATTTTACTCGGTGACAAACCATTTTCTTGTATTCCTTTATCCGATTCTTCCAAATCGGTACTAGGAATACGTTTTCTAGATCTTGGAGCGGTTCCACTCAAGTCACTTTCAACGTCTGAATCTATTTCTAGTGGTTTGTACGAAACTTGCGACAGAGAACCTTTTCTTAAAACACGACTACTATCGGAACTATCCAACTCGTCATCCGTACCTGTATTTACTATACTATGATTAGATTGGCTTTTGACAGTTCTCTTATCTCCGATGCCAACTGGTCCATATTTTAATCTTGATCTGTACGGTTCTTCATGGAGAATAATATTTGAAATAGGACGATTGTTTCCATTGTTGATATTTTCTAATACCACGACGGGTTCCGTTGTATTATTCACAGCTTCTTCTAAAAAATATCGAAAAATAAAAAGAACGTATAAATTATCGAACGAGTAACCTCTTCGTCTAATAATTTACCTCTTCTTTCGTCATTTTCTGTATTTTGAACGGTAGAAGTAGATCGAGGCTGCAACAGTGGCTCAACTTGAGTTTTAGACATGTCCTTCATCTCCGTTAATTGCTGAGAAGACGGTAGTGAAATGGAATCATAAATTTCAAGATCCTTAGAAAAAAACCAAACGCCAATTTTGAACAAAGCGCCAATAATAATAAGCCCGGATGTTATAAAACACAAATAATTGCCCAAGTTTATAGGATGGTGTAAATGACAAACGCGATCGTTGAGTCCCCAATGATTACAAGTTGACTTCGCTACTTCGTCGTACGATATTTTACCAATAACGTAAGCAAAGAAGCCTAATACCGACATAATATATCCTATCGAAAGCGCTTTATCTTGAGGATTGACACTTCTCAAGCTTATTAGCACATCGCCGATTATCGTAGAAGCTGCTACGGAATACACTAGCATAGTTAAAATCTGAAAAATGTCATCAAGTGCAAGTATTTTGTATATTATTTCGCGAAATCCATCGTTACGCATAAAAAATGTTGTACCTCGTATATTATCCATCCGACTTGACAGTTATCCGAATCACATGGACCATCTCTCGCTTCGACTTTTCCCGACCCTAAATTTTCTTCGACGCAAGAACAGTTGGTGTATATTTTTTCATTATTTTCGAAATGCATGTCTGAACATCCGGCGTAACATGGACTGTAAAATGTGAAGGTTCCACTGGTATCGCAAACTGGACGAAAATCAGCGTTTCGAGAACATTCGCAATCTTTATTACAATATTGGATAAGTTGAATGCTAAAAAAATATAAATTTAAATTTAAATTAATGCTGCGTTACGAACGAAAAATTGTATAGGAATATTGTATAAAAAAAACTTACGATCCCTTGTAGGTACCAACGATGGTTGCCTTGTGACAATTGACAAACGCGAGACAAAATATTATCAAGGCGGATACCAGTAAGACTACAAAATTATAAACGACGAGTGTTTTTATTTTAGGTTTAGCGCGAGCGATAACTAAACCAGCGATTATTATCGTTAATCCAATCAATATTGGTTTTACTACAGCTGCAATTTATTTATGCGAATAAATAAGTTTTATGACAGTGGAATGAAAAAATTTTGGAAAAAATTTAAATGATACCAACTTGTAATTGTGCGCGAAACCAAAGGATCTTCGAATCCCAACAATAATCCTGAAGGCCGAGGCGCATAAAACCTCGATTCTAGAAATATGTTTTCGTTATCGATAAAATTCGTCAGTGCGGTTATACAAAATGATGCAGCAAGAAGATTGAAAGTGAAAATTTTGTTCGTTAAGAGCCTCAGCATCGAGGAGAAAAACTGGGTACTCCCAACTTTTTTAAAAGCGATTCTTTGCGTTTCCCTTATTGTACCAGACTGATCGAGAATCGTTTCTGCGGCTTGTTGCACCATCTTAAACGAATCGTTAATTTTAAAATTGCAATTTCAAAATTGCACAACCGAATATGTACAATCCAATTTATTTTAAGTTATGAAATGATAAAAGTACCTCCGACGGTAGTTTTCTAGGAAATATGGACATTAATGTTCCTGGAATCGACAATAATAATGCATATATCGGCCATCCAAACCACCAGGCTCCAATCTGATTGGTGGAAAATTCTATCGGGAGTAAATTATCAGCATCTATTCTACGGATCAATGAATCATAATTATTAATTTCATAAAAAATAAAAAAAGCTTCTTATTCGTTTCAACCCATTTAAAAATAAATTACCGTAAAAATCCCCAGCCTAGCATATAACCCAGTACTCTTCCAAAAAATTTCGAAGCTAAGACAATGCCAATATAAACGGACGCGTGTACTCTCTTCGTATTATCATCGAGGTAGGAGATACCAAGAGCGTAGTAGGTGATATTGGCCATTCCCGTAACGATCTGCACGATGATCAGAATAAAGAGAGTCGAATAATGCGGCGAGTCCTCCACTCCGATTAGTCTCGAAGACATTTTCATACAAAGGTCCGAGTCTTCTACAAGGAAAATAGCTATTTTTAAAATCTCGAAATTAACGCGAGTGTTATTCTGTAGAAGAATATCAAAATTGGAGGTGCGCTGATAAATAGGATAATGAGGTAATAGTCTATTTTATACTTCGAACAACGGTTAAATAAAAGGTTGCCAATTAATGCTCCATAAAATTTTACGTATAAACTATTATTATTGCTTCGATCGATGCGTTAAATATTTATTATTAACGATTTAAAAGAGCTTGTAAGATAATTAAATAAAATTTTTAATTATAACGTTCGAAAGTGAAAACTAATTACAACATTTTATGTGGGTTGTAAGTTGCATCGAGAAATATTCAATTTTATTTGTAAGATTAAAACAATATTAGGGTATGTACATTTTTATGATCAAATCATTATACCGAAATGTATTCGAACGATAATTAATACAAAAAACTAATACTCATATTTATAATAACGATAAATATTGCATTATTTATTTACATTAATATCATATTATTTATTTATTAACATTCGAATTATCACGTGAAAATTCATATATCCAGTATTCAAATATATATACACATAAATTGGTAATAAGAAATGTATAGTCAGATTTTTTATTCTGCTTAATATTTCTTATCGTATTGTATCGAAAGACATTTTATATCATAAAGTAGAAAAAAATATCTGGATTGTATCAATGGTAACCTTGACATATTATACTCATGTTAAAGAATATATAGATAAATTTTACTTTATTATTTTATTTTATTTCAATCAACTTCTTTTGGCTTTTTACTTTATAAATTCAATTTATTTAAATTTCATCCTTAATTAAAGAAAATTTATAAAGCCATTCGCTGTAATTGATTTATTATTCTTTTAATTATTTCATTATTATAGTTATAAAAATTGATTTAGATAACTTTTAGATCACTGTCAATATTATCGACGTGCATTCGTGCATTCGTGCATTCGTGCATTCGTGCATTCAGTCAATCAATAAACTTCATTGAACATATCAATTTTTTAAAATTAATCGATAAAACGAACCTGTATAAATAGACATGTGCGTAATATTTTCCGGTTCAATGGTGTCATTTACGCAGTGTGGAACGATAAGAACGAAAAACGAGACGCTCTGAATAAGCGTCAAAGCACCAAGCCATGAAGCTCGATGAAATTTGTCACCCCAGTAAGCGATGGCAAGGCCAAAAATAACTAGTGTGATTTCAGGTACGCATAAGATCCACTCTAAAAAATTGTATAATTAATTCAACGGTATTTTAGAGAAATTAATATTTTACGGATAAGAATCTTTATTGCTTAATCTTAAGATAAAGATTTGAATAGATTTAAAAAGATTTTTCAAATTATAAAATTTTACCTCTAAACTTAACTTTAGTGAAATTTCTGTGTAATAAACTCTAATTTTTTCATGTAATTAGCTGTATAATTAAAGTTTAGGTTTCGAAAAAATGTATGCACCGTATAAAACATTGTATTTTTAAAACTTAAAATTATTTGAATGTTCGAATCACGTTATCGATACACCCAATTAATCTTAAGCATAATAAAAACAAACATTGAGCAGACGAGGATAAAGGAATATCGGTATCCCAGCAAAGAATCAAAGAAGAGAATCAAAGAAATAATGACAGTAATCGAAAGTAGGAGTTGGAGTTGAGCCGCTCACCCGTGAGGTTCTGATCGAAGTGGTACTTCCTGGCAACGGTGGAACTGGTAACGTGGAAGTAAGCCTGCGCCGCAGCCTGAAGGACGCCTATGGAGCAGAGGAGGGTAAGGAAAATCCGGCGTGTCGCGAACTTTGCCAATCGCCGCAACCGATAGCCTCCGCAGCCGCAATCTATCGATTCGTCCGTCAGTGAATTCGCAGGTCCGGACAACCCGCCCTCCATCTCGGAACGGACAATCTCTTGGGGTCCCAGAGTCATCTTCGATCTCGGATTTTCGAGGGCTCCTACGGATCGGTCCAAAATTTTTAATTCGTGGAAGTATCGAAAATCGTTTTTCAATTTTCCAAGATTTATAAAAAAAACGGTTATTATATCCTATGTTTTATTATTACATTTTTCGATTGTTTATTTTTGTTGGTTTTATTATTATTATTATTATTATTATATGACATTGGAATAAAGAATAATATTAATTAAATTTGAACAACTCTTTGTGAAACTAAAAATAAAAAAAAATTTATACAAGCATTTTTAAGTAACTTTAAAGTATTTAAATTAGAAAAGTTTCCGAGTACGAATTTCCATAGATTTACTTATGTACAGTGAATCATACTAAATTGAATTTATATTTCGTATATCTAGTTCTTATTTTAAATAAAGGTGAAATATATCCTCGCGGATTGTGGTTTTGATCGAATTTGCTTTTATTGTATTATTTTATTTTCGTAGACTTTACGTTTATAACTTATTAACGCGTTTTATCTGTGCAAATGTTATATATTATAATTTAAATACAATTCAACTAAATATCAATATTTAATTTAAAAATGATTTTTAAATTTATTTTTAAACTAGATTTCGGTTAGTTCTTTTTAACGCGTTTATTACAAAGCATGGAATTAAATACCTTATTTAGTTTCCTCGAAGAAAAGAAAAATATATTCTTTTTACAATTTAATGCAATAAAAATTTTAAACGATAATGTCTAAAAAAAGTTTTTAACATAGATACATAAATCTTATTTAAATAAAAATTTATCACAAAAGAAAAAACAATTCCAATTTCAAGTTTCTTTGGCAGTAATAACTTTTTCTGAAATAAGTATGTTATCGTTAAGGTACGAACGAAAAACACACAGAATATCTATTTAGTCGATTTATCTACCGCTGAAAGTGTGACTCACATTTCGTAAGTCAGGTTACAATTGCGTGTACACCTCGCGTCGCCCATATTCATTGGTTATAACGAGCGGCGTTTTCCCGAACGGTTACCAAAGATTCTAAAACAGCTTGTAAAAAATTACTACCAGTTTTTATATTTAGAATATATCGAAAGAAGGAAGGATAGACACTCCGATATATATATATATATATATATATATATATATATATATTTATAACGAACTTAAGTCCAAAGAATTAAAGAATTTTACCAACGTCACGTTGAAACGAAACGATGTAAAAACGACGAACGTTAAAGAAACTGTACAACTTTTCAATTCCCGGAAAAAAAAAGGTTTTCTTATGCGCGGCATGGCCAGTATAAGCTTACCTTTTTGACTTCCGGTGTAGTGGCGTAGACTCAAAAAATCGGGCACCTCGAAGGAGCCTCTTGGAAATTGTGCTTCATCGAGTAAAACCTCATGTCGATTTCGAGAGGTAACGAGAGGAGACGAGAGGAGACGAGAGGAGACGAGAGGAGTCGAGAGGAGACGGATGCGTTGGCGGCCGGTGAGAAACGTTAGAAGCGTTTACTCTTTCGACTCGTTATTCTTACTTACTCTTCTTGATATCTCGAGCGGGCGCCTCGTTATCTCTTACGCGCTCGAGATAACGGACCCCCGATAAGTATCTCTGCCCGATAAGAGAGAAGCGTCTGGATATTAGTGGGTTACGCTCGCACAGTCGACGCCATCATCACTAGCAACGTTCGCTGCTGTATAGCTGTTGTACAGGTGCCAGCGAGGCGAAGATGGTTAATACTATTTCGAGCGTGTGATTCGAATTACAATCGTTCTCGGCTGATGAAACCTATGGCTTTGCGATCAATGGATGTGAAACGATTAGCTAAACTGTGTTTTGGTGATGAGCCTGTGTACGTTCTTCTTTTAAATATACAGTCGAAAATTTATTTTTAAGTTCTTACTTCGCTACGTCAAATATTTAGCTGTAGTTCTATTCCATTATTCGATTATTCGATTATTCAATTATTCAATTATTCAATTATTTAACCGTTAACGATCGTATTTTTAGTAAAAAGGAGGTTTATAGTTTCCTTTCTTCGTTTACGTCATATCGATGGTATATCATGAAAATACGGTAGTCGTAATGTGATCGAAGAAAGATTATGTAATTTGAGCTTTCCGAAAATATTGTTTAGATATTTTTATCGTAAAGTTTCAAATACATTTATTAACTTTTTCTAGACTAAGTTTTGGAAATATTGTATTTACTTTAGAAATTGTAAGTTGTCGGCATTAAAATATTTTGTAATTAAAATAAATACTATATATTTATATTATTTGTAAAAAAGTATATTTTTAAGTTAGTTTATTTACTTAAAAAGTATCTGTACCAACAATTCTTGATAAAAATTTTATTATGTTTGCTCTAAACGTCGCGAGATTTTGAAGCTTTAGTGTAAACTATTAATTTTTTTGTACAATTTTTTAAATTTAACATTTAAAAAATAATATTAACTATTTTTTAGTATCAACTGTTTGACATATTAATAAAAAATTTTAGGTAAAATATAATTTCGTTAGTTTTTCTAGATTTTTTAATTTCAATACTAAAATAAAGATGTTTTCGATGATGTCCGAACTGCGCGTAATTAAATTAAGGTTAAGAAAATATTATACAACGTTCACTTATAATAAGTTTCCTTACATTTTATTTATTAAATTTTATTAAATTTTATTAATTTTATAAATAAATAATTATTAATTTTATTTATTATTAAAGTTTTTTTACATTTTATCTTTTATTTATTAATAGAAACGTTTGTGGACCTTCTTTTAAATTTATTTTACATCTAGATATTCGGTTTTTACATTCAAATAAACGATATTTGAATTAATGATCTGGGATTTCTCTGTCTTTTAAGCGATTGCTTATCTTTCTCTTAAGGGTCAAAATCCAGTGCGTAATAAAAACCCTCTTCCTTTTATCCCAAAATAGAAAATTATCGTTCCGTTGTCAAATGATTTTCAAAATTATATAAGAAAATATTTTATTATCGTAACAATGTTTATAAAATGTTACTAACTTTGCCGATATAATTTAATAAAATTATTTTCACAACAATTACTGTATATAATTATAATGGAATATGCATCGAACTTTTTCAATTAGTAAAAAAGTTACGTAAACGCCCTTTAAAAATGAACGTTGGGAGTTAAATAAAATGCGCCTCGATGTTAATAAAGTTGAATAATTGTTTACGCGTTCCTTTCGGAATGTTGATCTTCGAGTAGCGAAATTTTGGATACGTTTGCTTCGCCGCAAAGACGTATAAAATATGGTATGGAATGTATGTAAGGTCACTCGGTCATCGGGGTTGAGAAAAGCCTCGGTTTAGATTTGATGTTTAGATTGTATTCGCGGAAAGAAGAGCCCGATAAACAATTTCCTGGGAAATAAAAATACGTTCGGTCGTGAAATCGGTAGCCCCTTCTCTTGATCACAGTTAAGTCGAGGTCGTAAGAAAATGACGAATGCCAATTAGCATATGAAAAGCCCCGTTCGACCGTCGCCGCGACGCTTCGGGTCAGAACCGTTGGCTCCTTCCTTGGCCTTCCTTCGCCTTCCATCTCTTTCCTTCGCCTTCCATCTCCTTCCTTCGCCTTCCTTCGCCTTCCTTCTCCGCGTCTTCTTCTCCTTGGCAGGGCGATCACGTTTTTGAATATTAAGGGCGGGATTACACCTAGGGCTTAACGCGCGAAATTTAGTCCTCCCGGCGAGCGAGTGTCTAACACCCGCGGAGAAAAAATCGCCCTTAAGTCCCGAGGAGCCATCGAATCTCTCTCCACCTCTTCTTTTTCGTCTCCTCGTTTTTCTCGGTGTCGCCTGTGTACCCCGTTAGGCTCGATCTTTCGTTTCGTATGCTTTTACGCCCCGACGAAGAATCGCCGTCGTCTCCGCTTCACATCGACTGTCGAGAGTTACCAGGAGATAAATCTAAAAAATATTCAAGTACCATTGAGCTTTGTTGTATACATTTTTCATTCCTCGGATATTGGGTATTACGTTCTCTTTTTCTAAATAAGTTGAAACTAAAATTTTCTTACCAAGAGTGATTTATTTTTGAGAACGAAAATATGTTCATTTATATTTCATATTTATGTTTTTTATAATTTATTCGAAATAAATGCCATGACTTATCGCCTTCCAAAATATAAAATAACATTCCTTGATGAAGATCATTGTTTATTTGCCGAATTAATTATCATAACTTTAAACGGTTGTACTGTTCTATCACGGTATTATATACGTAAAACATTAATACATTTATACGCAAATTTTACACTCTTATTTATGATTAATATTACATACAGCAAAGCTAAAAAAATATCAAAAATAGATTATGGAATTATAGGAAATATTATTTTTTAATTTTACGTCGATATGTAGGTATAATCGAATAAAAAATTATAATTTCGAATACGTAGAATAATAATTAAAAAATTGTAATATCATTTTATTTATTATTTTATAAATATATTTATATTTATATAATTAAAAATATCGTTATTAGTTCGATATTAGTTTAAAGTAATGTACGAGAATTTTTTTATAGCGTATGTATATACGAAAATTTTTAATATCGTTATCAATGAAAGAATGTAATTTATTGGTTAATAATATTTGGATAATCTACTAATTAACTAGTATTTAGTTATCTCGATGTATTTTTTAGATGTGTTTTATTTTTAATTTATTCGAGCAATAAAGTTCTTTTAAAAAGTTTGCGATTGTTTTTAATTAGCAATTGCGTACAAATCGCTGCATATAAAAAAACTAATGTAATTTTGAAGTAAGATATAACGAATGTAATTGGTAAGAAAAATCAAATAATTAGAGTATTAAATGAAATTAAATTAATTTTAAAGTTTAACGTATACGTATTTCCGGAAATTTTTTCCGCGATTGAAGTATTAATCACATATTTGTCTTTTCGGTCTATCTTAAGTACCTTCGAGTCCGTAGAATAACTGCTAAACGTTGAAAGGTTCACGAGCAGCTTTTAATCAACCTAAAATCGTAAACTAACGTTTCGTGGACGCACGATTCCCCGGGAAAACTCTAGAAATGTAATGAAAGCCTCTACGACGTGGTCCGCAAGAAAAAGAGACAAAATCCGAGGCACCGAAAACTCCTCTGTTTTTATCTCGATAATTAAAGTCCGTCCTGCAAAGGTACGCGAGCGAAGTTTCCCATGATGGCTTTTTGCGGAGCCGAACGCGGAGCTGAAGTCGATATGTTGACGATACAAATATTTAGAGGGTGAACGCGTCGCTACTAGTTGAGCGTGACCCGAGGTTATTAGTAAATTAACCGACATCAAAGAAAGTGCGGACATCGGCGAGGGTCACTTACTTCGTCTAATGGAAAGCTTCGTTCCGTGCTGGCGATCCTACGATTTTTCCAGCTCCGGTCATCTGGGCCCTAACTCCGGGTATATCGAATGCTCTCCGGGTCTCGTCGAGGTCAGATTCGTTTCAATTTCACGCTAACTTATTGATATCGAGGAGTCGAAGAAAGATGCGGCATATCCGTGAGTTCGCGATACCCTTTCCCGATGATACGAGTAGCGAAGGATACGCGAGTACGAAGGGATCGCGTATTTAATTACGTTTCCCTCCTGAATTTTCCGCTCACGTTAAGTCTAATCATTATATTTAAGTATAATTTATGTATATTTAAGTTTTTGAAAATGCCTGCTTTTAATATTTAGGATTCAATTTGAATTTATGTACATCGATTACATTTTTAATTTTTTTATTTACTAAGAAACTTTTTCTAAATTAAAAATCTAATCATTGTGTAATTGGGTATTCAATTTTTTTATATCGGTACGTTCTTTGGTTTAAATTCAATAACATAATCATTTTTTAATATACGAAACATTTAACGTTAAAGCAGGAAGTAATATTTTACATAGTTTTACGATATAATATTTCTTTTTTCCGTAATTATTTCGTATAATCTGATACATTATTAACGTTAGAAATTTCATCTTTACTTCATTTTTTATTTATCGGTAATTTCGTCAAGGTAAAAATTCAAAGTTCAAAGTATTAAAAAACGGTATTACAATGACCGTTACATTTTTATTTGATTTTTGAAATAAATATGAATTATCATTTATTATATTATTTATTATAATGATAAAGCTAAACGACGCGCGAATATTAAATATGTGAATTCGTAAATACATTTTAAATTGCCGACAAAGCAAAATACGTAACGATCGCTCGTAATTTATTAGCTTGCGTGCGGAGATACCTGTGCAAACTATCAAATTAAATTCGAAAAGCTTTGAGATACATTAAAAAAAAATTAGATTTGAAAAATGAAAAAAAAAGGAAATCTTTTAAACCGAATACTGATACAATAAATACAATAGTAACGGAATATAAAGGATGAAATTGGTAGCGACTCGGAAAGATTCGATGACTCGGTAAATCATTTTTCATAGAAGCATCGTCGAAAGATTCATCGCATCAAAAAATTGTATCCGATTCTCCGTGACATAATACAAGAATACACAACGAATAAATTCTCCCTCCCCAAAATAGGCGGCATTGTGAAAATTCCTTTCGGGCGCAAAGAGACTCAAAGACGCGTAATCCTCGGAATCGTGCTTCCTCTGGACCCCGAGAGCCGCAACTCGTTGCCACGTGCTCGGCATTGGAACAAAAAAAAAAGAAAAATAAAAAACACCCTGAGATCCTGGGATCAATCGATGTAAAAAGCAACGCGCATTTATATAGGGGCCAACGGAGATCGGCGACTCGCGCTGGATGAGTCCTCGACTGGTGGTGCCGGAAATCTCGGCGGGGGGATTAGATCCTGCGAAGGGGCTCCGCGATCCGTAGCTTGGCCCCGTGACGCTTAATTTTTCCCTCGATTTTTTAATCTCCCGGTAAATATCGTCTGGAAGCGGCGGCCCCCTTCCGCAGTCGATCCATTTTCTTTTCGCGTTCTCCGGGTCCCACCCTCCGCCGCCACCCTCCGCCACCCTCCGCCACCCTCCGCCACCCTCCGCCACCCTCCGCCGCCACCCTCCAACCTCCCCGGTGCCTGTCTGCCTGTACGCGCCTCGGAGAGCGAGAGAGAACGGACCATCAAAGGAGAACCCATTTAAAAACCTCATCAATGCCTAAGCCCTGTGCTCTGCCGTAGTAACTAATCCCTCCTATTTTAGCACGGGTGGGAGGCGGAGGTAAGGTACGCTTTTAAAAGTAAGACTCTCTCTTTGCCGGTCGCCTTTGTTAGCGGATACAATGATTTTATTATTTCGACGAGTCGAGGGCGAGGGCGAGGGCGAGAGGCGCCTGGAACCTGACTGGAAGAAAATTGTGAAAAATTGCGTAAACGGTTTTTGATTACGAACTGGTCACGATCTAGGACCTCTCCTCGATCTCGATCTCCTTCTTCTTCGTCACGGTCATTCTTCTTTTTACAGTTCCGATACCCTCGAAATCTTCTCCTACGTTATTCCTAGCCTCACGGGATAAGAATCGCCTCAAAATTTTATTTCCTTGTTCCGTTTCGTTAGACATCGCAATAGTTTCGATTCGCGATAAGAGAAGTATATTGTATCGAGATCGGAAGCAAATATTAGGCTAAACGATCGATACCATTCAAGTTGATGCAAATTTTATCATTCGAATCTAAAGCATCGAAATCGTAAAAGCATTATAGTTGATGTAGCAACGATAGGCGTTACTGAAATATAACGATGTATCCAGTAAATTGAATTATTTACACGATATAATATTTTTAACTAATTAATTTAATAAAGTCAAGTAGACGTATTAAAAAAGCAACGATTTGTTTGTAATGGTTTCGCAAGAGTTTCGTTTGTAAAATGTTTACAAATTGACGAGAAAGACGAAAATACGTTAATATTTTTATAACTTCAAAGCTTTCGACGTGTAATATAAAAATATTATATAAAATAGAGACGATCGAAAAAGTCGATGAGCGTTTATCCCTCGATCGTAAGTACAATTCGTTACATTTTTAGAGAAAACTCGATAAAAAATGAAAAAAAAAGTATTTGCAAAGCTTTTGCAACTACATTCGATCTAAAAAAAAAATGGAACCCGAAAGGCAAATCGACTTAAGCGTGGATTTTAAAAATTAAAATCCCCGTGGTCGACAAAGACAGTGAAAAAGGCCGTCACCCTCTCGGATACTAGGCGTAGTCGCGTCCATCGCTCTCGGTGAAAAAGCATAGAGAAGGTCGGCTGCGCTGCGACAAGTGGATGGATAAGTGGAACGATACCGAGCGAAAAAGCGCATTTTTTCTAGCGAAGGGTGCGCCTAGTGATTTAATCTGAGCGTTGCGCGGCTGAATGAATCGACGAGTCCCGGAGGAGAATCGTTGGCTCGTGCGAGGAGTGTTTGACCGCGTACGTCACGAATCTCGAGTGTTCGGCTAACATTCATAATGAAATTAATCTGTTCGCGGGGGGGGGGGGTGGTGAGTCGGAGGGGCGGACGGTGACAAGCTGCCATCGCCAAGCTTGAGCTTTCCAAAGGTCAGGTCGCGTGTTTCCCGCGTTCGTGCCGGACCCGATCCCGATAATTGCTTTACACTCGCAAAACTTTAGTCTCCCGGTGTTTTCGTTCCGAGCGACTACACACTCGTGATAGCGATATTTTTCAACTTAAAATTCGTCCCGAATCAGGTTATGGCTAAAACGAATTATGGTTAAAGTTGTTTATCATCTTTATTTCTATATTCTCGAGTTATTTTATTATTATTTACAAAGAAAAACGGATTTACTTTCGTAGCATTATTTCGGTCCATTAAATACTCTATTCATTAATCTTAACAAAATGAATTAAAAATCAAGTTTTAAGAAAATATCTTTTGTGCTCTTAAGTAATATTGAAGTACAATACATAATGATTGTTAAATTTGTCTGTTTTCTGAGAAGATTTTATTTTAAATTGAAAGATTAAACGTAATACTAAACGACCTACATTAAAGAATTTCCGTACATAATAAGATTCGCAGTTTTTCTTTTTTAATATGTTGTATTCTTTAATTTCTATAAGTATAGAATTTTGTAGCTTACTTTGAAAAAATATGTTTATAATGTTTTATCAAAATTAAATTGTTCAACTTTTTTCTAATACATGTCTGGATACGGCAGTAAATTAAGATTTAATTAAAAGGGTAAAAATATAAATAGGTTCATAATCTGTTTGATTATGAATTATTTTAGTTTATTTTGAAGTTTGTATAAAATGCAAATTTCGATAATTTCTATAATGATTCGCGTAAAACTCAAGAATAAAATTTTGAATTTTTTCATAAATATAATTTATTTTATTTTTAAAATGAGGTTGATAATTTATATTAGTTCCATGATATATATATATATATATATTATAACGTGTAAATCATACATAATTTTCTTAAAATAATTTTCTTAAAACACGAATTATTGAATTATAGCGTTCGATACTAAATAAACCCGTTAGATAAAAGAAATAAACTAAAAAATTACGATGTTCACGTATTTCAAGTTAATATACTTCGTTTTATAATCTGAAATTCTAAAACGTTTTGGATTATTTATTTTATGTAAATTATTTCTTTTAGTTGATAAAACCGTAATTAAGTATTAAAATATTTACTAAAGTTTAGTAATAACTTATAAATGTATAAAGTTTTTTTAATTGATATAAATTTTATAAAAAGATGAAATTAAAATTCATGACTTTATTAAATTAAAAAAAGTGTTCTTTCCTTAAATTAAAATTTTTTTTTGATACAACAAAAAGTCCAATTTTAAAAATATTAGGATAATGTATTTATTATTATATGTTTTAATCAGTCGATTTACAAGAGTAAATTAGAACAATATTCAATAGGAAGGAAAATTTATAAAATATTGTTTTGAAAAAATATAGAACTTAAAATTACGTATACATGAATATACAGATATGAATAGTAGTAAATTTTTTTCATAAATACATTATAACATAATATAATTTTATTTTATATGCACATTATGTACAAATTACGTTTATAAAAAACACAAAACGTGCACAGAAAAAAATTTCTTTTGTATTCGAGTAATAAATTTTTTAAATTAATTTATTTTGTAAGTACTTTAAACACGTATTTTTGTATTTATCGAAATATAATAAGACTCGTTAAAATTTATTACATAGTTTATAAATAAATTAAGAAGTAGGAAAACTTAAGGAGTAGAAAATCCGTTTAAATAGGCGATTTTAACACCGAATTACAAAACAGTATGGTTTTTAAGATTTTACCGTAAGAAGTCTCTGATTCCATCAAACACGTTCCAAAAAGATACGCTTCAGTGAGAAATCAGAATAACGCAAACTCCAAGCGCAACGATGCTAAGAAACGAACGGAATAAAAAAGGAGGGAAAAAAACGAACCGTAATGAGTAGAAAACACAAACGTTAAATTAAGCGTGGATATCAGACGTCTTTACAGACATCGGCTCGTATAAATGTAGCATCATGAAAAGTCTTGCTCCTTTGAGAGACGTTTTTCAAATAAAGAAGTTGAAGGTACTCCTTAAAAATCAACACAGCTCGTGAGCTTTTTCTCCCCCGAGTCGTCCTGCTGCGGGGGTCGGCGAGGGGAGTGTGGTGGGGAGTTGGGGGTCGGGAGTTGGGGGGTGGGGGAGACCACCGTCGCAACAGATCAAACGACGCCGCAGCTATCGATAATTGGTCGAGGATCTTTCATCCCCGGCAAAACTGCGATACGACTATACGCCGTTTGAGGATTACAAGACCTTTTCCCGCGATGAAAAACGTTCTTCTCGTAATACCCCCACCCCCGGTATTTATGTTGTCTCACGATATCGCGATATCGCGTCTCTCCTTTTAGTAGTAGCCTCCGCTACTACCAACGCACTTACTTCCCTTCTCTCTTCTATCGCTCCTGTCTTTGTCGTTATCTTTCCTTTTTTGCTGGAATCGGTTCGCGTGTAACGCGCTCTCTCGTAAAGGACAAAATTCACGAGGACTCGGAAAAAAACACAGCATTTGAGTTCCCGCGCAGCTTCCAGAGGTAAAGAGATAGCGTAAAAGAGACGACGGAGAATAAAAAGGACGGCTTGTGGGTAAAAGGGGGTGGTTGCAAATATCTCACAGGAAGTCCTTACCAAACGACGACGATCGCGGTTCTTTAGTTCCGTCGTTTTATCTCTCCCTCTCTCTCTCTCACACACTCAGTCTTTTCTCTCTCTCTCTCTCTCGGTTGCTCATTTCGTTTTCGTTTTTCGCTTAAGGTGCCTAAGATTTTTTACATTCTTCTTGGCAATTTATGATGTAGCTATAAAGTAAAAGTATAATTTCTTTAGAAATTAAATCTCCATAGGAAATGCAATTGAAATATCAAAGATTCATTATTAAAAGTACTTAATCATTAGTTTTGTAAGGCTTTTTTAATAAATAGAAACTGATTACTCAGTTGCGATAAGATGAAATTCAAATTTCAAATTATTTTTTAATCGTTAATCATTTGAGCTCTGCAACTTTTCAAAAACTACGTTACATATAGAAACAAATTTTTGAAATATAAAAAATTTACCAATGTTATAGGTACAAAATATAAATGAAATATTAAAAACTCGATATTCTTACAAAAAAATACAAATAGTCCATTATAATTTGCCAACTAATATAATCATTGGTACTTACTAATTATAATAAATGACTGATATTATGCAAATATGATATTACAATTCATTTCAGTATTTTCCATTGTATCTGTAAATTAATAATAAATGTGTTTTAATAATACGTTATCAATAATAAATAATAATAAACAATTTCTAGACGAAGTTGTGTATTAAATTATAAATAATAATATTGAAAAAATATAGTTTTAAGTATAAATCATATATCCGATGATAATTAAGATATTAATGAAATATTACATATTATATCTGAAAAGGAAAATTGTAAAAGAAACCGTAGTGGATAATCTTTTTGTTCTCAACTGTATAATGAATTGAATTGAATGTAATCTTTAGAATGTTAAAAATATATGTCATGTTAGATTACCTCGGTAATATAATTTGTTATTAAATCGTATTTATAATGTTATTTCATAACTAAACGTTATTGCTGCTAAATTTATTGGATTATTATTATCATAATAATATAGATATTAAAAGTATAAATACTAATTAAATTTTTTTTAATTTAAAAAGAAATTTTTGTTTTAGTTTTTCTCTATAATTAGTTAATTTATTACATTATACAAAGTACAAAATTTCAAACTAATACCATATGTTTTCATATATTGAACGATTTAAATATATATGTGTATATCAGTGAAAATAACTTCTTACTTTTAATAATTACTAACCATTTACAGAATATTTTTGAAAAACAAAATTACGAATGAATCAATTTAAAAATTACATAAAAGTAAAGAAAAATGGTATATATTTAATATTATACGATAAAAATTAACGCGAGTAGTTATCGATGTTATTTAATGAAATGAAAATTCATTTATGAACATTCGATGAAAAATAATATATTTGAAATTCTATATTAAAATATATTCCTAATATAAATCATAATATTTGAATTTTAATATTCAACAATTTTTTTAGATATCGCGTTGTAAATACATCAACAATAACAGACTTACCGTTATTAAAATTTTGTATAAATAAAAATATACATTCGAATTAATTACATAATCGTTAATACAATAATACATTGATAACAAAGACGTATTTATCAATAATATGTATTATAATACAAATTATACTTAATAGTTACCAAAGGCTCGCAGAAAATCGTTCGTAAATTAAGAATACAAAACTAAATATTTTTTTAATTCGATCAAAATTTTGGATTATTCCAAGAAGAGATAATTTTAAATCACCCGAGCACGAGACGAAAAACAAAAGTAGATTTTATCGGTCTGTTTTCCGAGCTCATCTCGCAATCAACCCATGCCAGAATAAAAGGCAACTGGAAAGCGATGTCCTGCGCTGTAAGAAAGAGCTCCACCGGGAAAATCTATGGAAAAGTCCAGAAATTGGAGGAAGAGTCCCGATCGATCATCGAAGACGATGCAACGGTTGTGTCCCGATTCGAATGCTCGGGGGACTACCCCGAGGTGGAGGCGCCGGGGGTAGCAGCACTGCTAATTCAAATGAAATCTCCGGCTGTGATCCCTCGTTTTGCGGGAAAACTCGATTCACCGCGAAATGGTGAGCAGGAGAAGCGTAGGGTGAAAGAAAGAGGTCGGCTCGGAAAAAGGCTATAACGCGGGCAGCTCGGGCCGAGGAAGCGGAAGAGGCGGAAGGAGCGGAAGGAGCGGAAGGAGCGGAAGGAGCGAGAGAAGCCGAAGAAGCCGAAGAAGAAGAAGAGGAGCAGTGCAAGAAGGGGTTAGCTTCTAATTGTTTTGTTAAATGACGCGCAAGTAAGAATCCTCGGCAAGGACTCTTGAGCCTGGCTCGCGACTACTTCTCCCCACCCGTTTTCTCGCCCCTTCCGCTTTTTCTCCATCTCGTCCGTCTTAATTCTTAGCTTTATTCTCTTTAAGACTCTCTCTTAATTTCTTATTTCTCCTGGCCTCGATCCCACCCGGACGAGCCGGTGTGCAATTTATACTCGCTTCCACTCGGCGCTGGGCGAGAGACAGAGAGAGACAGAGAGAGACAGAGAGAGACAGAGAGAGAGAGAGAGGGTGCGTGGGAGGCGGAGGGAAGGGGAGGAAGATTGGAAAAAGAGAGTAAAAGGGACCACTGAATGCCGGGCTTAAGCAGACAATGCTTCGCTTTCAAACGCTGGCTTCGAGGACCTTTCTTTCGCGTTAGATACTTTAATTCTTTAAACGTGTCCTTTTCTCTTCGGATGGTCGCTAAAGGTCTTCTCTAAGGTCTTTCTGTTCTCCTGATACCTTCGTTTCTGCCGGATCCTTTTTTCCTGGCCTTGTCTTACCTCGGTGAGTTTGACTTTTTGGTTTAAGCGCTGATTGCTTGCGATCCTGTTTTACGCGCTTTCGAAAAAAAAAGACAAAACTTTTGCTTTTTACCCGGAACATATCTCAATCATTTTTCACGTTTTTTTATTAGTTTTTTTTACAAACGTTACATTTAATTTATTTTAATATAATCGCTCCATTGTAATATGAATATTTTAATATTTATAAGCGTTGATAAAACTCTATCTAAAGAGAAATTTATAATTTATTAATATTGAGATGAATCGTATATACACGTTAAGATGTATACGACTTTCATATTGTTTATTATTTCATACTTTTTCCCAAAAGTATTTATTTTACTACTGTAACGTTTTCTTTTAACAATAAATAATGATTTATTTATATTTTACTGGACTACTTGTGATTCGAGTCGCCGAAGCATATGTATTTGTTAATGTTGAATAAACGTATCGAACTTTTGATATAAATATTTATGTTTCTTTACGATCGTTATTCATAATGATAAACCATAATATTTTGAAAACTGTGGAAGCGATGAAACTTAATCTTAACCTTCTTTTTATTTTAAATATAACGACGGGAATATTACAGTTAATAAATCATTTCGATGTAAAAGCTATTTTAAATTGTAAAGGATCTAAATATCGGTAGTTATTGTAAAGATAAGGTAAATCATCGTTAAAAGTTTAAGGCGTACATTTTAGCAATTTCAAAAGATTATTTATAGTCGGTTTAAAGCAGTGAAATTTGAGTTTTTCGTTACCAAAACGTTTTCAAATTTTGTTAGAATTTTTTAGAAAAAAGTGGTTGTTTATATTCCCAAACGATAAATAGATAAATTATAAATTCAGTGGATCACGGGAATAAAATAAAATCGATCGTAACTACAATATAACAATTGTGAACTGTTAATACTATTTTCTAGTAAACGATGGTAACTCTAAATAAAAAACAAACAATCCTAATCAGTAGCTCTCAATATCGGTAGCATTGCGGTAGGTTTAAACGAACGAGTCTTTTAGCAGTCGATCGTTTCAACGTGTGATAATCGAAGTTTCATCGATGAAAAATATCGAATGTCGCGAATGTGACGCGTAGCCTAGTTTTAGAAAAAAGATTCTCTCTCTTACTCTCTCTTAGTCTCTCTCTCTCTCTCTCTCTCTCTATATATATATATATATATATATATATATATATACATCATCTCTCACTATTGCAGAGTAGGAACATTTCGTAGGATCTTTCGTTCAACTATCGAGAAAGTGTCCGTTTTCGCGTTCCCAATACTCCAGATCGTCGAGAGTTTCGAACGCGAAGTTGGGCCACTTAACTATGCAGTTCGACGTTCGAACGTTGCCGTCGCCCAGTTACAAAAATCGCTCAAGTATCGGCTTAAGTGAGCCCAGAGCGTCACTCCCGCGAGATGCAAAGTCCTGGGGGAAACTACTTCCTTTACTCTTCCTTTACTCTTCCTTTACTCTTCCTTTACTCTTCCTTTACTCTTCCTTTACTCTTCCTTTACTCTTCCTTTACTCTTCCTTTACTCTTCCTTTACTCTTCCTTTACTCTTCCCTTACTCTTCCCTTACTCTTCCCTTACTCTTCCTTTAACTCGGACTTGTACATTAGGTCGCTTTCTTCTTCTTACCTTGTCTGCGCGTTACTCTGGTATCGGTCTGTTTTGCGCTCACGTTTCTTCCGAATACTTAACTAATTAAAAGTATTAAGGAGACAACTTTTTATGCACGATGGAATAAAAAAATTAAAAAATTTTTTATCGACTTTTATGGGTGTTTTGGAAATTTTCGAGTTCAAGGAATATTGCATTTAATATTATAATTATAAATAAAAAGCACCAAAATATTCACAAATTTATATAATTTAAAATTTTTCGAAACATGAATTTAATATATATATATATATTGAATTATATTTATCGAAAAATTCTTGTTAAATAGATAATACGCATTTTTTCACTATTAAAGTAATAAAATTATAAATAAAAATGTATTTCCACTAAATTATAATAATAAAGACTTAGAATGTGATAATATTTGAATTATTTTCCATTTACGACCATCGGAAGCTGCTTATTGCTATTAGATCGTTCTATTGTTGATTCTTGTGGAATCAATATTGTACGTATAACTTTAAATCTATTTCAAAATTATTTTACTAAAAATTGATTTATACCGCTATAAGTGTTATATTAATAATAGGTTTCATATTTTACGAATAATAAATTCAATGATAATAAGTTTGAATAATTTTAATAACTTCTATTTCAATAACGGAATAGAAACTAAATTAAAGATCGTCAGCGATGAATAAAAATATTCAATGATTAATGAATATAATTAATTAAAATCGAAGTAATTTTAATTGAAAACAAACGTTAACTTATTATACAATTATAAAACTTATTTAAAGAATAAACGAATGAAAAATCTTTTGGAAAAACTTAAAACACGATAATATTCACACACGCGCGCGCGCAAACACACACATATATAAATAACAGTATTTTACGTCGTTATTCGAACTAAATAAAATTTATTATTGACACTGTAATACTGTACAATACGATTGCAAAAATGATACAATAATAGGACGCGAATACTTAGGTAATATTTATATCATGCGATAGCTTTGGTACACATCTGCTAGATGGAGCTCTCATCAACTTCTACGTTAAATAGTCTGAGAAGGTCCACAGTCGAAGACAACCCCTTATACTTTTTTTTATAAATCTACTGTGTAAAGTATTAGACATTTATGGGTTTTTGATTTAATAGTAGCGCTTGAACTTTGCGCTGATAATAATGATTTATCGTTATATATCGCTATAGACTTATATGTCTCGACATTGTTTGCGATGGAAAATTACTTTCACAGGTAAAAAACAAAGAATTCAGTTATCTCAAACAGTTGCTAATTATTTATTTATAAATGTTATTAGATTTTCCAAAATAAATTATCTTCTATTTTGAGCGTATCGTTTCAGAATAAATGGATCTGTAAGATCGTATCGATTACTTCGTAATATAACGTTCGAGTGTATCAAGCACTAAAAAATAGATGAGTTTTTTAATTTCAGAATAGCAACGTCTTTTTTTATTTTTCTTATTTTTACTTTCGTTATATTTACCATAAGAGATATCAAAGCCGAGATTTTTCCAGTTATCTTGTTCTTTTATCACAACTGCATGAAATTTAAATTAAATTTAGCAGATATCAACTACGTAGCCGATTTCTCGTCGATATATCGATCTTCGATATTAACTGTACGAATATAATTTATCATTTGATCATCTAATACGTTAATTTGAATAAGTTTTAATGTTTTATCTCCCTTTTGTTATAAAAAAGATACTTTCTATTTCTAATTTGAATTTTCATCACTAGATAAATATACATTTTTCTTATACAAGTTCTTCTGGTATTATCATCAGTCTGTAAAGAGTACAATTCTCGCGATATATCTTTCTACATTTTTAGAAAATTTGTACCGAAAGAAATTTGTTCGGTGCAGTAAAGTTTGTCCATTTGTCTTTATACACACTAAAATAAATTTGTACAAGAACCATATTGGACATAATATTGTTTCAGAAAGTTTATCAACTAAAGTTTATCTACTTTATTTAAAAGTTTGGAGTAATAATCGCCGAGTCTTTTGAATACTTTTCGTAAAAATTCCAGAGCTTTCGACCATTTTCATCGAGAGATTTCCCATTAAGGTCGTCTTTGTTAGTTCCAGATGCCCAACTTCCCGAGATAGAGAATTAGATCGCCATCAAAAGGAAACGGACGAACTAAACCGCACCAGGAATTTGACGAAGAAGCTACTCAGCCACGAGGCCATTCATTCCTTCGTTAATTGGTGCGAATTATCAACATAAAAGCCGCGCTTACCAATGACCACCAAACGATAGCTGAAAATCGAAGTCGTGCGGGCGACCGGTAATGGCTACTCTGAGGCTGGAGCCGAAGACTGGAAAAGCGAAGTTGCCTTCCTCGAGTCAATCCTGCGAGTCAATCGTATACGCGAATACGGATGTCTATATTTGCGAGGAGCAGGTCAGGCTCCGTTCCTAAATGGTCTTAAGTCAATGTTTCGTGCACCCGAACGATCGATCGCGTACGTCGAGGCGAAGGAACCACCAACGGAGATGCTTACAAGATATATGAAGATATACCTTTGGCTACGCTCGCAAAATTGACCCTTAATTGGCTGGATATCAATTTAGGAAGACCATCACATTTCTTACGCAAACTCTCTTTACTCTCTCTCTCTCTCTCTCTCTCTCTCTCTCTCTCTCTCTCTCTTCGCATCGCTTTAGAGCTCCTAATAATTTGAAATCTACTGCAATTCTAAATCAATATTGAATAATTATAATTAATATTTGAATTCTACTTAGATATTTTGTAAAAATGTTTTCTATATGTAGTATTTTTAATTTTCTTTTATCTTTGGTTTTGTTACATAACTGTTGAAGATTAACAATTAAATAGTTTAATTTCCAGTAATTTGTTATAAATTTTTAAGTAAATAATTTTAACTTCGAAATCATAAATCGATGCATTTAATTTTCAAGTCCATTTGTACTAGAATTAATAAGATTTAATACCTTGTATTTGTTTTTATGTATTATATCTTTATATTATGAAATTATATTAATTAGGATACAATAGTAGGATTTTTTTATAAAATTAACTTTTCAAAACCGCGCAAAGAAAGTGATTTCATTGTACTATTGTGAATAAAAGTAAAAAAATTAAAATTGTGCTTTAGGATAAACTCTTACTACTTTTTTGTCAAAAAAAGTAAATTTTACGATACGTATTTTCGCAGCCGTTTAAAAATTTGAGGACGCCAAAAGTTGGAATCGTACGGGGAGCGTTCGAGGAAAGTAAATATATCGTCCAATTTTTCACGAGGGTATCTCGGATATATAATACGGAAATTCAATTTTTCCGAAAAACACTGATGTTTCTCGGTGGGCTCGTAGCTTACAAACTTATTCATGGGTCAATATTCATGGGTAGGTACGCGATCATCGAGAAGAATCGAGCCAAAAGAAGCAATTAAACCAAACACTTGGTTACAACGAGAAAGAAAGGTTACTTTTTACCTCCGTACTGTTGGACGCGAATGGAAAATTGAATTTTCCCGAGGTATCCGAAGCTTGGAACTGTACCGAGTTGAAAAAAGGGTCCGCGGAGATGCGTTTTAATAAATGTATCGAGCGCCGCGGACGAGTGGAAGACACGGACGAGTGGAGTCGGGGGTGGCGGGTCGGCGCTTCGTTTCAGAGAAGCAAAGTGGAGTTCGGTGGCAGCGCACGAGAGGCAAGGGTTAACTCGATAGAAGCCTAAGTGAATTACTTATCGCGCGGCAGCTGGTACACACGGCTAGATAGCGTTTTAGCTACGAGCTGCCGAGACAGAGAGCGAGAGAGAGAGGCTAGAGAGAGCGAAAGAGAGAGTCGTCGCGGCCCCGTTCAAGTGTTCCACGGGGCTGTCGACGTCCTGTTTCCCGACCCCTTCCGTCCTGACTACGGCTCTGGTCCCAACGGGAAACTCCTCTCACGAAGCGCATCCTTATTCGATTAATCCTCCCTGCGTTTCGCCTCGTCTTCTTCCGATGGTTTCGTTCCTCCACTCCTTATTTTTCCTTCTCCCTTCTTTACCTCGCAGCATCGTTCGGGATGGGAGGTACATTCGGTTCATCGCGCGAGACTTTTCGATACAGACTTCGTAATTTTACGAGCACGGTGCTGAATTTTCCGATGAGTTACTATACGATTCGCGTTTCTCTGCTGCTTATGGAACGGCAAATACATTTATTTCCGCGTTGCTCTTGTTCTCGAGTTGCTCTCGAGTTGCTCTCGAGTACGAAAGAATCGCGGAACGAAACGTGGTTAAGCTTTGCCTACGCGTATAATAATTAATATATATTAATTTCCGTACGTCGCGTTCAATCATCGGATCAAATAATACCTTATCGAATTGTTTTTTCCACGCTTCGATGTGGACTGTGGAAAATTCTCGATGTCGAGTACCGATACCGTTTTTCGAACGTCGTCGATATTTACGAAATAGGTTTATATATACTTTATGGGAAAAATCTTTTCGACATCGTAAATTTTTCATATTTTTTAAAAAGGTAAATAAAAACTAAAAGATGGTTATTCTTGAATAAGAAAGTTAAATGGAGGTACCGTTGTAATTATATAAGGTCGAGAAAAAAAATTTTTTTCCGTGCCCTGAAACTACGTACAAATATTTTTATTCTCAAAGATGGTAAACATATAGGGAGAAGAGAGTAATCTTCTTAGGTAATCTTTAGCAAAACAGAAAATCCCTGGAGCTTCCGACGATTACGCTCTCTTCCCGATACACCGAGTAATTCCTGGATAATCGTGCTCGTACGAGCGACTCGTCCTCGATATTGTTCTCGGTGCTTACTTGCTCCCCGTCTCTCTCTCCTCGCTCTCCTCGCTCTCCTCGCTCTCCACGCTCTCCACCTCCGCCGCTGGGAATCTTTGATGGACGCGCGTCTGCTCAAGAAAATTCAGTTAGCCGCGAGTAACTCGTGGCCTTTGTGCGTGTCCCGTGCGACTCGCCCTCGAGCTCCTTCCAAGATATAGTCGAACGAGCGCGCGCTTTCGCCTCGTCACGGACCTTACCTACGATTCGTCTATCCATCTTTGTCTCCGAGTCCCCGAGTCTCCAGTCTCCAGTCTCCGATCCATCCCCTCTCCCGTGCAGCCCTTCCGTCTCTCTCGCTCTGGCTTTTCCGACAGCAACTTCGTTACGAACGTCGCTGGCTTAATTGCAGCCAGGCATCGCAGCGCGTCCCGCTACTTTGGTCAATTATACGTCAATTAGCGCGCACAGAGAAAAAGCTTTGAGAGCTTCGTTTTTTCTTCCTTTTTTTCCCTTTTATTTACTTGCTTTATCTCGCGAGTTACCGCTTCCATCGAAACAATCGCGCGGAGCGATGGAACGGTCCATGTTCCCATGTTCCCATGTTCCCATGTTCCCAGCTTCTTCGCGTTTTTAGAAGCTACGCCGAAACATTTTTAAAGTCATCGGACCTTCCTTCCTTAAAACTTTACCTTCGTTAGCGAGCTTTCGAACCGTCACCTTACGATCGCAGCTTCTCGTAAGCTCGGCCCTTTAAACCGCTCGATAACCTGCGCTCGAGGAACCGATCGCTCATCCATAAATAAGTGGGTGACGAGCGCTTCCACCACCGCGGATCTTACGCACCGTTTTACGGTACATCTCGCAACTTTTTTAATTTGCGTGATTCGTCGCCGCTCGGTCTTCGCGAGTAAATAAATGTAATACCGAAATCGAGCATCGAATTTATATTCAAAATGGATATCGAGTAATTGTTCGAGAATTAAATTGGGATCGGATGAGCAAAGGACATGGACGAGTACGCGATAAAGAATATCCATTATGCACTCGTCGAGGATACGCATAAATACAGGTAAACGTTCGAAACGGGAATAATCGATACGCGTTTGTGTTTGCTTCGAGCGTTTTTCTTAATAAAAGAAGGGTAGCACCGCGGCTTCGTCAACTTGTTTCGAAAATACTTAATTTACCTATTTAAAACTTTGTACGTAAGCTGCATTCGGAACTATCTCGTATTTATCAGTACTCGGGAAGCTTCCGTAAACATTTATTTTGCAAACTGGAAACAATTTTCGACGGTTCCCGAAAGAAGACAGACTCTCGGTAATAAAACACCGAGTTTGATCCATTTTATCCTTTTTTACTTTACGGCAATTTCCGTCACGTAACGTCTATATGTACAGGGCACAGGGGAGAAAACGCGTCCGCGTTACATACGAGCGTTTAAGAAAAAGATGGCGCGTTACCGGAAAATTACGAGGAAATTTGCAGGTCGGAGGAGCGGAATCGGGAGGCTGTGGAGGCTGTGGAAGCTGTGGAGACTGCGAGGGCGAGCGCGAAAGATACGCGACATCGATTACCTTGGCAAAACTTGTGGAATTCCTTTGGCGCAGGCAACAACAGCGGCTGCACCAGACGAAGTACGCTTCATCGGGGGTAGGAAGGGGGGCGAGAAGGGGGCGAGAAGGGGGGGGGGGGCGAGAGCCAGGGGTGGTTCGCTCTCCTCGCGTGCACTTGGCGCCGGCAGATACGTTATATATCACGCGGAAAACTTCCAGCATAGATAACCTACTTGAGGAGTTAGCCCGCGTACATGCAAATTTCTGAATTATTATGCCGGGAAAGGAGTATATTATGCTCTCCGGGAGTTTCACGAGAGTCGGCTCGGGAATGCGGTCGTCGTTTTATCGCTATCGGCGAGGTCGCGATTTCCTTGTTTTACTTTCCCTTCGCTTTTTCTTGGCGGTTCGTCGGCAATTTCCGCTAGATTTACAGGGGCTGTTCATTACCCTCAAGCTTTCGAGCGTTTTTTCTCCACGTTCGAGTAATTTGGAACCGTGAGAGATATTGAAATTGCCGAAGGTGAGATTGAAAACAAGTTTTATCCGCGAGTGTATTTTAAATTAAGTTAAAGATGCCGATTATGGGAAAAGAGTCACGGGTACATAACTTAGGTTTAACGATTTGTTAGAGAAAATCTTATAAGGAGAAACTAACATTTACGATATTTTTTACATTTTCAGAAATATAACGTACTTAATTAAGTGATCTCCTTTGTATTTATTCCTATCTAACATCTGCAATTCATTTGCCAATTATCGATTATTTAATAAGTTGTTCCACGGAATAAACAGTGTTTAGAACGTTATAAATTCGTTAAGGTAATCGAACCGAAATTCGATGGAAAATTGAAATTCTGCGTCTAAATACGTGAAATTATTTTGGAATAAAGATTAAGTTGTAATAGTTGTAATAGTTGTAATAGTTGTAAAAGTTAGGAGGCAGCTTCGATCGGAAAGAAAATTCGTATAGATAAATAAGCGTGAAAAATAAAAAGGCATTCGATGTTTGTTTTCGCTTAATCGAAATTAATATTTATGTACACGAGTAGACTATTAATATTAAAGCAGTGTCATCAAAAGCTTACTGCATCGCGAAGACTCGGTTTGAGAACGACGGCGACAACCTCGAACGCTCGGAGCGTTATGAAATCAGAGGAAAGCTCTCGAAAAAGCGATGCTGAATCGAGGTAATCCTCGGACAGAGAGGCGCGAGTGGGGGAGGGGTGGGGAAAGAGTGGTCCAGTCGTCTAATATCATTTTCAAAGGCGTACACGGGCGATCAGGAATTTGGATTATAAAGGGGCGCCTCCCGCGGGAGACGCGGATCGATGTCCCTTTCGGCGCGCACACGTGCGACGCGATTTCGCGTCCTGGATCCGAGCGAACGGAGATCGACATTAAGCTGCTTAGGCTCGGCCAACTTATGCGCCTCTGCCTTTTTGCGCGCGCGATTCAATAATGTACGCGATGCTGGCTTGATAAGGGGCTCGGGGGTCATTCCGAATGCCGTTCGGAGAAGAGCGTACGAAGAAGCTTCGGGTTGCGAGGCGGTTTGCGAGGCGGTTTGCGAGGCGGTTTGCGAGGCGGTTTGCTGACGGTTCGAGGATTCGTTTCCAAGGCCCAGAATGGAAGAATGGAAGGGGAATTAATTTACGGTCGTTCGCGGCATCGGGAGAATTTTAACAAGAAGGATTCGGTAGCCTGTGATCGATTTCATGCTACGATATTTCGAAATTATACGGGTCACGGTCGACATCTCGACATCCCGACATCCCGACATCCCGACATCCCGTGGTTTTTAAACGGTACGAAAAGATCCGCGTTGATGCTTATCGCCAACTTTACCACAACGTTTTACCTTGCGTTCATACGATGACATTCCGTGAATGTTTTCCAAATTTCTAACCGAATGCTTCGATAAAATATAACTTTTCGTTCATTTTAAATTTCGAAAGTATCCAATCCAAACCTTTGCTTCAAATTTGTTTTACTTCGGCAGTGTATCTCGTCCAAACATCGTTCCCGTCTTAAGGTTCACCCTCCTCGATAAGCCGAAGGCACACATCGGATTCGTAATACTTTTTCAATATCCTTTATTAAATTTACAATAATCTGCTTTCGATCGCTTAAATTAATAGTCGTAATATCTTCTATTATGCGCGATGCGGATAAAATATCATCGAAAATTTTACAAACGGTATCGAAACTATTTGAATACCTAAAACTTCTTATTTTTGTATCGCGTATACAAATACGAAAAATTTTCCAAAGTTAGATTCTACGACAATTTAACCTTTTTATATAATTTATAAAAAAATAATAGAATATTTTTTTTTTATTTGAAAAATAAATTTTTGTGCTATCTATATTTAATTTATTTTAAACTTATTAATACTTATCAAAGTATAGGTATGTTTTAGAATGACGCAACAAGAAAATTTGTAACGATATACTTGTATTTATTTAAAATATCGGAAAAGCGTTCGTTGAAATAAAAAATGTACAATAACGAGGAAAGTTTGTTTGAAATTAAAAAATTGAGATTCGTTGCCTCCACCGTTTTAAATATAGTTGGATAATTGGATAAATCTTTTGTTTAAAAAAATTCAAACAAATTCGTGCTACTTCGATCAATTACGTAATTAAAAATAAATCAATAGTTCATCCGAAATGTGTATAAATAATCCCACGTTTGAACGCGAAGTTTGCATAATTTTTACACAAAACTAAATCCGATTAATTGATGAATGCTTACAAGGAAAGGCTCGCCAGGGGTTGGAGCAAATCTACTACGATTCTATTCCTATTTCGCTAACTTTCGACTCTCTCTTTCTCCCTCTTGTCAACCTCAAAGGCCTTATGTATGCTCTAGTTGGGGATTACGTTAAATAAACTCCTCGCGACAACGTCACCGAAAGAGCTCGGTATCTCGTAACGGATGGAACAACGATGCGTGTTTTGCGATTTATATAAGGGAATATTCCATTTTCGAATACACCGAAATTTAGTACATCTAAGCTGTCGTACGCTCCGATTCTATGAAAACATAATAATTCAGACGTATAAGACCTCGGCAACTTCTATAATTTTATTTTCAATTATATAAATGTCGGATTTTTTCCTTTCTCGTGTAATGTATTTTCAGAGAAAACAACGTCATTTTCTATTCCGCTGTGTATCAATATCGAATTTTTATCGATAACGGTGTCGTCGTATATCGCTACTATTACTACGTCGTGCCGTAAAGCACAGTAATTTCTCGTCGCACCAAACTTCTTTTCGTTTCGCTCGAACGTGGAGTTTCGTAATTCGCGCATCGAACGCGTCCATTATTTTTTCAGTTATATTAGGTTCGGAGAGAGCAACGAATTTCTTGCGAGTTCGGAGTTAAAATCCTCCTCTTAAAATGTCGAATTCCGAGCAGCTAAGCTCGAACAGTTAAGCTCGAGCAGCCGAAACTCGTGGAAAATGTCGATCCGTCGAACGAAAAGAAAGAAAGGAACGAGGGGCGATACTCGGATATCGGACGACACCCACCCGAGCAAGAGGTTCGCAGCATTTCGCAGCATTTGGCAGCATCGGGGAATCCCCGTCGAGAAAAGCATCTGCAACGCGGGCGTGGGTCGTTACCCGCGCATCGTAATCGCGAGCGACGCGCGCCTCGACGCTTTTACGCCCGCGATGTAAACCGTCGTCGGCTGGAACGACGCCGAATCCATAACGACGACCCTCCCGCGTCACCCTCGTAAACCTGAATTTATTAACACTTGCGCGAGGTCGGGGGAGGCGAGTCGGGAAGCTCGGAGATCCGGTGAATGGTTTTCAATTTGTACCTTGGCCCCGCTCCTCTGCGTTCCACTCGCTCTAACCTCGTCCAACCCCCCACCGACCCCCCACCGACCCCCCTCCGACCCCCCTCCGACCCCCTCGTGCCACCGCGACGTACTTTTCGGATTGACGTCGCGGGGGGCTTTGCCAACCAAAAGAAGGCGAAGGAGGATGCTGCGCGCGTGGCCGGGACGCCGAGGATAATAAGCGTAGGTATTTTACGGCCACGAACATTTATTTCCGTTTTTATGGCGCTCTTTAGACGGCTCTTGCTACGAACGGGAACGACGCTTCGACGATTTCTCTCCCCTTCCCTCGGGTATCGAAAGGGGCACGAGTTGACCAAACGGATACGCATATCTTGGCCTATGCATTTTTAATGCGGGGTTGCTTCTTAATCGATATTTATTTCCTACTTTTTAACCTAAACTTAGGTTATACCTTGGCGAATCGGGACTGCCTTTTAATCGAATACGAACATTCGTTGTTTCTTCAAATAAATCTAGTCGGTAAATATGGACGATCGCGAAATTGTAAAGCAAAGAATTTTGCTGTTGTGTGACGTTTTTGTAACACTTACACGTCCTTCCTTTCGAAATCGATACGACGAAACGGAATATATTTTTAATATCGTTCGAGTAAAGCCGTACGAAAGTTATTTAATATACAATTTTAATTGATATAACGATAAGAGAAAAGCTTGGAAAATAATTCATTTCGATGCAAAAGAATAATGAGTATCTAGAATCAATATTGATTAGCCCTAACGAAATGAGATACGAGTCATTCAAGTAAGTTTTGTCTCTACATTCATTTCCATAACAAATTTTCTCAATTTAATAAATATTTAAATATTTGATATTATATTATAAAATTTTATAAGGAGAAACTTTTGATACTGATAAACAAATATTTATTATTCTATGTTTTGGATTAATTGACTCGTGATTTATTTATTCAAGTGTTTATTCTAATATACTTATGTACATTTAAGTACAATAAGCTATATTTCAATATATTAACTTTTTCGTTCAGTGACCTTTTAAAATTAATCTATTGATTAATTACTTGGACTATGTATATTTTCATACTATGTACAATTCTATTCTTGAATTATAATTATAAAATAGTTACGTTTACTTTATCGATGAACTTAATATATTAAAATGAATCATTTATATTTTACAATTTCTTAAGCTAATTTGGATAAAACTAAAATTTTTTATTTTCTTAAGTATTAATTCTAACTGTGATCGACTATTTGATTATTGTATTCAATTTTAACATTATTTTAAAATCTAAAATTCTTGATTTGCAATTTATTATCATTTATTAACTTATATTTTTATAACTATCGTTAAATAATTACTAAAAAAAAAATAAAAGAAATATACTTTTATACCATTTAAATTCCATTGGATTTTCCAGATTTTAATCAAGAATAGATCCATTTTTTGAATAAATTTAATAAATCGATGATTCGATATTTTAATGACATAAATATTATAAATTATAATGTAAGAAATAATATCTTTCTGTATTAATTTAAACGAACAAAATTATATTTTTTCTGATTTTTAATAAATACACAGCTAAAATCATGCATTTAATTTAAAAAAAAAAAGTTTATTTAATAAAAAATAATTAATCATTAGTCAAAAAAGACATGAAAATTGAAATTCATTGGTTTCATACGTTATATTTTGCAAAATTTCTGAAACAATTTGAATCCACTTAACGTAAAAATACCTGAGTTTCGCTTCCAACTAAACTTCTCCGTACGTCGGGTTGCATTATATACGGATCAAGGAGGAACCAAATTCTAAGTCGCTTTTAAGAACAATAATATTGAAATTGATCATAATGTAATATTTTCATATTTTTAATCGTTATAAATTAAAAAGATATATATAATGATAACATTCTAGAAATAAAATAATAATAACCTATAATTCGTTTGTACGGTAAAACTGTAATTTACAAAATATAAGAAGAGTAAGACGTTTACAAAGATGTTCCCAACAAAATAGAAGAAAAAAATAACGTGTAACCAAGAATATGTATACCAATTCTACAGGACATTCGAACGCATCGTATGAAAACCTTCGTAATTTTCGTGCAAAGCTCCCAGCAAATTAGTTTCAAGCATACGTTATTTGGGTCTAACGTCTTAGCCAATTGTTTTCTTCCATTTTTTCTTACGCAATTTCTTTTGGCTTTTTTCACCCGAGTAATTTCAAAATTCTTCCATTTTGTATGATTTGCAGCTTCATTTTCTTATTTTTATATTTTTTGTAAACATAGTTTTTCTTATTGCTAAAATTTATCAATTTTATATTAATTTTTTTCGTTTAATTTGATTAATTTTTTAGAAAACGCGTTTATGTACATTATATTCATACGATTTTGTATATTTTAAAATTAAAAGATAAAAGCTTAAAATAAATATACATGTATATATTAATTTGATTCGATGTAGGTAATTGTCAGAGGTTTAAATATCATTTAAAGGTGGTAATGAAAAAGTTGATACAATGAAAATAATAAAAACGAAATTTCATTACGAATTTCATATAAATTTTAGACGATTTTAAATTTAAATAGATTAACAATAATAATTTCAAAATCATGAATCGATCGGAATACTTAAACTTAGTTTAAATTGCTGGATCCATAAGTTTTGCTCGTACGTTATTTTAAAAATAAATGCTAATGGTAATCGATAATAGTCGTAGGACGAAATCACGGTAAAGGTAAAGTGGAAGGAAGAATTTGTTCGCGCATCAGGACCGATCGAAATATCTCAAATTTCAGTGCATCCAAACGGGAACGGATCTAAAACTCTCTCGCACTATCTAAAAATAATGATAAACTTAGATATTCCAACGGAATCTTTTTCCACCGGGTCGAGCAACGTAAAGCAAGTAAACGGCTTCGTCCTTCCAAAGTTAAAGTTTGGCCGCTCTCGTACAGCAGCTCAAAGTTACGCGTACAAATTTTTATCTCGAATCGCGCTTCCTCCGCTTCGCGGCAAAAGGCAACCACTTTTCTCTCCACCCCTGTCTTCCTGCTTTTCCTACCCACGCACACACTGACGATCCCGAAGGTGTGCGCGCGCCGCTCCGACCGAGATGCACCGCGGGGGTGGCACACGATAAGGCGCGCCCTGGAAAATGGGAATCGTGCGCCGCGGCTCCTGGAAGTTGGCCCGAGGACGCGCGAACATAATGGGATCTTGGGCGGGTGCGAGGGAAAAAATCAAAAAATCGGTGGAAAGTCCGGTGGTAAAACTTTTGGAGGACTTTCGCGGTTTTCAACTCGAATCGTACCTTTTATCTCTTTATCGAGGTTCGCGATAAAACGAAACCAACGTTAAACCTTGTTTTACTTATACTTTGCTCAAGTATATTTTTTATACTTGTTTTATAATATGTTAACGCATAATTTTCAGTTCGTCGTAATTTAGATTCGACCGTAAGAAGTTTTCGAACGACGGAAGTAAAATTTTACGTTTTCCTTATCGCAACATTGTTCCGAAAACTCGTTCGATAAGATTAATGCAGAAAATACATTTAAAAATACGGAGTTAGAAGAAACCAAGATACGAATATCGGTGTTACCACAGCATCCAAAGCGAGAAACGCATCGATTGGATCGATGGATTGGAAGTGACTTTAAAACTCGAGGAAGTAAACGTATTTATATAAATACATCCAAGGTAATATCAACACTGGCAAGTGATCATCAAATATTGATCAAGCTCCGAAATATTGGGATACATAAAAAATCAGGCGAAGACTCGAGCGGGAGGTTTTCGTTTGATTTTTCGATTTCGGACGAGCCAGAAAGAAGATTCGACAATAATCCGAGAAAGTGAAGAAATTGAGACGGAGCAGAGCGGAAACCGCTATAAACGCGATCAATGCAGCTGGATAACTAAGTAAAGTTGCAGGACTCGTCGGATGGCGAGAGGGAAAGCGCGAGCGAGGCGCCGCGGAGTCGAGGGTGTGCGGAGTGGCTCACGGATACCGAACGCGGTCAGGTGTACGGGGGAGAGTCTCCCACCTTCTCCGAGATTTCGGTCCACGGGCGCGAAAGCTCCTCTCGCTCCCTCCGAAGGCGTTCTCCGCAAGCTCCGCCTCGACGGGTGCAAGCTCGGCGAATGGGCTCGAGCACCACGCCTCTCTCCCTCCGACGAGGATTCCCGGGAAGGCTCCACCGCGGAGGAGCTCGGAGCTAGTCGAGACGGGGGTGCGGAGAACGGACTCTCCCTCCCTCCCGAGCCCCGCGTTCCTTTCATCCGTTCATCCTTTCCACCTTTCCTCCTTTCTTTCTTGCTTTCTTTCCATCTTCCTCCCGACCACCCTTTCGCCCCTCCTCCCCACCGCCCCACCGCCCCACCGCCCCTCCGCCCCTCCGCCCTTCCACCCACCGACGATCGGATGCTGCAGTTATGCCCTCCCGGCTTTCCCTCTCTACACAAATCGACGAGCTCCGCACGCGCTCGCGCTCTATCTTAACTTCTATTTACATGGGTATTATTTATGAGAAAAGGAAGGGGTCGGGGGAAGAGCGAGTCGACCCTTGTTATTCCCATTTCGTTTTTTCCACGCGGTTGTACTTTTTTACGTGCACGCCGGGGAGTGGATCCTTCGCCGAGGTTCGCTGTTTCTTTTTTCCGCTGTTGGTTTCGCGCGTCGAACGCGTGAAATGTGGCCGGATGCCGCGATACTTGGGGGGGAGGAACGCCTAGGGCGAAACGGGCTCTGCGACTTTTTCTACGACTCGTTCGAGATTCGATCTTCGTCTGGAACGAGTGCTTACCGCGGTTTGCGGTACTTTTCACACAATAATACGGGATTTATACAAGAGATTACTCGTGAATGCCAACATTTATTCACGGAGGTCTTCCTTCGTACTTACCTTCGCGATAAAAATAGGATTGTTCCGGAGATCTCTTTTAAATCGCGAGGTTCGTCCATTTCGTAACTATTGGTTACCGTACGTCGACGATCTTCGGCAAATGGATGTCCGGGTTTTTAAACCGAAACTGCATCTTTCCAACGATGGTTAACATTTTTACAAAAATTTGACATCTTTACACGCTGCTACGCATTTTGTAATCCTACCCGTGCAAAACGTTAATTATAGGAGGATCGTTTCGCGAACCTTCGATAAATCCAATGATTCGCACCAATTTTTTAAAATCCTTATCGCGTTACTTTTTAAAATTAAAACAAAATGGTATATGTATTTTACGTGCGAATAAACGTTTAATTTTTACCGGCTGCATTTTTTATTTATAACATTTACGTAACACTGTAAATACGAAATATAATCTTGCCTTAAATAATCTAAACGAGTAGTTCAATGTATGTAAAATATTAATATTTGATATATTTAAAAATATATAAAAAAAAAAGATCACGAAATTAAATATTTTCTGTTAACCTAAATGTAATTGGAAGCATGATAAAAATGCGCTATAATATACGTACATCAAATATTACCAATATAATCTGTTTTAAATTTATTTAGAAAATTTATACTAACAAAATAATATAATTCTTTTTATATAATGGAACGATCAATAATTTTATAATGTATTTTGTATAAATATATCAGTTATTAAAATATGAACCGTCATTTTCCAACAAAATTTTTGCCAAATTTTTGTAAAAATTGTATAATAAAAATCATTATTAAATTGCATACTAACTTTGAATTATTAATTTTTTATGAGCAATTAAAACGTATACTTATAATTAATATAATACGAATAAATATAAATAATTATTGATTCAATAGCAAATAGTAAGCGACTTTGATTTTATATTAATAAAATTCACCAATTAATAGCGATTGATGGATGTATCACTTTTGGGTATAAAATCCTAAAGAATAGCATTCGATTTAAATTCATTGCTTTAACAATTCTAACGTAGTGCAATGTATTTAAATTTAGCGGACGAAATATCCTGTGGTGATTTTAACAAATAAAAACATTTTATTCGATTACTCGATATAAAATTTTCATCATCGAATCTATATTTTCGTTTATCTCGGTAATGTAAGATTTCGGCGTCATTCGATGGGTAAATTTCGAAGTACGCGCAATCGAGGTATAAGGAAGGTAAAAATTTACAACGCGTTTTTCGCGATATTTAAACACTTAATCACCCGATCCTGATCTATTTAAGCATCGGTAATGCAGCTGAAAATCTCGAGCGAAACTTCAAACACGTAATTATACCACACTTCGCATCAAAAAATATTAAGCAGCTTAAAATGTAGCGCACGTATCGTCCATTTGAAACGGCGGAAGATGGGCTTAGGCGCGTCTAGTAATACCGAGATCGACGATGTACGTAGAAGTACTCCTCGGGTTTGCCCTCCTTTCGGTAAACGCGATAACGCACCGGAAACGAGCGCAGAGAGAAGGAGGAGAGACTTCGAGAAGCGCAGAGAGGACGAACGGGAATTGGGAATCATCGGGATGCAATCGGGATGCAATCGGGATGCAATCGGAATTCACCGAGTGACCGAACTCGGATAGCGACGCCCTACTCGTCTTCTTTCCTTCTTCTCCTCCTTTATCTTCTTCGTTACTCCTTATTCCGCGCTTTCGAGCTGCTCCCTCGTTTCTAACAGGCGCTTTTCTTTCCTTCCGCGAGTTTCTAAGCGGTTTCTTTTTCGAAATTCGAGATGCGCGCTGCAACTCGTACTTTGATGTAAACGAGACTCAAATTAACTACGCGAGGGTCAAGCGAACGCCGGTCGTTCCTTTTTTATACTTTGATTAGAGTAATTTTGTATCGGCATCGAATCTATAATCTTGAGAAAAACTTCATATTTTTTTTAACTCAACTTGAAAACTACTTCGTGAAAAACATTTTTCTTTTAAAAATAGATGATCGGTATGCTATGAATAATGTATACACGATTATTAGCATTTATCTTCCACATTTTTAATTAAAAAATAACGCATTCTCGATTCGACCATTAATTTTTGTATTATTAAGAATAATTTTATTATATTACTATCTTATACATTTTTCTTTAACTTATCGTAAATCTTATTATTTATCTAAGTTAGGAGTAACTATTTTCAACGAGTGTGATATTAAAATATTCAAAGGTATTACGACTTTTAACTTTAGATTTCTTATCTATGCGAATAATATATTTCAACAATATACGCGTGATGTAAGTTCATATATTTATTTAAAAAAGTCACAATTTATTCGACGTAAAATTTTTTCTCAAATATATTTCTTCGTTATTCTTTTCTATTTATAATTTAATAAATTTTATTATATTTGAAAACTATATCTTTTTCCATAGATATTATTTTAATAATTTAAGAAAGAATAATTTATCATCGATATATTTAGCTTTATTTCAAATAATATTAGAATTAAATTTACTTTGAAGTAAAACTGTAAAAATTATTATGATTTGGAAACTTTAAATTATAAAAAATACAATTTCTTTATCTTGATTTATATATAAATGGAATATAATTATCAAATAAATATTTTAACAATGATTAAAATATTATCTTTTATTTTTCTTATTTAAATTTATAACTACAGATATATCGTACGATTGAATATTGAATTAATTCTATTAAAAAAATTACATTAAATTAAAATATATTCAAATTTACTTATTACAATTAACATATTACAATAATGTATTCGTTTAATTATATTTTTGCGTAAATTAAATTCGTTGTTTTCCTTTTATTTAAGGATGGTTTTTTAAAGCTTCTTTTTACAAAGATAATTAATCTATCAAACTGTTGGTAAAGGAAAGTTTAGTATAGTTTACTTATTTACATAAAGATTTATCCAACAAAGGTATCGCAAGGAATCGAGCGCACCGATAAATTTCTCTTTTGAAAGTAACCCCTACGGTTCGAAAATCGCAGTGGCAAGTAAGAAATTCAAATTTCCAAAGCGCCTTATACGAAACGACAGGGATCATTTAAAAAAATTGTAATCTTCATCGGGAGCCTCGAAAACTGGGAAAAGCGCAACTTGGTCTATCGGAAGAATCACGTCGTAATCGTCGAAAAGCAGGAAGAGGAGAAGACGCATCGACTGCAGCCGTGTAATTCCCTCTCGACTGCTCTCGACTCCTCTCGACTCCTCTCGACTCCTCGCAACGACCACTGAGCATCCCGAGAAACGCTCAGCTGACCCGAGGACGATATCGCCGGCAACATCCTCGTCGAGCCATCCCGGGTTCCGCCGCTAGAGGGAGAGGGAGAGAAAAGAAAAAGGCGCAAGAGGGAAAGAAGGAAATAAAAAAAAGGAAACTCCCTCTCGCCCTCTCGCTCTCTCGATCTCTCGACGGCGGGGGAGGCGTCGCCCCCTAATCACCTTCCTCCCCCCCGACGAGGCTCCTTATCTCCCGGAGGGAAAGGCACACCCCCGGGTGGACTCTCGGCGGTTCTCCTCCCGGTCGAGGACCAATCCAGCGAGTCTCGCGCCTCGGATAATTGCCCGAGCGTTAGGTATCCGCGTCGCGGCGCTGGAGGGGACGAGCGTCGACGGGAGGGGCGCCGCGACGCCGACGCGCGTCTCCGCGAAGCTCCGCGAGGCTCCGCGAGGCTCGGCTCAGTCGCGGTTGGAGCGCCGCATGTCTCGCACACGCACGTACGACGCGACTGTGGGTCGTGCGCGCGCCGCTCAACTCGGCGTCCGCCTGGGCCTCGATCGAGGAGCCCCTTGGATCACTTTTGCCCCCGAGCGTCCCGGCGGAGGATCGTCTTCGAGGCTCCGGAGACGCTGACAGCGTTGGATCTATACGCGTTCGGTTCGGTCGTTGGCATTTACGCTTTTTCCGATTATTATGACACTCGTGTTGTAATACGGCGAGGAGGGCAACGAGAAGAGCCTCGAGTTTCCTCGAGGTGGACGGTTACCGGTGCCCGAGATAACACGGATGTGCAATTTACGCTCGACTCGATCGATCCTCGTTCGCGCGAAATCTTAACCGAGAACTTTGCCGATCCGGGGAAGGGTTAGCCGAAGTGGTAGTCGAACTCCGCGTTCTTGGCTACTCGATCCATATTTCTTCGAGACTTTATTATATATTTATATATACGTGCACGCGTATCGCGTATATACACGGATATACTTAAATCCGCAAATTTAATTCAAAGCAAAGCCAAACTCTGTGACTGCGTAATAACAGGGTGGAGCGAAATTTTTTTTCCTCACATGGTAGCATCAGTGGTAACATCCGGTGACGTTGCGAGTGTTTAATTTCAGGTGTGCGTGCTACCCGATTGTAGAAACAGCAGCCAGATAACAAAAGGCCCGAGCGTGTGCATGCCTGTACAGATATACAGAGATATACAGAGATACACCGATATATACGTATGGTCGTACGCACGCACATGTCTACCTTAATCCACGTCCGAGGCACCGGGTGCGATTAACGAACGCACCCGACAATGTCGACTCCGATCACGATTCGCGAAGAGCCTTGCGGTGATATTTCGAGGTCCCGAAGTAGCGGCATGTCGTAAAGGTATAAGAAAAAAGGAAGCGACGTGTAGGGGGGGAAGAGAAGAAGTCGAGAAGAAGTCGAGAAGAAGTCGGGAAGAAGTCGGGAAGAAGTCGGGAAGAAGTCAGAGGCGGAGGCGCACGAATGGCGGCGGCAGATTCTGTAATAACGAGAGGACATTGAGAGAGAAGAAAGAACAGACGTACAGAAAGAAAAGAAAAGCGAGGAGAGGAGAGGAGAAGAGAGGAGAAGAGAGGAGAAGAGAGGAGAAGAGAGGAGAAGAGAGGAGAAGAGCAGCGAAGAGCGACGAAGAGCGGCGAAGACAAGAGAAGACGAGAAAAGACGAGAGAAGACGAGAGAAGACGAGAGAAGACGAGAGAAGAGAAGAGAAGGAAAAGAGAGAAAAAGACAGAGAGAGCGCAGAGTTTGGCCCTACTTCGGGGGAAGGTGATGGATTTTCAGAGCGCGATGGAGACCTTCGCCGAAGCCTGGGTGGCTGCCAACACGAAAAACGATCAGGTTCAGGTAAATCGAGTAGCCCCGAGCGGGTTCCTAAACGTATTAAATATGCGTTTAGTTTTGTCTTAGATTTAAGACGAGTGGAACCGATGACACTGGATAAGCTCCGTTTTCAAGGACGACAAATTTGTCAAACAGCAGTTTTGCCTGTAAAGAAGTATTGAGTAACAGATTCCAAACATAATCGTTTGATCGCGATCTTTTTCTTTCTAAAATCATTTACAGCTGATTGCTTTTTATTTATTCGTTTGCAAATTTATATTTTAAGAATAATTGAAAATTGTATATAATCGATGATGGCTTGAATCATTTTATGTCATTTAACTAAATTATGTTTAAATTAAATAAAATTCTTAAAGTTTGGAAAAAAACATCTTTTTTCGTAAAACGTAATGCAATCACAATTTAATAAGTCATGTCATTTTTTATAAAAAAATTAATTTCTTTTAATATGACTCGTTAGTGAATAACTTATTTGTATAATATTACATTTTTTATTTTACATTATTTAAAAATTCATGAAATCAAAAATAACGAATAATAAAAAAATTATTTATTCGTTAAATTATAATTTTAAATTTCTGAAGATTTTAAAATTAATGTACGTAAGTAGATTACCTTAAATTTTCAATATTAACAGTTCACGGTTAATCGAAATTTTTGTAGATACTATTTGAAAATGCCTGATTAATATATACTAGTAATTATAGCTTGTATAATTTAAAAATTAAGAGAATTATTCTACAATATTATCCTGATTTTTCTTCAAAATATCTATGAGTACATATCAAAATTATAAATATTTGTTCAAAATTTTATTTTTTAAGATAATCGTGTTTATATTAAAATTTTACCTTTCGAAATAAATTTTGATGACGAATAATTCTATGATAAAATATGGATCTATCGATATTTATTTTTTCTACTTTTATATACATAATTTAACAGTTTTCAATACATAATATCTTCATCAAATAATCTTATTTTTTTCATTTTTATTTTAAAGTCTATGGAATGATTTTATTATTAATAGTAAATATTAATCTATTAATTTCTATAATTATATATATATATATTTAAATAAATATATATTTTTAATAAAATAAAATAACAGATTTCGTATACTACAAGTTCGAATGAATATTAAAATGTATAACTGGTAATAATTAATTAATTAATTGCTATACTATAGATCATTATATTTACCTTTAAAATATAAAAAGGAAAAGTATTAATTCGAAAGCATTATTGAAATAGTAAATGATTTGATCTAAATTATTTTCATTACAATAAAATCTTGTATTATACATAAAATTCATAATATTTTAATGTAAGATAATTTTTTTATTATTTTTTATATTTAATTTTATATAATATATAAAGTATTTTTATAGATAATATTTATGTTTTTTATAGAATTTTGATTCGTTTTTTATCTAAAGTATTATTGTTAAAAGAATAGCAAAAATACTACATAATTAACTTTATATAATTACATACATTGTATATAATGAAATAAATATTGGTTTAACTACTCTGTACAATTATTTAATTATATCCAATATGTATTATAATTTAAAATTATCGATCAATAATCAACACAAATATTAGAGTATTTTTGAAATGTTATAAACAATTTTCAAACAAAAAAACATAAATCTTTTTCGAAATAGGTACGAGTAAAAAAATCAAGATCATTTACCTTTCAGAGTTTATTTCTAACTCATTATTAAACCAAAATATCCATTAGTCAAGTTCCATGCTTACTATACTTACTATTATCTATTAATTGATATAAATATAATTATTAAAATATCGTATATTTGATTTGTAAATATATTGCAGGATTTTATTGGTTTTTAGCATTAAAACTGAAATATTATAACGAATAATAGGTTGAATAATACTAAAATTTAAATATACCATCAAGTATATATAAATTTTACTCTTTTAAATACTCATAATTTCTCTATAATGAGGTTAAGATTAAATAAAACTGAGTAATTATATCAGCTACTGTAAGTCTACGTTCAGTCGCCTTGTATATTTAATGACTTTAATGTCAAAACGTCATATTCGATTAATAATAAAATGAAAAGTTTCAGAAAAAAATTAGTTTCTTGATAATTTTAGAAACAAAATAGGTAATTGACGTTATCATTTTACTTGCAAATTTTTATGGTATTATAAATACTTCTCAGATAAACTGTTCTAATTTATAAAAATTGCACGTAAATTAGATAAGAAAACCAAGTAATAATCCCCCCAATAATGATAGTATTCATTATGTTCAATTGTAAGACTACTTTAAAAATAAATTTCTTCATACTTCACATATTAATAAATAATCAATCTTTTTGCTTTATTAAAGAATATTATACTAAATGTATATAATAAATATTGAATAAACTAAAAAAAACAGAAAAAATTCAAATACACTTATAGTTTACTTTTTGAACCATGTTTAATTAAATATTATTATTTTTATTAATGTTGAAATTTTTAAATAAAAATATATTGGAACTTTTGGAAAAAATTTCTTGAAAAATAATTTTTTAAATAGTCTTGAACATATAGAAATTAATTTGATGAGTTGCTTTTCATATATTTTACCTATCAAGAAAATAATAATGTTATATTCATTCAAGTTTCATTTTAGTATATGTCATGATATTTATTTTGTTATATTTGAATAGTTTTATAAATTATAAACAACGTAATAAAAATAAAATAGCATATAAGTAAATTAATAAAACCTGAAATTTGATGTTAGAGTTAATTAATTTCTTGAGCTTCTGTTTAAAGAAAACTGTGATAGACATAAAAATTCAAAATAATATTTTGTAAATTAAACAAGAAGATAAATTGATAAGAATGATAAGCACAGTTTTAATGATATTTTTAATTACTCAACCAAACTGATATAAATTATAATTTGTGTAAAAATACTATCATCTCTTTATTTTTATACAATGACGTTAGAGAAATGAAAAGTAGACAAATCAGTAGTTCAGTAAGATAATTTTTGTTTTATATTATAAAATATGAAAAAATAGTTTATTATAAAAACCCAATAATTCAGTTTAATAAATCGAGTTATAAAAATCAAATTATAGTTAGAAACTATTTCAAAATAAATATTTTTCAACCATTTTTATTTTTACTTCTAATTTATGGAATGTTTTATTTCATTCTTATTTTAAATATTCATAGCTTTTAACAATTTATCTAACTTTTAAGATAACAGACAATATTATTGCTTCTGCAAGGTCTAAAAACTTTACAACATTCAATAATCTCTTTATAAATTATTTTATTTTATTTTTGGTAGTAGAATTAGGAATTTTGGCTAATAAATCATTATATTGTATCGATCTTAAGGTTATCGTTCAAAAGTATTATATTAAAAAACAAAACATAGAATTTAATTGGTAATTTATTTGGTAATTCTTGGCATACTAAAATTGAATTTTGTTAAAATAGCGAAATTAAATTTTCCCTATTAAAATCATTCATCGTAAAAAAGCTTAGCTTATCTTATACATTATTTGCATGAACTTTTATTCTTAAATATTATCTTATCATATTATTAAAATAAAAGTAATGAATGTTCAAAATGAATTATAAATAAAGGCAGCTATTTAGTCTGAATCCTATGTAACGTAAGTGAATCTTATATGTTTATAAAGCATTGTTTCGGTCGTTGCTCGGGACATAATAACAACTAAGTTCAGCCCACAAGAAAATAGAGAATTTTCCCCTGCAACCACAACACATATGCAACTAACTGCCTGAAGGAACAAACCCAACCCCAAAAGTAACCCCGTCGCACTCTATTAAAAACGATATCGCGTAGTTGAACCGAGTGGGGTTGTATCTCGAGGAGGTTAACCCAACCACCCTCACGCTTACCAAAGACGATGATCCATCCCTTAAATGCTAATAAACCTGAGAGAAATATGGACCGCGTATTCTCTTATTTCATTGCATAGAATTTTAAGAAAGATGAAAGACAGAGAGAGAGAGAGAGAGAGAGAGAGAGAGAGAGAGAGAGATAAGTTATGACAAGGGTGCTGGAGGGACTAGTTAGTCAACCCCTTCGAACATTACACAGCCAATTGGTCACCCTAGTAATTCTTCTATTCAGTTTTGTAGCTCGGAATTCTACGTTTTATACGCGTCTAATTTCAAATAACCGTTGGATAGTTTTCAGTTCGATACCGATTCAAACGTGTACTTTTCAATGAATTTGACTCTTATTGGAAGAAACATTTTTTAATATTTACAAATTACTAATTTTAAAATAACGAAAGGAAATAACGAAAGAAATTTTTCCGAGTAACGGATTTATTTAATTTGTATAGAAACTAAGAATATTATAAATGTTAGAACAAAAGAAAATAATATTAAAGATTTATATCATTTTTTATGACGAACAAAATGAAATATCCAAAAATATATTCCACGATTTGTTTTATTAAATATTAATACATATATAAAAAGTTATTCAAAAACGATAAGTCAACGTAAACAAGGTTTTACGGAAATCTAAGTAAATATTTATATTAAAAAACGATATTAAACGTGTAATATTTTTATAAAAATATTTCATATACATAATTTATTTAATAATTATTTTTCCTGAAATACCGTTTATAATTAATATTGGAAAAACATTTGGAACCTTGTAAAGTACCCGCATATTTTAACTCGTCATTCAAGAATCACCTAAATTGCACGTGTTCGTAATGCTTACAAGAATACACATGGAAACGAAGTAGTTTACAAAGTTTAGTAATTTCGAGGCTTAGCCTAACCATAATTTACATCGATGAATCAAATATATTCTTTATAAGCTATTTTACTTTGACTCACTGATTAAACTGTTAAAATTATAATAACAAATCCAAGGTAAATAAAGTCTTATTGATCCATTATTAAGAGATTTATCGACGTTGTACGAATTGTACGACTGTATACTTTTAACGAACATTTCATTTATAAGCGATAAAGTATAATCTCAAAAAATTATGAGTAAACGAAGCAAGTAAACGCGAAAGTACTCGTACATCGTTCCGTTATAAAAATATAAGGTTGAAACTACTTAAAATATGATGAACGAAGCAATTAAATAAAACTCGAGTTAAATGTAAAATGTAAACATCGTCGAACGCAAACGAACGATCCATAAATATCGGTTGATCGGTAAACGCGCATCGACGAACGGATCCGAACGCTTCGAAAGCGCGGCAATGAAACGTCAGCGATGAAACGTCAGCGATGAAACGTCAGCGATGAAAGAGTCCGCGGGTATTCCCGGGCTTGGATCGCGTTCCCGCTTACCGCTTAAAAGAAAACCCCAACTGGTACCCTAACGGAATGCGATACGGGAGCACAAGTCCTTGTCCAAGTCGCCCACGCGGGAGAAGGATTCGCTCGAGCGGCTGCGAAAACGCAGACGAAAACGCGGTTGAAAAAGCAGTTGAAAAAGCAGTTGAAAACGCAGGCGAAAAAATAAAAGAAGAAACTTGGAGCTCGAAGCCCGAAGCTCGAAGACCGGAGAAAGCGGGGACAGGATAATCCTCGGTAAAACGGCGTCGAGTAAAACCTCGTCGGTGAAACCACGCGCACCTTCCCCGTCGCTCCCCCCGCGTTACGTAGGCGTGCGCCGAGTATGCGTGGGGGGTCACGGACTCTGGACACGATACGGATGTGCCCCTGCCTTCTTCCTGCCGTGGGACCACGTTTACGGACCTCTGGGCCCTCGTCCGAGCTAACGAGTTGGCCCGGAGTCTTCCTTCGTTTCCCCTCGGCTTCGGTCTTTCCGCGCGTTCGCTTTCCGGCGATGCCGATTTTGCGCCGATCATCCGGATGTCCTCGCGGATTTGGCTGACCGGCTCGCACCAACGACGCGAGTAATTCTACCAAGACGATCCGCTCCGGGGCTCGGTTTCGACTCGTTCACCGAGTATTCTCGAGTTCTTATTCTCGAGTTTCGGTCGCGGCTGTGCCTCCGTCCAAAATCAATGCCAATTATGAAAACTCGCGCGATCAAAATATGCCCGGGAGTACATTTACATAAATTACATAAACGTAATTTAACGTATTTTAAAATTGGAATTTCAAATTATATCTCTCTACCGCCTAATAAAAATGACCGACTAACTTTCCTACTTCTACAGCGACTATCTTCGGAGATTAAATTGTATTATTTTTAGCTTTCCCGGTTAATAAATTGGCTGACATTTAATACATTTTTTTCCTTTAATACATTTTATTACGTAAATCGAATTTTACTTCTGCGAGTCCGAGGGTCGTTCTTTTGCAATGTTTCATTTTATATTTTTGTTCGCGGAGCTTGAAAATTTTTGGTGCGTTTTTACTTCTAATACTTTCCTGCGCGTCGTTCCCTCGTAAACATTTATCGAATTAATTATTTACTCGAGACACTCGTACGCGGTCATACATTAATTTAAAAGATAAAATTTTGACGTATCCAGTGTATATTTATCAGCGTGTACATATTTCCAGTAAAACTATCTCAAATGTACGTTCGCGCGACGACTTATCAAAGGAATTTATGAATTAAAGAATAATAGAATTTTTTTCGTTAGTTACTTAATTCGGTTTACGCAGAAAGGGGGAAAATCTGTAAGAAAAATGGATGAATAATGAAATAGAACCGTTAAAAATTATTTGGCTCGACGAAGGCTCGGTCGAGTCAGTCGAATCAGTCGGACAGGCTGAGCTTGGGTATTCGAGTACTCGGTTCTACCGTAGATAGAAGGTATCGTGCTCGGTAATCCGCTAATCCAGTTACCCGTGCGGCAACGACTCGTGGAACCGGAAGCCGAACCCTCGTCGAACACACGCACCGTGTCTCCTTTTCGATGCCCTTCCCCCTTACATTCAGTGATTCATTGACGCACCTTCCCTAGAATCGCGCGCCTATCGCTCGGGAAAACAGCGATTGTCCGCTAATGTGGCGCGATAATTTTTCACGCGTTGGGATCGGTTTCAGCGGAATCTTCTTTCCGAATTCTTCTATTCGGAGCTGTGAATTTTAAAACGAAATCGATTATCCTCAGACTTGTCTGGAACTCGTCTTCGAGCTTCACCGATTTCGAATGTATCCCTGGTTCGAAAAAGCGATTCGTGGTTTTTATCGGTATTTCGTACACTTTTTCCTTGTTTCGAAAGCATTCGAAAATTCTAACTAAAGATTTGCTTATCAAAATTTCCATCGTCTTCGTAGATATAATTCCATTATCAGTATATTTATGCTTATTAAAAAGGTTGCAATCGTTCTTTGTTTTCTCTGTGTTTTGTTGACACGTTTGCTAAGAGACTAACTAGATTTGGGGAGATTAGTTCGACGCGTCAACACGCTGACAAAATTTCATAAGAATACTTCCGTTTTTATGTACGATCGCTTATAAAAGCTGAGAGATAATTTGTTCGGTATATACTTTGACTTTTTTCAACTCTACGGCAGCTGTCGTTCATTGTGCCTCGTTACGTTAGATCCGAAGTATAGTTTCCAGAGTTATTCGTTTACAGAAACCTATAATGTTTTTATCTTCTTTCCCTAGATATTTACCGAATAAATTTATGTTAAAAGACTTATTATCAAATATATGAGTTCTTTTTTCAATTTTATTTACACATTATGTAATATATGTAGATATAACTATTTCAAAGTTTAATTCATTCGGTACGTAATATATTTAAAAAAGGATGTATCAATAGATAAGAGACATACATACATTAGTATGTCTGGTTTATTTTAAATTAAAATTCATATTTCTGATATATGACCAACTCAAACTTGAATATTATTAATAGAAGTTGTAAAAGCTCGATTTTAAAATTCAATTTACTTAGAAATCGATTTTTACTTATTTATATCGGTTTATTTTAATTCAAAGACTACGACGTCGAATTTAAAATAAATTTGGGACGGAAATCAAATAAAACGTATAAGAAGGTCTTTATTAATAATAAGCTCTTTATAAATATTTATAAAAAATTTCTTTTTTAAATCGTAGCTAACGATGAAAAGTAGATAGACCTAAACGAAAAATTTTGGTTGCAATCTAGTTAACCATTAATTTTGATTGTGAAACCCAACTTACGAGTTCCAAAGATTTATCAAGTTCTTCGTAATATAAAGAATATTATTTAGTGTAAGTTGTTGGAATTTGATTTGATTGTTAATTCTATGTTGACAGCTGTAACTTATCTCTTGGAGTGATAAAATAGAACGGAAAAGATCATTTACCGTCAACGGAACTAGACATATTAACATTTTGTATGGTAATTTGTAGTTGAGTACAGCGAAAGAAAGTAAGACCATTACTTATTTCTAAAGTCAAGAAATTTGTCATCGTATAATTTATTCATAGAATTTTGGATTATATCTTATTTTCGTTACGGATCTTACATTTGTTACATTAATCGAAACGCGTTCTAAAATTATATAAGGAATAAGAAAAATTATACGCGACTTTACTAACATAAATCCATATTTTCTTACGAATCGAATTCGTTGGTAAAAATGTATCGATTTTTTTAATGTACAATATACGAGAATACTACGTGTGAAAATGCGTGCTCGGAAAGAGAATCGAGTGTCGTGTAATAATTTGGTGTGGTTATTTCGAAAATTGCTGGCTAAAAGCCCTCCTATTACGTAAGAAAGATCTTGAAAAAATACAGTTTTTTAAGCAACGATAATTGTACTCGGACACTCATTCACCGTTTCTTTCTCTCCCTTTTCTTCGTTTCCACAGTTGTGCACAGGGCAGAAAAAAAGAAAGAGCCTGCCCACAAAAAGAACCGCGTACTCTGAATAAATTCAAGGAAACACACGAAGCCGTTGACCACTGCAATGCCGAAAAATCTCGGTGTATAATGGCTTTCGCGTTACGGAGTTCGGTACAAGTGACTACCGAGAACGAACCGAAACATTCGCGATTCCCTTTGTTCCAGTCGCTCTGCAAGTACAATGTTTCGATGTACATGCGAGCAAAGGGTTGGGATTTCTTTAACTTCTCGAATGAATCGAGACTTTTAACAAAGGATTTATTTAGCTGGAAGTCGAGTAAACATTTGTAAGCTCCTTTAATTTGCTCGACGTTCGATCCGCAGCCCTAAAACCAACGATTAAACTTTCTTCTCCATTCATCGATCGGCTCCGACGACTTCTGTTACGTTTCATTTACGCGGTAAAAAATATCGTATCGTTGAAATTCCGTATAAAAGTCAACCTCTGTCGTCGCGATGCGAAGGTTTCCTCTCGAGTTCTCGAGTTCCATGAAAATCGAGTAAAAGTCGCGGCGTCTCTCTCGCGAGCAGAAAGTACCGAACGAAGAAGAGAGATAATTTGCGTATTGAAGAGTAGTGGGTATGGCCGGGGCAGTCGCGCGTTCAGGGCAATCAGCTGATAGGATCGAGCGATCGCATTATTCCCGCGCGCTGTTCGACCAAGCGGACGACGAGACGAGCCTCCACCCACCCGGGACTCCCGGAAAGAACGTCCGCGCGACTCGCGGAATCGGGCAGCCCGAGCGAGAAAAAAGCCGAGGCCGGTTCTCCGGGAATCGAGAATCGAGAATCGAGAATTGCACGGGGCTGCGAGTCGCGGTCGTCGCCGTCGCCGTCGCCGTCGTCGTCCCCGTCGCCGTCCTCGTACCCGTCCCCGTACCCGTCCCCGTCATTGCCCTGCTCCGGGCAGCAAATAGCGGTCACGCTATTTGACCACCCCTTGCGCCCGGAATGATTGTAATCCATCTATCCGGCCGGCCGCGGCACCAAGTCGATACGTCGAATCGAATGCGTACTCCGAGCTTTCCCTCTTCCTGTTTTCCATCTCGCTCTCCCTGTCCACTACTTCCTTTTTTACTCTGTTATTTCGTTTTATTGTTTTTATTTTTTTCGTTTCTGTTTTTTTCGCGCACGGCTCTGGTTTAAATTCACTTTGGAGTCGAATCGGCTTCGCTTTTCTTCCAGAATTGTTTCTTCGTTACTTATTACGAACTCGAATCGATGAATAAATTACTCGTATTCCTCGATACGAGTTTTCTTCCTTGTACTTCGGCTAGAAACAATTTTCGTATCTTGTGGAACGACTTTTTTTTATAACATTAATTTTTTTTATAAATTTATTATTCGGTATTTTATTATGGATACAAAACTATTATAAAGCTATTAAAACGTCAAATTATTCAACGTTTATTTACTTACGTATTTATAAAAAAAATTGAATGCTAATTTTTTATTAATAGTTTAAGAAATATTGCTTTAAATTTGAATACAATTAGTTACTATCTTAAATATACGGTACCGCTCTAAAAAATTAAAAAATCTAAAATAAATCGAAATAATTGAAAATAAAATCATTATATTGCGTCGTGCGTTCGTTTGTAATATTCGGAAAAAGCGCATTCGAATGGAATGTATTTCACCTGTTAAAATTAAATACTTTGCATTTGTTTCGAGCGTCGTTTTCTGCAAATGTAAATATATATATATACGATTTATTTTCGTTCCCCATTGAATACTGCATCACTTTTCGTTTATGAATTTATCTACAAGATAAGGATGCTGGTTCAACAGCATCCTTTATCGTAACTACACCCTCTTTTTTCCAGCATCGGTTTATTTTGCTCCCATTTATTTCTTGGATAAAACTAACATCTTACGTTCGATCAGGCACATCTTTAATTTTGTAACTCTTTGTACGTTATCGTTTTTTGACTGGTTTAGCTCGAGTTCAATGGATATTTGCATATATTACTTGGCGAAATCACCTTGTATAATTCTCGGTATTCAATTGATACTCCGCGACAATATAATTTTGATAAGTACAGGACTTCGCTAACTCCGTATATCTATACATTTATGTAATACACGAGGAAATAATATCAACGATGACTTGCTTTTTCATTTATTAATCCTTTCCGAGGAGAATGAGAGAAAGAAAGCATATAGAAAGGAAGGAAAAAGAGCGAGAGAGAGCGCGAGAGCGCGAGAGAGTGAGAGAGTGAGTGAGAGAGAGAGAGAGAGAGAGAGAGAGAGAGAGAGAGAGAGCGAGAAAAAGAGAGAGAATTAGACGTGATTTACGTAACGTAATAGCAAATGCTTCGATTTGCGGATTATGTTTAAGCGAGTGGCTCCAATTATCGGTGAATATCGGCCATTCGATATTTTGATATCGCTATCTCACTCTTTTGTTTTCTTCCTCTTTCTCTTTCTCGCTCTTTCTCGCTCTTTCTTTCCCTCTTTATCTGCAGCTTTCTCTTTCTAACGCTGTTATATTATTTTGATCGGCACGAACATTCATAATTATCCCTTTTTACCATAAAGGGACATAATTATAATTGAAACTTATACAGTTTTATTTTATATTTTTTATAGAAAATCTGTATGAAGGCAATCCGAAAAAATGAAATTATTTAATTTTTAAATTTATTATGTAAGTTACAACATTAACTTTATATATCATTAGTAGAAACATTATTAATCGATAAAAGACTGCGTAATAAATTTACGAAGACATTATTGTCGGTAAATAAATAATAATTCTTTTAAGTTTTTGATTTACAAATATATAAATATAATAATTTACGAATAAATATAATATTCATTTATGAGTTAGAATGAAGATATATTTTAAAAATAAAATTCTACTCGTATTTTCGAAATTTTCTTTGAACTTATTATGATATAAAAACTAAATATTTTATCCTAATTAATTTATTATAATTAATTTTAGTATTTTTAATTACATTAATCCTAAAAATTTTACTATTTATTTCTTAATTTAAACTTTTGAGAAACCGATATGTAAAATTAAACTGCAGTTGTAAATTATACCTTTTTAAATCGTGAATGTAATTTCAGATTCTTAATACAAGCTAAATAGTTCAATTGAATACCATTCGTTAAGTTGATTATTTTAATTTACATTAATATATAATATCTAAGAAAGTATATATATATATATATGATACTGCTTTTTAAATTTATCATTATCTATTATTTTTCAAATTTTTTGTCTTAAAAAATTAGTAAATCTTGTAAGAAAAAAGAATTTTTTTTTCTAATTTAAATGAACGTCTAACAACTAAAATATACTTAATAGGAATTAACATTTTTAGAACAATGTATACTGTATATATTTTCGATCTAAAAATCTTTTAAAATTCGAATAGAAAATATAATTTGCATATTTAAAAAATGAACTATCATAAGTTAAAATACGATAATAGAAGCATTATTATTCTATTGACATATAACATATGAATAAACTCACGAGTATACGATTCTATTACAATATTTGAATAATATTATACGTGTGTGTGTGTGTGTGTGTGTATTTTTATAAATTTCAAAGAAATATTGCATATCATTTCTTTTACGTTATATTTAAATTTTATACAAACTTTGTTAAGTTTATAATAAATAAAATATAAAAGGTTATATCTTAACGAAATAAAAGTCTAAAAGATTTTCATTGTTTAGAATTTTATCTTTATTTAATTTATTACTTTATAGAAACTTTCATTATAAAATTTCATACATGAAAATTATTTCTTCATTATTTATATGCAAAGATTGAATATTTCATTTAAAAATATGTGACTAATGAAATTATTAATATAATTATTTATTAACATTTCTTCGTTTATAAAACCTAACATATTATATAATATTTATTTTATCAATATAAAATTACAGGCATGAAAAATATCTGTATTATTTTTAGAGTCAAATAACATTTAATTTGAAAACTATATAATATTAGATTTTTAATACATTAATTTAATAAATAATCATTACATAAAGAAACTTGGAAATTCCACAACTTTTTTGACGCGACTTAGTAAGAATAAACTCTAACAATATTTTAAGCTTAAATAATTCAATATTTTATCGTTTTCTTTATCATAAATTCAACTCGAAAATTCATTACAATTTGTTCCAAGTGAAACGAACTTGACAGCATATTTTATTGCAATGAAAATCAGTATCTTTATATTGCAGAATAACGAATATAACAAGACATCGATTAGAACTTCTTAGGATTCGACGCTATTAATCCGTCTTAAGCCTGCGTATGACGCACAGAGTCATTCAATTGCCAAATATCATTGACGTCTTTTCGGGACGGCGAGAAGACAAATAATTTAAGTACATCGCGTTTGTATGTTAGATCATTTGTTTTAATCAATCAACATTCATCATTGGCTGGGTCAGGATACAATCAAAGACTTCAATATACAGCGAATATTTACTTTTACAACAAATATACACGGGTATTAAAACAGTGTATATTTCGCACAATTAAAAATTTTAAATAAATATTTAATTTGAAAGCGTCGTTTACTTAAATATTTCAGTATTCTTACCAATAATAACTATTACTCAATAATCCTACAATTAATTTATAAAATGAAAATTTACGACTATTTAAGTTTCTAAATACGAATCGTATACATTTAAAATAGTTTTGCAATATTCGTTAAATATCGCGCGAATTATTATTTATATTATATATAAATAAATATCCGAAAACATTCAATTTCATAAAGAATATAGTTCAAAAGAATCAAAATTAATCACCTAACTCGGTATTTATATTGTAAAAGATACATATACAGGTTTAAATTCGAACATAAAGATTGTAAAAATAGTTCTAAAAAGTTAACCGTACGAACGTTCGAAATAAAATTGTAGAACAAATTAGTTGGATTCCTAATAAATATAATGTTATTCAAGACAAACGGAATATTAAAAATTAAAAATATCGAATGGGTTAAAGGTATAATTAAAAATGTGTAAATAAGCAATAAGTTTAAAAAAGGTAACGTTAAAGTTTAAACGGGAGATCTAAAAAATATTGGACAATGTAGAAAAACAAATCGCTAAAAATGTCGGAAGAGCATAAACTATTAGCAAGTCAAATACGAGTGGCAAACGAAGGATATATATTCTCGTAAAAGTCACGTGAAAACATTTTCTCTCGTAGCTTCATCCCTGAAGGTTCGAGCGCAAGGCCTTATACAGGCGAGAGATATCACTCGGGGCGTTAGCTGGATAAACCGCTAACCCCATCCACCTGTTGCCCCCTTCTTACTTCTGCCGACATTCTCTCTCTCTCGCTCTCTCTCGCTCTCTCTCGCTCTCTCTCGCTCTCCTCTGTCTTTTTACACGCGTCTCTCCCTCTCTCTTTCTCCTCCTTCCTACCACGTACACTGTTTCTCTCTCATTCTTCTCTCTCCTCGACTTACTTTTTCTCTTTGTCGCTTTCTCATCTCGGTTCAAAGTCTTTCTTTCTCCCTTTCTCCTTTCTTCTCTCTTTCTCCTCTCATCAATTTCCTCTCTTTTTCTCTCTCCTTTAGAGGCATCGTCCGAGACGCGGTTGCACGCATTCGACCTACGAAGAAACGAACTACTGGGCTCTTGTAGACTCTCCATCCTCGTTCATCGCTGATCCCTTCGGCAATCATTTTATTTCTTTTCATTGTATTTCTTTGTCGATATGATACACGCGTGTATACGGATACAAAGTAGAATAAAATCAACGATCGAAACTCGGAGCTTTTAATTTACTTTTTTAAACAATTGCTCGGGATTATTCGAATAAAAAAATTTAATCGAGATCGGTGAATCGATGATTAGAGAATAATTTAAAAGTTCTATCGATAAAAGCGCTATTACAAATAAATTTAAGTTTGCCGAATAACAGAATCTTATCGCCGCGCTTCGAATTACGCGTAATTTATACGAAAAGTACCCGTTCTCGATGCTCACCGATCCAATATTTCATCGAAAAAAGTTATTCGTCAAGTTTAATTTCTCGTAAAAATTAATAATTCTTTCGTTAAATTTAATACCGTCGATAATTTATACATATTTTGAACGCAAATCCTACTCACCACCCGATCATTCCGCGAACGATTAATCCAGTCTAAATACAATTGCAACGTTAGTGATTCGTCATCTAGGATAAAATTTGTAATGTAACCGAAGAACGTTATATCTTATCTAATATACATAATCGAGTATAGCCACGTGATTCTTATACTTAATTTAAAATACACTACTAATATTTAACGCGAAACGTAAGAAAGTCTTACGGCTTACGGCATACTCGTACGAAGGTGGAGATATATAAACACATTCGTACATAAAATTTCATCGAATATATTATCTTGATGGTCTAGACTCTTTAAAACAGAAGTCTTTAAGTATAATCGGCAGAAGCAGACGCGTTTTTTTAAAAAATATTTATCCGTCTACATTAACAACGAAGTCGGGAGAAAACGATGCCAATATACCGTAGTGCCCTTAACGCGGTCTCCGTTCCCCTCTTTGTCCGTTGTTCGTCAGCTTTCTCTCTCTCTCTCTCTCTCTCTCTCTCTCTCTCTCTCTCTCAGGCTTCGCGTCTACCTCCTTCGGGACTCGAAATTCATTGCGTTCGTCCGTGCACTTGCGGTGCTCGCGGGCAAACGAGCCAGCGACCGAGACGACCAAGGGAGGGGGGGGGGGGAAGGGGCGGTTAGGTTCGTCCGGCGGTCCGACGTGTTTTTTGCGCGTGCATACCACGCGAGGAGAGGAGAGGAGAGCAGCTCCCGAAACAGTAGCTCCTTCGCCCGGGGACGTACAGTCCTGGCAAGAGAAACGAGCCGCGGCCAATCGCCCGCTTCGGAGGTGCCTCTCCTCGTCCGGAGCTGTCCTCGGCATTAACGACCCGCGGAGGTCCTCGCGAACTTGGGACGCGCCACTGCATTGATTACGTCGTATCGCAGCGCAATTTTCAGGGCGAGCGGCCGGTTCTCGACGGGTAAAAACGTTAGCCCTGGCCTCGGGAGACGACGCCGACGGATGTTGTCGAGATCCAAGTACGCGGGGAAATTTAAGAATACGCGTCGATCGGGCTTCGATCGAACCTCGCCCCAACCTCCATCGAACCTCGCTCCAACCTCCATCCAACCTCCATCGAACCTCAACCCAGCCTTATTAGCGCGCTTTGTAATAAGTTGACTTTAATTTACACTTTCGGTAAGGTTACTCGAGGCTCGAGGAGGGGACGGTCGGCCGGCCGGCAAAATTATAAGTGATTGAATTATAATTTGGTAAATATTTTATTAACTCTGCAAAACCAGTTTCTTACGGAGTAAATAAGCTTATCCAGTTTATCTCACCGTCACTGAATTAATCTTTTATTGCCAATTTACGCTCGATACAGATTTAAGGATGGATTATGGATAAATATTTTTACGACGCAAGACCAATTGAAATATGAAAAATATGATTATATCAAAATACATCGATGTTACATATTAAGATAACGGGTCGAAAATTTACTCCGTCGAGGCAAAGACGCTATATAAATTATCGAAAATTGTTCAATCTTATAAAAATTACCGCCTCTTACACGAATCGCTTCTGTTTTAATCCGTATTTAGAGGTTTATTTTTATTTATAGTATATTACGCACCATTAATGGTGGTGATTTCGACTGTATCGAATATTAATTTTCTTAATCAAAATAAATTATTTTATAGTCAAGTTTGACTTCGTAATATACACGTTAATACTGGAATCCATAAATCAACGATCCAAATATTTCAATTAAAATATTTGAATAAAAATGTAAATAGATAATAGAAATTTTTTAAAATATTAATAAGTATAATAAATCATTATTTGAAACTACAATTATTAAATCGTTTAAAACGTATCCAATTAAAAGAACGTTCTTTTTATATCGCGTTTTACGTACCCTCCTTTTAGAAGCTATTATAGAAGTAATAAAAATTCTTTCAATTGGAAAATATAAATATTCTTGCGTAAATTAAATAAGTTTTAGATTCGAAGCTAATACTTTTTTAGTTCAATATTATCGTTAAAATGACAAACGGATTACAAATCGGGAATATCAATTGATTTTAAAAGACGTCGTTTAATTTTTATACGCAATATTATTATAAAAACGAAGCAATGTAAAACTGTTTAATGTAATACTGGTTAATGTCAAATTAAAAATTCAAACGGTCTACGAAAAAAACCTTTTTCCAACATGGGCATGCTATCGCTGCAAAAGAAATCCCTACCAGACACAGATGTGCAGAGGAATTTGGCTGAAGGCGATACAAAAAAATAAAAATAAAAGCGAGGAAGAGAGAAAGAAAATGAAACCTTTTGAAGAAACATAATAACTTCGTGGGATTTTATTTTTCGATAAAAGGATATCCTCTGGATGCCAACTCGTTTCCTCGGAGATGATAAAAATAAGAGGACTAATTATAACGAGGAGCTTAGCGTCTTCGTGTGCCAGCGTTAATTTCGAGCGAGTTTCGGCCCTTTGAAACTCGTTGGACGCGATCGAAGTTGCGCCGCACGCGAACGCGTTCCAGCATTGTTGTCCGGCGGAGTGAACGTAAGAGCGCTAATTGCGGTAACGGTAAGCCGTTAAATTACAGCTCCGAAAGCTCGCCTCGGCGCAGTCGCATTCTGGGTCCAGTTGACCCTCGTTGACACGCGGCGCGCGGCTCGCGGCTCGCGGCTCGCGGCTTAGCCGTTGACCACCTCCTCCACCACCTCCTCCACCTCCTCCTCCACCTCCTCCGCCACCTCCTCCGCCACCTCCTCCACCACGACTCGCACAAATCCAAGCCTCGCGCGCGCGCGCGCGCCGACAGAGTCGATCCGAGGAACACGTGCGAGCAGATTTCATCGGGCGACGCTTAGATCATCCGCCACTAACTCCAACTCCTCGGCTTCCCGACCTTTTCGCTCGAATTCTTTTTTTTTTCTCAATGGGTCCCGGGGAACCGACGCTCCCGCAACGTCACGGTCGCGCACTTGTGCACACAAAAGTCTTATCGCGACGGTCGAAAACGAAAGAGAAGCCAAGTTTTTCTCAAGTTTTTCTCCGTCTCCTACGTGTCCTACGTGTCCTACGTGTCCTACGTCCTTCACGGACTTCGATTTAACGGCGGGGGGAAAAAAGGTTGACTCCGAGGCGCGAGTACGATCCTTTCGGTCCCCGCCTGATTTTACTTCCTTTTGTTTTTTTTTTCTTTTTTTTTTTGGTCGCTCTGTCTCTCTTGCGCGCTCGCTCTTATTCCTTATTACAGAAAATAGCCTACAATTTGTAAATGCAAAGGAGCAGCAACTTTTTGCTTAGTCAGCTGCGGAACTTCTTCCGCGGACTCGATACGCTCGTGCAGCGTAAATATGGGCTTCGGGAAAAGTCGCGCAGACACGTATGGAAGTATAAGAGCGTAGGTAAATCGACGCGAATATTTCGCAGCCGGCCGCCACATGTTTTACTGCCTCATCCGGAGCTTTTGGGCCTTGGCACTTCGCTCGGGATAAAAAAGTTTCGCGTAACGGTGAAATTTTTTGAAAACGAGATTTTAATAAATTACAAACTTTACGAACCCGCTTGCTTCGAACGCATCGACCGCTTACCTTACTCTAATTTAATTACCGTACTCGTCCGTATGTACGCAAAAGTATCAATTTCTTAATAATAGCCTTCGATAGTAGTGTAAATATATCTAGAGATTTCTCAAAAATCGTTCGCATTCGTTATCTTAAACTCTTAAACTTAAAATTATACAACAAGTAAATTGTACCCGCATAATTCAATTAGTAAAAATGTGTAAGTTTTTCCAACGATTGAAAAATATTTAACGCGTTAAAAATAATTTCAAGCGCGGAGATTTTTTTATATCTACACAGCGTAAATCTGGATATCTCTTTGAATACGAAATAAAAAACTCGCGAAGAATTATATTTTACAATTATGAAATAATTTATATGGTTTATTAATAAATAAATTTAATTTCATAAAGGTAGAAACTTTTTTTTAAATGTTTGTACCACGTATTTGTGATTTGTTTTGGCTAAGTCGATAAAAAAATTACGACGGTAAATAATAACAGTAGCAACGATTCTTCTCGTTCGTTACATTTTTATGTATATTAATATTGTAAATTTATCATCTACGTGCATAAACGTAGTATCATAAAATACGACGTACGTAGTGTAAAAATTCAATGATATTTTGAAGCGGTACTGCGACTCGAGAATGAACGAACGATCGATTACCAACGATTAAATTTTTTTAAATTATATTATTATTCAATATAATTAGTATTCAAATTATATGCATATGTGAAACTATTACGATATTAATAACTCATTAACGTGAAACTTGATTATTACGTAGATATAAATATCGGTAACTGAAACGAGAAACAAGATTTTTTTTAAATACAATATATTCATATCGATATTATTCAAATTTCAACTGTATATATTTCAATTCCATCGTAATACTATTTAAGCACGTATACATAAAATTTATGTAAATTAAAATCTATCAGTTTTATATAATATCTCTCTAAATAAGTGTATGTAAACTTAAACGCGTACGTTATGTCAACAAAATGTCGATAAAGCATTCGTTTAATTAAAATTGATGGTATCAATTGCCAGCAACATACATTAAAGACGGAACTATCGGAAAATGTTTTTCTCGGTATATTCATAATGCGCGACGAAAAATTTCTCCAACGGTTCTCACCGTTCTCAACATTATATTTTGGATCTTAAATCTTGGAGATCGTAGTAAATAAAATTCAGGCGACAACGCGAAGGAGATACGAAAATACCCGAAGCGTACCGATCGAAAAAATATCGTACCGTAATAACATGTATACATTGGACAGGGAGTAGAAAACTTGCATAGTTAAACATAGCTTAAGTGTAAGTTATAGGTAGACGTAAGGAACACATAAAAGAATTGGGCATGTACGTCGAGAATCTCAAGATCGGTTTTGTACGTTGCTCTCCGGCGATTTGCCGTCGATTTGCCCGCGATTTGCCCGCGATTTGCCCGCCCGAGGAAAAGACTAGCATTCGCTTTTATAATAAGCGCCGCGACATTAATCGCAATAATCAAGCACTTGCGCTCGTACGTGAGATCATCGCGAGAATCGCGTACCGCTGCCGCTCTGCGTATTTATTTCTTGTATAACCAGTCGAATATCGTTCGATCAATCCAACGCCGCGACTCGCATGTAATAATCAACTCTCGCTGTACGGCTTTTGTTTCCATCGGAGCCCCGCGACGCTCCTCCGCATCTACGTCGTCTCAAGGCACTTATTAATCGGCTGTATCTGTACGTATCTGTACGTATCTGTACGTATCTGTACGTATTTATATCTGTATCTACGAATCTACATGTACGTAAGATGAACATCGGGAAAGAAGCGCTTCTCTTATCTCGAGTCACGTGTAATATCCTCCCGTCAACATCGTTCGTGTATCTAGTGGTAAAATGTTTTCGAGTAGAGTACAAGAATTATCGATACGTCGCAAAATTTTAATTGGCTTGGATCAACGAAATTAGGCACCTGCCAAAATCTTAGTATTGAATCAATTTATTCACATGGAAATATCACTTCATCGACGTTCTCAAAATATTATGAAGTCTTGTGTCAAATTTTTATTGAACTACGCAGAATACGCGAAGTTAGGAAACCTTGAAGATTATCGTCATTTTTTAGTACACCTTGCGTTCAATTTACCTATTTTAATAGCGCTTAACGCGTAACTGTATATTTTAAAAGTTTCTTAATTTGTACAAACATATTTTGTACGTAACACTATTTTAATACTCGATCCGACAATTTTAATAAAACTGAAAATTGAAAACGAAAACAAATATTGTATAACAATTTTTAACGAACCGTTTGTTAAAGAAATAAAAAGATAAGTGAGCATATATCTTTTGTTGTGGATAATCAAAATAATATAAAACCGCATCAAATAATACGAAACGCTTTCGAGCTTTTATTATCCTCGTTTGTTATTCTTCTTTATTTTCTCCGTATATCCCTTCGTTTTTCCCCTTCTTCGGAGAACGTGAGTCAACAGTTACGTACTCTCAATTTTGAAGAAATTCAATATAATTATAGCGTACATTTCTATTACGAATTATTATAAATTAATTAGAAAAATGAAACGTGATACGTATATTTTGTAAATATCTTATACTTACATGTCGAGGTTTTCGGATATTAATAATTAAAGCTACAAAAATTGGTAAAACAAATTTAACGAATAAATTGTATTCGTGATTTGTCACAAATTTTAAATCAACGTTTATAAATTTCAATTTCTTTTTAAATTTTTGTTAAACTAGGTGCATTTAATTTAGTTGGCTTGAGTTTAATTTCGAATAAGCAAAATATTAAATAACATTTATTAAACAATCGTTTACGATTCAAAAGTAATAGGTTTTTATAACTTAAAAATATAGCTGATTAAAATTGAATACATCGTTACATATGTAACGATATTTTCGTTAATTACATGCTCCATTTAATTAGATATAAGATATTTTTCGTAGGACACGTTACACGTTTCGTACCCCACGAATCGAAATTATTTTCGAACAATCCCAAAAAAATATCTCTCGCGAAAGCCCAACTTAATTAATTTAACCAAGCACCGAAAGCGTAAAAAAAATTAGGACCTCGGAAGCTAACCACTCGTCGCAACTGACGGAAGAAAAAATTCTCACGGCAATCGCTCTTGATTCCAGAGCCAGGCGTTAGCGCTGACGCACAAGGCATCGCCGCCCTCGCGGCCCAACAGCGAACCCTCGCTTCCCCGCAGCCCCCCGTCCGGACAGCAGCAGGTCCAGCAGCCCCAGCAGCGCGAGGCTCAGACTCCGGCCCATCAGCCAGTTCCGCCGGTCCTTGGTCCGCATCCGGTCCAGCCGCCGGTCCCCAACGCCCAACCCTACGCCGCTCACAACCAGCATCTCAAGCAGGAGCTCGCGTCCAGTCCCAAGCAGGAGGGCTTCGATCTAAGTAAAACCGCCTCCGGCACCGGTGAGTTCACACACCTTCAGAGAATCATCTTCGTATCATCTACGCGAATCGCGACTTTTCTACCGTATTCCGTTCGTTTGCATTTGAATTGGTCGGCGTTGACATTTGAATTGCGTTGCTGGACCCGAATCCAGCCAACAATGCACAATTTTAAATCTTCCCGACAAATTTGCCCTTCTCGCCTTTCTTTTAAACCAGCAACCAGCAACCGGCGACATTTTCATTAAAAACATACATTTTCCACCTTGCTAAGATTTTAATCTGCGTAGAGATTTTAGACTTAACGAGCGCTAAAAATACACGTGGCTCGTCCTCTTTTAACGAAAAGGTGATAATGGACGCTTAGTTTTATTAAATTTGATGACAAGCGTTACAAAAATGGGATTTCGTTTAAGTAAAATTATTAACGGCTTTAAATAAATTTAAGTATCCGACCGAAAGTGGAAAAGCCGAACAATTTATATTATCTTTTAACGAGTGATCGCGGGTAAATTGTTAATATTGAATAAAAATTTTGAAAGCGGTATACCGATATAATACAATAATAAACGATTACCGAGCAAAGAAAAGTGCAAAGCGTATAATTTACTCGTAATTGCGAAAAAAAGGTATAAAAAAAGGTATAAAAAAAAGGTACGAAATCGCGACTATTTTCAGGTAATAATTTCATTGAAAATATAATACGTTACAGGCGTTTATTCATACGTAACGAGTAGCATACGTCAGTTGACATTGACGCGTATAAAAATGTTTAAGCCCGTAACTCATTCCCAAATAAGTCGAAGAACCCACGAATCGAAGACTCCTCGGAACCGGCGTCGATCTTATTTCCAATTACCGTTGCCATAGGCCTTCGCTTAAGACGGTAACTAAGCTTCGTAAAATCGCCGACGCGTCATATAAATTCGGTTGCTTTCGATCTCACAGGCATCCGTCTCGGAACGGTGTACGCAAAACAACATAATTCCGCGCGCGAGATCGATACATCAAATCGATCCTCGAGAAATTCCTCGGGCGATCTCCACTGCGCCTAAAAAAAATTCCACGGTGGCTGTCGTTGGGGTGCCGTCGGGTCCATAAATCTCGGCCGCGGACGAATTAAGTCAACCGGCGACGCATACGCGACCCGCGCCCGGAGACCGTGCGAAAATCTCTCGGATTAGAGCGGTTCCGGTTTGTTTTTTTCCTCGCGGAGAAACGCTTCTAGTGTGGGAAAATGGGAAAAGCGACGAGCCGCCGACGATCGATTCTGTATTTACCGAACGAGAATCCGAACGAGCATCCGAACGAGCATCCGAACGAGCATCCGAACGAACATCCGAACGAACATCCCAATGATTCTTCGAGGAAGAAAAGAGGAAGGATCAGCCGCGCTAATCCAAGGAGAAAAATGGATAGGGTTCGGTGACTTTCGTTACCTCCTCTACCACCTCCTCTAACCCCCCTCCTCTACCCCCATCCTCTACACCCATCCTCTACCCCCCTCCTCGTCCTTTGCCGGGGTAGGAAAATCGATGTTCCATCCTATGAAAAATTTACATACGTAATATGCTCGAAGGGTTATCATCGAAATAGTCGATCCAACGCTGAAAACTTTTTTTATAAAAAAATTATGATCGCTCTTCGTTGCTTTGAGATTTTTAAATATGCCAATATTTATTTTATTGACGTATATTCGTATTATTAAATATATAGTCGATAAAATTTAATGATACGATAACTAGATTACTTTATTACTCCTAATGATTTTCGCGATAGGAAAATGTTGACGATGTAGAAATCGTAATCTAAATATAATCGCGTCGGATGCAACGAATAAAATATAATTTTTTCTGTCGTGACTAAAACAGGTTGTTTAAATATATATATATATATATATATATATATATATATAGTAGGCAGAATCGAAATTGTAAGAGCCACATTATTCGATACCCCTTATGAGAATCTGGATTTCATCCATTTCAATCTCTCTAGCGATTGTTATTAAAGCGAGGAAAAAACAGCAGGAGGTATTAGTCTGTGGATTAAGGTTTTAACGGATTATGGCATTTACGGCTTAAAATCATGCTTGGAGGCTAATTATTGCCGGTGAAAGCTGCGCGCGCGTAGAGAATTTGCCCACGCGGACGATAATCCGCGTGTGTTTTTGCATGAATTAGTCGACTTATTCTGCTAATGACTCCTTCCACTGCTTCGTTATTTTTGCACAAAAAATCATTTTAATAATAATAGCGATATTAATAATAATTTTATTATTATCGTTAGCGTAATAATAATCGTATAGGTAATAATAATAATAATAACAACTGCAATGACAATAATAATAAAAAGAATAATCTAATCTTTATCACGATGAACGCGTAAATTCGTACTAATATTTTATTCGTGTGTGACGTTTATACGAAGGCTTATCCGCAAATTCTAATCTCCCTAAGGTATAAAATAAAACCATTATTTTCTTAGCGTGGATCTTTTAAATCTCCTCAGCCGTTCGACGCTATAAAAATTGAAACATCGCGTAAAGACTAGTCTCTCGTAATCCGATCCGGTAAGCTATTACCTTCTTTCTCCTCGTTGCTCTGTATCGCCTACTTTTTTACTTTTGTTCCACAACTTATAAATATTTATAATATGTTTTAAAATATTATTTTTGCCTTTAATATTTCTTTTATATTTCTTTATATTATTTCTTTTATAATTTAATTGAGATTGCAAACTATTAAATTCACGCTTTTATAAAAACGAAGTTTCCTCTTCAAGATACGCGTATTCGATATTATAAAATAGTTCTGCCGGAAATAAAAAAACACTTCATCTCTGAATTATTATGACGACTTACTTTTCAATTTCATTCACTTCGCATTTTACTAGGATATAAAATTATTTTAAAAGAAATTTTAACTTTGATAATTTTCAAATACACTTTTTAATTATAAAAGTAAAAGTAAATAAATTCACTATTAACTCGTCTATAAATAGGCAGTTATCGATGTTCTTTAAAATAGATGTGTACTCGTATCAATAAAATTATCGGATTCGAAATCTATTTTGAGTTTTATTACGATAAATAAAATATATTTTATAATCTTGCTCGGAGTTTGAACGCTAGAAACGAATAAAAAAATACATCCTTTCGAGAAAAACTTATCGAATTCATTTTTAAAATTGTGAGACTTTTGAATAAAAAAAACTCGAAAAAAAAGCAATACATCAAGGATGCGTTGAAAGAAACGTCTTTGGACAAAGCAAACCATGATAATTTGTACCGCGAGGGATCGCAACAACGTACCCGAATAGAAGGGTTAAACTCGTCGCTTCGAATCCAAACAAAGCAAAGTTGAACGGGTACGAGTCCACGCGTGCAAATCCAAATGCTCGAATCCTAGTCTCGAAGTTCGCGAAATACTTGGGCAGGAATCGGCCGCAGCTGAAAAACACCGATTCAGCCGGTTTCCCTCGCGATCAGCCTCTTCGTTGATCCTCGCCCGATTAACCGATTAAGACGACTTACGAGTACCGCGTACGTGATTGGACTACGGGAATAGGTAAGAAGCTCGATTCTAGGGCAGCGGGAGCAAGGGAGCAAGGGAGCAAGGGAGCAAGGGAGCAAGGGAGCAAGGGATCAAGGATAATAGGATGAGCAAGATCCAAAATGTACGGAGCGCTCGTATACGCGATAAAGAGATCCTTGTTCGTGAATGCATCGTCAATAACGTGGTTAGTTCGATATCTTTCGTTGGCACATTAGCTCAACGTTAAAATGGATTAAGTTCGTTGATAACTTAGGAATGATTAACTCGATGGGTAAATATTACGCAACGTTGAATCCCTTTAAGCATTTATCGTGAAAATTTCCTGTATGTAAGTTGGTTGTTAAGCGGGTGATTAATGCAACAACCTTATGCGCTCCTCGGATATTAAACGAATGGTGGTACGTCCAAGTAAATAGAGATTTCGATTTCTTTGCTTTACCGTGTTGTTGCTTTACGCGATTAGTGAATAACGAAAGCTTCGCGTTGCGCAAAATATTCAAAATTAATTTTTCACGCGCAAATTCTTGAATTGAATCGTCTTTGTAATATTTTTAATTTATAATTTCAATTTCACGTTTATCGCTCGATTTATTTACGTACAAATTTTCCATTTGCAATCGAGATAATTTTTTCTCGGCGATAAAATTAGCTTTAATTACTCGACTTTAGGTTGATTTACAATTATTCCTTTATCTAACGGATAATCACCGATTACGTTTAGCGTTTTAATTTACAATCGACGCATTTTTTAGATCCTTTGTGGACTATTCGCGGGAAAAAAACGAAACTTTTTTCTCCATCGTAACGGAATTCTATTACGAAAATTACGAGAAAAAAGGTAAAAATCTAAATGAATACCGACGATCACAGTATCGTCGCGATTAAAATAGAATTTTCTTTTATAAAAAAGCGAATCTCTCTACCGTAACGCGTCAATTTAATCGAGCATTACGATTACATACCAAGAAAATACTCTTTTATTCTCCAAGAAAATATAACGACTATTCGCGCGCGTGCGTTTGCATTGGCGCGTGTTCGGTGCGAGAGCTGAGAGCGCAAAAGAGCGTAAAGAGCGTAAAAGAGCGTAAAGAGCGTAAAAGAGCGTAAAAGAGCGAAGGAGCGAAGAAGAGGGAGAAGAGGGAGAAGAGGGCGAAGAGCGAGAAGAGGGAGAAGAGGGAGAAGACATTCGCGTTTAGGAGGGGTCTAAGCAAACGGCCAGATATTGTGACCCTTAGGCAGTAATCCGGATTAAAGGCTGAATATCTCCCTTGGCTCGTCGGGCTCTCGGAGAACACGTACGCAGAGAGACGGAGGCTTCGATCCTACATCCGAGCTCACGTACAACACACGAATGCGCGACAGGAAGGCTCCATACGCGGAGGACGTATCGCGGGTTCCAGGGCGCGACCGAAACGGTGCCAGAATCGCACTGGAATAATCTTCGAGTCCGTGCGCGTGCGTGCGCGCGTTCGCGTGACAAAACGCGCGCCGGGGGATAATCGGTGGAGCGAGTGTGCGTGCCAAGTGTGCGTGCGAGTGTGTGCGTGCACCGGGGAGCGAGGCGACGGACGGACGGACGAACGGACGGACGGACGGACGCGAGTTACGAGGGGATGAAGATGCGTTAAATGGATTCGTTTTTGCGCGGACCTGCGCGGTTCGATCGCGCGTTCGTGCGCTCTTTTTAATCGGAGCCTCGACTCGACTTTGGCGGCTTCGACGTCGCTACCCGCGAAGAAAATTATTCTATCGGTGCAAGCTTTCGCGCGATTTCGGTATTCGCCTTGCGACAACGGAATTTATAGCGGATTTTGGACGTGGAGGGTCATTTTTTAAAAATATCTACGCGAGCATCGCATCACCGGTATTTAATAATTTATGCGCGTCTCTTCGCCACGTGCGTTACCTCCAAATGAAACAAAGATCGAGCAACCGTCGGTTCTTCGTTTTAAAGTTGCTTCCATGTCGACCGAATATAATTTTCCGCGTTAAAGTCATTCTCGAATAAACGGACAAACGATATTTTAACTCGATATCGATTAAAATATCCTCAGTCTCGATGAACGTACGAGGGACTTTTGCACGTGCGATTTTATGCTTCGTACGTTGGATTCGTTGGAATTTTTAAAACTCTTGCTCGGTTGGGTCGATGATTTTAAAAATTATCGATCGAGGTATTACCTCTCGTTCTACGAGCGAATCAAGATGTAAGTTTTAACCGTTAACGTGGACGGAACGCGCAAAAAACAAAGTGAAATAATAAAAACAAAATTCGGATCGAGTCATCGCGTTGGCGTAGAAAAAATACCAAGAATTACGATCGAAAGGGAAAAAGAAAGAAGTCGGACACGTGGGTGTACGCGGCAACGAACCAAAAGTGGTATAATCCAGCGAGGAATAGAGAGTCGCTTGTTAAAAAGAGAAAAAAGAGAGTCGAGAGATGAAAGGAAGGGAAGAGCAAAATCGTACCGGAAGGTATAGACGCGTAAGGATTATCCGAGCTGTACGCGTCGGATTTGGGATTTGGATCGCGATGGTGAGCCGCTCGGATCTCGCATTCAAAAGCGTACGAGGCACGCCGCCAATAATCCTCCATTAATCCGAGATGCGCGAGATATTCCGAGCGGTACGAAACATACTTATCTTGAACAAACAACGAGCATGCGAAAGAGAGAGAGGGTGGATGAGGGGGTGGATGAGGGGGTGGATGAGAGGGTGGATGAGAGGGAAATGTAGAAGAAGGTAGGGGAAGACGCGGGAGGGAAAGAGACGACCAACATTCGCGAGTTCATGGTGTCAGCCGTCAAAGGATTTAGCCACTTCACGGCCCCTACCAACGGATAATCCTGCCCGACGAATACAGAGCACGGATAATCCCCGTGCTTTTAGCTGTCTGGCCGCGCCCCGGTACGTGTGTGCCCTTCCTCGTGCATACATGTAAATATATTTAAATCCGGCTGTGGCCCGGCCTTTGTGGCCCCGGTCAAAAGTGCCGCATATGTGCGCGGCCGCGGGTCCGGTTAAGCGGCTCATCCCCTCGCGTCTCGGGAGAGCTTCCGAACTTTTTTTATCCGGAGGCACAACCCGAAACTCTTTTTCCGCGATTCGGCGTTTCGACGAGAAGATTCAAGACCGAGTCCCTCCAAACATACCGGTACAACCTCCAAGGCTTTATTCCATTTTACAGTTTCTTCTTTTTCCCTTTTTTTTATTTTTCAACTTTTAACACGGATTCGTTCGTGTTTTTCCGATTCAAAATATCATTAATTTACAACTTATATTCTAGCTTGTACACGGATTTTATTTTGCGGGCATGTAAAAGGGTATTTTTAACGTACGTTGATTCGGCTTATATTTTTCGATCGTTAGCTTTTTCGTTCCAGGTTTTTAAATATTTTATAAAAAATAAATTCGTGCACCGATTTTTGAAAAATTCGTTTTAAATTTTTGATCGATCTATACATAAATTAACCGTAACTCGTTAATGGATATTACATCAATTTTACTTTTAAATATAAAATTATGAAAGTTTGATAATAAACGCAATTAATACGTATAACATGGATTTTTGATGCTTTGTTTCGTTAACGTTTTATTTTATAATCGCGGTGAAACAACCAATTCCATTGATGTAACGGAAATTTATATATCGAGCCGCGGACCGAAATTTAAACAAGCTTGCGTCGACAACGCAACACGAAAACGATAATAATGCCTTGAGATATATTATAAAAGTAGGCCAATACCAGGATCCGTAACAAGTAGGAAAAATCATTTTATAAGTGATACGTTATTAATTAATGAATGCAAATATCGTGTAACGAAATAAATTATTTATTCTATTTTACAATTTCATATCGATATTTTGTATTGATAAAATATACAAATAAAAGGCAATATTGGTAATTAATAAAGTAATAACTAGACAACGTAAACACGATTATCCCCTTGACCCAATTTCCGTGGACTTGTTCACGGTGTTACGTAGATTAACGAGTCTAGAGGCTTTCCTTAAAAACCGAAGATATAAATGCTTAGAAAAACATAAAAAAAAAAGAACGTTAAAAATATGTGTTGCTATCTTAAGCAAGTACAGTTGTAAGAAATAAGTTGTATCACGCGCGTGTAATTACGTCGATGAGCCTCGTAAAAATACGGCGTGTTTTTGATATGCGTGCGTGGATTTTGGAACGCTATATATTTGGACGAAAAGTAGAAAAGTGCGTACATAACCGAAAGACCGAAACGGTGAAAAAGCGCAGTCGCGGTAAAAACACGGCCGGCAGAATGCAGTCGAAATATTCCGAGGTGTCCCGGGAGCTCCGAGTATCAGGGCAGCAGGAATCTCGAGGGGTGGCACGCGTTTATCGTTCGTTTGCCACTTCTTGAATTCCCGTCCGAGCACGCGATAGACTTAGTAGACGCGCCTTCGCGACTCGGCTATAATATTTTTAAAGTTTATCCGGGACCGTCGACCGTCGACCGTCGACAGACGACAGACGACCGTCGATCTACGCGACCCGCGAAATATCTAATTTAGAGTAAGCAAAATTTAGAGCGAGCAAAAATTTAATTAAGAGCAAATCCATTGCGTAATTTTAGTCTTTACCGTGGATTATTTAACCCGTTTTTAACCCGTTTTTAACCCGTTTTTAACCCGTTTTTAACCCGATTTAACGTACATACGCGTACATACGCGTACATACATTTTCTATCCGCTACGTTGTAAAAATTGAAGAAAATTGTATCAATATGTATATAGCGCTTGAAAACTTGTTGTTTCATTAAGTAAAGTATGTCATTGCTGAATTTTACGACAAACTTAATCACTGTATTTATTGTTTCGATTCACGCTATCTTTCCTCGTGTTTTTATAATGTAGTAAAGTACGTACAAGTGAAAATTTCATTCTATAAATATTAGACGCTGAGAAACGGTAAAAGCGATCCTGCGAAATGTATTTTTTTTTAGCGAATCGCGAACGATCTGCTAATCCATTAATATGTACAAAACAATTTACTTATCATCGTTACTATCGCAATTATGTTTCGAAAGTTCTGTACTCATCGTTCGCGTAACGATAAAACGGAGTTTAAACACCTGCTTACCGAACCCGAACGCGTACGTCGAATGATCGCGGAATATAATTTGTTGAAATAACGTAAACATCGAGACTAATTCCCTTTATCTCTCTCGCTATCTTCCTCGAAGGAAAACGACGATACTCGAATGCGTATATCGACTGTTTTATGTCGGCTCGATAGCCGGAAAATGCGTCACCTCCTCTCCGCCGGAAGCTCGGTTCACTCGCTCCCTCGAATTCGCGCGCGCGTCGAAGATATCGCAGATGAGCCTCGGGGGGATACAGCATCCGGATTTCTACAGTGGATCCCCGTAAGGCGCGCGTGGGATAAGGAGCGGACTTAGCGATCCGGCGCGTAGGCCTGGCCAGGAAGCTCCTGGTCGCAAGCTCGGAAGCCCTGGGAGTGAGAGCTTGTGCCTCGGAGACGGCAAGAGACGGAACTTGGCGCCTTTTCTCCATTATCGCCTGCCTTTGTCGAAGCTCCTTGTTTCGAGGCGCCAGAGTGGGAATTCAACCGAGGGATTCCGGGTGTGTCCTTGACGCCGCGTCCTGAAATCCTGATGATCAAGGGTCAGTAGATACCCTTTTTTGTCTTGCTTTTATACCCTATTCCATGAATTACTTTATTCCGTAACTGCTTGGAAATGTTTTCGGATTTCTTCCTCGCCTTGCGGATACTTGCGGATACTTCTCCTTACTTTACTTTCAAAAAGTACAGCGAAAGAGTTTTAAAATAACTCGGTATTGCTGATCGAAGCAATGGTGAAAATACCGAATGTAATATTTAATAATTACATTTTCCATTAATTCGTTATTAAAAATATGTATTGAATATTTAGCTGATAAACTAAATGTTTCTAATATGTTTATAAAGGTAATAATATAAATAATACCTAATTATATTTTTAATGCAGATATAATGGTAAGATTAACATTTGTAGAAAAAAATTCAAGATTAATTAACAGCAACAAAAAATATTCATAAACTTCAAATATTAAGTTACAATATTACGTCTATTTATATTCATTGATGAGTCGCGTTCTTTATTATCGTTGGCAAAAAACTTCAAGTATTTTAGATAAGTGTGATATATATTATTTGTATAACACCGTATTTAATCATAAAATGAAAATTAGAATAAAATATAAATATTTATATTATTTCGAGTCTTAATCATCAAAAAAGGATCATTTTATAATTACATTCATGATGTACAAAATATGATATCATTTCTTAGAATATTAATACAGTATAAGAGATATATTTTTATTTATTCATAAATAATGTAGCCATCGGTTCTTCTTATAAATAAATATGAAAAAAATTTTAATATTTATATTAAAACCACTGATATTTTATGTACATATATACATGTATATATATTATGATATGCTTTTACTTGAAACTACTTACAAGTTTCTTACAGTTTCAAGTTTCGAAAAATTTACTTTTACGTTACATGCACACCAAACCAATTACTATAATCAAGTATTCAAGGTCTTACTTTATACTTTTTTATTAATATTCATATCACAATATCAAGTAAAAAATTATCTTCAAACCCGAGTAGCATTATATACAAAAAAAAAATTATACTGCTTACTCGGTTAGACTCAAATTTAAATACGAATAAAAACGGTATGATAAAGTTATTATAAAAAAAATTATGAACTCCGATAGAATTCAAGCGGCTGACTTTCATAACCATAGAAGTTTTTAAATATTTTTATATACGTTAATTATTTTTTAAATAACATTTTCATACAATTTAAAACAAATTCATATAGAAAAAATTTAAATAAAAATTAGAAAAACATTATAGTAAACTTCTTATTATTTAACAATATATTTTGATATAGATTTATAAGTTTCTAAGTTTTAAGTCAAAGTGATAGATATTTCTGAATTCAGTTCATACATAAGTTTACTTGCGAAAGAGAATAAATGTATTGTATAAAATAAAAAGAATAGTTACAAATGTAAACAAAAGCATATACATTTTACACTTGTACACTTATTCATTAATAAATTATGTATGTATACGATACTAATGATCTGACAAATGTCAAATGGTAAACATATAGCGAGCAAAACATTCACAGACACCATATGTTTATTTAGTCGATAAAGTAGAAGACTTTGCAGTTCATGTAAGATTTTAACGAAAAAAAATGAAGTTCTAAAATAGTAAAGCTAGAAAAATAGAATTATCATTAATACTTTAAATTTAACAAGTTATTTGATAATCAAAATTATTAATTATTATGAAATTATTAAATTATTTTATATTGACCTTCATGTGGTTAGAGTTTCATAAATAAGCAAATTCTATATCTGGAAGTTATTATTAAATAACTAAAACATTTTTAAAATATATGCGCGTATAAATATGTTTATATATATATATATATATATATATATATACATACACATAAGTAGAGGCAAAAATAATTTTTCTGTTGTGATATTCACTTTTCTATTTATTAATGTAATTGAAAATTTATAAAAATTCATAATTACTAAATAATATGTTTAATATAATTGAATTATAAATACATTTTTCAAAACTTTTGCATGTTTATAACCTTCAAAAGTTGATTTCTTTTGTATTTTGTATAATTTTCTTTATCAGAATACGTATTACAGTTATAATTACATGCTTTTATGCTATTCTTATTACGTATTACTTACTTACGTAAAGTGCGAAAAACTTGCTTTACAATTTGTCTGAATTAATTTATACTGTAAACTGTGGAATAAACATGTTTAAAAAAAGTTTTTCGTATTTTCTGTATGCATCATTTTAAGACTTGTTTGCTAATGTTTTCTTTAAGATTTCTAAAACAATAAGGAACTAAGGAACTACTATGTTCGTAAAAATTATATTTTGTTAAATTAGAAAATTCCCAAAATTATGTATAAGGTTTACTATTGATTATTCTTAAGCAAAATTTAAAAAATATTCGTCATCTTTTCATAATTATGCTAAATCAATAAAAGAAATCTCCATAAAATTTCAGATAAAAATTTAATTCCATTAGAAGGATTAAGCAGTCAAAAATCCACTTTTTCAAATTTTCAAAAGAAAAATTATTCTTCAATATAAAACCATAAAACTTTTTACGAAATTATAAAAATTGTTCGTATCGGAACATTAAATATAAAAAAGCACGTGGATATTTTGCACGATTATAGGTGTTAAAAAATAACGTGTTGGATCTGAATTTTTAATCAATAAAATAATTTATAATAAAATGAAAATTAATAAGCCTATTTGTATTTTATTTTATTGTAAACCTCACTTTTTAAATTATTTATATATCGTTCGTTTTTAATTATAATTATAATTATAATTATAATTATTGATTTATATTCATTTATAATGTACAAGTTGATTTGAAAAAATTACAAATGTAAAAATATGTAATTCTGATACGAACCTACAAAATTTATCAAAGAAAAAATGACCGTTATTATCAATAAAATCAACAATTTATATTTTTTTTTAATATCGTTTTATTCTAAAATATCTATCTCGAAGGAAGAGTCAGAAGAAAGAATCAGTATACTTTTATTTATTTATTCCGTACAGTTGAGGAATAAAGCACCATTTAAAAAAATTACCGTAATTATAAAGTTGTAGATACATATGCATATATTATTTAGAAATTTAAAAATAATTGTACGATACGGCTTTTTAACGAATAGTAAGTAAATAATAGTATTTGTATTTACTTTGATCGATCGCGGTGAAATTCGAAAAGAAAGGCTTTTTCGTGAATCACGACGGAAGGAGAATTCGGTCCGCCGTCGACGACCCGGAGGACGACGTTTCCCAATCCGGTCCTAAAGCACGCACACATTCTCGGATAGACTCGAGTTAATCCCGTCGTGCGGAAGATAAGCGCGTGACTCATACCTAAAAGTGAGCATCGATTCTACGAGCATCGCTCTCGAGTCCTAAAATCCTCATCCTTGCCTAAATCGCGTGCGTCACTTCCTCGTGGTGTCTGGCAGCGCGAAAGAGAAAGAGGCGAGAGCGAGCGAGAGACAAAGCGAGAGCGAGCGAGAGACCGGAGAAAAGTAAGCGGAGGGCTTGGCCGTTGCGATCAATGTCGGATAATTTGTAGGCCTACCAGACGTCTCTCGCACCAGGAGCGCAGGAGTCGAGGGAACTCGAACACCCCCACCTTGGAGGCTCGACGCGCCGCCTTCTCCTACTTCCTGAGGCCGTGCTCGATCGACGTGGCGCTGCCTCTGCGCGGCATTCGTTATCGATATGCCTCGCGGGACTCCCGAGCAAAGCGCCGCCATCCGTTCCTGGTACACTACCGTGAATTAAGTCATTGATTGATTAATTGCCAGGCCATCGAGCCTCGACTCGACAGCCGCTCGACAGCGACAGCCGCTGGACAAGCGCTCGACAACCGCTGGACAAGCGTTCGACAAGCGTTCGAGAAGCGTTCGAGAAGCGTTCGAGAAGCGTTCGAGAAGCGTTCGAGAAGCGTTCGAGAAGCGCTCGAGAACCGCTCGCGAACCGCTCGATAACCGCTCCACAACCGCTCCACAACCGCTCCAAAACCGCTCCAAAACCACTCCACAACCACTCCACAACCACTCGCCTTTATTCCTCAGAGACCGTCACTTTCTCCACTCTTTTTTCGCTTCTCCGAGATGCTCCCGCTCGAACCGGACACATTTTTTCCTCTCCGGCTCACGTTCGCGAGGAGTTTCGCGCTTATAGATACGAGAGTGTTCCTTTATTTCTTCCATTTTCGCGAGTCGAACCCGCTCTCGAGACTTTTCTTCGAGAGTTGATTCGTTCGCGTATTATGTCACGATCTGCTCTACTCCTACACCAAAGGTTTTTTACGACGATACGTACCGCGTTGACAGTGAAAACAAGGCTAGATTTGTTAACGATTCGTTTAATATACTCTATTAATAGTAAAGCGATAACGTTGCTACGAGTATGATTTAGATTGTTAAACTCTTAGTGTGTTTACTTTAAAAATTGTGGAAAATATTTTACAAATTCATACGTATATATTCTTCACGGTAATAAAAAATTCTATCCGCATCTGAAGATACGTTTCCCGTGTTACGATCGTCGTTTATACCATACCTAATTACTTAATAAATCCCGTTTCTTATTATTATAAATTAAATGTACACGATTATTTAAGTTTATCCAACAGTTTTTTCAAGGAAGATTGTAGATTTTTCAAGGTTCGTAAACTTACCGATCGAATACCTTATAAAAAAACTCCAAATTCTGCATCATCGAACGAATAGTCGAAACGCTATTTATTTATTTTTTATCAAAAATAAAATTACAACTATGATTAAACGGAAGTTTTCTTACATTTTACTAATACTAAAAAGTTTTTAAATTTAGTTTCGTATCGTATTTTGCGGTAATTTATTAGTTATCGTACGACTAAAATCCCTCGGAAAATTTAATCTATTTTAATCTATCGAAGTAATACGTAAATAAATTTTTGAATTAAAAAGTAAGACACGTAAACGGAGAAAAGGCATGTAAAGTAAACAATATTAATTTTCTTAGGCGTATCCGTTGCATTTAGTGTAAACAATGTAACGCGTTAGTAGTATTAAACTGTAAATACGAATATATAATAAAGAAAATACACCGAATACGTCATACGATATTCGTCTAAATATACACTCGAATAAATAAATATCTTTGGAAAAGCTTACTTTTCGCATGAAACTCGAACGTCGACAATTCATCGTGGTTTAGGGAAAAAATCCCAATTTAATTAATTTAATAAATTTAATATTCGGCTGATTAGTCGGAAGTGCGCAGGATGGGCGACTCGGATAAAATGGTATTAAAAACCATAAATCCCCCAATATCCGATAGCGGTTTTTCCCTCCCAAGTTTCACCGGTCGAAATGATAATAAAGGAGCGCTGGCAAACGAAGAAAGCCCGCGACGAGTTTACTCCCGGTTAGCATCAGGAGCACCGATGCAAGGAGTAGTCGAAGCCGAGCCTCGTAAAAAAGCGAGCGCCGAAAGGATCCTTCGTTACCGATGGTTCTCGCAGCCTCTCGCAGCCTCTCGCAGCCTCTCGACGGCTCTCGACGGCTCTCGACGGCTTTCACAGCCTCTCGAGGCCTCTCCAAGTCGGTCTCCTCTTTCAGCCGCGTCCTCCCATCCTTCCCGTCACCAGCGGAATATGCAAATCAGGCTCTTTGTTCGATACCTGCCGGTTTATTTTTGCCTCCCGGGGAGCAGGAACGTCGCGTAGGTTGGCCGACCGCACCCGCCCCGCGGACCCTCGGGATATGCCCCGTGACCCGAATAAGGGCTTTAGTAGGACCCCTGCGACCAGGAGACCAGTCGGCGCTCGACTCGCGCACGCGTCTCTCGTCCTGACGTTCGCGCGTCCCCCAGGACTATGCTATCCTGCTAGTTGTTTACGCGTGGCTCTTTCGAAAAAAATGCGGGGGCGGTTTTAGCGTGGTACGGGGGAGAAGACGAGATGCCGTCGAAGGGACGTTCGCCCGAAGGTTTGACGGTCGCTACCTGCATCCTCGTCGATTGGCTGTGGAGTGGAGGCCGGTGTTATTTCATCCGCGAGTCGGGGTCGATATCCTCGGTTAGGCAAGCGCCAACGACGAACCAACGACGAACCAACGATGAACAGTCGAGTGATTTCCTTCGTTTCGGCTCCGCTTCTCGACAACGCGATGCGTGTATTTTATATTTTCATGACATCGCTTTGCTCATCCACCACCTGTAGTGTTTAATAAATCAATAATTATCCAACCTTTTATATTATAAACGTATTTATCCGATGCGCTATTTATCCAATAAATAGACGAGAGAATCGCTCGCTAGCATTTGTCCAATACTCCAATTATTGTTTCGTATTCGGTATTTTTAATTCAAACTACGAATTTTGCACGTATTTACGATAATAATACATATTAATTATTATTATAAAATAATAATAATAATAATACCAAATATTTTTATATCTAGCATAATAATAGTTTAATGTTGTATGGACAATTTAAAATGCGAAATTATAAAATATGAAAGTCTTTAATTTTGCCGAGTTAAGAAGTTATTGTTTTGATAGTATTTTTACTTTAATAAAATTTCTATTTTTCCACTGACATATTACGCGATGAAATCAAGAATAACGATGTAGATTAAAACTTTCGATGAAATATTATGCGTATGATAAATTATTTGATCGATATATTTGATATCAAATTTATGCTTTCGGGAACATATTAATTAACGTTGCATTAAATATTTGCTTATCAACATTATTAATAATAATTAAATTCATCCAAATGGATTATGGTACGAAATAAATTTGAATCTCTGCGATGAAGGTAGAATATTATAAAAAAATATATACATTTTTTTCTTGCTGTATACTATTTATTTTAATTATAAAAAATTTATATACTTTAGTAATGTAGCATAAAAACTGTTGATATACAATTATATTATTATCATATTTATCGTATCCGATTAAAAATAATTTCATAAATAATAATATTCTATTAACTACGTAAGCTTAGTGAAATATTAGCAGACGTATAAAATACACGTGTAGTAGCGGTCGAAAAGAAAACGCGATAAGATCAGTTAGATGGATTTAGACAGATTCGTCAGGGGTTTCACTACCAGGACTTCAGGATACGAAGTGTTTTAGTAACTCGCGTTCATCTTGTGGTATTGGTTTAACTGCCGAAACTTATGTATTTTAAATAACTAACTAAACCGATAATCGATATTCAAATTATGTGTGTTCAATTTATTAACAGTTAAACATATTAAATAATTGTTATGTTTCAATTTGTTTTGTCAACATAATTCGTTTATTTTTCTTCCTTTACATATTTTATTTAAGACAAATGTTTAAAATAAATTTAAAATTTAATAAAAAATGTAATAGTTAATATAAACAAAATTAATAAAAATATTAATATTATCGTATGGTTTTAAAAATATTTACTAATTTTTTTATATTTACTTGTACGAGTTCATTTATTTTAGTGATTAAATTTTATTAATTATAATTTATTATTTAAAAGTCCTAAAAATTGCAATAAAATTATTTTAATGATTTTTAATAAATTAAACATCGTACGAACGTAATACGCAACATTTTCGGAAAACCCTAGATATAATAAACTTTGAAATATTATCGGAAATATTATTTATCAATCGATTTAATGTTTATTTATCAAAAGAAATCATAGTTTATAAAAATAGTTTGGGAAATATATCAGTTTTCGCATTAAAAGCATTTTTCGTAAATTAAAATCGAGAGTCCATGATTATTTAATTTAAAATTATTTTTCGAGTGATTATAACTTTAATTAAATAACTCTTGCATAATTTTTACTTTTTGTATTTGAAATATTCAAACACACGGTTATAAAATTAGTTTTTCTTAATAAATAATTAATAATTGTTAATCTAGTAAACGTTTCCACGTTTGATTCAATTATTTTCAATTATTTTCAATTATTTTCAATTATTTTCAATTATTTTCAATAATAATTAATTTCAACTAAAGCTAAATAACATTTTCACGACTCGCAGCGAACTGTTACGGAAATTCCGTATCGGAAAGTAATCGTCAGCATTACGTATTCGTATTACTTTATTCAAACGTACAGCATCGATCGTTCCTCCAGCCTAGAATATAAATAAAAATAGAGTAATTATGAATAGTCGAATGCGAAGGTGACGGACGTCCGTAGCGATAACTCGACTCGAGAACTATGAAACCCTTTCGCTCGGCCAATTACCGATGGAAGGAAAGAGCGAGTGCATCGTTCATCCGCGCTTTCCTCCACATTTTCGGAAAGTGGAGCAGCGGCGATAACCATGGACACCCGGGAGGATCGTTCCCGTTTGGGCTGCTATCCTGATCCTCGTTAGCACGTATATCCCTTCTAAATCGCTGTAGACCATCCCTCGACCACTCCTCCCTCGACGCGTACCCGTGACCGCGATGTCACCCGTCCATCCAGGGCGTAGCGCACCCCCATGGGAATGTGGGTAAGGCTGACCTGTGACCTCTCCATCCCAGGGGAGCAGAACCAAAGCGGAAGGAAGGAAGGAAGGACGGAAGGAAGCTAAGAACGAAGGTAGAAAGGAGAACGCGCGACGTTTCGTTGGGGGATGGTGTTTTTTCACGGGTCACCCCCACAATCCATTTACGAGAAAAAAATCTGACTTGGCCTCTCGAGATCGCGTTCGCTACTTTTTTTTATGGATAGGGAACCTACGCGATTGGATTCGTGTTCGGATACGGAGGGTAAAAAAATCCCTGCCAACCCTTTATCGTAAAGACAGACAGACCCTAAGACCGTATGGAAGATTTGATGCTTGAAACGTGGAATGCTTGAAAAGTGGAAACTTTTAATTCGAAAAGTAGTGCCTTACTTCTAATCTATGTTTCGATGAATGTTTTACTCGTTTGAAACTATATTTTGAAAAAACGTACTCATTTATAAATGTTTATTGCATTAATAACAATTTCATTATTTACAAAGAATTTATTATAATAGATCGTTAAATTAAATACGTGAATTTAAATTAACTCGATTTTTAATAAAACATTTCGTGAATGAAGAAAGCGATCAAAGCTAATTAAAGTTTCGGTTTGAAGCAAAAATATTTAATATAGGATCGTATTTTAAGACAAATATTATTCATATTATATACTTTCTAAAATGTTTTAATAATATTTTTAAAACTTATAAAAGTTTTGATACAATTGTTACGAATGGAATGAATATATACGACTGAATGGATCGATCGATACAAGGAGATAAAAATCAATAAAAAATTTGATAATTCTGTGATTAGAATTTATTAATAACTAATCTAACGATACAAATACACACGTTTACTTTATTATTATTTATTTTAGATGCAAACTTCAGCAACGGAATATTGTTTACCCAGGTATCAGGAAAATATGAGATTTAGCATTTTTGACTACTTCTACTCGTAGAGTATTCCTTGCACGATTGAGTATTACATATATTATAGAAAAAGAGGTTAAGATAAATGTGATTTTATTTAAACATTAAATATTAAATTTATTACAAAGGTTAAATATTTTATTTAAGTAGTATTTAAGTAGTATTGTATTATTATTGTAAGATTTTAACGAAAAATTTCGAATATCCAATTTCTTTACTAGGATTTATCATCGTAGTTATTTTGATTATAAATGACTCGTTTAAATTAAAAATTTAGATCATTCGTTGCGGAAAGTTAACGCGCGTTTCGAAAAAATTATTCGAACGCAAATAAAAATATGCTCAGGTCTTAAACAAGATCTATGCATCGAATGAATTTTACTCGAACTCTTTCAAAGTACACTGTATGCAAAGAAGTATAAAAAAAAATGAAAGATCGGGTATCATCCGAGTACAAAACGAAACCACGTTTAAAATTTGAAATTTCCAATACCGAAATAAAAAGTATGTCAAAAGTTCATAGATACAAAGCATAAAAATAAGTTGTAACTTGCGGATAAAAGCCGGAAGAAAACGACCGAATCGACGAATCCCATTCGAAGCTATCGATGCGATATTCGTATCTCCCGAAAGAAGTAGTGGGCAATTTGTAAGACAAGAACGTTTAGCGAAAAAAATCGAGGCTGGCAGAGAATATAGAGAATAGAGAATTCGCGTATTTTAGGAAGCAATGGCCAAACATTGCCGACGGAAGGACGAGGTCCGGTTTCGGGACAAGAGGAATTAGGATGCGCGTCCCGCTCGACACTTTCGTCCACGCGCTGAGCTCCTGGTAGGCGTACCCCCTGAGCGTTGCCAAAATTTCAGGATTGAGGGACCAATTTGGCCCGCCTACGCACACACCCACGCAACAGGTACGCGGGGGAACACAGCCGAGGAGAGAATACCTTGCGACGCATCGGCGATTCGTCCCGCGCATCGCTCGTCCTTTCGCGGATGGCGGCTCGCTTTATACTCCCCTGCTGACTCAAGGATTCGACTATCCTTAAGGAGGTGGAGCCGCCGTTGGTTGCTCGTCGTTCCTCCTCGTTCCTCCTCGTTCCTCCTCCTTCCTCCTCCTTCCTCCTCCTTCCTCCTCGTTAGTCGTCGTTAGTCGTCCTTCGCTCGAGATCCTGCTAACGTCGCAACCTTTCGCCGAGGGTGTCTTTTTATTCTTGGGCGTTTATTTATCGCTCAGGAGCAAAAAAAACCGAGGAGTTTTTTAGGAGTGGGAGTCGATCTTTAAGCCAAATGTGTATATCTATAAACTTTTCGCGTTACCTTCCTGCAATCAAAGCAAGACAAAAGCATCCAACCCAATAACTTTCGTTTCTTTTTTAACAACTGCTTATACTTTTTTCTTCTTTTGTTTCTTTATTCTTTTATTTACAATTTGGCCTTTTTCCTTTGCGTAATAATAATTGCGTAATAATTTCAAGGACGTTTTTTCTTATAATTACTTATTTTAAAGGGAAAGCAAAATTTATCTTTTAAATTTAACTTTTAAATTTATCTTTTAAAACAGATACGTAATCTATTATCTTAAATTTTTCACCTTCCGACTCTTTACTATTGAATTAAATAATAATAAATGTAACGCGATAAATTTAAATTTAAACTACGCGAATAATAGAGTGTTATGAATTGTAAATTATGTTAACTTTTATACAAAAGGGAAAGTTCTTGGAGTTTACGTAAGTATCGTATTTGTTTAGAAAGTAACTTTTCTATTAACAATCTACCAACAAACTACATTTTGCGTACAATTTATCGGTATTTATATCATAAAACGTATAAAAAATATCTATTTAAACAAACTAAAAATATTTATTCTTTGATAAAGATGCGAGTATTGCCTTTTCTTTAAAAGTAAAAAATAAAATTATTTAAAAATTTAGAAATTATTTTTTATCAACCGTTGCATTCGAATACATTGAAATAGTTACCGTTATTCGTTTCGTCGCTCGAATGCTCGAATGCTCGAATGCTCGAATATAAATATTACGTACTCTTCCACCTCGGCGAAAGTATCAGGTTACAATAAATTCGTTTCGCATTATTCTTAACGATTTAACGAAGTGTAAATTTTGTATTAGCGAAAGAATAGAGAATTTCTTAACGTCTTGTATCGCGTTAATAAATTTAAATCCAAGTAACATTCGCTTACTAAATACCACTAGGCTAAATCATTAAATACGCGTTAGAACGACAATTTAATTACTATTACTATCATCGCTGCTTAACCGTTACCATCGATAAATTATACCTATCGGTTTACAAGCAACGCCGCGATACGAACGCATTTTTAGTGAATTTATCAGGATTTCATAATTTTTTGTATCGACTGCTTAGAGTTTGTTTGGGCAAAATTTCTCGAGTCTTTCCTATAAGAACGCTATAAGAACGCGAAAAAAACATTCACGAATCAAGGATGGTTCTGAATTTAGGAACGAACTTTAGAAAATGAATCGCCTCGAACGAAGCGTCACGCAACTGCGAGATGTATAAATAAAGAGAGAGTGGGAGGGATCAGGAGCTTAATCCTAATACCTCCGACCGTTCGGGTAATTTCCCGTGCTCGGGCACGCACTTAATACGGGATTAAAATGCGCTTTCAACCGCGGCCTGTATAATATATAATATATATAATATATATATATATAATATAATCATGCGTACTTGGAGGCTCGAACGCTCGAACGCTCGAACGCTCGATGAGCCAGAAGTGGCGCGGGAAAAATCAAGCAAAATGAAAGTCGGATGGGAAAACGCGCGTCGTCCGAGGGGTGAAAGGGGACGAACTCGACCTTAATTCTCGCACGGCGACTTTGATACCCTCGAGCTCGGGAGTTTTTAACGGTCGTATGAGCGCAAGGTGACACATTTCTCTACGTTGCTCTCGCGCATACCGTCCAAGTTTTTTCCCCTTGTTTTTTCTCCTCGCGCGACGGGATGACGCTTCGATAGCTGAACAAATTTTTAACTTTCGATCGCGTCTTTACATCCAAGATTAGTCATACTTATCAATTTCCATGTTTCCTTTTATCGAGCATCGACGTTTTAATGAATTTTAATGCTTTCCTTTTTTATCGAAAATCAATATTTTAAACTAGTTTAGATTTTATCTCGTAGTTACGATATATTTTTTTTTGCGCTTGCATTCGATGAAAAAATAAAAATGAAAATAAAAATAAAAATAAAAACATACTTACCGTACACGGATAAAGATTTCAGTTATACTGGATTAACATTTTTCAAAAATTCTCGCGTTCGGTTAGTTTTAGTTTTATTTTACGGTTACTTGTATATTTTAAATACTCCGCGGACGCGAATTCGATACTTATCGATGCTTCGTGAACATATTGAACATATTCCGCAAAACTATCGCGAATTCGTGAATAAAATATTTAAATCGTCGGTGCTAAGACATTTTACCGAATAAGGCGCGAATCCTCGTTCCTGGTTTTAAATACTCTACGTTGCTGAATTATCTACGATTTTTAAACGTTGATCAAAATATTTTAATACGGGTTACATCGCGACAAACTCAAATTTACGTGTACCGATCGTACGACTGACAATCGCGAAGCTTTGGTTAGCGTTTGCATATTATAATAATGTAACATCCACGAATTATATATTAAGCGCGCGACTCTTTGAAACGTTACGGTAGTTTCCATTTTTAATAGATTTTTATTATTCGTACTCGTATTCGATATACCATGCACCTGATTTCGTACTATTTTCTATCGGAGTGGATAAATTGAAAGGGAGACAAAGAGAAGAGTAAATATTTTGGAAGTACGTAAGCTCTGATCGGATATAAAAATTAGTCTATACCGCGACACGCGTTGATTTTAATTTGATACGAGTGATGCACTCCCGTACATAGATATTGACACACCTATTCGCACGCGTGAAAAGGCTCTCACACCTATCGACTAAAGAGAAGGGACAAGAAAGCTAAATCCTTTGGCATAGGAAAGCGAAAGCTATAGGCTCGAGGGGAGCAGAAAAAAAATATATAAAAAAGAAACGAAAACTCTGTATATGTGTACGTATGTTTCTAGAGACAGAAGAAGAGGATTTATCCTTTGATCCAGGATTTATTTAACTATGTCCCGGCGAGCGGCTTATCCCGAGGGAGGATTTTGGTCCTGATGCCGAGGGGGGAGGGAGTAAAGAGAGAGATGTATTGATTTTTAGCTCGAGGATTAGAGCATAGTTCTGCCAGCTTCATCTCGCACACACGTGCAGCATGTGCACACACATCCACACTAGCCGGAGTCCCGTTTCGCGCATAAAGAGAAACGGACGAAAGAGAAATAGAGCCGATTTCCAGTGGATCTGCGCCTGCGTGCGCATGCGCCTCACTTAGAGCAGATACGAAAACTGATCGAGACTTTTAACGTCATTTATATTTCACGGTATTATCATTTATATTACATTATTACATCGTTCCCGCGAGTGAACTTGAGCTTTCCGACTGATTTCGAATAATATCGTCTCTTGGCCAAACACGAGAACGCGGAGGTTTGGATTTAGCTACTTATCAACGATTCAATTCTGTATAAAATATTTTTTTTATCAAACTCGGAACGAATCTTTTTAAAAATAAATCTACCATCCAACTATCGCTTTGAGCTAGTATTTTTAAATTAAAATGGTCAAGGCTAAAGTGGTACCGTTTCTGAATCAATACAAGTGCTCGATCTTTCAGGAACTAACTTAATCGAATATAATTAAGTTCAAATTTTAAATACGAAGACTAAGTACAATTATATACATTACGTACTGCGAGTAATTCTGTCGATAGAATTATTATTATTACATAATAATATTTACCACTGATACGAATAAATAATTAATAAATGTATTTTTTTAATATTTTCGTAAGGTAAAGTTTAGTTTTTACTAAAATAACGATTTCACCTTGACACATTATTATACAAATTATAGAATAATTAAATAAAATAATAAATTAAAGAACGGATGTCTTTATATCGCTTGTATACAAAAAATGATTTAAGCTAGAAGCAAATCTTTTATATAATACTATTTTAATTTATTTTTTATGGATAAGTCATTTTCATTGTACTATATTTAGATAATTCATTTCCTATTGATTCCTCAAATTGATTATTATTTATAAATTTATTAATATTACAATACGAATTAAGGTTTTTCATCTTTTTCTTGTCGATATATAAATTAAAAATAGTTTTTATATAAATAAAACTCAAGATTTTTATGAGATATGATAGATTTATGATATTTTTATTACTACCAATGAAAACATTCGTTAATTATTAAATGAAGATTCAGTTATTGGAAATTTTTTATTTCATCGAAAATATTCTAGTTTATAATATTAATTGTAAATATATCTATTGATTTTCAATTCGAAAATACGCATCTAATTTAATACTGGTAAACAATATTGCGACAGCAAAGGAATATCGTGGAATTGATAAGAGCATGGAAGCAATATATTCTTTATTCGAGTTTATTAAGTTGATATAATCCTAAATCTATAAATTCTATATTTTATTATGAAATATAAATTTTTTTAATATAATAAATGAAAATTTTTAATCGTATACAAGTTGATAAAAAAAGCGTTTTTAATTAATTTATACGTAAATCCTTCGATTTGTTTTGTAATTATTCAGTAAACAGTATTTTTTAAATTTAAGTACATTTAAAAATAAGGTTGGTACATTCCATTTTAAACGAATAAAATTGAGAAATTTAAAATACTGTATTATTTAAGCGGATACACGAAAGGTGTAATAATTACAGTGATTAAAATTCAATATTCTGCTTAAAAATATATAATTCATGAATCGGGTAATTTTATAAATTATTATTTCTTAATATTAATTTTTTAACATAAATTTCAATTGTTTTCAATTTTAATATTTTTAATAGTATTTATTTTAAATTTGAATAAAAATCGATACATTAAATAGTAAGTAAATTTTTATAAAAATTGATAAATAAATGTAAAAATTATATTTTAGAATAATTTATTTAGTAATTTTTTTCGATATTCAATTATAAATTTAACGTATTATTCATTTATTAACATGTTTTTTATATAACTATAGAATTACTATTTATTTATTTTTATTTATATGCATATACGTTTTAAAATAATTAATTATAAAATTTTTATATCGAATGTATAAGTTTATGAACTAGTAAAGTAATTGTTTTATTATATACAGTAACCAGAAATTAATAATTAATTTTCTGTAGAATAATCATAAATAAAGGTAATTCGTATATTACTGTTGCATTATTATTTTTTTATTATAATTGACAAAATATTTAATGTTAATAACGAAGTTTTCATGAAATAATATTACCAATCTTCAATGGTCAATTGAGAAGTGAGAATCTCTAAAGTTATTAAAAATTTCCTTGCACGAATACATTAATACGAAATTAATATAATCATATTCTATATATTTGACATTGCAATCGATATCATAATGTAACCTTGACTTCGTTCTTTTTGATTATAACGAATATTAAAACTAAAAAGCATTAACAACGCCAACTTTTATTAAATCCGATTTGATTTAAACTTACCAACGTAATGAACGTAATCGTACACTTTAAAAATAATTAATCTATCGATACATTTACGCATGCGTACAATAGAAAGTTAGCGCTATTGGATGCTCTTTTGAAAATAAACGCAACGATAATAAACGAGAGATAATTCTTAAAAAAATAAAAAAATATTCTTAAAAAGGCGACGGGAAAGATCGAAGATCGATAATTTCGTAGTTCGCGTGGATGGAAGTGCTGTAAAAGTTTAAAAGAAGAGCAATTGGTCTTGACTTTGCGAGCGAAGTCTTGGACAGGACTCGACACCCCCTTAATCTTGGCACTCTCGGTGTTTCCTTCTCTCTCCAACTCGCATCGTGGCATCGCGTTTATCGTTAATCGGCGTGCGTGCATTAGTCGCGCCCGAGGCGGCGCGCGGTTCAAAGAGCAACGAACGAAGGGGAAATCGGCTCGTCGCGTCAAATCCAAACAATAATGCAGACCCGGGGGGTTGATAAAAACCCCATGATCGCCGCGCTTATAAATAGAAAAAGGAGGGCCGATGCAGGGGGGGAGCGGTTTTACGGATGACGGCTATCTTCGCGGGTCACCGCGATCGCTCGGCTTAATCTCAGCGTCGACTGCGGCGTCGATGACCGCGACCGATACCGTATATCCCAAGGAGTCGAGGATGTAAAAATCGCCAATTACGATATTACGATTGCTTAAGGTCAGGTGAATCAGGGGACGTTTCATTTAGTGCATTTAGTGCAATTCATTTACGGATCCAGCGACGGACGATTCACGTTGTAACAACTTGGCTCGAGTCTCGACCGTTTTTTAATTAATATGCGTTATGTAAGCGAGCGTGTATTTTTCGCACACGGAGAGCCTTTCGGATTAGTAGTCGAAGAATTAAGTTTATTACGAGTTACTTTTGAATCCAGATATTTACAATATAAATTCATCGCTATTTTCATTAAATATTCATCGAATATTTCGATTATCAAATTTTTTACAAATCTGACTAAATCTCGTGCTTTTTTATTCATTTATTTTATCAACTTGAGTTATAGACATATTTTAAGTATACTCCATCGAATAACGTTAGGTTCGCGGGTTTATAGAAAAAGTAAATTGCGTAAAATCTATGAAAATTTCGACCGATCGATATTAAGTTATAAGGTTAAAAATTGTTTGAAAGTTGTTTAGAAAAAAATTCAAACAGCTACGATCATCGACGTCTCAGCGATGCAGCGATGATTTACCGCTTCGAATATTTTGAACAAAGGTTATAAAAACAATGGAAAGCTAAAAATATTGAACGAAATCGCAAACGATATTAATTCTTATTTTCAATTGCATTAATTACATACTGAATCCAAATAATGTCGCGAGCTCTTTTGGTCCGAAATAATCCCCTAGGATAGACACGTGTTTACTATACCGAACACGAGCGGACAGCATTAAGCATTAAGCGAACGCGAGTCGGAAAAATCGACGACGTAATCGGAAGGCGAGTGAGACGCGAGATGCACAGTTAAAAAAGAAATCGATATCCGAGTAAAATCTGGATGGAAGGATCGAAATATGGCTATGATTTCAACATTTATCGATCATCGCGGGCATTACGCTAAATATAATCCTAAAATAGGCCCATAATCTCCCGACAAATTTCTCCCGACGTACGTTTTCCGATTGCCACTGCTTTGCTTATACTCCCTATATGTTAATACGCGAATTCTCGCACAACTGAACTGTGCGCAATTTATCTCGGATTTCCTCTTTTATTTTCCTGTTTATTGTTAATCTGCGCAGCAGTTTTATCGTTCCAGTTTGTTTTATTATTATGGATTACGGTCTTCAAACTCGTTTTTTACGAAGTAAACGATCAACAATTTCATGCATTAAATTTTATTTTACGTTGATAAGTTGTAAACCACTTTTTTAAATATGAAATATAATTGGCTAAAGCTTTCAACAAAAATATCGGATATCTAAGAAATTTTCAAGGAAATAAGTAATTAGGAATTTAGCATGATAACTATTTCATAAAACTTATAATTTAATGCGCATCGAGTACCTAATGATTCTTAGATAAATTTATGTATTGATCGACTAATAAATTTTATTCTTGGAAAACAATATTTTGTGCGTTAAAATTAAGGAAAATTATGTATACAAATATCGGATAAATATTTATTAAATAATAAGTACTTATTTCACAAAAATTTTTTTTTGAACTTTTAATTCGCTTAATCTCTGTCAAAGTAAAGAAAATATTTACCGTGATTTGGTTATTGAATAAATCAATCAAAAATGTATGGAATTCTTTTAATATATTTTTTGCATTTATTTGAAAAAACCGAATTCTGACGAACATGCAAGATTAGCATATTTAATAAAATTTAACTAATTCGCTAGTTTTACAAATATTTATTTGCTTTAGTAAAAATTTTATTTGTATACGTCTAATAGACTTTAACAAAACACTCGAAGCTGTTTTCACGAAGTTCTATAATGAACTTCAGCCTTCGGTAAACGTGAAAAAAAGAAAGAATGAAGCAAAAACAGGTTTTACTTGTATTTTTTATTATGATTTTATTAATAGATATTTTTCTAAATTTTTATGTATAATTTAAATATTTACAATGTGCAAAATTTATTCAGTCCGTATACTTTAGTTGCGAGAAAAATATTTTAACAATCGATAAACGTTTCTGTATCATCGATAGTTTTAGACGTTTCATATAATTACATAAACAGATTACATTATAATTTTAGTTGATTACATCTCATTTGATTTTCACATTACTATTCTTTACTATCAACGTATCTCATACATTTTATGAATAGTTCTTTATACAAAATTTCTATTCAAACGTACATGTGTACCTTTCGATTTATAACAGACGTCATTCCACGACAGTTTTGCGCGTTAAAATATTAACTTCAAACTTGTTTCAATAATAGATTACCGACACATACGATTCATTGATTTACGTACAGATATTTTTTTATACGTCTTTTATTAATATTGTATACTGCAAACGCGAAAATAAAGTTTACTTTCCGTAGATAATAAGAAAAACGAAACGAATTTAATACATTGCAAAGATTTTAAAAAATTATAATTATTCGAAATAATTGTTTGAATTGTACTGGAAAAAGGAAGAGATAAAATGATGTTTTAAATTACGGAGCATCGAGCGAAATCCCAGCTGCGATCCCAGTGTAAAAATTGTACCCGAATCAAGTTTGTGCGCGAAGATTACGCGGCCCAGTTCAATTAACGAAGTATAACGATGTCGTGAATTCCAACGGACAGTGTAACCTTACGAGATATTCGCTATAAAAACAACGATCTCTGATATTTTTTGCGAACCCGGTCGCGACGTAGTGTGCGTACCGAGTGCCGAGGTTGCCGAGGTGGCCGCTAGAGGGCGTCAGAGAGCGAGACTCGATAAGCAGTGTAAATCGTATTACGCATTATTACGCGATCAAAAATATCCCTGGAGGATAATCCTCGTAGGCAGTGTACGTGTGTGCGTAGCATTAGCACCGACCCTACTTGTTTTGTGTATTTCCCTCTCTACGACTCGTTCAGGCTTTCTTTATATCCGTTTTTGCCTTTTTTCCTCCTCCTCCTCGCGTTAATGGTAATACATTCTCTCTTTCTGTCTCTGCTCAAACTTCTTAGTGCTCGGATGCGTATGTATTCCGAATGTATTCCGAATGTATTCCGTATGTATAAGTTTCAACGTACGTACCGATAACCCAAAAAAGAAATAATCTTAAATCACTTTGATTTAGTTCGGTTTTCTTTCCTGTATCTCTTTATTTTTTGTTTCGAGCATTCGTTTGCTCTGTTTAACGTAGGATAATCTTCGGGGAATGAATTATCGATGTTCCACGTGAATTATCGTTAATTTTTTATGTCGATAAGCCTTCCATTTCGATGTTAATATTAATATTGATTATCATACTACAATGGATTAAATAAAATTAATAATCATTCGATTCTCTTGGGCAGAAAATTGCATTAACAGTCTGTTGAACTTTAAGGGCTATGTATATACGCGGAGTAAAAAGAGGTTCTAAATAAATAAAATCAGATTACGCTTTACCAGTTGCAGATCGACAAAATAAAATAAACTCTTTATAAATATGTTTAAAAAGTGAAAAATTCGAGAATACCAACTTCGTATACGATACCAGCTAATTATTTTAACGAATACGTACGATTAAGAAATTTAAAAACAAATTAAGAAATATCAATCTTGCGCGATCGGATACGTTAAACTCGTATAAAATAGAACGAGTGTCTTTTCAAACATTTCAAACAACTGCCAGGTGAAGATAAAAATAAACGAAGCTTTGAATTTTAATGTTTATATGCTCTGTTCTATCGTAAATAAGTCCCGTACGTATCGTAGAAGTGGCGTGGATTTGCACCTTAAAAGATTTAGATTTAGATTCCAACTTACGCACTGACACATTAACTCTATTGAGCCTTGTTTTCGTTTTATCTCTTAGTTCTACGAGGATTCTTGTTCCTCCGTATTTCCGCCGTTCGCGTGTGAGCCCGTGACGCGAATCTTGCCGTGATCCAAAGCCGCAACGCGTTTGTAAAAAATTTATGCGTTCTCGGCGATTTTCACGATATTTTTGACGAGCTTCCCGATACTCGGGTACTTATTTCAGTACCATCGTCGAATCATCGGTTGTGATTCCTCCTTTTGAATTATTTGAATTATACAGACGTTACGTTGAATTGTTAAAATGCTGTTCTCGAATCTGATATTCGCTGGTTTACACAATCGTTATTTTTTATATTTTACATAACATTTTGCAAGGAGATAAATTTTTTATCGAATTTTTTCATGAGATTGAATTAAAAAAATAACGCGAATTATACGATCGTACGTTATAAAATAATTAAAAACTTTGAAATATCATCCTCTCGCTTAAAAAAAACCGTATATAACTCTATAAAACATTTTAATTATTGAGTTGCACAAGAAATAATCTTTGATCAAAGAAATAAATCCATCGGAAATAATAGAGAATAACAAGTACGCAGCGAAGACTCTGGTGAATGCAAAAGAAGCGGTAGGGAATTTAAGAAAAAAGCTCTAAGTTAAAAGTTAGAATTCGTCCTTGTCTCCTGTGGGTTATTAATCGGTACCGAATGCTCGAACCTTAAGTAGCGAAGCGCTTAATCGTTTTCTCCCTCATTGTTGCGAACTCGTACCACAATGCCTCGAAACTTCCCAAGGCGGTAATGCTCTTAAACAAAAATGTATATCACAAAGGCGACGCACTCGCAAGAAGTATAAATATCAAAGAACCTACTCTTTTCATCTCCCACCCCTTCCCACGGTCTATCCATTTTTAATAGGATTTGTTAAATGATCCCGCGCGCCGCGAACTTTCCTTATCGAACCTCGGACTCGTGGTCGCATTGTGCCCCGGTTCCCCGGAAACAATAACAGAACGATGATAATCGTTTTACGCAGAATTTTCGCGGCACACGGCGATGTAAGAAGGTGAAGAGTACACAATGAGAAAAGGGCAAGTGCTTTGGAAAAAAGAGGATGAAAGAACGAGGGTACAAAGGTGCGCCGATTAATACCTTTGTTTCACCCTTCGTATAACTTTTTATAATACGTTGTCTTCGCTGTAACGAACGTCAGAAGAGGATTAAGATGAAAAGTAAACGAAAGAAGTTCGTTTCCATCGACGTATGTCTTCAAATTAGATTATAATGCTTTTCAATAAGTTGTCTCGCTCTTCTCGCTCTTCTCGCTCTTCTCACCTTTCTCGATTGTACGAACGAATAACTTTGAAACGACAGTTTTCTTCCAAGTATCAGAGGTGAATCGTTTCGTTATAGTTGTACAAGTTTTTATTAAAAAGAAGTTGTAAATAATATAAATACATAATCATCGCTAAAGTAAGTATCAAATATTTAATAAGATTATCGTATACTTTTATCAGCTTGGTGGCTTTAAGTTATTCATCTAATAGAAAATGAATATTACTCTTAAATAATCGCTGTTTCCCATAAATTACCGACATATTAATCATACTTAGCATCGTTTGGTCAACATTTATCCTTTTTCATAATTGCGAGAGAATTAATAAATACCTAGTTAGTAAGTTAATAATATTCATTTAAAATAAAAGCGATATATTTTTCAACGATATATTGCCATATTAGAAAATCAATTTGAAGAACTTGCCAAAGTACTTAAGGCAAAGATGTATATTTTCGATTAATCTACCGTAATTTTTTCGATATAAAATGTAGATATTTACTGTTACAAAAATATTGTATAAGACACTGTTAACATTATTTTGAAATCAGAAATCTTGGAAGATTTAAATATATAAATTCAGAAAGATCATAGTATTACTTATAATATTTTTAAAGTACTCGAAACAGGAATTTTTCAAAATAATTAAATTTTTATTCGCGCGAGATTTATGTTTATATAAAACTTTTAGAATTATATCCACAAAAAATATAAATGCAAATTGGAATTGAAACGAATTTAAAAAAGAAATATTTGAATTCAGAAAAAGATTTTTCATCTAAAAATTTACATTTCTCGAAATATATATATTAAAAAATTTAAACCTTAAAAATTCATACGGATCGAGATCGAACGATAAAAGGTTTACGTAATTAAACGTCAAATTTATATATAAAAAATTCGATTAAATTTCTATAATATCGATTCACCTGACTTTTCATTCGTATTTATAGTAATTCCGAATTTTATTTTTCCCGTCCTAAAACTGTTGATCGTCGCAACTCCGGTATTATATTACAAAATAAATATTACGAAATATCCCTTCCCAAGTTTAAAATGATCGCATTACAGAAATCGCAATCGTTAACAACTAACAGGATAACAACGAATACGAGTTAATTCGATCTCTCGTAAAAAAGGTTCTTTCCCCGCGAAATCCGTTCCACCGTTCCACCGTAGCACCGTTGAACCGATTCACCGATTCGCCGATTCACCGATTCACCGACTCACCGTAAAAGAGAGAAGGAGCCCAAAGTGTCGAAAGACCAAAACCAAACCCTGGAAAGACGCAACGCACCACTCAAAGAACCCACGGACGAGTCGCTTCCACTTTCCACTGACCCGCGTAAACCTCGAGTTCGCGTGCGAGACTCGACGGCAAGACATCCGAAGATGTCGCGGACTAGATGTCGCATCGTTGAAATAACACTCGGCTGGAATGCATAATGCGTAATCCCAGGGGACGGCCGAGCCACGACGTCTTGCTTGGGCTGATCTTGTTAGCAAGGCTTGCAGGGCTGACCCTCGAGCGAGGGACGGAGGAGGAGAGGCTTTTTAATCCCTCGATCCACTGCGTTTTGCATAAGAGAGAAATGGGATTGACGGCCCGATGTGTAAGAGGCGCAGTTCTGATCCGAGTTCCTCGATTTCATCGTGCCGATGAATACCGAAGATGCTCGCTTTTTTCCTCGTAGCTCTCCGTTATTCGGTATCCCAACTTTTCAGACCTTAATCATTTTTAGTCTGGAATCGGACTCGCAACTCTAACGATAATCTTCTCGATATATAATTCTCGATTTATAATTATGTAAAAATAGCTTGGTCGCGTCCTCGACGTCGTCGTTAGAAAATTCCTCGACTCTATCTCATAGAATTCGATTGATTTATTATTTAATATATAGTATTCGAGCGATGGTTGACTCGCGTTGCGATAAACGTTTTAATATACGGCGAACCTCGTTCGAGCTTAGGAGAAAAACCCGAGTTACGGAGGAAAATGTATATTTTATCTTTTGGTACGGCGTTATTACCGTCGTAAATAAAAGACTTTGAGCGTATAAAAATTATTGTATAATAATTTACAATGCGTATAATTTGCAGGTTACATCGATCAATCGTATAGAAATAGTGGAAAAAATGCGCGATAATAAATACATAACGCGAAAACGACGCGCGAAATCATTCGATAGCTTTGAACTCGTTTCAAAAGCTCGTATCATTCGCCGATTTCAAAATCCGCGTACCATCCAATTTATAGATTTATAGTAAAAACTAATAACATCAAAACAAAGCAAACTTAGAAGCACGAAACCAATTCGACCGATACCAATTTCTCCTTATACTTGTCTTCGAAAAATATATGATCCAGAAATAAGGCATTCGTAGAGATTCTTATAGTCATTGACATTATCGACTCCCTTTCTTACGTAAGCTATTTTTAACTATTAAAATCATCCTCTTCGTTACTCTTGGCGGACGAATGAAATCCCTGAACATGAGTGATAATCGCGTAATTCGCACTTGACGAGGCTCGGAAGAACGAAACGGTTCTTTTTCTTTTATATATAGTAGACAGAAGTGCATCGTTTAACGCACTAAGGTGTAGTCGAGTATTACAATGGAAAAGAGGAGCGTGAAGATATGCGCCACGTTTAAGCGCATCGAGAGATTGAAGGCGAGGAAAGAAAAAAGAAAGAATGTATGGATCATCGAGGGGGAGCCTTATCTTTCCCTCTAGCTCTCTTCATTTCGAGTGAGAATGAGAGATACGGCGCGCGTTTCGAAGATTGCTGTGCTTTTAATGTCTTTTCTCTCTTGCGGTTTTGATTAGGAGAGCGAGGGTGAGAGAGGAGAGAAAGAGAGCGAAACAGCATTCAAATTCGAGGCGATCCCAGCTACGGATGATGGAAAGAATACAAAGAAAAAGATAGAAGTAGAGAGAGAGAAACAACGAGGGTGATAAGGAAGAGGAGTGCAGGAAAGACAGATAAAATAAGTAGGGAAAAGTGTGCGATAGAAAGTGTGGATAGAAAGGGAAAAAATTATGGAAGCGAAGCGAGTGAATAGTTAATTAAGAGAGTGGCATGCGTTTTACCGTCGATCGATTCATTTGGTGAATTTAATTCGTGTTACGTAATCTTTGAGGACTTTTATGCTGTAAGCTTTCGAGTTCGTTCGCAGACCGAGTTTATTAGTCTTGAAAAATTACCGGGAGTTTCTTAAAGAGCTTATTTTTTCCTTCGGATTTACTCCTGATCTTAAATAATCTTGAGATATAGTAACCGCTTTTATATTCAAATTTATTGTCCATTAAAGTAATACAAAGTTAATTTCATAAAATTTGCAGAAAACATTTTACAACTTAGAAATTTTTTAATTCTACGATACTTGGTTTATGGATTATAAAGAAGATTCGATTAAATTACTTATTCGCTTTTCAAACCGAATGAATTTATCGGGAATGAAATAATTTTTCAGTTCGATAGAAGTCACTGATTTATAAAAGTATTTTTATATAATTGTAATTAAAAATACTCGAGATCAATTTTTTTTATACGTATATACGTACATATAAATTTCGAGAGAAAGAGAACGAGAGATAAAGAAAAAGTCGTAAAAGTAAGAGAATAAGAAATAGAAAAAGGGAAAGATAAAAGAGATAGAATAATAATGAAAAAGAGATAACTTTGAGTAATTGTCGGCTTATGGCTGTAGGATCGTTAAAAGCTGGTTTCTTGACTTGTGGAAAAGCATACGATCAAAATATGAGTATTATTGCCATTCTTATCATTAATCTCTTTTCTTGCTCTGCGCGTTATATCTTATTATACATATTTATTTTAAGTACACAAAACATTATCGAATTTCGCATTTAATATGTAAGCTCGAAAATTGAATCCCAAGTTCTTAATTCGTTTTGATAATTTTTTAATTCGGTTGATAATTCACGAATCGAAAGAAAAAATTTAATAATATATTTAATTATGAAATTAATTAAATTTATTATTCAACTTTAGAATTTTATAATATTATATACAACCTTTTTCAACGTTTTCATCTATATTAAATATTATTTTAATGTATATTAATTATCTGTGGCGCTATAAATTTTAATACATCAGTAGTCTGTATAATATTACTGGGAAATACGTAAGAATTATCAGCGTTCTATAGTACAGAGAAATAAAATATCAAAATTTTCTTTATTTTTTTTAATTAGCACGTATATTCGTACATTGGTGATAATATTAATGAATTTATAACTATTCTTACGGATAAAGTTGAATATGATTCACAGATAAAATTGTGGATTAGGCTTTAACGTATTAAAATTGATTGTACTATCAACCCAATTAAAAATATATTATAAAATAATTAGTACACTAAAAACGATTTACGATTACTTCAAACGCAAGAATAACTTTTTAATTTAGTTTTATCCGTACAAATTTTATTTTTCAAGACATTTTTAATTACATATGTTACCAAAGTATCGATATTACTAGAAAAGGCTTATTAAGCCTAATAATAGAAACCACCAAACATATATACGTTCGTAGAGATTACACTTACGATAAATTGAAAATACATAATTTATTTGTACAAATCTTAATCCATACTACTATTTTTAATAAATGTACACTTATCAAGGAACCCAATACGTTTTTATACACTTACGTATAATGATTAACATTATATTTCCGTGTCTCCGAATATAAGGATTTTTTACTATCAATTTTATTTGTATCAATAGTTATCGGTATTTTTGCTACTAAGTTAATTATTCAAGTAATTTATTTCTAATATTTTTATAAATATATAACAACTTTACTTCCAGAGTAAATATTTATAAACGATTTTTAAGTACAACGATGAAATTATAATTCTTTAAATCAACCTTTTTATTATGTACGTTAAGCCATTTATTTATTCTTTTACGCTTTAAAATATTTCATCGCTTTAATTATTCGAAGAATAAATAATGTGACTCAATAATGATAATCAAAATAATTAGAATATAAATACGCAATCATATTAAATTTTTAATTTCTCGCCAAATCAATAATACCAGGGATTCGACTGTAGATCGAATTATGTTGAATTAGAGTATCGATATTTATTTAAATGAAACGAATTCTAAAATTTAATATTGCCGGAAAGCTAATAAATCCTTCCAATCCCAGCAGCTATAAAATAATAATATATACTTTGCTCGGATATCGTCAAGTATTTAACTTGAATGGCTCTATATTAATCAAATGACGCAGTCCTGCATCGCGCAAACAAACTCGATGCTCCGAAGAGTGAAACGACGCATAAAACTTATTATAAAGCCCATCCTTAATTAGGAATTTGCAAAATATAAAATTTTAGCGATCTCTTAAGAACGAAAGGATAAAAAAAGTTGGGAAAGGCTGACGTCGCTGACTAAAGCGAATCGACCTCGACCGCGACCTCGTCGGTCCGTCGATCCGTCGGTCCGCGAAGGGGAAAGGGGAAAGGGGAAAGAGCCGCAAGATCGAGAAACTGTAAAATTTAGTTTCCGCGTCGTCCACCTCCCCGACCTCCTTGAGTCCGTCAGGCCAAGGATGCTCCGAGTAAGTGGTGGTTTCGCAAGAGGGATGGTCTTGATGCGATTTCACGCTGGATTTGCCTAAGATCTTGGCTAAGGAGCCCCTTTGGTCCCGTCTGCCACGGATGTTCCGATGCTCCTCGTGGATGCTGCGCGTAGTAGATGTTCCTTGTCTTATTATCTTTCTCACTCTCCCCACTCTCTCTCTCTCTCTCACTCCCCTACACTCGGCGAGATTACGACTGCCGCGCTTCTCTTAGCCCCCGGGGCGCCGCGACATTGTAAAATGGAAGAATAATTACGATGGCGCTTGTCGCGGTGGACGGACGCGAAATGAATCGCTTATCTCTCGAGCAAGAATTTGTAAGCTCCGTCACTTTCTGCCGGATTACAATTTTGCACGAGCGTCGCTGCATTTCTCCTTTACGACACGATTCTTTCTCCCAACGATTCATCCGACTTTCTCCTTGGTCGTTTTACTCGTATATTTCTAATTTAATTTCGCGTACAATTTCACGGACTAAGATAATTGTTTACGTTCTTCGATGCGACCGAGTCAACGATGGTTAATTTAATTTTTAAATGAATTATATTTTATGAAAGCTTCTCCTTTCGAATATCGACAACTGATCAGTGTCGAAAAATTATCGCGAATTCTCGCGTTCGATGTAATAATTTTCAATGAATATTCAGTTTCGAAAGATAAATTAAATTATTTATTACATTGCTTGCCTTTAAATTATCGATTAGAATTATCCGTTCTATTATTCTAAAGTTATTTCTAGAAGAATTATTAAGCTAGTGATAAATATTGTCGTAGTTTAATGGCCCTATGAATATGGAAAACGAGATCCGAACTCTCTTTGACGATGCTTACACGTAGATAATCCAAGTTTAAAACTCTAAGTCATTACGAACGTTATTCCCCGCGCGGTACAAGCAAGCCACTCATTTCGAATCTCCCCCTCGATGCAAATAAATCGAAATATAAGTTTCTCCGAGCTTCGAACGACCGCGGCGCTTCCGTTTCTTCTGCATACCGTGGCTCGACTAAATCCTCGTAACGACGTGGTAAATCACACTCGCAATATTCCTTGCTGTCCGAGGAGCCCGGGTAAAAAAGGAGATTCGGAGCGAGGGTGGAAAAAAGTATTTAAGAACGAGGGAAGATCAACGCCCGTAATATTCGGGTACGCGGTACCTGATTTCTGAATTCGCGGATGAGCCGAGCAGCGACCCCCGAAACAACGAGCAAAGAAAACATCTTCTCGCGGAAAAAGAGCAAAAACGGGGAGGAGTTTCGCTCGTCCAGAGATAACGAGAACCGTGGTAGGAGTTACTCCCGGGATGACGTTGTAATCCCAAAGGAAATACTCGCGGCCTTAGCCTCGGGTTAAGCCACAAGGGTTTGCATACAGTCGGCTCTGGTCGTCGGGGAGAGTCTAACTGTCTAATCCGCGATGTGGTCTTACGTATACCGAGACCCGGGTGAACTGACCCCTGCACGTCAGAGCTGACGTAACTCAACGCACGCGACTGTGGCCACGTATTTGTGTCCACGTACTTGTGTCCGCGTACTTGTGTCCACGTACTTGTGTGCACGTATCGCAAATTTGCAGAGCACGTAATCTTTTATTCGCGAGGACCCGCGGGACCTTACGGGACATCCCCGTGGGGTATTCGAATATCTTAGCGAGACGGAAAATCTCCCTTCGCGCGGATCAAAGGAAAAATTCGTTCTTAACGCTAATGTTTTAGATAAATACGCATTTATTTATTTTATTCCAAATACCGATAACTCGGGGGAAACTTCGCGGACAAGGGAACGTAATTTTTCGCGTAAGTTGTGATGTCGTTACGGTGTTATAATCTTCGATATAAAAGCTAACGTAAATATGCGAAGATGTTTGTATAGATTCGCGGGTAAATTAATTTGAAAAGTTATTAATCGAACGTACGAATTAAATAATGCTTTATCCAAATTTAACAAATTATACAAGAAGCTAATTTGGTTACTACTTCTCGATCATATTCGTCGCAAAATTATTTTGGAGGAACAAAATTGGATGGCAGAATATTCACGGTTCACCGAGCTTTTACATTTTTGAACTCGCTTACGCGAGATTTCTGAAATCGATGTAGTTAAAATTTGATGATGCATTAGTTTTTAGTGTGGAAAATATTGAATCCCATCAGTGCTAAAACCGCGCATTGCGATTCGGAATAAAGAGCTGAAAACACATCGTATTTATTAAAATCCATATAAAAATTTAGATCCGTGTATTTGAATCCATTTTATCGTCCATTCTATCGTATTCTATCACCAACTTGCTTGTACACTCTAAAAATTAATATTTTAATACAATCTGTAAGTCTGTTTTATAACCGCTCGCATTAATGCTTTTCGGTAACTGTTTCAAAAAAATTTTTTTTAAAACAATTTTATCGATTGAATAAAATTTGACCATTCGTATTTTATTCGTACGTTTACATTTTTTAAATTTACTTTAATATCGCGAGATTAAGTAGATAGTCTTATAATTATAAATTAACGAGAACAAATAGCGGAATCGGTTAGCGTAAAATCATATTAAAAAACGCGTTTCGACAAAGAAAAGCTCCATCGAAAAATATATTACATTGATATCCAAGCAAAGTTGAGCAATTAATTATTAAATTTTATTACTTCGAAACAACGACGAATCTAGTATTTATATTTTACGCATTATATTCTTAATCCCGATGGAAAATTTATAATGCACGAATAAACAATAGAGATAATCAAGGACCAACAAACTCATTCGGATAAACGATGGATTTTAAACAACGATGGATTATCGGTAGCAACGACCTTTTCAATGCAATATAATCTTAGCGATATTTTTTAAAGACGAGAATAAAATAAATACCGAGGGTCCGCGGCTTGGAAACGTATTTTGGAAACGTAACCGATAGCCTCCGAACCGAAGGACGTTCTTCAAGGATGAAGTCCAAAGTAAGGAAGATAAGGAATACGAAACGAAAAGAGCTCGAAAAAAGGTTCGCACGCGCCACAAATCATTCGGCGACGGTTTTGCACTAACAATAACTCGTTACCGAAAATCCCAAATTAAGCTCCTTAGTCGAGAAATTTACGAGAGATGTTTCCCCTACCCCTCGATCCCCGCACCATGCAGCTCAGTTTGCCCAAGTAATTTTAATGTTCGGGAATCGCAGAGGCCAGACGCGTCGTCTTGGTGCATACGCGCAACTTCACGCATCCGATGAAGGAGTCCTTTTTCGTCCTTGTCGTCTCGCGCTGGGGCTTACACCCTAAGCGTCTTACGGAGAGCGAGTTTTAACCCGTCCTTCTGTCACGGGGGCGTGGCGTACGCGAATCGGGGAAAGTTCGCGAGGGAAAATCGCGCGCGCGGAATTCCGAGCCGCCGCCAACAACTCCCCTTCTTTTTTAATCCAAGGAGGTTAATTGCATGCGCGGATCCTGAGTGGTTCGCGAGGGGTGCGAGGGGGTGGGGGATTCCCTGCCGGGGGGATGCGTATCGGCTCTCACCCGATACCGCGAGAACGGAGTTACTTATCTGCGAATCGGCGCCACTTCCGAGGGCTGCTTTTTCAACACGGGATTACAAATTTCACTTCGTTACTTACTTGGTGCGAGTGCGTACGAACTTCGATTATTTTGCCGAGGTAATTATTTTCTACTTAGTTTCTTCGCGGTTCTTGACAAACTATTATTTTGTCGAAATCGAGTTTATATTGCATCCGTTACGCGGATACAAATTTTCTAAATAAGCTAAAGTACATTCGTTGTGTGAGGAAATACTGGATTTTTGTTAGTAATATGAGAGGAGGAAGTAAATTTTTGAGAGTGTAAATCGACTTTTATTGTGCATTCGATATTTTGTGCAAAATATAAAAATATTTTAGGGAATACGTTGATGCGAGCTTCATTTTTCATTTGTTTTATAATTAAAATATATTTATATATTCAACTTACTAGATGTAAAATTTATACTGCTATTATTTTTCTTTCGTATTTTGCTAACTAATTACAATTCACGTTGAATGAATATAATATAATAATAAATATAATAAATATAATAAATAATTTTTGATTATTTGAATATTAAAAATACTATTTTAAAAATATCTTTTTAAGTAATTAATATAAATTATCTTTTTATAAACCGAATTTGATCGTTTCATTTTATTTAGAAAGTAATTATAAAGATTCACTTTATCGTGAAAAATTATTTTATTCGTACGAATTTGAGACAGATTAAAAAATTAAAAATCATCAGTTATCATTCGACCTATAAATTGAAGAAAAATTTATTTAAAAACTCGATAAGTTAAAAATAATTTATGCAATTTTTTTCTAACAAAAGTATTTTATCTTGGATATCATTTTAACTTTATACGACTAATATTTACCAGGTAAATAATTTTCCTTTCGTTTTCATATTTTGCAATAGTTAAAAATAAAAAATAAGCACACATGCAAACAAGAACGGCAACTAATTCTTTATTTGTTGCACATATAGTAGGGATATAACAGGGATAATAAAACTAATATCAGTTGTCGTGAACGAACTGCTTCCAATTAATCCGTTACACTATATTTTAGCTTCGAACGCAGCTAAAACTTACAGCGCTCTTAATCAATGCGTAAAACGATACTCCAGTTTAAGTACGTCATTATCGAATTATCGGAAGCTCGGTGAAACGTCCATAAAGGTTCAGCCTCGATAAAGTACGTTGTTGATCGGGATAAACGAAGATCCCGAAAGTAACCTCTTCTGGTGAAGAAAACTTGGCTCCGGGCGATCGACACCGAAACTCGCTAAGAGTCTTGCGCGCATAAGCTAACACCGGGATTTGGAGGGTTTCGTCGCGTGGCCGGTGATCTCGTAAGCTCCCGAAGGTTATCTCATTAAGCCTTATCTGAAGCTTTTGCGCTTCCCTCCTGCGTCGCCTCGGGCTTAAATCACACGCGATCCCGCGAAGTCGCACGCGACGTCGTCTTCACGCATACGCGAAGTTAGACCAACTACGCGGGGGGATACGGCCGTATTCGCGTAATTCGATTGTTCGAGCGCGGTTAAGAGAGAAAGAAGGACCGAAGTATCCGGGGACTCGTCGCCTTTCGTGTCCAGCTTCGATTTCCACTGATTCCATTCAGCGTTCAATTCCAAACGCGACTGTATTTTAAAACCAAATAGATTACTTTATCAATTATCGCGCATCGATCCGTTATGGCTAATTTTTAATTAAGGACTTTTACAAGTACGATGTACTAAATTTGGTGTAAGCGACAGAGATCGTTAACTTTGGATACGAAATGGTACGTGCAATTAAAATCACGCGTATTTGTCATTGTAATTCGACTCGGTAATAGGAAACGTGACGCACAAAATATACTCGCTCTAAGAATTAATTTATGATAATAATTGAGAAAAAATTAACGTATCGTTCGCCTTCCAGTATAATATAATTAAATACCACTATTCGCTGATAATGGATCGTTTAATAACAATTATATAAAATGCTTTTTAGCTTTTCGAATCTGTCGCCTTGAAAATTCGTTGCTTATTGTTTGGTTAACGATAATTCTAAATACCTGGTAACTATCTATTCGTTGGTTGAGATAATAGTTGATAGACTCCGAATCCTGTTCGAAGTCACGTATACGCGTGAAATTATTAGTATTCACGCCGATGGATCACCACGGATCGAACGCGAATTAAAAATGCGGTGCGGTTGCGCATCGATCGAGTCCAGCGTCTGGTATCGGTGCATCGTTAACGCCTCGAGATTCAGCTCCCCGCGGTAACGAGGAAAGGAGTTGGCTATGACAGAAATTAAAAAAGGAGGAAGAAAGTTAGGGGGAAAGTGGCGATGAAACGACGCAGAAAGCGCGATAGTCGATGGCTCGGCGGTGGAGGGAGGAGAGGTCACGATAAAAGAAACGAAGTTGGAAAGAGTTTCCAACACCCGGGGCCGTCCCCCTTATCTGCGAGAGGCCGACATCCGCCGGATCAGCCTCAGATACCGCGAACGCCCACGCTTTCCTCGTTCGCGCGCTTAGAGTTAAATTCCTGTGCCGCCTCGAGTGATAATCGTACGGCGCAGTCGACCGATCGTCCGTCGCGAGTGGGATTATTTTTCTTCAATTAGCCGTCCGACCGTCGAGGATTTATTCCCTTGGACCCGACCCTTTCCCCCCCCCCTCCCTTCCTCCCCCACCGGATAACCCATCCACGGGGTGTTTTATCGATTGAGCCGGAGAGAGTAATTACAAAAATAGGGATTCCTTGTATGTGTATCATTGGTATCCGGAGATAATTTAATCAAGGATTTCCGTACACTGAAAAAATTCGTAATACCCGAGATTCTTGTTGGACGATTGTATTTTAAATAGAAAAGCGTTTCCTACGAAACGCTCGATATTTTTTTTACGTACATAATGTTTGTTATCCTTATTTTTAAATAATACGCTTACCACAATGTAAAGTTTAAACTTATGTGTTTTAAGCTACGATTTTGCACTATAAATAATTCCTTCAATTTTCTCTTTTATTATTCTTTATAATTATAAATTATGTAAGAACTTCGGGGTGAAGACATTAAAATTACTTACATTATATCGTGTGTGAATCAACTTAAATAATCAAAAGCCAGTATGAGTCAAGTGTTTCGTTTCTATTTTAAAAATCACGTATTACGAAGTGTAGCAAAGTATTTTGAAAAAAAACACCGATAATTTTTTCTTGTAAATAATTCTAATTCTGTATATCGTAAATTTTTGGATTTTCCATATAACGTTACAAGCTGATATCATTAATAGAGTAAATAGAACAGTATGTATTTATATACGATGAACTTTTGAACACTTGTAAGTTGAGTATGTCTGGAATTTTATTTTTTCGTTTAAGTTCTAGTTAAAAAATAATTATTATTTATAAATTTTTTGTAAAAGTTTCTGTATAAAGATACGTTAATATTTCACAACGTAGATATAAGTTGTACGAATAATTATGTAAAAATTTGAACTAAATGTTTCAGAAATTATTGTGTACATGTTAGATTGATAAAAGAATTACAAAATTTTCGGTTAGTCGACAATGTATGAATTATTTATCTATATTTATGTTATATTTTTCAAAGCAATTTGTACGATAAAATTCATTTCTACTAACCTTCTTCATAATTTTCAAAGTATTTTTGTAACATCTTATAATTTTCTTAATAATTTTTAATTAATATTTACGGACGTTACAAATTATGTGTATTATTATGGTTTCCTTTATCTATGAAAAGAGAAAAGTTTTGTACGATTAAATTTTGTTATATACAATCATTAAACTATAATTAATTTATTAAATTTTGACAAATATTTCTTTTTGCCTACAAATCTTCATTGTATGCGTATTTAGAAGTTATTATAGAGTTTTATGATACAATATCTATAAATATAATCTATAAAGAGTAACTTTATACAGAAGTCACATCGATAAAATCTCATCAAAATAGTATTTTTATTTTATAAAAGCACCTTCACGCATAGGAATTCAATAAATGCTATACGAAGATAATTCAAGAAAATATTAAAAAGAACTTGAACTTGGGTAAACTTCGTAATTAAATATTGTGTGAGTAAAAAATAAAAAATATAATTGAAAGAGTTAAGAAAAAATGAGAAAGAAGATAAGAATAAAAAGATAATTGAAGCATAATTTACAATGAATAAGATAAAAAAAATATTATCATTAAACAATCAATAAAACACACCTAAAATAAAGTATCTAATTCCATAAATACACAAATTTAGACATAACTTAATGATTTAGAAAACAGAGTTAACGATGTTCTATCTATGTATATTTATATAAAGTATTAGCTTCTTTATAGCATACGAGAATAGCTTAAATTTTTTTCACACAAATCTGTAGTAATTGCAACACTAGAAGTTTGTAAATTTAATTATATTGAAATATAATGACTTTATTACCCAATATTTGTTATTACAGATTGGCGATGAAATTTCCCGTTTACCGATTTTAAAGATAGGAAATAGTGGATAAAATATATTTAGAAATTGCAAAATGTCATAAAATAAAAATATTATATTATTTGAAATTGTATTAAAAAAGCTATATAATATTTTTTCTAAAGATTTTTCACCATATTGTGAAATTCAATAATTTTTCTTTTATTCAATGATTATTTTCAAATAAATACAGAGATTTTATAAAATTTTATATGAATAGAAAAATTCTTAAAATCTTTATTTACTAATATTCTTCGATCCTAAAATAATAAATATTAAAAACAAACTAAAGTAATACCTTCAGTTTAAAAAAGGAATAACTAATAATTAATGTAGTTTATAAATCAATGAATTCAAACTTTATCTAAATATACTAATGTATATTTTTTCATTTTATAACAGATTAAAAATGTCGATTTATAAAATAATCGAAAAACTTACATAGATTAAAACCAAATTATATCATTGTATCCGCAATTTTATATTTACTTATTCAGATTTTTTAATAAAATAAATAAATACCAGTTAAAAACTATAGTTATGAATATAAATAGAATGTCTGATATTATACAACCGGGATCAGATTCTTCAAAGATTTATCAATGCCGAATGAAACAATAAAGAAAATTTACGAACGCAAGTCATACTATTAAAAAGTCGATGTAACTTGCAATTCCGATTTGTTTACGTCGAACAAAGCGTTATCCGTGTTAAAATTGAGAAAAATAGTATAACAGCGAAAAGATAGAAGACGAGGATGGCAAGACGGATGATGCGCAAAACGGCTTCGAGAAACGCGATTAGATTCCGAAAGACTAGACTGAGCAGTCTTAGATTACGAGAGACTACGAAGACGAGGAGGAAACCTTACGAACCTAAATCCCTCGCACTCGCCTACATTCCGCGCTTCGTCCTTCTCGGTTTCTTTCCGTCCCTCTCGCTCGTGCGCGCACACACACACACACGTGCATACTCACACTCACTCTCTCTCTCTCTCGCGCTGCCTACATTTCCATCTCTTTTGTTCCAGCAAACAAAACTTGCGATGATAACTCACGCGAGCTTATTCGTTCGACCCTCAGGATGAGTAGAACATTTACGACACTTCTTAAAAGTGGGTTAAGCGTATTTGACAATCCGAATGACTGAGGATTTTTGTGTTAAGCTTTTCAATGTTCTAATTCAACGAGTTTTCGCATTTAAATTTTATAAATCAATGCGAGTAAAAAATATTTAACTTTTGCCGCATAACATGTAATGTAATTAATACTTTGTTTCTCCGACTCGATATTCCAGTTTTTTTATCCAAAAAATTATATAAAACACGCAATTAACGATAAATAACATTAAAATAAATTATAAAACGAATTACAACTCTTCATGTTTCATTTCGCGTATCCGATAGTAATAATAATAATTATAATAATAAAACAATAAATAAAAGAAAACTGTCGAGTCGAAAAGAAAATTTGACTTTAAACCAAGAGTAATATTAATTTATTAAACTTATTGTATTTTTAATAATATTCGATACCATTATGAATAATAAATTGTACGAAGTTTGAAAAAAAATTTAACGAACTCTCCGAGTAGACGACTTAGTTTTTAATTTACGAAAGGGTGTTTTTTATAATTTAAGTTTTGAATTTATCACTGAAAAGTACGAAAAAAGAAAGTCCGAAGTTTAAGTAATGCCATAAGGTTCGCGTAAGTATCAATCTTGAACTGTATCTTTCATTAGTTAGGAGTGAAAGTCGCGATAATGATCGGAAGAAGCGAGAAGGGAAAAAGCAGGGAAAAATAGAGCAAGGTAAAAGAAGGAAGAAGAGGAAGAGAAGGGAAACTCGGTTGGCTCGAAATCGCGGCATTCTCCGGGTGAAAAGCTTATCTTTGGACGGGCAGCGACGCGTCAAAGGCTCGAGAAAACGGCCCGTGACGGTTTTCCGCTGCGTTTCCCATCGCGGCGAACGCGGCGAGTGCGGCCAGAGACGCTGCAGATAGATAACGGAAGTCTGATAGGGAAGCCGAGCGCGTGGCAACACCAGAAATGAGAAATGTCTTTACCCGTCCCTCGTTCCGGATGGGGCTGGAGATTAAAGATTTTCTCGTTCTCTGGTTCGGTTGGCTGGTGTTCATTGGTGTTCATTGGTGTTCATTGGTGTTGGCTGGTGTTCGCTGGTGTTCGCTCGGTGAAAAAACGATGATCGACCTTCCCGACACCCCTCGGGTTGTATTTTCTCTTTCCTCTCTTTCCCTCGGTTCTTAATAAAGTTCGCGCGGAGCTTTCATTGTGTCGTTCCTTTTGCGAGGACTTGACAGCCTTTCACTTTTTCGATAATGGAGCGACTCTTCTTTTCCTGCTCTGCCCCACTTGTCTTTTTCATCGAATCGTGTTAAACCGATTTCGCGATAACTTATCGTTTGAGTTTTGATATATTGGCAGTTATGTTAATTGAAACCTGTTTTTGTATTAAGAAGTGTTACATCTCGAGGAAACTGCGGATATTCCTATATTTATGCTTAAGTTCGTAACATTCAGTTTAAGAGTAATTTATGGATTTAAAATAACTTTATTTCAGATTGATGTATTAATTAACATATTACACGAATGCTCTATATGTTTTTCTATGTAAGGCAATTCATTGCATTTTATTATTTTTGCATCGTTCTTAAACTATAAGGAATACGAATTGGACTCCTCGGTGGATATTTTCTTGAAATAAAATCATAATTATTATTCGATGTTTTCTACGAGAAGGACAAATATTTTGATAAAATTAAGAAATTCGGAGTTATCGTCGATCTGCAAACAAAATTGTTAACGATTGATTCTTTAATTTTTTCGATAATTATACCACCAATTTATAACCGTTTTCTTTAAAAATTATAAATACTAAAAATTTCAGTAACAAATGTATAATTATAAAATTACGGAAATGGTATTTTTCGAAAATTTTTGTAATCGGTTACAATTTATATTTGTTAAATATTATACTTGAAATTGATGAAAAGAAATATAAAATAATAAAGCAGAAATTTAACTTTAATTACTTTTTTCAAAAAACGTTATTTAAAAATTACATAGAATTAAAATCATAATAAAACTAATGTAAAACGATAAATGTAATCTTTTTTATTAAAAATTAATAACATTTCATCTTTTATAATTATTAATAGTCTGGTTTTATTACGTAGAATGCAATAAGATATTGCACAACGCAACATGACTTTATTTATCCAAAATTATTTAAATTTAAAACAAAGTATAAATTTATAATAACGGAAACTAGTAAATACATTTTTTGCATTTAGTATGAAAAGGATTTTCAATAAACCATGAATCGATTAAATTACTTTATCTTAGCGGTATAATTATAATATAACTTAATTAAAACTTATTCCTCTTTGCGATCCACGAGACAAAATACGGAATTTACGATGACGTAGTTCAACAGACTCTGCGAGGATGCGGTTGTCGATATTATTTTACGAATATTAATTATGGTTCGATTAGGTTTACCGTGCACTCGAAAAGTTCGATTACTTTGGAATAATCACCGATAAAATATATTTTTAATAACGGCTAAGGATACGCGATAGAAAATGGTTCGGAAATCATTCGAATCTATTTTTCGAGTAGTCGGTTGAATCATCAAATGTCGCGAGACATAAAAATGCCAATACGGAGGAAAAGAATACCTTGAAAGGAAAACTGTTTACCGCTACTAAGACAGTTGGAGATCTCGCGAGGTAATATCAAGGCTATTGGACGGTCGTCGCTCGTCGCTAAACGCGTCCCGAAAAATCCCATCCCCCAGGGTCGCTCGAGAAGAAGCGTCGACCACGGCTATTGCAGATTCATCAGGGTGTTGGTTAAGCCCGGCGCGGGGCCACCGGTTGGTCCATCGACAGCTAATAACCGTGCGGGTATTAAGCCTCGGCTCCTTCCCTTTAACGTCCACCCGTCTTGCCGGGCCGAGGTGTTAAGTCCAGCCTAAGATGGCCAACAAAGGATTTACCGTGTCCGCGGGCCTCGCGTTATTACGTATTAATGCCTAAACTTCCGTCTAATGCGGCGCTTGACCACCGACCAGCCGCGTGCCAACCCCACCCGTAATCCCCGGCTCCGTACTTTAGTTTTCATTAGAGGCTGCGTGGACCGGCTTCTCTTTGTACCGGCTCCGGTCGGGGCTCACCCGAGCATCCCGAGCGCACCCGGCCAATTTAATCGAGACCCGATGCCGCGGTTCGCGTGTGTAATTTGTAAACAGACTCCGTCTTTTCCAACCTTGCGTAGCTCTTCGTTCTTTGGCGCCCGAACGCTTTCCAAGTATCTTTTCACGCGCTTACGTCAATTAGACGAGATTCGATCAGATTCGATCCGATTCGATCCGATTCGATCCGATTCGATCCGATTCGATCCAATTTCCGTTATTTCCTGTCCTTCTTTTCGGTGCATTTCCAGATACTCGATTGGACTTTGCGATGCCGTGGCAACAACTCGAGCCGCTCGAATAATTTTGACGAATTCCCGAGCATCGATTAATTTACCGGAAAAGGCTAAGCAGTCGCTTTCGACGGAAAGCAAAACCGCGAAACCCGATTCTCCCCGCGGCAACGATCGCGGACGGCCCGACGAAAGAAAAACAACGGAGAAAAGTCTTAGCCTTAGCCTCTTAAAATCCTACTCGCAAATTCGCGACCATCGATTCGCGGTGCATTACATCCGGGTAAGGCGCTTTGGCCGCGAGCCGCCCTTTGACGTGGCCTGAATGCCGCGAATCCGGTCGCCTCCTCTTCAGATACACTCGTATCCGTCTCCCCGAGGAGTTTCGGCAGGGCGGAGAGCGGAGGGAGGCCGTGGGATTACAGCTCCGGAGTGGGATACAGAAGGCACGGAGGACTTAAGTCAGGGTTAAACGAGGATCGTCTCCATTGTGTCGCGAAATGCCGAGGCCTATTGTCTCGCGGGGATAGACGAGTGGATCTGCATATGCTTAACGCGCAAGGGTTATACTTGTCTAGCCCTTTCCTCCTCCCCCCCCCTCCCCCCGCCCCAACCCCACGGGCCGATACCGCCTGTCTCGGCCTTTCAATCGCGCACCCGAGAAATTCGTACGGATTCCATTGGATCGACGCGACGCTTCCTTTATTATTCATAGCTTCGTCTTTTCAACGCTGAGCGACGAGAGTAAACTTATTCTCGGAGTCTTTATTCAATTTTTTTAAGATGTATTACGAACGCTCGGTGTATTCTTCTTATTCAAGGCTATTGGAATAGCTTGGACCAGTCGTCGTTTTAAGAATGAATAACGCGAGCGTCGTAACGCGTGTAAACGTGGACGAGCGAAAGATGTTTTATTTTAACGTTTGTATCGTTCGTTCGTACTTTGACTTCATTTTTTTTTTCACCTTGAACCAAATTTAAATAATTGCTTAAACCATTTGAATAACTATCGATTAAGTTGCTGTTGCGAATGGAATAAAGACATTGTTTCTAACGTTCGTTATTCGTTATTTCGTTATTGCAGGTAAAAGTCTTCCAGTCCATTGCGTCGTCGAGGCGATTCACAGTATCGTCGAGACGCGATCGAACAGCGCTCGAGAAAACTGGCGGAGACCGCACATAGAAATGGACACGTACGTCTTCATTCCGGCAAATATGCCCTTTCAGGTAGATCGATCGCTATTATCCTGTTAACATTTTCAGCGAATTCTGATGCATTACATAACAAAAACGATTTATCGCGATATAACAAAATTCGATTATAAATTTTAAATTAATGTACATTATTGTACATTCTGGTTATAATAATATATAAAATACCGAAATGAATAAGATTTAAAAATTGAATATGAAGTTAATTTATTTGTAATAAAAGAAATACGTTCTGGATCAATATGCTTAAAAATTTGTACATGAATGTTTATTGATTGAAACCGGTATATTCTACTATTCAAGTACGTGATTCTTATACGTCACTGTTAATTAAAAAAGAATATCTATGTTCGAATCGCGTTTAATATTATTAATATTAATTTTTTCATTTCTTTAATTATCAAATAAATCGCATAAAAATATAAAAAGCGGATTAAAATATAGATAATTATTAGGAGGAGGATAAGGAGTTAAATAAAATTTAAGGTTAAATTAATATATTATTTTAAAATTTTATTTTTTCAATGGTAAAATTTGACTTCTGGATCAAAGTCTTCTAAAATACACAAAAATGAAATAATTTAATAAGCCTCGATGAAGTTTCGCTTAAGGAACGAAGGTAAAAAATTCTTCATAAGATTATGAAATACGTTGGAATTTTATAAAATAAAAAAATCTCTTTGTAACGAAAATAGTGGTCGGATAAGAGTTTAGAAATACTTAAAAGTCAAGTATTAAGAAATTGCGAATTTTAGATCTATAATACATATTTTATATATAATTTTACAATGGAAAATTTATAAAATTAATTTTTTATTTCCAAAAACAGCATTATTTTGAGACAGTTTACTTTACTCGCTAGTATTATATCGTTTTTATATCTAATTCTTCGACTCCTTTACATATTAAAAATTTTAATAATAACGGGTTACGAATACGAAATTTTTTTCCCAGTCGATAACTATAATTTTAGATTTGAAATGATAAATGTAATACTCGCAAATTTTGTAACGAAAATAACATAAAATAAAATAAAAGTCCAATTTAATGGAGCAGTTGGGCATTTCCACAGGATCTGGTTGGCGAGGCTTTGATGCGCCTGAGTTACTCGAGCGATTTGATCCTGAGCGCGCGAGGCTGCATAGTCATCAGAAATTGGAAGCCCCTACCGACGGAGAAGGTGGCGGACGGTCCGCTGCTCACCGTCGGCGATATCCTTGCCGAGCTTATCAACCTCGCCACCCTCAAGATCCAGGTGTACAGGTCGAGACCGCCGCCTCCGACTCCCGCGGCCGAAGTCCGTGATAAACTATTGAGGCTACTTCTGTTGCGTAGCCACGCGGTCCTCATTGCTGCTGGCTGTCCCCTCGACGAGGTACGTTCGACGACAATAAGTCCGCGTTCGGCCAGGGCGGATAAGACGCTAAGACGCTGACCCTCCGATATACCAATATACCGAGGGTCTTGTAATTCCAATTTAGAACCCATTAAATAGGGTAAAAACGAAATGGGTAAGATTAAGGAACGTTGGGGAGTTTCGGAAACCCATTTTAATGGAAGATTGAATATTCGGATTTTTTATTCAAATTTTAATGGATGCGATGAAAGTATAACCGTTCGAGCGATACCATTTTCAATTTTATAACTCCAATAATATAAACGATCCGTAATTTTTAAATTTCGATAAGTCATCTAATTTTACGCACTTGAAACGTTGATAATCTTCAAAACTGCCTGATTTCATAATCCGTAGTTTAAAAAGTGAGTTTTCAATATTTAACGAACGGATCAAGTTTTAACGGAGCTTCAAACTATGTAAAAACTTTTATTTTAAAGCTAATTAATTTAATGCCTTTTACAACGAGGTTATTATTATATAAAGATACAATTACATACTTATAATTTATAATTATTAATTCTTATTCATCTTTTATGTTTATTTTTTAACCTTTTTCTGGATTTTAAAGATAATTATTGCTTTGCCACATCGATAATTTAATAAATTATTACATTCCCATCGGCGATACTTGTTCAACGTACCAAATGCTTTTATTATAAATAATAATTTCCTTGGAATAGTGTATATTTGTATAAATATCTTTAGACTGTGTTTAAAAGCGCGTTTCTTAGACAAATAATAAAAAAGGAAGGATGAAAGTTCTGGTATCTATTATTGGTGGAACCAAATGAAAATCAGTGGAGAAGAAGCTGCCTACATAATATGGATCACTCCAAAAAACACGAGCTTTAATCTCAAAAAATACAACGTCATCGGTCGCACAAGATAGAGTAAGATAAACCCCTAACGGAGGAGCAAGTGACTGTATATAAGACGACCACTTAAAAATGTATAAAATGTAAATCTAGCCAGAGAGTGTTTGTCGCCGAGACACCTAATCTCATTAAGAAGTCCTCCGACTCCATCCACTTTGTAGACTCGCTCTTACAATCTCTACTCTCTCGCTCATACTCTCTCTCTCTCTCTCTCTCTCTCTCGCTCTCTCGCTTTCTCATTCCCTGTCTATCTCTTTGCATGATACCGAACCCGCGACCCGGTGCCTAATCTTTGCCGGAAACGGAAACTCGTGCGCTCATTCGCGGTTTCCTGATCCCTGCCTTAAATATACGTAAATACCGCCACTCTATTTTTCTCTCTCGCTCCCGCTCTTTAGTTCCTTTCATTCTTTTGCGTATTTACCACCACAGGAATGCCGTGTATTTTCGAAGCGTACGATAATTTACTTTCGATAACTAACAGCGACATTGATATGATTTAATTTTGATTTAATCACGTACCTTTTATAGTTTAATAGGTAAATAAATCAGAGATAGCGTTTTATAAAAACCGTTAGTATTTCAAATAATATGATCATAAATACAAAAATCTTTACTCGAAAGATTAGTTTTAAAAATCTCATTCAAGGATTACAAAAGACTTACATAAAAAGTAAATCTTGATACGCCTTGTAAAACACGAAAGATAAGACAATAGTATTTAAGTATCATCGAAAATATTTCTCGTATTACGCAGGTAACATAAATTTGAACATTATTTACGCAAGATCTGACGTTTCTACCGTCAATATATACGATATACCATTTCTGAAAAGATATAATTTATGCACAGATAATTCGTATAAAAATAATTTAATTAATTCGATAATTAATTAAAATTTGATTATAAAAAATATCGATAAAAATTTACAAGTAAGAATTTACGTGTAAGAATGGAATAAAAACGTTTATTGGTTCGTCTCGCGGTAACGAAGGTTTATGAAAAAAAATTGAATTTTTATAAAAATATGAATAAACCAATACAATTTCGTCGTATTTAAAATTTGCAAAAAAATCCAATTCGAAATCGTCACGCCTTCGCTGTAAATTTGAAAGAATCGATTTCCAAAGCTAACGTTAAACAAGTAAGTCAAGATCCCAAAAGACTTTGACGCCACTGCCGACGCGAGAGTTAGAGGATGGTAGAAGCTTTCGAGGTATCGGCAGTTAAAGTCAGATCTTGTCGAAGTTTAGAATCCTAAGAGCTAAGAGATACTCGAGAGAGATGTCAGCGACGCGAAGATGTTAATGCAAAAGAAGGGGATAGAGTAAAAGAGTGGGAAGGAGAAAGGGAGGGAGAGAGAGATCGAAAGATCCTATAGCCAAGGAACATCACATGATGGGATTACCCTTTACCGAACCAAATTCGCAGTCTTCATCAAAAGCCTCTGCCAATGTGACGATATCAGCTAGCTCCGAGGCGGTACCACCCCACGGGCATTATCTAAGTGCACTCTCTTTGAAGATCCACGTCGAACTTTAATACTCTTCACCGTTGGTCTATGATTACCAATTTTCTCCAGGCCTCTCTTTCTGCACCTCGAGCTACTTTCCTGCGTAAAGAGGCGTACGAACATTCGGTTTACTCTTAAGTGGCCGCGAATTTCGGTTGGTAATGCGCTTCACCCGTGCAGAGCTTATCAAAAATAATAATTTATTTCTTAGGTTCGGTTAAGATAAAATTTACAACATCTTCGGCCTCGTGGACCTTCAAGTTTATTAAATTCGTTAATAAAATTCAAAAAATTCGTTTAACGCGAGTTAATTTTTAAAGACTCGAAAATCCTTCGATCTTGGTATTCATTTCCTAAAATTATATGTTAATCTTATTTTTATATGCGTAAATTAGTTTTGAAAATATATTCATTTATGAAGTTTCAATTGTCTTTCGAGTATATTTACTTAAATTAATTATTACCTTGTACCTAAATTTTATTCGTAGCTGTATAAACAAAATTGATGAGAACTATTCCATAAAAAGAAAAATGAATCGAGCATAAAGTATTAAATTAATTTTAAAAAACTAAGTCTTCGTTAAACGTAGCTTTTGGTTTATACGATTACAAGGAATTAACGGTAATTTATTATATCTGATTCTTTAATTTAACGTATAATAAGGCTCGGTTGATTATTTTTGATGAATCATACCAAATACATACACAGAGACGATTAAAAAATAAACGATACTCATAAATTAAGTATTTGATACATTTCCTGAAAAATTACGTCTGCGCGTACATCTAATGTCAGATAAGAAAAGACAAAACTATCATCGGTCTCGAGAAGCACACATATAATTCACCATTTATTTAAGAGCTGCATGTATCGAAGAGTCACGTATTAAATCGAAGGCTAAGCTATTGTACGATCATCCCGATAAACCAGCTCAACTGATAGAGCGCTTGTCAGGTAAAAAATGGCAACAGTTACGCTCGGTATAATAACGAAAATGCCGGTGTTTTTCCTCGAGCGCCGAAGATTTCTCCCGCACAGGATTTGGAGCCGATTGATTTACAGTAATAACCCGCATAAATACCTGTAAATCAGGTTTACGACAAGCGCACAAGATAAGCCACACACAACTCGAGTGCGACTCCGTTATTCCCTCCCTCGCGTTCGGTCGCAACTACTATTTGCCCAATGATCTTCGAGCCGTTCGCGCATCTCGCGTTCCAAACACTGATGTCATTCGCGCGGACAGCGGCGATGCGTAACCCGACGTCGAGCGAGTGATTAAGCGGAGGGCCGTAAAACCGTAAAAGTTCGGGGACGCGGGAGATGGTGGAGGATGGAGGAAGATGGAGGAAGATGGAGGAAGATGGAGCCAAGCTACCGCTCGATCCACAGATTACCTCGTTAAATGCCGTCGCGTCTGATCCCCTCGACGCCGTCTCCGAGGCGGCCGACTCGCTGTTTGTTCTTGTAAATCAACGAGCGATAAGACACGCGCTGCCTTATTCTTCATCGCCGTCCTCCCCTTCCTCGCTGCCCCCTTCCTCGCAAGGGTGAAAACTTTTCCGTAATCCCGGGTAGGTGAGCTCCGCTCTCCGAAACGTCGAGCGAAACGTCGAGCGAAACGTCGACGTCCTCCTCGTTATGCGCGGTCGAAGTCCCCAGGTTGCACATTCCGATTACCAAGACGACGCTTACACCTGAATCCAAAGAATTTCATTTATTTAAATATTGGCGAGATCAGTTGTGTTGTATTACGATAATGAAGATAAGACCATCGAGTGATGCTGTTTGAGCAGAGCTGTACTTTTATTGCTTGATAAGTGTAGATTTGAAATTAAGCTCTTTTGCTTCGATCAAATCTAAGTATGTACATAATCGTTTTTTATAATGTCTCGTAAATTATTGCTTCGTACAATATTAAATTTAGCTTCTTTGTTACAATCGAATTTAATGTGTATAGAAGTCTACATAGTCGACAAAACTTTTGTTTTCACTTTGACGAGAAAGAAATATGACGTTATCTATAGGTACATAGGTAACCGCACTTGATATATTTATGCATAAATTCTTTGTCTCGAAAGATTAATGATCCGCGTATAAAAATTTAATCTGACAGAAGTTTGACTTCTTAAATCTGGGGAAGTTTCGCAAAACTTTTAACGCGGCTATTTTGGAAAAAATTTTATCTGAATCGTTGACTGGAAATATCGTGCAACTGTAATCAATCGTAATCTTATTTATAGATAATTTTGTATACATATTAAAAATTATACATCAAACGATTTAGTATGTGCTTCTGTCTGATAAAATTCTATGATTAATTATACAAATCCACAAAATGTTCGTTAGCTTTTTGAATTAGTATTTTTTTGTGTATTTTTCTGCTTTAAATGCAAACATTATCAAGAATTTACGCACTACTATTTTTTAAGATAGATAGATGTATATTAAATAATTATAAACGCTATTATTTCCTTACAAAATTCAATTGCATTTCGATTAATTTAACTTAACGTGTACTTTAATATTTCAGAATATTAAATGTGGTCCAATTATATTTTAGGTTTTTAATCAATATATCTAAAAATTTTAACAATTAATCTTATTGAAATAAATTACAATTTTATTATGCAATGTAATTATTATGCAATAATGTTTAATCTTTATATCTTATAATATATATTATACAATAAAAAATATTTGCGTTAAAGCTAAATATATCTTATAAAAATAATGTTGTTGTTATTTCTAAATTTGAACATATTTTATGATACCAGAAGTAAGTTTTATTTAGATCCACTTATAAAAATGAATAAAAAGTTTTTTTTCTTAAGGAAATCTAAATTATTTTATAGTTAAGTAGCTGCATAAATATTTATTCAATATAAAAAACACAAATAGAAAATTTAATAGATTTTAAAGAAACCTTATTAATATGTATTATCAGTTTTATCAATATTAGTAAAAATTTACTGGGCCAATAGTAAACTTTTAGTAAAATATTATTTACAAAATTTTTTTGTTTAATGAAAGCTTGTTTCAAGGTAATAATAATTATAACTAAATTTTCGAGACATTTGCTATAAATTTTAAGAATAAATAAAACCTATTTCAAAGTGTAAATGTGTACATTATATCCCGATTAAAATTTTAATTTTTGACTTAAATCACATTATTAACTGAATTATGTAATTTTTATATATTTCCAAAGTAATATTTAATATTTGTAATCCTCAAAAATATTTTTAATATTCATACCATAATATTAAAGCGTATTCTGATAAAAAAGGTTTTCAAATAAAGATTTTAAATATTCCTTCGCTGCTTGTCAATATACTTCATATATTTGTCCATTCATAAAAAAACCATTAAGTACAGAAAATTTTTGTAATATTCAATGTTATTCGATACTTTTAAAAAATTATTATTTCGCAATTAAATAATAGAAAATAACTATTTTATATTTCAATATCTTCTCAAGTATTCCGTGTAAATGAATTTTTAATAAATAAACGAGTAAACTTTCATTTTTACATTGAAATTTAAAAATTAAATAATATTATCCAATATCGAATACAACTTAATGTAACCCCAATGAATATTCTCCCGTCATATCGAGTAAATTGGGATTACGTAAATGATTAAAAATCAAAATATTTATTAGAGTAAAATTTAATTTTTTCAAAAAGATTTTATTTACATATAAAGTCTGTTATTTGATAATTGACAATAAATATAATAAACTATAATTGATAAAAGATTACATAAATGCCTGACCATATCAAAATGCTTCTACTGTGTTTATCTAAATATACCATTCGTTTAGATTCATTTTAGATTCAATTTTTTTCTCGTTGAAGGATATATTTTATCCTCTAAATAACATTGCAGTTTTTACGAATTAGATCGATCGGACGAAAAAGAAAATAGTTTCGCAAGTTCACATGTTTGGCTCGAATACCTTACACAAATGAAAAAATAATCTCTATAAAACTTTGCGAGACTCGATCCCATTCCTCGTTAAAATAATCCCAGATCGGGCCGTTAATTACATGGAGATGTTCTCGCGTTCGCAGCCGACCCTTTCGTCGCTTTGCCGCGGAGGCAACGACTTGACCGAGGAAACCCAACGCAACTTCGAGTCCTGGCTTCAACAGCAACACCTGGGCCTGGGTCTGAACCCGTTGCTCCAACCAAGCGCGAACCATCACCACCGCAGTCAGTCCCCGCAGGCGGCGGAGGTTAGTTCAGGCCCCGGAAGCGTAACCCCGGCCGGACTCGGGCATCATCATCCAGCCCATCATCCGGGACTCTTGCCCTTCTCCCACAAGTCCCGTATGCGCACGAGCTTCGACCCGGAGCTCGAACTCCCGCGTCTCCAGCGCTGGTTCGGCGAGAATCAGCATCCGACGCGGCAGCAGATCCAGCACTACGTGAACGAGCTCAACGGCCTCGAGTCGAGACGCGACCGTAAACCGCTTCACGTTAACAACGTCGTCTACTGGTTCAAGAACGCGAGGGCCGCGCAGAAGAGGGCGGAGACTCGGGGAGTCAACGGGTACAGTCCACCGGGTCTCAGTCCTCGCGGCGCCAGTAACGTCAGCGAGGATTGCAGCGACGAGGAGGACGACTCCAGATTACAGGTCAGTGATATATCGCCGTTGCTGCCGAGACTGCATTTAATTAACATTATAAATAACATTATAAATAGGAGAAAGCGCGGGTATGATTTCGAATTTGTTTCTTTGTGCGGTTTAAATCGTTCTTCAAATAACGCAACTTTAATGATGAATGTGCTTCTGAATCTTTTGAATCTGAATTTTATAGTTTGTAGTTTTACTCGAAAACTGCGTAATTCCATTGGAATTCAAAAAACGTTTTAAATCTTCTAAAGCTTCGTTCGTATGGGTAAGCCTTTAAGATTATAAATGTGATTGTTGAAATGACAGTGAAGTTTAAAGAAGATCAACGTGTTTAAATATAAAAAGTTTAAAAGATTAATGTAGTAGAAAATACAAAGTATTTTTTTATGTCAATTTTTAATTCATAATTTAAACAAGTTCTTTAGAAAAAAGTCACGTTGTCAAAATGTATAATCTTTGATTCTCGTTAATAATATGATAATATAAAATAATTTAAATAATAATATAATTCTTTCTATTTTATTAAATATTTAATTACAAAGATTCGATTAGAGTTTACATTTCAAATATAAATAGTAATTAAAGAAATATAAATCAACGAAGTTTTGCAGTGATTCGTTTGAAGCTACTTTTACCGATTCAATGAAACGAATGAAGTTTTTTAAACGTTACATTTATATATATAAAAGTAAATTTAGACTTATCAAAAGGAAAGTCACGTAAATCTTTTAAAATTTACATTTTAACAAATATTCGGATATAATCTTCAGACATAATATAAAGACTCATAGATACTTAAAAATGAATTGTGTTATTACACAACTGCTAACAAAGTAAAATTTATAAAATATTATTTAATTCGTGTTTGTACATTGTAAGTCATCCTTTAAACGGATATTGTATACACTGTAAAGTAATTAAAAAAAATTTCAATACTACGTTACTTCAATTTAGCTATCAAATTTCTATTTTAATTTACCATTGTTATAAAAACAAAAGAAAACTATATTATTAAAAATTTCGTAAATTATTTAGTGAAAATATTTATAACGATGTTTTATTTGATACATCGTTTATAACTTTCGTGTCTCAAATTGCGATTGATTAAATATTAATATTTTTTTTATCGTTTTTATCTTAAATATCATTTCGTATCATTTATTTACGAAAATACAAAATTATAATAATGTAAATAGTAAATTATTATGTATTATTATTGAAATAATTCACTATTTTCATTATAAAGTCGCACATTGTTTATATAAAATAATATTATGTATAATAAAAAACTTTGAATTTAATAGAATATTTCAATAAGGAATATAATGTACAGAATAATTCAATTCATTTTTACGTACACATATTTTAAAGAATTATGACATTTCTACTCTAAATATTCCATGGGTAAAATGCAATTTTAGATTATATAAATAAAATTAGAATTTTGAAGATCCGATTATATTAAATAGCTTATAATAAGATTATAAATATATATCTCACTTAAATTAAAACCGCAGGATCAAGAAAAAAGATGCTCGATAAAAAGTTCTTAAACGTAAACTTAAAAATTTTTTATGAAAATTGTTCTTTCTTCAAAGCCAACAAAGAATCGCAAATTACTCGTAGAAAATTAATAGCTAATGGTTTAATCAATATATTAATAATCGTACCATATATTTAGCATAGTTTAAGGAATCGGATCGTTACATGCAATTATTGTTTTAAACTTAATAAGTGAATTAAAAAAACAAAAAGATGAAAATGTAAAGTAAAGTAAAATACATATTTGGACTATCTTATGTAATTGTATTTACATTCAAAAGCAAACGTTCGAGTCTAAAAATATCAGCATTAAATATTTCATAATCGACTATTCACGTAGAAGGTCTTACCAATATCAACCTTCGTTCATTACTTTAATAATTTTCATTAAAATAAAAATATACGGCAAATAATATAAATAATCTCAAACAAAAATAACGATAAGAAACTGTAGGATTTCATCCACGCAATATTTTTTGAATTAAATCTTTTTGCATCGTAATCATAATTCGAAAATATTTCACTATTCGTGAATTTATTGTGATCCATTTGAATTTGCTAAGAGTTGCACAATGCAAACAAAATTTTTGCTCGGTATCTTAAACCTTTATAATTTATTATCATATTTATCGGAATTATAGTAACTGCGTAATGCTCTTGACATACTTTTCCAAGTTCCATAAAAAATGTCGCACGAAAATTGTAGTGCGCTACCTTTATCCACTCAGTGATCCACTCAGTGATCCACTCAGTGATCCACTCAGTGATCCACTCTGTGATCCACTCTGTGATCCACCTCTCCGATCCACCTCTCCGATCCATCTCTCGTTACATCCCGACTCCGTGAATCTCCGACGAGACTCTCCGTCTAACGCACACTCGAAACTCTTTCGCAGTCGACGTCGCCGTCGCCGTGTCCACCGGCGAGCCCACCGGTAGGTCCCCTGTCCCTGACGACGCGTCCGGAGGACCAGCACCAGCAGCAGCAGCAGCAACAGCAGCAGCAACAGCAACAGCAACAGCAAGGTCAACCGCCCTCGGCCTCCCTCAAACAAGAGGAGGTGGCGCGGGCCGTATCCTCGGGCTCGGAGGACGACGAGGCGAGCCCTCCGGGACCGCTGCCCGGGTTCTCCCTCGTACCCAGCCCCATGTTCAGCCACAGCGTGATGTACATGTCGCACTACCTCTCCCCCCGTGGACCCGCTGGCTGCCCCACCAGTATGCTCGACGAGAGGAGGAAGCGCAACAGGACCTTCATCGATCCCGTCACCGAGGTTCCCAGGCTCGAGACCTGGTTCACGCATAACACGCATCCCAGCCACGCGGTATGTATTTATTCTCTTCGGGAAGTCTTCGGGGAGTCTTCGGGGAGTTCGACATCCCTGCCAGATCGAAACTAGATTTGGACTCGATTACGATCGTTACGGTGAAATTCCGTCCAAGGTTCGCTTTGGAGCTGAGGCTTCGATTTTAAACTAAAAGGCTATTCGATACCGCGTGTACGTCGATTTGTTAACAATTTCAAATATAACTTTCATTGTTTTATAACGTTCGGACGAATGAAAATTATTACAGATGATTCGTTGGAGCTTCGAGCTTTTATGTAATTAATCGAGTTAACCGAAGCATCGTAAAAGTTTTAGTGTATACCGACGTTAAATTTTTCAAAAAGTATTCGCGAATTCCTTTTCGTTGATCGATCACCTGAAAATTCCAAAATTCCATCGATTCGACCAAAGGTTATTTTACGAAATTTGTCATTTAAATTATCGTAAATTGAAAGTTGGGAATACAAAGAACAAACATTTCTAATACGTTTTTCTAATACGTTTTTAATCTATTCGGATCGAGTTAAATCTATTAATTTTAGATGTATCGAAGCGAACGTAATGTTTGTAATCTCTCTCAAGTATAACAAGTATAAAAAAAGAATGATTAGCTTTCGAGACGTATTGAAGAAAAAATCGAATTCGCGATGAAAGATATCGCGAACCCCAAAAGCTTTCATCGGACTCTGACTCTGGACGGTTCTTTTACAGCTGATACTGAAATACACGGAGGAGCTGAACCGTATGCCGTACAGGCAGAAATTCCCGCGGCTCGAACCCAAGAACGTGCAGTTTTGGTTCAAAAACCGCAGGGCCAAGTGCAAGCGGCTCAAAATGGCTCTGTTCGACGGGGAATCACCCCAAGCCCATCCTTATCACGCGGAGTAGCCGCGTCTGTACATTCGCCGGGAGGCCCTCGACTCCACCCGCGACGCCCGAACCAAGCCGAGGGCGACTCTCGCGGGCCGAGCTCGAGAAGAATAACGAAATACTCAATTACGCGTATACTTATACGCATGGACGGAGGCGCGTCGAACAATCGGCGCGTCCTTTCCGTGGGGCTTTTGCGATAAAGGTGCAACCTTTGCTGTAATTACAAGAATTCGTAACGAGTAATATAATTGTCATAATAAATGTAAATAATGATACCAATTATTAATTATTATTATTATTATTATTATTATTATTATTATTATTATTATTATTATTATTAATTATTAATTATTATTATTATCATGATGATCTCGAATAAAGTATAAACCATGCTTACTTCGTTCAATGTCTCGTTCTTATTTCCGACCCAACGCTTTACGGAACGAGTCAACTCTACTCTCACGTTTACCCCGTCGGAAGAAAGTTCGCGAGGAAGGTGAGTATTCAACCTTTAAATAGGACAGTCCTGGTTCGGATAGCTTTTATCGTACCTATTTTCCGAATAGAGCGCGAAGGCGCAACCGTCGACGAAGCCTATCCAATATTATTTTTGAGAGGAACGAAGTTTGCTGGGAAATGTGATTCGCGATGTTATTCGCGAGCTCTCGAACTCGACGCTCTCGGGTCTTGGAATAAACTCGCTGGACAGACGAAACGGCAGACGTCCGACCTCGAGAACGTCTCCCGGAGGATCCGAGCAACTCCGCTGACCCGCCCGCGAACCGCGCGCCGGAAAAAATGAGCCGCGCTCCGGGAGACGAGCCGATCGCGATAACGTCATCCCGGGTACAATGGGCGCGCAATCTCTCGTCGGCAGATAAGGCGGGGAGTCGGCGACAGCTGTCAGCGACGACGACGACGACGGCGACCGCCGACAATAGTCGCGCCCGATCTATTTTACGCTGGGAAATCAAAAGCCCGCCAATCGCGAAAGCCGGAACATTAGATTCACCCGGACAATTGTTCCTCGCTCTCGACTCGCGTTCGCTCTTTACAACGGTTACTTGCAAGAGCCATCCGAACGTTGGAGCACTCGAGTTCGATACTCGTCTTCGACGCGGTCCTTGGATGCGTTCGAATATTAATCTCGTTAGATAAAGGTACAATGCTGCGCTTTGCCGTATTCGGAGCGTTGTAGTTTCATAGTCGGGATACGAGGTTGAAATTTCACGGATACGTTCATCGAATGTTTGGATAGTTACTTCCGAATAGTCCTTGTTTTCGAATACTCGTAGAAACTTTTAAGCAAGAACGAAATGTATAAATAAATAACGCTTCGATAACTCCACTCGTGGCAAAAGTTACCGCGATATCGTTTCGTTGAAATATACGACTTACCGACGATTGGGTAAACGCTGCGCTCGATGAAACCATTGGAAGAAGATATAATGGAAAGATCGATTAAAGCGAAAGGTGAAACTACATGGTTAAAGTGGTTAAACAGGCTTAAGATTCGCGTGATTAATGGAGTGATTAATGGAAAATTATTTCCATCTCGTTAAAAATGCAAGTTCGGCGAAATAAATCCATAAAAGAAAATAATATAGAAGCGTAAGCCAATATCTCTCTGATCTGGGTTGGTAAGATTAGTTGGAGTCCTAAAGCGCCGCCTGCTACTTTACTTTCTTGTTTCGCGATCTCTCGGCGGGATAATAAAGTAAAAATACATCTATAAGGACGTCTCTAAGGACGGAGGAGGAGGAGCGGAGGAGCGGAGGAGCGGAGGAGCGAACCAAGACGGATAAAAGGCCGAGGAGGGAGGAACAAGGAGACGAGTATACGCGTGCGCACGCGAGATTTTCAATTTAGCCGAAAGATGAAAAAGCAGCGTAGGTGGGAGCGCGGGAAGTGGGAACGAGGACCGGAAGAAAAGAGGGCCAGGTAGGGACTTTCTGGGATTTAATGAGGATAGGCGGATTTGTCCAATTAAAACGTCTTACAAGGATCCATATTCCTCGCCTGCCTTTTCGCGTTCGCAAAACATTCGAGTCCTCTCTTACGCAACAGCCTCACTTTGCTCCGACTCTTCGCCTAATACCGAGTCGCGGTCCCTTCTTATCCTACCAACTACCTACGTAATACCTTGCGCGGCTTTCATCCTTATCATTGTTATGCTCTCGGATGTTTGCGCGCTCGTGCTTTCGGAGAATATAACTTGCGCTTTCTCTCTTTCGACGAGCCGCCTCCTATATCTCGAGAGATCGAGAGCAAAACTCGTATTTTTGCCTTTTTACATGTTTACGAAGAATTAAGACTCGTGATGTTGCACCTTCTCTTATCATTTTTAATTACCCAGATGACTATTTCGATGCGTTCGGGAACGTCGGAGAGCGATAAATAGAGGTTGTGCAGGAGGGAATTGAGTACGTTCTATTCTCTAGGAGCGAGTTCTAAACATAAATGTGAATTGTGAAACATAAATCGAACAAATATAATTTTTAAAGTAACAACTGTAAAAATTCTAAGATCTTAAATACTTGTAATTAAAAAATTAAGAAATTATTTACAAAATTTAATGTTTTCATGCATATATATGTCTGTGTGTATTTATTTATTTATTTATTTATTTATTTTATTTATTTCGAATAAAATTTTTTAAGGCTACAAATTATGAAATTTTATTATCTTTTCGCGATAATTTATTTTAATAATAAGTATATGTAAATAGAACCCATCTTTTTTTATAACGGAAATATACACTTAAATAAAATTATGTAGTTTATTAGAAAAAAAATTTTTGTTTTAATATTTTTGATATATTTTATATTTAAAGATGTGAGCAAACATCGATTAAAATTAATTAAAACTGTCGTTTTAATAACTATTAAGCATTAAAGTTTATTTAAATACATAAAAAAAATTGTTTAAAATATCATAATTTGAAAATTGTCTATAATTTCTAAATGGCTCTAAAAAGTTTAAAATGAATTTATACACTTAACGTACGTACATATTCTGTAATATTATATATAATTACTATATATGTAATACTTATTACAATAAGTAACAAAATTTATTACATAAATGTATAATAGTGTTTTTATTAAATTTTTAACATATGCATGTAAGTATTTATATGACATATTAGTTTGAAGATTGTATGAATAAAAATCTAAAATTTAAAAACAAAATTATGGATTTATTTATTTTTTTCAAAGTATGAATTATCTCAATTTTTATAATCAGAATGATATTGTGATAACTATTGCTATTATTTTCTAATTTAACGCGAACGTTTTAATATAATAATAGTAGAAAATAAATTTATAAAAAAAATCATTATATTTTTATAAAATAATCATAGATTAATATAGAATAATAAAACAAAAAAATTTATTTCTACATTCATAATTTAAATCTTTCGATCAATAATTTTATTTTTTTAACAATTTTTTAAAAATATAATATTTAATCCATTAAATAAATAATAAAAATTGAAGAAATTTAATATATTAAAAATAATACATATTAATAATATTATAAGAAAAAAAATTATTAAAAAATTTTCCTGTTTAAAATTTTTCTATTAATTTATTTTTTTATAAATAATTATTTTTTAAAAAATATGTTTTTCAGAAATTTCATTGGATATTTTTTATCGTTATAGAATATTTTTATTATATTTAAATTTTATAATTTATCAAAATTATAATGTAATGTAATATGGTTAATTAAATTAATTATTTATTACTTTTATATACTTTTTTTTAGTTTCCATGGATTAAAATCTACCATAATAAAAAGGTTTTATTTCATTTTATAATCCAGAAAAAATCTATTACGTCAAGATATAAAGCTTAAGAATTTTATTTTTGTCATAATACAATTTTATAAAGTACTTTTTATAATTATGATGTAAAAAATATACTATTTTATTACTTTTTATTCTTTTTTAATCCTAAATCCAGTCTCGCACAGTTTCTTAATATCCTAAATTATATTATAATTTTAGATAATATCATTTCTATTTTTCAAATTTTTATGATTTTATTAAATAAAAACCTTTACGATATACCAAGAATTTTTTAAAATTTATACAAATAATACAATATCTAAAATAGTAAATATAATAAATATTATTGTGATCTATGAAATCGATGAAAAGTAATAATATAAATAATTACATAACTAAAAATAATTGATTTCACGTCCCTTAAATATAACGTCTATAAAATAAAATACTTGGAAGTATACGAGGTATAATAAATAAGCGGGAAGAAATTTAATCTTTTGATACAAACAAAGAAATTATTTTTGATTTAAAATTGGCATAGTTAAAGCTGGGCGATGGTCGACCCCTCAAAAAGTAGAAAGATGTGTTTTTCCTGGATAAGAAAATGGAGCTGCAAGTATTACAGCAAACGACGGTCGAGTATATAAGTTGAGAGGGAAAGTGAGCGGGATTTTTATACGAAGCGGAAAAAAGCCCGAAAGTCAGCACAAGCTGAGGAGCAGGAGATTATCCCTTTATCTGATCTTCATTTGTCAAACGACATCGGCTTAATTTAATCGGGGCGCAAACTTACGCCGCTTGAATCGGGCTGCGAAAGACCTATAAGAAAGTCCCGTATAAGAACTAGAAAAGAAATGCCACGTGGGTATATTTTAGAGGAGCTGCTGATTTATGCCGTGAACTCCGAGCAAGAATAACGTTAATTTATTTTTCCAGTTTTTTCGGTTGGCTTTCCGGATCTACGCCAACCGAGTTTCCAGGCGAGTCTTCAAAAATATACGACACCGAAGAAGGGCAACTTTAAATCTAAACGCGGATTTTTACGCGAATATTTGCGAATGTCTGCGAATATTTTTATTAAATCGAATTAATAGTCTTAGAAAAAATCCGATTATTCTCGAGTAGGAATTTTCTCACAATAAGCCTGTATATGTGAAAAGTCACTGTTCGAATATTTTACATTATAAAGTTTTGAATTAAATTGTAATTTTAAATTTTATATTCGATCTAATTTTTTAAACACGAAATTCCGTTCGTTCGTTAAACTATATTAAAATAATTGTACGATACACCAAGTTATTCAAGTAATAATAAATTTTTAATAAATTTTTGTTCGAAACTTTTTATAATTAATTTTTTGTTTAAAGTATATTATTTGCATAAGCGAGATCATATTTTCTTGCTTTTTTACTTCTAAATATGAGAAAATCCTTTCCAAGTCGTTTATTCGCGTAATTTTCTTAGATACTAGAGCTTCTTCCCTGGTAAATTACTTCTTTTAAAAATTATGATTGTAGGTATTATCTTACTTACGATATCCATCAACGTTATAGTACGTTTATAATTTATTTTACAATCTGTCATAACTTTAAGATACGAATCTTCTAGAAACGCGATTCAAAGTACGTAGAAAGATACATTTATATAGTTTGGATATAAATTGTACGTCACGTATAAGTAGTAAATGGATCGAACGAATAAAAACTATATCGCGAATTAAAATATAAAAAAATCTATCTTATTATCTACGTTACGAAACGTAATATAATAAACGTAATATAAGTAACGATGTTAGAAAATAAAATTTTAGCAAAGTTTGTTAAAATATTTTTCAATGTTATCGATCGTATTATTTTAAATAATTTAATTAATAATTTAATAATAAAGTAATCAATGTTAAATTTTTTAAGATCGTTTCGCTAATGCGTTAAAAAATATTTGAAAAATAAAAGGAAATTAGTAAAATATTATAATAAGAAAAACGAAGGTTACAAAATACGTACGTTTATAATAACGAATAACCCACTTTTTTCGTTCGCTTTCTTCACTCGGAAACCGCCGATATTATCGATCGGTGGACGATAGAAAATTATAATTATTAAGTTGAAGAAATATAATAAAAAGTAACTCATCAAGCGACGACGAACCTTTATCTTTTCATAGATAATATGTAGAAAGTATACACATCGTAAAACTTTCTCTTACGCGGTTGCCACTCAATAATATTCAGAATACCAGAGTACCTCGTGAATAGGCAATAGCAAAGTAAAAACAACGTATTTGAAATCGAAATTCCTAAGCAGATAGAAAGCAAATTCTAAAGCAGTCCATCAGCAATTGCGAACGAATCGCCTTATCATCTCGGTTCGGAGGTGAAATCGAGTCCTCGATCGCTAGATAACCAACGGAAGCGAAGTAACGTCGAGTCCCCGTGTCTGGAAAGACGCGAGCTCCGAATCCCAGGCCGAAATTGCTTCCTCCATCGGTCGACCCGTACCGACAATACCGCCGAGTTTATCGTATGTTACACCCGAGCCTCCGGTCGCGAAAGCATTCGATTCCGCGGAGGAGCTTCCGCGAGGGTTGGTATTGTGCGGAGCTTCGGCATTCAGGGTACGTCCTTATCTACCTATCCGGGGAGCTGTCAGCAAAGTTCTTGAATAACAGTGGCCGGAGACTCAGTGGAGAGACCAAAGCACTGCTCTGACTCTCGGTTGTCGCGGCTTTTCCCTCGACTTTTTCCCCCTTCCGCTTTTCCTCGCGCGCTCGTTATCGGAGCGATCCCGGATGCGCCCAGTGACCTCAAATTTTGAAGGAGATCGAAGGTGGGTTGACGCGTGTCGCGTACTGTTACCAGGTCGATGGTACAAGTGGTTCCGTGGATGGATCACGCGGACTTTTTATTCGGCAGCTTCGGAAATGGAATGGAACAACTGTGGGATGCGTGCAAAATTAAGAAATCGGGGTTTACTCCTGGACGCTTGATTTTTGTACTTTGGACCGATTTTTACTCGAAAATAGAATTCTTGGTTACCGTAAATTAAACGTTACCCTTATTCGGTGCAAAACGATAAATAACATTTCTCGTCCAACGTTAGTCGACGTCTAAACGACGATCGCGAAAACAAAATTTTTCAAACCATACTAGAAATTATTTGCAGTTAAGCTAATCTAAATACGTAAATGGAATTTTCTTACGAAGTAAAAATTATCCGAGACGAACTTATTTATGTACAAACAATTTTAATTTCACATAAGATAGCATTTTTTCAATAGTTTAAAAGAAGAAATCGTAAATTAACGTTTTTGTTAACTATAATGCAAAGATATCAAGTAAATATACATTTAGATATATGTAATTTATAATAATTTTTGCGTATACTATTGCTATGTAAAAATATCGAGAGAAAAATTTATGTATTTACGAAACGAGTGAAATTTTGTACACGAGTATAATGTTTTACATAATTTACGGTGGAAACATTGTATCATTTTTTTGTATTTGCTTAAAAGAACAACAACTTAAAACAACCATTTTTAAGAGAAACTTTGAAAACGTAAACCATTATGATAAATATCTTGTATCCATAAAATGATTACGAATGTTAACGATTATAAATAATTCCTAACATATTAAAAACCTATCGAAAAAATTCTTTTTTCCTTTTTCACTTTACGCGTAAAAACAATTCCTAAATAAAATTCACGATATAATTTTTCTCGCGTACATCTCTACGTACATCCCTACGTACATCCCTACGTACATCCCTACGTACGTCCGTATGTACATTTACCATCTACTTCTCTTTTGCCACCTGTCTACTTCTCTTTTGTCTATTTCCTCCCTCTTTCCTTCTGTCTCTTCCTCTTCGTTTATCTACCATTTATGCTTTTCTCTTCTACCCTTTCTCTGACTCTCGCTCCCAAACTCTACCTCTCGCGGGTATCTTTAGGTGGTTGGGATATATGCCTAACTATTCTACGTTTCTATGCGACGTGACTGTCGGACGTTTCACGATAGATAATGATAATGTTCGCGCTTCTCTGTGCGACGATCAGAAGGTCGCTGTCGACGTTTTGCGACATTTACGTTTGTATTCATGTCTGTGTTTTGACTATGTGGCAAAAAACCGATTAAGCGCCTTTATCACCATAAAAGTGATAAATCATATTTAACGAGACGCTAATACGACATTTGATTCATTGTATTTTTATACTTGCCTTTTATACAATTACCGATAATTTAAAACAAGTTGTTAAAATTCAACTTTTATATTACATCGCTAATTACTTTTTTACATTTCCTTTACGTATATGCGATATAATTTATCGTAAGTTTTATATTTTCCGTGCAATAAAAATAATAGTTGAATATAAAGTTAATAAATTAATATACGAAATATTAAATAATTGCCTGAAATTTGAAAAACTATATAAATAAAATATGACTGATAACGATAACGTATGATCAATATGATATAAAATTCTGATTTGTTTCTCTAAAATAATATTTAATATCCATTAAGATTAATGGATGTATCAATTTTAATCAGACTACAATTACGATTAATCGGTAAAAGTATTTTTCCACCAAAAAAGGTTAAAAAAAAATAGTATAAATTAATGAAAGATCGACGTTTTGATAAAAATTACTTTACCCCGAAGTATACTCGAGTCCGTAGAGTATAAAAGAAATCTTGGAGCTGAGAATTTATCCCCTCCTCCGTTCCTTAAGTGACTTACTCGAAGCCAAGTAAATGTACTTTTTAGAGCTCTGCAGCTACCAAAAAGGAAGAGACGTTTTCCCAAGAATCGTGAAGCGCTGGAAGAGGAGAAAAAGGAGCGTTTGAGGGCTCGCAAATTAGCAGCAGGATTGGTCGCGTAATCCGCGGGGGCGAAACACTGAGAAAGAAAGTATAAGCTGTCCAAAAGAATGGGGATGAAGAGGAAAAAAGGAGAGAAAGAGTAAGATGGAGCCCTGGGATGAGAAAGTGACAAGGAAAATCAGAATTGCGCGGAATGAGCGAGTAAGGATATGAATGAGAAATAAAGAAGCATATTTTACTTCAAAAAATTAAGTTTAATTTATTAGAGCAATTGAAGAAATAGTACCAAGGAAAAGAACTAATTTGCGAAATGTTTTTTTTATATTATTTTTTACTTCGATTTTTTTGGTTCCTAATTCAAATATTAAATAATAAATGGATATAATATATTTAATATCATTGGAAAATAAATTTTAGGTGTAAATATTTAAATTTAAACACAATATAAGAAAAATCATGTACCGAATAAATATACACGTATACAAATAAATGATATTTATTTTATTTTTATAAATAATTTGTGAATAAATTTATTTGATAACTAAGTAAAATGTCTAAACGATACAAAGAAAAAATAATACAACATAAAAATAATATTCAAAATAATAAATATAAAACATCTGAAATATATTATTATACATTTTCATTTAATGCAATTAATTAATTTCCAACACCGTCCGAACGATGCATGAAATGTATTTTTACCGAACTTACATTGATTTATTCCAAAAAGGAAATTAGATAAGAAGATTTTGCAAAACGATAACCCATTCTAATAGTTTTATCATAATAATAATTAGGAGAGTCTTTATAGTTAGAGAATATACGGATAACTTACAAGAGAAAAATCAGCTAAATAAGAAGAGACAAAGAGGAAAGATAAAGTTAGGGTCGTTTTTCCGGTACAAATGAACTCTGACCCCTGGAGCTTCCTTATTCTTTAATCCCTACCCACAGGCAATTGCACGCGTGGCTATAAAAGCCACGCTCGCAAAGTTATACGGCAGCGGGTCCAGATGGGGACGGGCCTACCCTCCAACTCTCGGGGTTGGCGATTGAAAATAATGAGACATAGCGACGGATTTTCCGCAAAGTCGCTCGTCATCTCGACGATCCCGGCGATCCACGCACTGGATATTTCACTATTTAGGATTTTCCCGGTTAAGACCGCCGGCAAAGTACTGTTTATAAGTAGTGTAAGAAACCGACGCGGGAACATCGTCCCGTTAATTAATCTCGCGATTTATTACGACCACCCGGAGGCGATTATGTTCCTTACTCTTTTTTACGTTCGGTCGTTCGTTCCTTCAACCTTGACTGAGCTTCGCGCGAACTTTCATTTCGGAGTCGGGGACATTCGGCGATATCTCCTGGCTGCGACATCAGTGTTTCACTCAGTGAGAGCGAGTCAGAGAACGAATCAACCGATTCACTTACGAAAATTACGATATAAACGACGATACAAAAAAGTAGTTGCTAAATTTTATACAAAGTTAGATTCTAATGATAAAATAAGTTTTGTCTCGGTGGAATAATAGTTTGCTCGATCGTACGCGAATAACTAAGAAAGAGAAACTTGTTTTCATCTATTCGAATTAAATAACTGTATGAGAGATACACCGTAATTTACAGTTAACAATTTATTGCTATTCGTGAAAAGAAAGTTCTCTCGGCGAGTATTATATTATATAATATCGAAGGACTAACGTTAACTAAGGAATCCAAGAAAACGAAGTTAAGCGGAAGATTCCTTCCTGCCATTTTAAGTGGCACTCAATTACAGTTGATCATAAGAAATATTTATATATATCATAAGTATCGGAGGGCGTCCTAATTTCGGTGATGGTCAGCGAGACGGACAGCGGACCTCCGGATCCTCGATCCGAATAGACGCGCGTAATCCATCGCGTAAATCACGTAAAGAGATTAGAGGAGGCGCGAGAGAAGTTAAGAGTTCGCGGGCGCCGAGATGCGACGGGAGGATCACCTTAATTGATGTACAGTCGAAGGAATCGGGTTCCTTGGTTGCGGTCATTCGAGAAGATCGAGAAGACTTATCGTGGGGGCGAACCACTTAGACCCGCCGCTCGTTTTCGCCTCCTTGCTTTCCGAGCAAGTGGCCGAGGGCGAGGGGGTGGAAAACCGTAAATAAAAGAAAGCCTTGTAATGGCCCTCAGCGACTCGGGGTATCATCTCCGGTCCTGCCTTTGCCTTTTTCTCCTCGTATCGAGACTCGCATTATACGTCCTCCCGACATTAATTCCTTAACCCTTGTATAGCCTCCAAGGAATTTAGGGAGTCTCGAGCTTTGTCCTCTTTCCGTTTTCTTCCTTGGTCGAGTTCCTATTTCGATCGCGTAGTTCCGACTCCTATGAAATTTCCGAACTTTAAAGCGAGTTAGCTCAACATTTTCTTCTATTGTATTTACTTCTAAATAGGCTTATAATATATCGATATTTTTATACGCGTTATTCGATAAATCGTACGAATAATCGATAAATTGTTCGGCTGTTACGCTCGAGTCGATTCATTAAACTAATACATTCATTACTTTAATAATTTAGTTCGATAAAAGATTTGAAGAAGCGTATTAAATAATTTACAATAATTTGCTTTGAATTAGAAAAATATTTTTAATTAAACAAAGCTGTTAACGTAATTCCTACTTATAAAACGGTAAGTTGTGAATATCGATAATACTTAATTATAATAGTAAATAAACTTATAAGCTACGAAGTAACGATCTAATATAACTTTGCCATCTCTTCTCGATGAATATAAACATATTTTATTAAAACTTATAGATAACTAGTTATTTTCTAATTTACCGCTTCGTTATTAAAATATTTTCTTCGTAAACTCTATAATAAAATATTACTTGTATCGTTCATATTTGTGTTTGTATTTTTGACTTAATTATTCCCGCTTATTATTTTAAAAGGAATTCTTTGATCTAAAAGAATTGAATACCTCAAAGGAACAACTCGATACGTTAATTAAAATGTAAAAGAAAAATCTCAAAGGTATAATATTTGCAATCGATACAAAATTAATGCAAAATAAATGTATACATTTATCGTAGCAAATAGATAAAATAAAAATCTTTGCTCTCCATCGAGTCGTACGTAAATTGAAAAATTTACAATTTTCTACGAATGTAGAATTTTTTGCGTTAAAAATCGTTAAAATTAAAGCACCTTTACGTCGATACGATTCGGTTCCGTAATTGTAAAACGTCGGTCATCACTGCAACGTCGTCACCTCGTCTCTAAAAGTTCGTTCGGAGAAAGAAACGTAAGAGCCCGGCGGAAAAAAGATAATACTCCGTATCTTCGTCCACAGGCTCGAGTAGAAATCGAAACTCCCCTTTCCCCAGTTCCGGATCCTCTTTCTCTCGGTCGCGTCGTCGTCGTGGTCTTCGTCGTCGTCATCGTCGTCGTCCTCATCGTCGTCGTCCTCATCGTCGTCGTCGTCATCGTCGTCCTCATCGTCGTCGTCGTCATCATCGTCGTCGTCGTCGTCGTCGGCGCCGATCCTGACCTCCACGCCGAATCAAGGGCGCTCGCACGAGCAGGTGCTCACCGGATCCCGAGCATCTTGGGCGCCCGGACGATACATAATTTATGTGGCTGGGGTGGGCTTAGTTGCTTAAGCAGCCAAGATTGCTCCCTGTATCCCCGCGTCTCGTCTGCCTCGGCGCTTGCCTAATACATTCGGTTATTACGTAGGAAGAAATCGAGCCGGCGAATTAAGTCCGCCTTGCCTGCCTTAGTCTTTTACCCCTTGGACCTAATTTACCCGGGTTCGACGATCGGAGATAACGTTGCGCCTCGTTTCGACAGCTGCGCGCGTCTTCGAGCCAAGGGGATGTTGCGGTTTGACTTTGCTACCTTCGCAGACTTGACGCGTTTCGGGAATTAGGCGTCCGATGGATGCAGATCGCTATGATTGATTAAAGGTTCCAAGATGGGACTGTCGGATTATGGACGGTGTGAATTCGTTGGCAATTACTTACGATTACATTTTTTTGGTATATCGCAGCGATGTCCTTTTTTCCGTTCTTAGGTGTACATTTTTTTCCGCTCGAATGTAAAGAAATTTTATAGATCAGAGTTTTACAAACAGTGTTTTATAATTTAACGTTTATAAAAAAATTTTAACCCTGTTTAGGTAAATTATAATAATTTTTCGTTTCCTTTCAACGATACATCGATTATTTTATGTTTACAATTATAAATCAAGTACTCATTCCAAGTTTATCGATCGTATCGAATGGTTCTAAAATTTTATTATTCGCGTAAATTTTTAAATTCTATTCAAGGTTTATTAGTTGTTTACGGATAATACTCTAAATTAGGTCATCGTTCACTGTAAAAGTCGTAAAGAAAAGTTTACCGATACGAATAAAAATAAAATAATAATTTGCAAATTTGTTTTATATTTGAACATTTGAAACGATAGATTATCAAAATTTAAGTAAGATAAAAGAAATTTTATCTAGATTCAGCGATCGTGATCGATGAAGTTGAGAGAAATACAATTGTTTTGTCCGGTTTCGTAGATATAAACGATATTCGATAAGGACATTTGTATTTGTAAGGATATTTTGTACTACTGCTTTTAAATTGCTTACGAAACCCTTTTTAAACGTAGAGAAAATACTAATTTTTTGTTGCCCTAGCCGATCGAAGGAAATATGAAAAGCTGCATTCCTAAAACTCCTATCCAAACAGTTTTCCGTCGCAGATTTAGACGGACTCAGACACGCGATTAATAACTCCACTCCAGGAGTACTTCCCCAACTTCCCCAACTTCCCCAGTTCACCCGGAAACAGGACAATTCTTCGGCGACGTCCGCCGACAGAAAAGGGTCAGGGAGCCATCGTGAGTGGAAAGCGAAGGGTGAAACGCTCGCAAAGCCCTCGTCGACGATGGCTTTTAGCTTTCTTATACGGTCCACTAGACGGAATCCCGAGGCCACGGGCAACTTTACTTAGCGGGATCTTACGACTTCACCGCACAATGGAAGTGGACTCGCGATCGGGTGGCTTGCGGTAGGCGAAGAAACGGATCTTGACAACAGGCTTTGTTTTCGAACATCGAGGCTGTCTTTATTCGCTTGTATCCGTCTGTGTTTGAATTGCCGGGAAATCAAATATTGGAAGTTATTTGAAACAGAGATATTTTCCCATACACTCCAATATTTTCTCCGTTTCCTTTTCTTTAACGAATCTTGATGATTCCTTTTACTTATAATTTACGATTCCAAGCTTTTTATACCGTGTATAGATTATTTTGAAGGATTTCAAAATCGATGGGCGGTTAAACATTTTTCAAATAAACTTTAACATTTAACAGTTGCTTTAACTTTTACCTTGTCGATTACAATAAACTCTTGCCAATTTTTATTCAACAATACTTTGAACGTTGCGTCAATTTTCATTGTATAATGTGTATCGCACGCATTGTCTACAAATATGACCGAAACACGTGGAAAGTGGAGTCGGAACTAGTCAATTATACAAAAGAGTCACTTAAATACGATTAAGAATGGTATCAAGATAAGGAAAGGAATATAACACAAACTACTCTTAAAAAGTTTGAACCTTCTTAAATCGTAAAAGAAAATCAAATTGCTACTTTTAATTAAGTCTACGCTTAACTACAGCCGCTTAATTAAAGAATTTTTTCACTGATCGCGAAATTCTTAACTTCTCATTCAATTAATAACTCTTAGGAAAATCGGAATCCCGAAAGAAAAGTCGCGCGATCGCAATCTCGTGCGTAACATACAACAACAACTGCGTAATTAACGCGAGGAACTTAACACGAGTAAGTTAACTTATTAACTTATTCCACTCGCTCTCGAAGACTCGAAGACTCGAAGACTCTCGTGCAACTCTCCACTTGGGGAGATGCAGCGAGGCCTCGAAAAATTGGTCGATCTCGATGAGGCTGGGAGCGAAAAACACGGGGCGAAGCCTCGGAGAAACAAACTATCCATAAATATGGTTGATAGTGGAGACGAGTCCAGCGCCTCGGGCTCCTCCTCGTCGGGCTGGCCGGTTCGCGATAAAGCAAAGAGCCCCGAGCACTAAATACTTACATAAATCTGTATTGCCCCGTGTGCAACCGTGAGAAGCTTACGCCGCGCTGCAACCGTTGGATGGTCGTTACCCGCCGCTGTATAACTTGGGAGGGAGCTTTGCCCGGGCGAGGATGCGAACGAGGGGAAGGGAGGCGATGATCCTGCGGAAGGAGCCGGTGGTCGCATAGGTGTCGATAGAGGAAACCTCCCAGCTTTGTGTCGGTCCTCCAAGGATCCGAGGAGGCTTACGTCGCGTTTTGCCGGAGGAATTTAAAAGGTGAATTTAAAAGGTGAAGTTTAAAGGTGCGTCGATTCGTACGCTACAACTTTATGTATCCGGAGGCGATGAAATTAATTTGTTCACGCAAACATTTTACGTCGTTACGCGTGTCATAAAATTATTCTTGATTCATAATTTGCTTACAAACCTTACTTTTGCTAATTAATATTATTATTTATAAATATAATCGTTTATCCTCCGTTTTCGATCAATTTTTTTTTAACATCTTCTTCGGATATCGCATTTTTATTTTATTTCCAAAACGTTATTTTATAATTTATTACGACTAGCTAATTATTAAGTTAACTAATGCTTTCGTGTTTCTCAATTTATTTTTTAAAATACAAAGATTTTAATTCGCTATCGAATCAAAATGATCGTTATTGTTCTCGATACGCAAATTAAGGAATTTTGTGAAAAAATATTAAACAATGCGTTTATGAATTTTGTATTAAAATTAAATAAAAAATTTATTCGCAGATAAATAGTTTCTTTAGCTCTATTTTAATCCCAACTTAACATTAACGATAGAAACATTAGTTTAATAGATTGTTGATTTCCAGCAACTTGGAAATTTGCGTTCGTACGTAGAATAAAATTGCAACGATCGAAGCTATAGATTTCAAAGATAATTAAATTTCAGCGATGATTAATAAAGCTATTACTTTAAAAAATATATTTCTAAAATTCATGTCCTCTTCCATTGTCGGAGAAAATTTTTTTGTGCGATCGCTGAATAGCGTACATCTGGAGGGAGTTATAAAAACTACCCTAAATCTCCAATTAAAGTAATGCGCTATTCGGTATGAAACTAAAATCGACCACAACTCATGTACATTTTTGCATACGAAAAAGAAGAGAGCGTGGCTCGTAAATAAAAAGACCTCGCCTTATTGAAATCCATTCTCCCTCTCCACAAAAGGGTTGAAAGTCCCTTTCTCTCTTTCTACATCTATTCTCCCCCCCTCTCTCTCTCTCTCTCTCGATCTCTCCGTCTACCTCTCCACCCGTTTTCTGGTCTCTCGCGAGATAGCAAGTGCCAATTCCGCGCAGCAAGGCAAGAAAAGGCGGAATCTCGGTGACGGTAAAGCTAGAGCGAAGAGCGAGCGAGAAAGGATGGGAGCGAGAAATCCGAGAGGCACGAGCTCGGCAGGGTGTACCAAGCAATAAATCTAGCGGGTATATCTGAGCTCATGAATGTTATTAAGATACAACCCCGCGTGGCCGCTTTCCCACCAGCCGAGTGCCCGCCGCCTGAGTCGAGGAAAGAAAAAAGGTATAGATCGCAGGTACGAGCAGGAGCGTTCGAGCGCCGAGTTCCCGGGCAACCAAGGACGGAGAGAGACCAAGAGCCAGGCTGTTAATTTTTGGCGCGGACGGACACTGGACGAGCGCCAACTTTACAAGAATACGGACTTTTTAATATAGGAGGATTCGCCTTTCGAGGTACGGGGCTCAAATTCAATTTTCCGCTGGTGGAATTAAACGAGAAACGAAGTTACCGCCTCGGCGTCTTCGAGGTAAGGTCTTCGAGGTAAGGTCTTCGAGGTAAGGTCCGTTCGAACCTTCTCCACGATTGGATTCGCGAGATTCCCTTTATAAGTTTACGAGTGAGTGCGACGAAGACATCCAAGAACAAAAGCAAATTAAATGCTGAATTATTGGGACGGAATTCGGTTCGTCGTCTTTACAACGCGGAACGAAAAAATCGAATCGAGGAACGAACGGGAAAAAGGGGTAAGGAAGCAGCCGCCGACGAGATGAGAGTTTTAGCGAGAAAAAGAACGAGAGAGAGAGAGAGAGTGAGAGAGAGAGAAGGGTGTACGGTCGGCGAGAGAAAGGCAAGGGGTGGCAAAGGCGAAATTTTATGAAGAAATACCGCTTCGGGTAATCCCGCCATAGATCACGACACGCCTCGCTTTCTGACGCTCCAAGAGAGATGCAGCCAAGTAGAGCGAGAGAGGTGAAACTTGCCTCCACGCGTGCGTCTTAATGCCGGGGACTTAACTCATACTTAAGCGCCGGTGCGAAAGAACGCGGTCTGGATTGGGACTCGGTCGCCTCCAACCCCAACTACGCCTCCACTTGGAGCTTCGGCACGGGCTGCTTTTTCCCTCGCATCCGAGCGCTTAATTTTGCCTCGCGTACGTAAGCCGTTCCAGGAGAAGACGGCGAGCGCAGCCTCCGGGAAGAGGCTTAAGATCGCGAGTCATCGAAAAGTTAGCGAGAGCCGCGCAAAAACTCGACCTCGCGTTTCTTCCGCTGAAATTACGCGGCAAATTATCAGAATCCCCGGTTCCAGCATTTGCCGCGTACTCCTTTTAAAATATGTTTTCCAGAAAGGTGTAAATCGAGAGATTTATAACGTGTGTTTTAATACGCGTATCAACAAACGTGGCTCGCATCCGAGCGTTAGAAGCACGAAATTCAAGCCCGGATTACTATTAATCAAGTACAGCATTAAATGTCTCCGTTTACGCGTCTTATCTTATTGAAATTACTTAACTTAACGCATATAAAAATATTATCCATAAGGTTCGCGTAAATTATTACCGCTTTCCGAATATAAATTTAATCTAAATTATCTTTTTGTAAACTTGGTTCCAACGATAGACCGAATTCATTATCGATAATTCAGCTTAATTTCGACTTAAACCCGTTCAAGAATCGTACGTAAATGATTTAAGAGTTTGAAAAAACCTCTTGGATATCGAGACAATCGTACTTTATTTGCATAAGAATAATAAATTTCGCAGAGTAAACAATTTCTTGAATTATTACAAGCAAGTTTTCCGTACGACACCAATACTAAAAATAATTTCAAATTAAACGAAAGATAGACGGTACACGAACGCTTTATCCGCGCTAAAATCCATTGTGTAAATCTACTTTCGAAAGAGTCCAATTATCCGGAAAGCTCGCAAATCTTCAAAGAATAACGAAAATTTCTTAAAACAAAAAAGGTAAGCGCGTCCGATGCTTCGAGGGCGATGGGAAATTTTATCAAAATCCAGTCTATACGAACGAAGGGATGACATACAGTCGTAACTCTCGGTGGAACGGGATAAAATATAGAAGATCAGGAGAGACTCCGAGGAGACAGAGAAGCAACTACTTATACGAAGGGTTTTATCCGTTATCAATCGCGAGTCCCTCTTTCGCTTTCCCGCTCGCTTTCCGCTCGCTTTCCACTGCGGCGAAACCTTATCCATCCTCGGATCCATGTCGGCAGCTCTGTGTTTCGATATTTATGGTTTTCCCCAACCCCAACCCTCTTTCTCTCGTATTTACCACATATGTATAATGCAGTGCCGATGCCCCGTAGTAATACTTATATATATATATATTTATGTATCTTGGCTCTTCGGGCGCATTAAGATGACATAGAATGTTCTCCAATGTTTCGGGGAAAGGGAGAAAGAATAATATTTTTCTGCACTCTATAAAATGGTAAGGATTCTTGAAACTGTCTGGGAAAACGATGCGTTTATAGCAATTAAACGATTATATCGATATTTAAGGTCTTCGCGTTAAATGATATACTGCAGAGATTATTTTATGATTAGTTTGTAAGCATTAGGTGTGTTCTGCGTGCGGTATTAGACTCTCCGCTTTGGAGAATCGAAGGAGAAAAATACGATTTCTTCGCTCGTATTTAAAAATGAACGGAGGGCACGTTTGACGATTTACTATTTATTAAAAGTAGGTAAGTATGGCCTAGTCAAGTTTCCTAATCAACTTTCCTTCGTAAGTACAGTTGGTGTATTATTTTATCGAGTTCGAACGTAAAATCTCGTATCGCCTTTTTATTTTCTATAAATATCTTTAAGAAGAACATTTGTCAAAACGTAAAAAGTTTAATATAAAGTTTTTTATCGGTAAGCAAAAAATATTTTATGCTAAGCTCGCGGTTGTCTACTAAATCTATACAACTTGTGTATTATCGACGACATACATTTTCTTAAATCTTACAACTTGTTATAAAATTTTAAAGCTTTAAAACTATTTTTACGACTCTTAAAATTCTAATGTAACAAAATATTAATGATTTATTAATGACAAAAATCATTTTGTGAACGCAACCGAAGCATTTTGTAATACCGTATTAAGTACTTGGTTAAAAAAATTTATTTTTTATGTTTTTAATTATTGAAACTAAAACAAATATACCGTATTATATTACAGTAATTGTTTTATGAATTTTATAATAATTAAAAATTCTTGTAGAAAAATCATTAGTGTTACGTATTGTTGAATAAGTAAAAATATATGTTTAAATCCTATTATAAAAATATAATTTTTATTTATATTTGAAAATTGAAAAATACTCGGAATATACGATGCTTTTCTTCTTATTTTTAATACTTCAAAGAAAATAAAATAAAATTGCTTTTAGTAAAATATAAATATTCTGAATAAAAGGAAACTAAAATCTCAAATATACAACTTTGTAAACAGACATAATTTTCAGACACTTTTTATCGCATAAATAATACAATAACAATCTTAATTATTGTTAAAGAGTGGGTAAAATGCGAACGCGAGTCTTTATTTAAATATCTTGAAAGTTACTTATATGTAAAGTATCGCATTTTATAACGTTTATAATTTTTACTACAATACGTTTAACATATCATAAAATTTTTTATATAAAATAAAAGATGTTACGGGTGTAAATTCTGAATTTCGATAAAACTTTAAGAGAGGATTTAATGCATAACGTAATGAAAGTTGAAATTCATCGTATCTCCTACAAAACCGTTAGTTTTTTAAATCGTATCCGACTTTAAATGGAATGTAAAAGATTTAATGAAAACTTGTAGTATTTTTATTAATACTATGTTGCAAAAACTAATAACAATATATTTAAAAAGTAAAAATAAAAAAATGCATAATAATCGAACTAATATCGAACATAACATTAAAATGATTTGAGACACTAATTTAATTAATATCGTATATTAATACTTTTTTCAAGTTTATTCGACTTATTACGAATATATCTTATATCAATTTCATTAGTTATTTAACGCGCGAGTCTAAGATTTCAAATACTATCAACTTATTATATAAATTATTTTGAAACGGAAGTTTTTTAGAAATAATAAATTTCAATCTTAATTATTTTATTAATCGATTTATAAAATCTAAGTTTCATATTGATAAAATATTTCTTAAAATTAAAAAAAAATGAACTAACATGTGACGTATAATTTTATAATTGTCTAAGAGAAATTATTCGATATTATTCTATAAAGTTTAAACGTAATAATATAAATTAAGCTTTAAGAAACTTAACAAAATTAACAATAAAATTAAACAAATAAATTTTGGTTAAAAATATATGTGTCAAAGTTAGAAACGCAAGTAAAATCCAACTTCGATATTCCTCGAACGAATTCACCGAATGACAAAAAATTACGGTATTTCCTACGTTTTGTAAGAAAAAGTCCGCACCACGATTTCATTAATAAGATTTTCCACTTCACACAATAGACATTACTACCCTTTTACAGCGTCAATTAGTTAATTGGGACTTGTCCCTGGGAGAAAATGGACGAAGGGCGAAACATCAAAGTCCGTCTTTGGAAGTAGTCTCCTTTGGTCGTGAGTTTCATACGCCCAATTAATATCGGGACTTACACGCGTTTGCTCATGTGGACACGGGACGTCTTATCCTCTAACGTAATAATGAGTAAATAGTGCGCTCCGATGTGTTCGATATTGCAAGTTCATTCGTTTACCAAATCATCTTTCGAGCCGTTTTCTCCCTTCCTGCGGATCGTTTGAAATTTCTTTGAACGTGCATTAATTAAATAACACTTGATTTTATCAAAAAATTACGTAGATTAATTTTTGTCGTATCCAATAATTTATATTTCAGATTTGATATTTTAATATACACTTATTAATTGGTAAATACGTATAATTAGTAAATATAGATAGCAAAGCTTCGATATTCTATTTAGATAAATAATGGTATTTATATAATGTTTCGGTGAAATAGGTATGTCCATTAATATTTTGTTTATATTGGCGAACATGAAAGATGATGTGTATCAACTAATTTATATTTAAACTATATTTCCAAAACAAAGTAATAATATTCGTAACTATAAATTGAAATTGTACAAAAATGTAGGACTGGATCGAACGATTATTATTTATTTTGTAGAATTTTTAAATAAAACTTGAATTTATTCGATGTTTAAGATCGGAATAATCGATATTTAAATTGGTACAAATTAACAGCATCGTGCAAATTTTTCTAAAAACGCGAACTCTGTTCTTTTATCTCTAATTTCTACCGTAACCAAGGACAGTTTCCAGCAACGTTCGGATTATTTATGAACTAGCATTGTAAATTTCAAGAAAAGAAAATGATGTGGAAGGTCGGCCGCGTAGGAAGGAAACAAAAATACAGCTGCATCTCACCCCAGACCTTCGCGGTCCTCTTCCTAACTCCCTCAACCCCTCCAGTGGTCCTGGCTTCTTTAGTCGAGATAGCGATGCCGCTTTCTCCTTATACACTCGTGGCAACCTCCTCTTTATATATAAATATATATATCGTAAGCCTGAAGGGTGGTTTATGTATTACGAGTAAGATATCCGATGATTTAGCTGCGGTTCTCTCTCCCAGGAGTAAGCGAAGGACAGAGAGAGAGAGAGAGAGAGAGAGAGAGAGAGAGAGAGAGAACAAGAGCTCGCCTTATCTCGCGACCGCCGCCGCAGTATAACCGCCTCGGTACGGTGTGTAATCTTTTATTAATTCAGCGACTTACGAAATTTATCGTGGCCTTTGTTTACCGTGACGCGCGCGACGTCTTAAATCTCCGCGAAACTGCCCTTCTTTTTTGCATTATTTGCCGCGCGAGGGAAATCCTAGCGGCAAGCGAGAAAGACGGAACGAGAAAGACGAGACGAGAAAGATGGAACGAGAAAGACGCTTATCACGCGATAGTAACACCTTTTTCGTTAGTTACGCTACCGCGAGTAAATCCCGAGTAGGAGACGCGGTTCGAGTTGGGTCAATGACATTTTATGGGTTTTATCGACGCGATCGTCGAATGCAGCCTTGAGCTCTCGAAAGTGAATCGCCATACAACGATTCGATAAGTTCAATTATTTTTCTTACTTAAACAGCGGTACGCTAAGCAGATGCTGCGGCAAATTTTATCGATGTTATTCTGCTTTTAAAACGAACGTGGCTCCATCGATTTTTCAGAACTTTACGTACATTACGCTTTTATAGAGAATTCAACAATATTTTTTAGCTTACCTACCTTATATATTTTTTATAATTTTTACTTGCTTCCTTTTGGATGATAAGAATATATTTTCTGCAATTTCTATCTGATAAAACAAGTAATTACAGTTTATCTTTCAAGGTATAATTGAATTTTTATCAAATTGATAATAATATATACTATAGTTTACTTTTACTTTTATCGACCTTCACAAATTTATGATTTATTTATATTTATTACCATTTTTTTTATTATTAATATAAAAAATGGTTATCACGATAGAAAAATTACTTAATATTAGAATCTATGAAAAATGTTTGCTATGTTTACAAATAATTTTTCGATCATTTTAAAAATAAATAGTTTCTAATATAATTAATCATATGAATAAATAAATTGCATCGGAAATAAATCATTCGATAAATCATTATTTAAATTAATGCTATATTTATAATGTCAAAATTTGAACATACGTCCGACTTTCTTTTTTGCCTCGTATATTAATAAGTATATAAGTATCGTTCTAATAATATATAATAATCTTATTCTAATTATGTATTTATATACGTAATTGGAGTTATTAATTAAATAATGTATGCATAATTAATCGTGTGAAATAAATTTTTTTTATTCGATCTACAATTACAAGTACACAATTAAAATTAAAATTTGTTTCAGTAACGATAAATAAGAATCGTCGAATAAAATTTTGAATAAATTTAAATAAAAAGTATTAGTTGTTCATAAGTTTCTGTGCATTTTAAATATTAATTATGATAAGTTCATTTTTAATAATAATGTTACCATAACAATATAATATCAAATAAAAATGTTAAAGTGACACTCGTATTATTTTCTTTAAAATTGCGCTCGTTGAATTTTAAATAAATAGCAGAACTATTGAAAAACCGAAAAGTTGTAGAAATCGCGTGTAGAAGGTTCATTCCCACAAAATGGAAAGATTCCTCGCGATTCGTTGCAACGATCGAGAGACAGTCCGAAACAAAGTTTTTCGAACGTGCAAAGAAAGCAATTTCGAAATCCACGAGAATCCTCGCGGTCCCGGTCCTAACTGAAACCGAAAAAAAGTAGTCTCGGCGATCGGATCGAGCGCTTCCCGGAGATTTCCCGATCTCGCGGTAACTCCGCGACACCCGGAGCACAAAGTGTGGGAGGTGGAAGGCGCGAGGCGCTATATTATTATTAGAGTCCCTTAAGTCTAAGAGCCTTAAATCTGCGATAAGTTATGGGTGGGCCGCGCGTCGCACTTTCCTTTCCTCCTTCCTTCCTTCCTTCCTTCCTTCCTTCCTTCCTTCCTCCCTTCCTCCCTTCCTCCCTTCCACCCTTCCTCCCACCCTTCCTTCCTTCCTTCGTCTCTTCGGGGGTCAGAGGCGCCGGCAACCAAAGCCCATACCTTATATACGCCCATTTCTCTATAATATCTTAGTCTTCGCTGGGGGTGCGGGGGTTGGGGGGCGCTTCTATCTCGCGTGCATTATAACGACGTCGGCCTTCTTCGGGAGGTTGTAATTGAAAATAACTGCGCCTTCGCCGAACCCCGAGCTGAATTTGCGAAATCCTTGCGGTGTCGCGCCTCCTAAGATACTTAACCATGACGAAGAGTAGGGGATCATCTCTTATTCTATCTTTCGCTTTTTTTACTTTTTACCTTACCGGGGGTTATTGTTTTATACGGGGATGATTGGTAGGCGCTCGGTTATGAGTGTAATAAGCTGGATTTTTACACCGAATTTATGTTCGCAAACGCGCCGTTACATCGTTAGTTTTTTTTTTTTTCATTTTCACCGTCCAAACATATCTTCGATAGCGATTTATCACTGTTTATTTGTATTTTGAGCGATGCAATTGTAAAACTAAATAAAAGAGTAGTTGGATGCTTCTACTCGTTAGTCATCGCGTTGCAATGTAGACGGAACGCGAGAATATTTTTATGAATTTAAGGTCTGTTCGGCAATTGAATTAAATATTTACGTAATTGAATAAGCGAAAATACGTTGCAAACAACTTCAATGATACGTACAAATCGACCATTCGTACAAAGATGAATCGAAGCTGAATTTTAAAAATTCCTTTCTTTTAAAAATGTATCGTATTTAATACATTTTAAAGTACCGGTCGTAGAATAATAGTAAGATTTCAGTAAGATTCTAACGATGGAATTTCTTTCAGTTCGTAGAATTTAAGCAACATTCGGAATATTTTGACAACGGAAAATATTCCAGTTACCGTCGAGAGTAACCACTGAGCTGATCCTTAGTCATGCCTGTATAATTAATCTAAGACAAGCGTAGAAGTTTGTCGTACATCGGCTAATTTGCAAATCGAGTTGATGTACCATCGTCTTCGCGTTGAAAGATTTTGGCGGGAAATTCTTCGCGCGCAGTTGTCAGTTTTCCCTCCGAGGCACAAACTGATCGGCTTTTTAGACGTAGGATTACTTTGACTTCTTGCTAAGCTCGACGATGTAGTTATCCTTTCTTTAAGCATAGTTTTTCTTGTAATATTTAGCGATAGATAATAACGTTTTCTAACGTATATTCCGTTGGATAAAGTATAATACGAACTAATTCCGTTTGATTCTTAACGGTATATTTTGCGAATTATTATATTATTTTAAAGCCAAAAATTAAATAAAATGCCATCTTGGCTTATCGTCTGTTAAATTTGGAAGAAAATTGGTTTTCAAAATTTTAAACATTTCCAATGATTTTTAGTACATCTTTAACATTATAAAATAAGCTTCGTCTACTTTTTATAAAAATTAAACGATTAATTTTACTATGCGAGATTGATTCATGTATTTTAATTTATCCAACGGTATTCTTGATGATTAAAAGTTGACTAAGCTTCTTACGCGTATATACGAAGTGGTCTAATCTGCAGAAATATCTTAATTCTGGTAATACAGAATAGCTTCTAAAAGACTTTTCCATAAAAGGAGTTGTCGAAACGATGTCCGATTTCTTATTAAACCCTTCCTACGCCAATTTACGACGGCCGCGCGGAAGAGCCATTGCACCGGTAAATTTGGTTCGCACCGTAGTTTATCGTCGTTTGCGGGTTCGGGCAATAAAGAAGGGAAGCAGATGCGCAGCTCGTTCGCGAGCGCGAAGTAGTGGAGTGAAATATGCTCATCCAGGGTGGGCACCTTTTATCGGCCGAAGACCTTAAGATGATGGCTATCAACGTCTTCGCTGGGAAGTACTTGGGAAACACTGCGATTCGTTGTTGAGACACCAGATAAATTATTACGTGTACTTTAACGGGATTTAATAAAGCTAATGGATTGACTCACTTTGCTCTATCGAATACAAAATCGAAATTAGGATTTCATAGCGGATTCGCGCTAAAAATGGATTAGAAGTTTTTTTAATCATTCGAGTACGCGAACCTGCGTAAATAAAATAATATTATTTTGATTCCGTATTAGAAGCACCTTACCTACGATATTTATTACCGATAATAATAAATCTTACAGTTACCGGTAATATTACTATACGGCGTGTTGTATTATCTAAAAACGGATAATTTACGTTTTATCGAAAGTTATCGTTTATTTACGTCTACAAAAATTTTTATACAAATATTTTTATATAAATATTTTTATATAAATATTTTTATATAAATATTTTTAAAAAGACAACGAAATAAATAATAAAATTTGTCGATAAAAAATTACATAAATGTAAATAATAAGATTCTTCCATAATTCAATAATTGTAAAACAAATGAAGCTTTAAATATAATCAGCTAGAAATGTAACATAAAAGTATTTTTCAAAAAACTTAAAAACGCTATGAATTTTATTAGGGCGGTAGATCACGAATACGATAGCATATAATTGAAAACAGCGTAAAATTAAGCATCGTAGAAAAAGATGGAATAATTTAGCTTAATTGTGCAATATTTAAGGATTCGCGTAATCGTGATTTCTTCTTTATGTTTAAACACACCCAAATCATGGTTATCACACCCCTTTAATCGGTTAATCGTACCGAGTAAACACAAGGGTCTAAAAAAGAGAATCTGTCGACTCGGACGTCGTAATAAATACAGTAATAAATACAGATATTCTCCGTCTGACCATCTGACCCACATTTACTTTACATTAACGAGCAGATCAAATAAAACTCGAGTCAAATTAAAAATTCCTTAAATTAACAACTCTCTAGACAAGGGAAGAGCTAATAAAAATTCGTAGTCTCTCTCCCGATCACAGTCGCATTTCCTTAAGTGCATCCCATTAACTCATCCCTTCGTGGAGCAAAGATAATGAAAGCCAACGCTTTTGTCGCTCGCGTAAAAGTAAAAATGTTAATCACGACTGCCATTGGCGAAATCGTCACGCAAAATGTAACGAGGGCGAAAGGAGAAAAGACCGCCGGCGATTAAACAATACGCGGGGGATCCTTCGTTGTCCTGGGAGTAGCGACAGATGTGTCCCTCCGCATACGGAGCAGCCCCTATTTTTTCCACCCCGAGGTTCTTTGTGCTCCGCTCGTTAGATGAACGATTAGCTTAAGACGCGATTCTTAATCTCCACTGCTTATCCGCCTGTGGCTCTTGATTACGAAAGTGGATGATAACTAAGCATATTACGCCGTTCGGCTTTTGCTCCTAGACGATATTGTACGATGTTCGCAGTGTGTTTACATTGTAAATATGAAGATCGGTGGGGCTTGAAAACCGTAGTACCTAAGCATACAATTGCGAATATTTTCTGTTCGGTTTTAATTTAAAATTACAACGGGTTATTGATATAATTAGCTTATTTAAATTTTTTTTAATCTCATCTTTGTCTATCGATATCGTAAATACTCCAGCAGTTCAATAATATTTATTCGAACGACAACAAAATTTTTAATATATTTATATAATTTAAAGTTATTGTAAATAATAAGGTAAATTAAATTTTATAATTAATCGCCTCGAATGCAAAATCAATTTCATAAATACGCAAAGATGCTTACCTCGTACGGGTATTAACAGATCTTTTCGATACTGTTTACAAAGATTTCTATTCTACATTAGTAAATATGATATAGATTATTGATATATGTTATTGATATATCTCAATCTGTAGGTAAATTAATTATTACGACAAATTTTTATTTTTATTAGTAATTTAAAGTATTTATAATATTATTATGAATTACGTTCGATTAGAATTAAATTTCTAAAATGTTTTGAAACATCTCTTAAACGTGTAATAAGCTGACAACTATACAAATAATCTTCGTTCGATAGAAGTACAATAATAATACTAAATCATATCAATTAAATACGTTAAAAGCTTCCTATCGTTACTTTAGAGTGCTATAAATCCAAGTATTTATATAATATTTGTATCAAGGAACAGTATTAATTCAATGATTGAATTGAGAATACATGGACTAAATAGTATCTCTCGGATTTCAATGGTAAATCTCCACGTTTTTCCATCCGAATGTACAATTAATATAATAGAGTGTATGCGAAGGTTCGACATCGCAGCTACAAAACTCCCTTATTTCTCGGTGTAAATCTCTGATTCGGGTGCTACTTTCGAATACACAAAATAAATATCCATCTGTCTTATTCCATCTGTATGGATGCACCTGACGCGGTGGTGACGACGAGGTCTCGTTGCTCTTGATCTCGTTAGAAGGGCGCAGTGAACCGAGAACAGCGCCTCGTCGCCCATTCGAATTTCACCTCGACGGGATAAATCCAGCATCAGCAGCGGCAGCAGCGGCAACAGCGGCAGCTACTTAGAGTCCCGCGATGCTTGAGCGCAACGTCGTGTAACTAACTACCTAATGTACGTGTAAAGTAACTTTCGTCGAAGCTAAAGTTAAATCTTGTTTTTCATTTTTCGAAAAACCATTCTCGAGCAAACTTTAGAAAAGTTTAGAAAATTTATTTATTTTAGACCTGTTCGGAAATTCCCTACAAATTATACAAACGAATACTGCATTGTTTTAACTATTTCGTCGGATAATAAATAATTTATTTAAGTTAAATATTAGTTATTCCATTATTGTACTATTCAAGGTTTTTCTTAAAATATCTTTAAGGAATATTAAAAGTATTTCATCCACGAGGAATGTAGGCTTAGTTTTATTTGAACGGATATACGAAAAATCCAAAGTAACTATCGATATTTTAATTTAATGTATTTTAACTTCAAATTTTAAAATTTTTATTTTGTATCGAACGTTCAAAATTTATATATACTTTTGTACATATGGATAATTAAATTGTAAATTTTTCGATGTAAAGAAATTTTATTACGTATAGTTTTTGTAAACGAAACTATTACGCGCATTAGAGATAAATTAAATATTTCATATTTACACATTATTTATTAATAAAGAATTTATAATAATTTTATAAAAAATTTTGCGTGTTAAAAGTACTTGGAACGAATATTCAACTTATTAACTACAGCGGTAATCTTCCCAAAGATTTATTCAACAATCTTTATTATTTACTCGTATAAAATTAAAATATTTGACCATTAATTATGTTAAGTAACGTAATACTGTGTAAACTAATATTTCTAAAAAATACAATGATTTTCTATCTTTACTCTGGATACAACGGCACCCTGAAACTATAAACCGCGAAGACCGCAGTGTATAGCAGGTAGTAGGTCATCAGGCGAAACGATTCCGTTAAGATAAATAGATAATATTTCCCGTAGCCGAGTGTTTATCTTTATTACACGATATGATAATTAAAAGGAATTTTATATATTTTTAATATATTAATATATTATGTACACCAAATAAGAAACGAAACAATTATTTAATCGTATACGTACTCTAATAATAAAATGGCAACGTTTTTTCATAATGTAATCGCGTACACAAACTCATTGTGAAAGTTAACGTATGCGAAACAATAAAAATATAGGAGGATTCAACGTCCGATTTCACAAAATTGGCTTACCTCGAAACGTTCGGACGTGTCGCTGTTAATTCCCAAGAGTTTTTAACTAGAGAACGCGAAAGAATCGCAGACCGAAACGAAACATCGGAAACAACGGAAACAACGGAAACATCGGAAACATCCGAAACAACAGCTAGAATTTACTGGAAACTTCCTCGAGCCTCGTACGCGAACCCTCGACGGCTTAAACGTAAACCCGCGCGTCTTTGTTTTCAGGACTCCGGGCGGGGCTGAGCCTCGCGCATAAACGCGAAATCGACAAAGAGAGTAGCGAAAGAAGCTTAACCCCTCGCAAGCGGAGGAGCCAACGTCGGATTCGATTCGGGTGACGCGCGCGTCAATTACCGACGAGGCGCGAAGAGAAAAGCCACCCGGAGATAAACCGAGCGCATCCCCTTTTCACCTGTGCGCCCTCGTTTCTAAGAGCTGCTCCAAAGTCTCGCCCTCGCCTTCGGACTCCTCTCTCCTTCGCTCTCCTCTCTCGCTAAGCGCGAAAGAACTTTTCGTTAACCCTTTATCTTTGGAGGAAGCGGTTTGTTCCTAACCAACGCCCGGATGAATAGTATCGGTTGGATGCGCCTACAATTACAATTATGATAAGCTTGAGTTACGTTCGATCGATATCTTTCAAACGATCGTATTAATTTGGAAATATAAATTTGTTAAACCGCGATATTTCAGTCTTTTGCGCATCCTTTTTACCTTTTTTCGTGCATATTTGTATACACGAATAAATTCGTTCGCGTAAGATTTAAAGGTACTTTTGCAGTTCAGTTATATTGAAACTTAAATAAATTTTTGTGTAGAACGTTCGTACTTTGATGCTCTTCGTTTTTTACAAAATTACAACCTAAAATACATTTTAGGTTGCTTTAAAAATATCGTTAGCATTCGATCGTCGACGAGTTCGCGTAGATTTATTAAAACACGATAATTTCACGATAATTTCACGATAATTTTGTAAGCGAAAGAACAACATCTTGAACTCGTATCGCACTTAAATTATACGCAAAAACTCTCGACCGAAAGAAATAAATCAAAGACAAGTATTATCGCGATATCGCGAGACCCGCAAAAAGTATCCGCGCTCAGCCATTAGCGTCGGTCCGCGAACGAACGCGACTCCTCGGTCGCACCTCGAGCACATCGGGGCATTAACATCCATCGAAACATCTCCCAGCTATTAACTCCATCGTATCCCATCCCCGGGTTCGGAGCTCGCTGTCTCGAGTCCCGAACTCCAACTGTAACTCCGCGCGACATCCGCGTTATTTCCGTGCCAAGCGAGACGGAAAAAACCCTCGCTCTTATCTCCAGCACCCGCCAATAATCGCGTTTCGTTACAGTTTCGCGAAATGAAAAGCGACGTCGCCCGGTAGAGTCGGAGATCGATAACGATTGGATAAAAAGTCGAGTCTCGTCGCGTAGCGGAAGCTGCTGAGACTCTCCCGTTGCGAACGACTGCGAGAGACGGGATTTCGCGCGAATCGTGGGGAAGAGGTTCGAAGGAAATAAACGAAAGCAAGGCAGAATTTTCGGAATTTTAGTCATTTTTGTGGTCGTTCCTACGCCCTTTTACTTACTCAGAGTCCTGCGAATCTTGCGCAAAGCGATGCGAAACCTATGCTACGGAAGAGTCGATTATCGCGAGAACTGTTCGATGCTGTCGTTTACAAACACGGAGCTACAAGCTAAAATCTAGATAAGTCTAAATATTATTTAGTACCGATAAGGAACCGATAAGGAACCGATAAGGAACCGATAAGGATAATTAAACGCTCATACCTTTGCCTTTCGAATAAGTTAAAAATACCAAGGCTCGATATTTACTTGGACCTGTCGGAGTTCCTTCGAATTCGCGGATCAGAATTTTCTTTTCTTACTTTTGAAAAAGCAGATCAAAATCTTTGGATATTCCGTGATCCGCGCTCGACCGAACAAAATTTATTCCAAGGAAAATTTTAGCTTCCGATACGATTCTTATCGATCATTGGTGAGACCTCGAAGGTTGGACCGAGCGTTTCGGATTTATCGAAAACTAGGACGGTGAATTAAACGAAACGGAAAATTTGCCGGCAGAAGTTTAATTAAGGTTACGAGAGCAACGCGATCGAAAGATTCGTCTCCGAGTCGGGAGAGTCCACTCCACGACACGAATCCAGAGTCGGATTCGCGCGGGTACCGAGCCGAGGACCGCCCGGAGTTCGTTTCCGAGGTCCGCGCGAGGATGGCGGCAGCAGCGAACAGCGGAGGCTAGGCGAAGAGACCGGAGGGTGGAACGAACGGAGGGATAGCGACGCAACGCCGGGCTCCTCGAACTGATCAATACTTGAAACAGCGAGGAGCTATATCTCGCCGCTATTTCCGGTCTCCCCTTCCCCGTCGCGGCAGCGCCGGAAATGAAGGCGTTAAAAATACGCGCACATCCCGACCGTATCCCGGAGCGAGAGGAGCTCCGACGGGGGAAGCCTTTATCGGTCGAGCGTTCGGGGATGCGGGTAGGAGACCAAGGAGAGCTCCGTTCCTCTGATCGACTTTTAATTATAGCTATCTGGCGGGAGAGGAATGGGAGCGTCGGGACGTCGTGGAGAAGATGATCGGGACGCCAGTTAAGATGGCGAACGCTGCGCTCCGTTACGCTCCAACGTTACCCCGGCTCGTAATTCGTCCGACGACCCGCGACCGGGGACCTGGAGCCCGGATCACCCGCGCCGTTAACGCACGCGTAATCCCGGGCGAAAGGCGCGGTCGTCTGCCCAATGCAGAACGAGGTAGGCGTGACCGCACGTCGGAGTCCGGCCGCACGGATTTGCGAAATCGCGCGCAGCAACGTCGAGGGGTTGGTCGGGCTGATCAACAGGTAGGGAGCGGGGGAGACGCAGGCGCGCGGATAAGCCGCGGGGCTAAGCCGAGCATCGCACCCTCGGAGGGTGTGACCCGGGATTGGATTGGCCCAACCGGACGTGTGAATCAGCGACGAGGTCCTGCGCACGTCCTCCAACGCGAGTTCGGATCGTGTTTATTCTTGTACCGAGTGTTCCGGATGTTCCCCGTGTTCCCCGTGTTCCCCGTGTTCCCCGTCTTCCGACTTCTGCTCATTTTTCCTCGACGTGTCCTCCGTCGACGCGCGAGGCTTAACTTCCCCGGATCTTGGACACCGAGAGGTATGGAATCGCGTCCGAGAAGTTACGAGCGAGTAATTTGAAGGGCTGTCGATCGCATTTTCTTCTCGCGACACGTATGTGCGTCTCCGAAACGATGTTTATGCGCAGGGACGATAAGCATTTTATATGAAAAGATAGAAATCTCGAGACCTTTTTCAGTTCAGTTTCTCTAACGGTTTCTTCCTCATTCTAGCTATAAAAGAGTAATGAGTCGTTCGTATGTGAAAGATACCATTGTATAAAAGTAATAAATTTTTCTAAAAATGAAACGTATAAATTTTACTTTAAAATATTATTACTCGAGTTTTCGATCGATTTAAAAGTATGTATTTTTATTGAATTCTGATACATTATTTATAATTAAAGAATAATAGAAAATTTATTTCAGATTTTTTACACTATAAATTTTATATCGATGCAATGTATGTATATTGTATTATTAGTTTGGAATCTCTAGCGATAAAATGTAACGTATTGTTAATATTTATCGTTGAAAACTAAGAATTTATTTATGAAAGTTAATCTAAATATTGTACGCGCAGAAATGCTGCGCATTGATAACAAATTTATTAATTTTATGTAAAATTCGTACGAATAACATTTTCTAGGGCTTTTATTTATTCGTGTATTTAAAACTATATTCTTATTAGCACATTGCTATAAACACTCGATGTATTAGAGAAAGCGATAAAAATATCCATGTTCAAACGGATTTAGCGTGAAGTAACTTTTTACAAAAATATATCAAATATTTGAAAAGTCTTGCCCCGCTTAATTTCCGTAAGTTTATCCGTAAGATATCATACCTTATTTTATCAAAAATTCTAATTTTTACACTAAAAATATGCGTATCGGAACATTAATTTTAAGAGTATTCATTTATACATACATATTTCGTATATTTTATTTTAAAAAACGTACGTAAAAAATTTGTTTCCGTTCGCGCATAGTAAATATTTGAAAAATATTTTTCATTTATTTTTATCACATAATTCGTACGCTGTATAAATTTTCATTATAACTAATATTTTTATAATTTGCGAAATTCAACTTTAAGTTTAAAACGAAAAAATACTGTAAAACTGTTCGTTACGTCGAGGAAACATATTAAAATCGCGATCATTATTTGTTTAAAATAAGCTTTGACTTCGATAAAACTAATTTAATCACTCGATGGTATATTTATAATATAAGTATTATATTTCAAGAAAAATGGTAAAAAATCACGCACAAAAATTTTTTAATTGAAAATATCGATCGGTTAAATTAAATTAATTTTACACTAAAATAATCGTCAAATGACTCGCAAATCATTTTTCTTCTCTTTAACGATCATAAAACTCCGTACGAAATCGATGAAACCCGAAAATTGGTAACATATCGGTAAGGTAAGAAACGTTGTAAAATCGATATTTAATAAAATTGTCCTCGACGTCGCACACAATGGCAATAAAAATCCATCTTTTGCACATATGTAGATACAAGATCTCTGAACTCGTAAAAGGAGGGTAGAAGACGTCAGGAAGTAACCCCCGTGGAATCATAGAAGTTCCCTCTGCGATACGGTAAGCGTGGCTCGAACCGCACTTGCGTCTATCCGCGACAAGGACAAGTTGCTACAATTTAGAGAGAGAGAGAGAAAGAGAGTAGAATTTTCGAATGCGCGATCCTCGCAAAATTATGGCGAGTGTAGTTAAAATTTTCGTTTCGTTTAAACTGCGACCCGCCCCGAATTCCCGATTTCCCGGTCCTGGAATCGCCTCGATAGATCGAAGTTGCGACTCAACCGAGCTCGAGTAGCCGACGTCCGCGCAAACGCCATCCACTTACGGTCGAATGGGATTTCGGAAAGGTAACGCGGGTCCCGCTGACGGTGCCAGTGCTCACCCTTCGGAGAGGGTCGAGGGAAGAGATCAGGAAAAGAAAGCGGATCTCGAACTGGTCCGGCGAGTGGAGGTCGCGAGTGGCGGTCGCGTGCGGAGTCTGCGAGCGGAGTCTGCGAACGGAGGCTGCGATCGTCTAATATCGGCTTTTGGGATACTCGGCACATTAATCCGATGTACCGCGTTTTCCACAGCGATGCTCCCTTCCAAGTTTTCCCGACGGCTGTGCCTTTGCTCGCTCATCGCGATGGAATATCGTAATCGCTTTCATGCTGGACCGCATATTTGCGAATCTGTCCTTTTGCTACGGCATCGTCGACTTTTCAATGCTCGAATTAGGTTATCGTTGCGACCATGGGATCGTAATTTTTCGGTCCTTTCTCGGACGATCGTCCGATTTGTATTAGTTTCGCTTTGTAACAATTTCTTTACCGCTGTCCCTTTCTGTACGAACACAAGGCAAAATATTCTCGTACGGAAATTCGATATCTTTAATTTTGTGTTATTTTAAATAATAATGAACGAAACTCGGAATTTTTTCCTTCGATAAAGAAAAGATAAGAATTATTATTTTTTTCTAGCGAGTAAACCTCGATAGAATAATTTTTCACGTAATTCGATATTCGACGAATAATATTTATTTTCGTTTGATAACTTGCTTCAACTCTGCTTGGCAAATTCTTCAAAATTTTCTTCAAAATGTTGGTTTTGAACGAAACCGCTAACTAATCGGGATATTATATTTACACGATTATTAATCGAATATCCGATTTTACGATGACTTCGAAAAGTATCTCTTTCGAATGTAAAGTTCTTCAAAACAGCGATGCAACCATTTTTTTAATAATTCGTATATATTAATAAATTAATACATTAATTTTTTACAATTATTCGATACAAACAGTAAACGCAAAGAGAATACAATCGCATCGAAAATATTCGATTCTATTTCAGCGCAAAACTCGATTTAAATTAAAATAATAGATTTTTATAAAATTTATAAAAAATTTACATAAAATATACGTTTATTTAAATTAATTTTATTTATCGCGTTTAATAATAAGACTCAACTTTTCTTAAATATAATCCGTGAGGTAGGATTACGACAGCTATTCGTTATCGTCTATATAATTATTTATTCATTCGCAGTAGAATTGCGTCCATTGTTAAGCGGTTGTCGTCGTTCGCTCATAGTAAATATCATTGTCATCGTATTTATCGAAATTTATATTTATATTCAAATTTTATGGTAGAGGTACGTTATAAAAGCATAATAAAGCATTAGTACAAGTACTTATATTTTTTCTTATTTATATATTACATTTATAATTACAATGGCACGCCCAAATATTCACGCGATTCGAACTTTTCGATCTAAAAATCGTATCGAAGTGTTTTCCAAGAGGTTGTATTTAACGCGCATTCGAACAAAATAATTTTAATTTCGAAGGATGCATAACACTACCGAATCTCAACCTTTTCCCCGGCTTATTATTTCTCCTTCCGATACAAAACTATTTCTCGAAAAGGTGAAATACGAAGAGAGCATTATGCAACACCTCGCACACCTTGGCGTCGAAGACGTTAGGTTTCTTATCGCGTCGTTGCCGCGTTCCGAACGATATATCTTCTCCATTCTCGAAAAAGAAAATGTGACTCGGCGACGAAGTTTCCAAAGCAACGCGTCAACGCCTGCAATTAATACCGTTAGATTAATATCGCGAGTGCGATGCTCGGGAGGAGGCACTTGTGCCGTCTACCGGCGCCAGTGCGATTCAACCAAAAGGGAGACGAAAAAAACGCCGTCGAAAGCCGTCGAAAACCGTCGACAGCCGACGACAGCCGTCGAGCGCCGACGCGGTTATCTGGCCGTCGAGCCACGATGCCGAGATAATCTCCGATAACCGATAACCGGCGAAAGCAACGCAGCCGCCTCAGACCCGGTTCCGGAGCACACGAGTGCGGCACGAGCCTCTTCTCTTCCCTGTCGCCGGGGCGAGAGCCAAGGATGCTCGAGGGCCAGGTGCGCGGGTGAGAGACGATGCGCCTCCTCGGGATCCTGAGGATCCTCGCGATCCTCGCGATCCTCGCGGGACTCCGGGTAGTCCTGGCGGGAGCCTGTCCCATCGGCTGCCGGTGCGAACTCGAGAGGGTCGGGTGTTCCGGGCTCGGACTGCGAACCTTCCCCGAGAACGTCAGCCTTGCGGTGAGTGCGGGAATAAATCGAGAGCTTCGGGGGACGGTTCGAGCGTCGTCGACGTGTCGCTTATTTCTAACCACGTTCTTATTAAGAGTACCAAACCCAGTTTCTTCGACGCCTTTCCTTTTTTCCTTTTTTCCTTTACGAATCTATTATGAAACAGACTCGTAGCTTCGTCGACATCGACCGTTAACTTCGTGGCGCGAGGGCGTGAGTAATGTGATTTCTACGTGACTCACGGACTTATCTCTCGGTTACATCTGATTACAGGTAGTTGCTCGAAATAAATATATCGGGCGTATTTACATTGATCTATTACATCGTGATCAGAGATAGAGTTGTGTGTGACACTGCGATTTTACTGGAGTAACTATTTTAAAACTTACTCAAATTCGTTCGATGGTAAGCAAACTAGGATATCTTGTGTAATCATTCACATTATTCACGTAAAAGAGATGATTTTTTATGTCGTTCGTGCCAATGCGACGAAAAGTAAATTTTTAAATTGTCCTAAGTTTTACCGAATTATTCGACTAACGCTAAAAATTGACTGTCCTTATTACGAAATTGAGTAAACTTTGACGAATGGTAAAATTAAAATGATTACGTATATTTGACATCATTTTAATTTTTTAAAAAAACGTGGTTTCAAATTTTAAAACAGAAATTAGAAGAATAGTAAATTAGAAGAGAAAAAACTTTATTTAAAATTTTCACCTTTTTCATCGATGAAAGTGAAATAATATTTTTATCATTTTTATTCTTACAGATGTTTAAAAAATATTAGTGTAGATTCATTTTATTTTATTGTAACTCGTGCAACTCTTACTTTCGTATCGAATATAACGTTTAATCGTCAATTGAATATATCAATTGAATACATGCTGAATTTTTGTACACGAATATACACTAAATATCTCTTTCAATTATTATGAAAGGGGAAAGTATAAAATGTTATTTACTTAATCTACGCTTGTAAGTATTAAAATTTAATTTGTACGAAGCTAAACGAACGACGAACGAAAGACTGATTCGAAAGCAAATAAATCTTTTTCAAACATCCCTAATTGATATTTTCTACGGCAGGTGGAGCACCTGGATCTTTCGGATAACTTACTTACGGAACTTCCAGCAGACTTGAATCGATTTACCGAACTCCAGCATCTCGATTTGGCCCGGAACAAATTAAGCTCCTTGCCGATGAGTCTCGAGGGTCTCAGCAATTTGCACAGACTCGATCTCAGCGAGAACGAGCTGAAGGACGTCATCGTGGACCTCGGATCGCTTAAACAGTTGACGCGCCTCAAGACTCTGTATCTCACGGGCAATAAATTGGGTGGACTGACTGGACTAAAAAATGAAGTCTTGCAATTCCTCAACGCGGATTCATGCGGTAATCGATCGATATTAGGATTTTTACATCGTCGATCTGACGAAAAGGATGCGTTGTTGTAAATTAAATACGATTGTGCGCTTTAGTTGGAGATTCGATTATTTTTCTCGAGCTTCGCAATGTCGATTGATTTTCCACTTGTGTAATTCAAACGTGTTTTCGTGTAAAATACGAATTACAATCAGTAAATAAAATTATTTTAAATGATAATGTAGTTTTATGAATTTCTATGAATTATAAAGATTAAGTTTTATTGTAGAATCGAATAGAATAATTTGACTAATTTATCCACGTTAACTTTTTTTAGAAATCGAGGAGCTCAAAAATACATCATTGTCAGGTTTGCCGGAGCTTACCTATTTGAGTCTAGCTCGTAATCCTTTGAAAGATATAAAGGATCCTTACAGTTTGAAGCTAAAAGGACTCGATCTTTCGAAATGCCAATTAAAAGTCTTGAATCCACGAACGTTTCAAGGATTTCCTGAACTTATCGATCTGCGTTTGGCGGAAAATCCTACGTTGGTCTATAGTACTAGGTAAGTCATTTTTAGGTAGGCAAATTTTCCAATAAATAACTAGGAGAAATAATACGAATACTTTTATAATATTTTAATACAATAAAATCACCATTATATATTATAAAATTTAAATAATCATTTTAATAATAATAATAGAATATATTGATTTTAACCTTTAAATATATAAACACATAATATTTTTCTTTCTATTTAAGAATATATAAAATGTTTTTCATCGTAGAACAAAAACCATTGTATATTCTATATAAAAAATATAAATGTAATATAATAAACGTTGGAGTTTATTTTCATTTAATTTTAATTTTCTATCATTGAAATTCGTGAATTATCAATTAGAAAAATATAAATTATGAAATAAAAACTGTAAACGATCAACTATAATTATCAAAATATTTGTAAAATAAACGTAAAATAATATAAAATAATAATGGAACCAAAATACAAATTACATAAAATTCTGTAAGATAAAATTATAAAACAAATCTTGAAATCAGAGTATACGAATTCTTGTTATTACACAATTCTTAATTACCAGTAAAATTTTGGTGATTGTCAACTATAAAAAATGAGACTTACTTAAAAAAATTCGTTGGAAAGATCGAATCGATTGGAAAGATGTAATAAACGAATGCATTTTAGATACGAAACTCTACGACACCAAAAACTCCAGAAGCTAGACGTTTCAAGATGCGGTCTGGACCGTCCCGGACTCCATGGGCTTCCATCCTTGACTTACGCTCGATTCTCGAGCAATTCCATCCGAATACTTCCCGATCACATACTCGCCAAGAACCGCGAGCTAACTCATCTTTTTTTCGACTACAATCAACTCGAACGCTTGAACAAGAGCTCGTTTGCCAATCTCCTCAAGTTGCAAGTTCTTGATCTGTCCTCTAATGGTCTTAAAACTGTACCTTCGACAGTCTTCCGTAACAATATCGAATTGCGGTTCCTTAACTTATCGGACAACTATCTTACGGATTTTCCGAAGCTATCGACATCGGTGTTCAGTTTAGATTTATCCGCCAATCTGATTAATCGAATGGACAACACCAGCCTAATACATACCCCAAGATTGTACAATTTGAATCTGAGTAATAATCAACTCGCAGAAATGCCCGCTAAATTGGATTCTACGAGTTTAAGATATTTTATTCTAAGACATAATAGAATTACAAACTTGGATAATATTAGCTTCAGCGGTCTTCCGGAATTGGAGAAACTGGATCTTTCTGGTAAATATCTAAAACATTGTCGCTGCTTAAATAATGGATTGAAATTGAAAAGTAAAGTATTTCTTTTAAAAAGAAAAATTTTAAAAAACGAAAAAGATGGAATGAAAATACACGTTCGCGTAAAGAATTACGAAGGAATGATTTAAAGGAATGTTATTTAAAAAAGGATCGTTCGTCAAATTATTTTTTAAATACAATTTTAATTACTATACTGAAAAAGTCTGTTCGAAAAAGACGCCTAACAGCTTGTCATTGTTCGCAAAAATATATCTTGTAAAATCAGTTATTCCAACGCGTGTCTTTACATGGCTTCGAGATAACTTACGAGTTACGTAACTAAGCTAAACAATATACACTTTTCGTAAGAGTGCGTTACAGCGTGGGACACGATTTCATTCTGTTTATTATATTAAGAAATTGTAATACAGAAACGGCATTCGCATAGCGAAGTGTGCTATTAATGTTATTTTATATCTGATGTAATAAGAACCGGTGAATTGGCGTCGGTGAATTGGTACCGGTGAATTGGCAGCGGTGAATTGGCAGCGGTGAATTGGCACCGGTCAATTGGCACCGGTCAATTGCGTGACTAGTCGCGGTAACGTCAGAGGGCAAAACCATACGCGTGTTTTCCCCACCAAAAGAGAAAGTATTTTCACGCGTGTAGCAGAAGAAATAGCTACTTATTGCTTTGGATCCTTTACTTTAACGATATCAATATCGAAAGGTTTCGGAATCGGTGCAGTTTGCATTGTTTTTCTCCTCCCTACTATTCTCCGACTTTGTTTCTTATCTTTAAAAGCTTACTGCGAAAGAAACAAGTATCGAAGATATTAATAAATGCGGATAAATATTTTTAATTATATTTTTTCTGATACTGTTTATCGTAGCATGCATAGAATGATAATGATAGTGGGGTTAAGGCGTTACTAAAAATGCTTACTAATGAAATGCAATTCTTTGAAAACAACAGTTTTCAAAAGAAAACACAAAATTGATTCGTTACAGTGTTTAATAATATTTGACCCAAATTTTTTATGATATAATTGAATAAACATAAAAAAATATAATATCTTATACTTCTTTCACGGTTTGTTCAAAGCTTAACTTATCGTTTTATGATAATAATTTTAATGAAATATTTTTAGTTAATTTAACAAGCTTACATATTTTTCTATATTATAAAATAAGAACAAAGACTTAAGCGGTCGAATTATAGTATCGGATTCAAGATTCTTATATGTTGCAAAAATTTATATCTTATAGTATCTTATAGTATATGTGTAGCATTAATTGAAATTTGATAATAATTAAAAATTTAATCTAACTCTTCTGTGAACCCACGATCTTAATTAATTTATATGTGTGTATATATATATATATATATATATATATATATATATTTAATACTTGAAATGTTATTACTTTTTTATGTATTACTCAAATTTTTCATACGATAAAATGATTGTTATGGATTAAACTTCGGTTTATTGAAAGATATTATTAAATAAAATAGAACTATTTAATAACTACTTAATTTCTTTTTAAGTATTATTATAGTGCCTTTTATTATTTTATATAAAGATAAATCTAAATAATATCAAAACTAGAAATGAATCCTTTAAACTCTTAAAAATAATAATATTTTCAACTATCGTAAAACTTTTTAAATTAAAATTCTAACAAATTATCGATAAAGTATTTTACTTAAATTCTCATATTAATTGTGTAAATTTTAACGGCTGTTTTAGGTAACTTAAATATATGTGTGAATCAAGTTAGGGGATTTCGAAGTAGTTTGAAACTAATTTTCAAGTACACGTGTTTTCTTTCGATAGTACATCCGACACGCGTTAAACTAATATTTTTATCCAATGACACCTTCTGTAATATTTCAAGCATAATAAAAATAAGGTTAATATATCGTTGTAATATATTCATTCTTAAAATTAATGTATGACTCGATAATGTCATCCATATTGTATTTTACAAATTTTATCAATTTTTTTCATATTTATTTTATTTTTAACAAAACTTTTAATCAGTTTTTGTAATTAATTTTTTGTGTTTCATTTTTTAAATATATAATTCGATAATAGATACAAATTTGTACTTGTGTATTTAATTACATATAGAATGTACTTCGTTTTCTAAACTTGAAATCTCAAAAAAATTAATAATTTTTAACTAAGCCAACCTTATTATATCCAGATCCACGATTTTAATAAGGTGACCTAATTATTAAAACCTAATATTAACTTAGTCCCCGTACTTTGAGTGGTAAACAAATTTATTTACAGCTATTCCTTCTTTTAACCCATGAATCTTCCCCGCTTTTTAGCGGAAATTTAATTTTAGATTTTTAGGTTTTCAAACTTAACTCTTTCATTAGAGGTTTTATTCTTAAAATATTTGTTTCCATTCGGTGTAAACTGGGAATAATTTTATCGTCGTTTATATTGAAATGTTTAGTAGTAGTTAAAAACGTTACACAATAAATTAAGTTAATCTTGAAAACAAAAATAGAAATGTCTTTTCAATTTTTATTTATACGTGTATGTAATAATTAAATCTTCGTAACATAGGGTATAAAAATTTTTATAATTGTATCGGTTATAAAACTTTTATTAGATTCATTATTTTTTAAATAAATAACATATAACTATAATAAAATAAATAACGTTTCACGATAGCCCAAAAAATATGCACTGATAATATAATTGAAAAATTAATTTAAATTATTTTACAGGAAATCTGCTAACTATAGGAATAAGTGAAGAAGTATTTTTTGACAATCCTAATTTACGGTATCTTCATTTACAAGATAATCCATGGAAATGCGATTGTACTCAACTATACCCTAGTTATGTTTTTTTAATGACTTTGTTAACTAAAATGGAAGCACTAATTTGCCATAGTCCAAATAACGTAACAGGTTATTCTTGGAAACTTGCGTGTACAAATGAATGGAAGAGAAATTCCACACACAAAAGTAGCAACAAAACGTGGGGACTTTTTCTCGTAAGTGTACTGACTATCGTTGTTCTCGCCGGTACGATTATCTCCATTAGGCATTCGATGAAATTAAAGAGGCAAGCAAGAAACCAAAGACTAGAAATGGAACGAGCTGAAGTAAGGGAGAGATTGAGGCTTCTCCAAAGAAGGTTTGCAATATTGCAATATAGATATCTCATAAAATTTAATAAAACGACGATATTCGTTGTTTATTCTTACATATATTGAAATTTTTTTTTGTAATTATCTTCAACAAAAAAAAACAGTAAAATCGTTTGTGAAATATTTTATTTATTCTATTTATAGAAAATAAAATATTTTAAAACAAATTTTTCTTATAAAACTTCTCGTTTAATGTATACTTTCTTCGTATTAACTTTCGTACTTCAATATTAAACGATATTTATAGTCTTGTATTATAAAGAGTTACACACATATAAAAATATAAAAGTATGCTAAGTGTATAAGTAAACATAGATTCGTTAATTACATAACAAAACCATAAAAATGATTCGTATAATTACATAATTTCTCACTCAAAAAATGAAAGTATGAAATTTTTAATTCGATGCATGATTTATTTTTAAATAAAAACATAGGTTTTCATTTAATTTTATGAAATATTAATGTCGAATCGAAAATTCGAGTAGCGTTTGGTAATTGAATGAAAAAATGCTAACTAAAAATGCAAACTAAAAATGCCACTGCTAAATTGCTGTTGTAAATTGTACGGACAGGAGTCAACGTCTTCAGGACGAGTTACGCGAACACTCCTCGGAACCGCGGATTCATCCACTCGAGCTAATCGGACCACCGAGTTACGAGGAGGCGGTTACGATGCCCCGACTCGCTCATTCCCTCGACGACCTCGACTCCGTATCCATCGACACGAACAGCGCGACTGTCGTCCGGATGACGGGTTCCTCGGAGAGCCTCCGATCCTGCAAGAAGCGCCGATCTCGTCGAGTACGTCGACAGCGCTTCCACAGCGAGGACAACCTCGCGCGGAGGGAGACGCGACGCGAGGAACGTCTACGTCGGGTGCGCAAACCAACCCCGAGGAACGAGGAGTCCTGGAGCCCAAACCCCCCGGTGGAGGCGGAGGAGGGACAAGACCGAACGAAGCTCAGGCCTCCGACGCCGATCGCTACCAAGAGGAAGGTTAAGAGGTTGTCGAAAATCAACGGCACCTCCACCGACGACGAGGACTCGGAAGTAGGGAAGGAGTTGGAGACTACTGGTTTCAGGAAAATCGGCAAGACGATCATCAGAAACTTGGATAAGGAACCCAAAAGCGGATATAGACCCTCGACTGATGGCGACAGCTAAAACTAAAACTTTTATGTGGAATTGTTGCCAACGATTCAATAATTTTAAGACGTTATAAACTGTTTTTCCTTTTACGTTTTACGTGTTTTACGGGAAATGATTTCGATTATTGTGCAAAATACGTGCAAAATTTACGTGCAAAATTTACGTGCAAAATTTACGTGCAAAATAATATACTTTCTTACGTAATATAATTGATACGAGGAATAAAGGTTTAAACATAAATCGTTATCCATTTCTACGCGGAGATAAATGTATTGCAATATTTTTATTAAACGATGAACTCGAAAGTATATATCACTTTTCTTACAATTTGTTTTTCATTATAAAAAACTATACTTACATAACACTGAATATAGTTTTCTATAAAATTTCAAAATTTCTATAAAAACTTTTACACGAATATTTAAAAAAATAAATAAAAAGATAATTTACGACGGTAACTATGCATATAAAAATCTTTCTCAATGTCACGATAAATAACAGTTATTTTTTTTAATTTTAAATATATTATATTCAGACGTATGTATTTCAACTTTACATATTGATATTACTACGATGTATTATAAAAGTAATATAATCCACATTTTCTTATTAAAAGTTTTATAAGCACGAATAGAAATATTCAGAAATACATGTAATAAAATAAGACTGACCTGACAATTATTTATATACCATTGTATTTGATCCGTATTTTATTGCGAGGTGTCTTTTAATACAATAAACAAATGTAATACGTTGAATACTTTATTACGTTATTTATTATTAAATTGTAAATATTATACTTTTATCGATCACTGATTGTCAATTCAATGCCTGATCAAGTTAATTAGATATATTAACAAATTTAGGTTAATAGGTTTAACTTAAAATATACACTGATAAGTAAAATAAGATATTAAGTACTTAAGGATAAAGATAGTAAAACTGATCTTTATTTTAAATTTATACATAAACTAGTTTCTTACATTTATTTTTGCAATAATAAATGACTAATTGAATTCTTTTAAATTATTACCAAAACATAATAAAAAATATTTTATCTAATTAAAATACTTATCTAATTTCAAGAACAATTATTACTAATTTTAAATTTAATTACAACATGTTTATGTATTTCTTATGAAAAAAAATTTAATTACAGGTTGATTAGTATACGAACATAAGGAAATATTTATGATTATAATTAAGTATAAAAATTTGAAATATTTAAAATCTTGGATTCAATTTATTTTGAAATAATTACCTAAAAAGAATAATTAAAAATATAATAAATATAATAATTCAGAATTTAAAAATTTAATTTCTTAATTTTTATAATCTTTTTATTATAAATAAATTTTAAATATCTATTTACTATTTTGAGAAAATTGTAATGTCATATATTTAATAAAAAATAAATACTTAAATTTTTTATATTTCTTAATGTATTGAAAAATGTGTATATACTTATTGTTTATTTTTTAGTAATACTTTATATGTTAATCATCTAACTAATAAATATTGGTCATTTAATAAATGAATAATTTTTACTTTCTAAAAGTTTTTTATTTTATTAATACTATTTCTATATTATTAGAACTAAATTTATTTAGTAAGTTTCTTTATTCGATTTTTGTTTTTATATTAATACCACATATTTATAACCAAAATTTAACATATATAATATTTAGATCTGTATAATACTTTTATCTTATTAAAGTAATAATTTATACTAGTGTTAATTGAAGTTAATAAAGTATATCTAAATTACTTTAATTGATCCCGAGAAATCTAATATGAGTAATAGATGAATTAAAATAGTATAAAATTTGTTATGTAAACATATAACACATTGGTTATTCTCACATTGAACTCAGTCATAAATACATTTTTATATCATACTTTTATATATTTATATATTTATATATTTATATATTTATATATTTATGCGTAATGTTATCGTATGAATCTTTTTATGTATCCAATATATTTTATTATTAACTCTTTTTATATATTACTCGGTCTTGTAAGCTTTCCCAGAAATTCAAGTATTTAAAAATAAGAAGGTTAAATTTATGTGACAATCAATTAAATTGTACAACAGAAATTCATTTTGAAAAAGCTTGTAAATTTTAATTACATAAATGAATCTATAATTACGTGTGTACTTACGCATGTACATTTATTTGTATCTGCATATAAAATATAAAATACTTTAAAATAACACGTTAGACATTTTCACATATAATAAATTACTGTAACAATTTCATAATTTTATTTATAAAAAACCTAGTGACAAATGTATAATTACAAAAGAGGCATATAAAATAAATAATAAAACATAAATGTTTTAAAATGTTACGCAAATAAACTAATTAAAGTTATCAAAAGAAATAAAACAATTTCACAATTATTTAATCTAATACAATAAAGTCATAATATTGATTTTAAACATATCTATAACCTTTTTTACTTACAAATATACACATTGGTAATTATTTACGTGTAATTATAAAATAATACAAACATAACGCTAATATAACTTAATTCTAATAGATGCATACAATTTTAAATAATCGCGTGTACATTTGAAGCTGACAAATCGGCACGTATACATTTTCATTTATTTGCGAAGATGGTTAACTTTTTTTTAACACAATAATAAAAGCATGGTGCAATCTATCTTATCCGATGCAGATACACTTATTTAAGGTCGACGAACTCGATCTAGGCTAAAGCGAGGAGATAATAATGTAAAGGTATAATCAGCGCTTTACGAAAAAAATTCATTCTTTAACCAATTTAGTTGACAAGCTGCCCATCCATCCATAGAAGATTGAAAATGTATTAGTAAACAGTGTTTGTATCCTTACCGCTCTTAATCATATTATACAGGCGCTAACTTATTTATATATATATATCAAAGTCTAGTTTGGCTGATTTATATTTCAATAAAAATGAATATAGTCACCACTTTTTTTTCTTACATTTTATAAAAAAACATTTTATTCTAATCATTTTCTTATTAAATCACTTGTCATGTCTTTGATTCGTATAAGATTGTATTATATTTATATAATAAAAAATTAGCCGATAATAATAACCGACTCTTATTTACCGTTGATGATACCCTCTAAAATTTTTACATATTTTCTTAATATAATAAATATCGAATAATAATATTCCAAGAAGAGACACGAAAGTAAATTATTTTAAAAAAGTTTGTTGCATTATCATTGAAAATCACCGTTCAATCTATCTTGAAGCAAATCAATTATAATATCAATATTTATAAATAAGAATTTAGCTGTGAAAAATTTCAGTTCATTAACGGATACACCTTTTACTACAATTTTTAAGAAAAATTTAATCTCAAAACTGTAAACTTCGTGATTTAAAAATTAAAAGTAAATATAAAGTACTAAATTTAATAAGGAAACAGTGATACAAATAGTTTTTCTTAAATGAAAGAATAATTATGTATGTATTTATTTACGTAGTATAACATTAATTGGGCTTTTAACAATAAGTAACTATTAACTAATTAAGGTAAGTAATAGTAAAATAAGAAATAGTAATTTACATCCATTTTTTTTTCAAGAAATAAATACGTAGACAAAGTTAATGCACAACTCTCAAATTCATACTTCTAAGAAAAAAGTAAGAAAATGAAAAGAATACAAACATATACGATGCATAGACGTATCGTGTTTACTTAAATAGCTTGTTTTTATTCGTTCAATATATTATTATAGCTACATATATATATATATATATATATATATATTTATATATGAAATTATATAGAAAAAAATCTCTAAACATTATGAAAGTCGAATATACTTTTTGTATCGTTCAATTATTTATATAAAATTTGAATAAAAACAATTTTTTAATTTATTCGTTTATAATATTTTTACGTTTCCTTATACTTAATAATTTATTTTATACTAATAATTAATTTCCTAATTAAGCTACACAGGGTTATGGAATGAATGCGCATTTTTAAAAATATTGCTTTTATTCTCGTATAAAATATATTAAAATATTAAAATTTTACAAACTTATATTAATGTTTCATTTTGTAATTTCAATTCTCTTTCTACGCTCTGTTACATAACAGGCAACGCATATTTTGACGTGAAAATATAAAAAACAATACGAATAATGAAACCTATACTCTTAAATATTTTTTGAATTAACACGATATTCTCTCGCTTAGAACCCATCGTATTTTTTTATAAATAGAAACACTTATGCATTTTATTCCAGTACGTTATTTTGTATCGTCTTAAATTAAATTTATAAAATTGCGTCAAGGTAAGAACATCTTTCTCTTCGTATTTAAAATTCTGTAATTCATCGTGCATCTCGTCCGCTCATTTTAAATATTGTACGAGTGACTAGCGTCCCCTCATCTTTGATAATAAAAAATGTCTTTCTTATACTTGGATTTCTTTATACTTAAAGGCACATATTGCACTTTCGCGAAATACACTTTATTACGTAGGACTATAAAGTTTTTGTTTCTACGAAACTGAGCGAATATTTCTATTCTAACGTACTTCGATAAGATATCGAAGTTTTTTTTTTTACTAATTAAGAGCAGCATAAGATTAAAATAACTGAAACTTCGCTAACAATTAAAAACTATATTTAGTAATTGATTTTAATGCTTTGATAACTCGATTAAATATTGTTTTTAATCGTAAAACTACGCTTCCGTATAATAGAAACTAAATTGAAGCTTAAATTTATCCGGAAAATATGATTTGCTAGTTACAAAATAAACTGTACAACAAATTGTCGTTCGATAAAACAAAATATAAACTTGTTCGTCCTCACGGCGCCTTGACTAGGTTTTCACCGTCTTTCACCCGCGTAATGAGTATCGGTGTTTTCGGTACACTATCCGGATTCTCTTGCAACGTAATCTTCACCCGATGAGCTCCAGGGGTAAGCGGTGGTCTCTCGCAGTAATCTAAAGTGTTTATGATCTCGGTAGAGTCACCGTGTAAACTGGAGCCGATCGGGGCGTCGATAGCCTCCATGGGAGGATTCAATCCATTGAGTGGAGCTTCGATCTCGTGCTTCAAAGACTTTCTGCTTGGTTTCACCGGATCGTTCACTTCCGTTACTGTACCGTTGGTGCCGCTACTTAGTCTGCTCGATCCGTTGGTAACGACCGTCGGTGTTATGTCGTAGCTCTTCTGTTTATTTTTTGGCTCCTCGGGCAACGCGGCGCTATTCATCAGCGGCACATTTTCCATGGTATTACCGTTCAAAGCTTGAACCTTCGACTGCGTTTTGTTTTGATCCAGCAAAGTTCTCTGCATATCTTTCATCTCAGTCCCTCGTTCCACGTCCCTGCGCTTTCGCTTTTTCCGGCAGAAATCGCCCTTGTAAGCGGCGAAGCTTAACAAGATCGTAAGAACAACGAGAAGTAGAATCAAAACAACGTACGAGCCGATTCCTTTCTTTGTTTCTTGCGAAGGCTCCGTGTCCACGAAATTGTCGTCCAAATCAATGTTTTGAAATTCGGTAGGCTTCGGTGTCTGCTTGGAAGTCCCTTCGTCGGTTGGTATACTGTTTGGTACAATCACGGATTCCTTAACCGGTTCTACCGAATTCGAAGTCGACGATTCACGGGTAACTTGTATAAATTGTTCTTCCTTCAGATCATCCTCGGGATTTTTCTCCGTTATTTTCGGAGCTTCGGTTGCGTCGGAGGATCCCCAAGGATTTAAATTACCGATGATGCTACCAAGACCCCACCAACTGGAGCTTTCGGTCGTGGTAGTGGTCGAGGATGCCGATACTTGATCTTCTTCGTCTTCGAATCCCTCGCTGGTCTCGTTAAAGTCAATCGGAGGCATTCGAGCAATGATCCCGGATCCCTCTGTTCCAGAACCATCGTCGTCGCTCTCTCCCGATCCTTCCACCGATACGATGATATCATCCGCGGTTTCGGATGTCGACGCTGCGGATGAGGAGACAGGTTCGTTGGAGGTGTCCTTGTCCCGTGGGACGATGGGAATAATCAAATCGTCGGTTTTATCCGATTCTTCGCTCTCTTCCGGTTTCACTGCTCCTCCCGACGACGACACAGTTGTAGTTTCCTTTCCCAAAGAATCTTCCGTGTCCTCGAAGGTAATGTCATCTTTGGTAAGACTGGTAGAGCTGGAAATGATATCCGTAGCAATATTTTCCGATGACGTTGTTAAACTCGTGGTAAAGGACGAACTCATTTCAGCGGTTGTTGGAGCCACGGTTTCTTCTTCATTTTCGTTAGACGTAGATCGATCGTCTTCCTTCTCATCGTACGAAGAAAAATCTTTTTCCGTTTCGGAAAAAATGTCGTCTTCTTCGGCCTCGCCCGAACCGTCGACGCTATCCTCGAGAGGCTGATCTCTTTGCATCTCCGTGTCTTGCTTCTCGAACAAGCAAGTTGTTTTGGTGTCGGGCTTCCAAATCAATGCATGTTTAACAGAAATCGGCTCGGAACAATACGTCTTTTTCGTTATCTTTATTCCTCTCGCTATCAAAGCGTCTCGCAGTTTCATACTAGCGCAGTTACAGTTCAAGGGATTGTCCGAAATATCGAGCAGCTTTAGTTCTTGCAAGCTCATCAAAGCCGAAGGAAGTTGTCTTATTACGTTACCTCTCAATATCAGGTTATGAACGTGCTTTAGGCCATCGAATGCACCAGCCTCCAGGTGACTTATGCGATTATTGGACATATTCAACGTTTGGAGCGATTCGAGCCTGGCGAAACTACCGCTCTCGATGATTTCGATACGACCGTTGGACAGATCCAAATGTCGAAGGCTCGTTAGATTTTGAAAATTCCCGGGAGATAAGATTTTCGAGGAAGAAGGAGCTCGTAACGTATGCAGATGATACGTGTTGATATATCGGGCATCTTCGAGGTCGTGACATAACGCCGCCGTGTATTTGTCAAGAGAACAGAGACAGTCGACGGTATCCCAACCGATGGAAAAGAGTAATAGCAAAAGGCAGCTTATATCGAACGTCTTCATCGTGAATCCGATGATTCTGAAAATAGAAATTACGAAATAAAATGAACAGATCTAAAGATAAAATTGTATTGGTTACACTGGGCGAAATTAAAATTTTTTGAAAATAAAAATAATAAAATACGTGTACGCGTAAAAGGTACAACTTTAAAAGGTTGGGGACGTTAGAAGCCAATCTCCGTTTACGATACAATTTTTATATTTATATGTTTATATGTATACCATTTATCGTTGATCATCTCTCTTCGTTAAATTATCTTTTATCGTTAGATAGAAAAAATTTGTATATAACGAAACATTTGTATTATCACGTTTATTTTTATCCGTCTATAAATAAGAAAACATTAAAGTCTGTCCGTACACGCTTCGTCCATAATTTAAGCATATAAATTAAATTGCATAATTCATTGAATTACATTGGTAGCTTAATGATTTGGTATTAAGTACCGTATACATAGCGAATTAAAAATTAAAATGAATCGAGACTGACACAAGAACATCAGGTTAACAATTTACTTTTATCAGTTCTCGGTTGTTTTTATATTCCATATTATACTCCATAAACAAATATAAAATGAAATTTGTTTAGCATATCTCGAGTCGTTTTTTCAGAATTTGCATTTGAAAAAATCCCGTCCAAGTCGAGGCGAGAGACAAAAAGCAGGAATAACGCATAAATATCCTGAATGTTTTAATCGCTGGTGGCAGAAGGTACGCATTATAAAAACGAGCCGCATTATAAAAACGAGAGAGGAATAAAAGTTAGCGGAGGGATAAAGTGTAGGCGCGCATAAGAAACTGTCAATGCCAAATAACTTTGAAAAAGCGATGTCACGCAGTATTGACTCGCCGTGGAGGTTAATGCCATGCGCAAGGAATACCGATGCACCATTCGTGCACACGTGACGGGTGTACGGGTGTACGGGTGGACGGGTGTACGGGTGTACGGGTGTACGGGTGTACGGGTGTACCGGCCGAGCTTGGCTTTCGTCACACGGTCTGCTAAGCGGAACGGGACTGTACCTAGCGACTGTACCTAGCGACTGTACCTAGACATCGTTACTCCGCTCCTCGTCACAGTCCATGATAATTACGAATGGCGTTAGCGTCAATTGTAGCGCACTGGTGAACGTACCGACTCCGAATGGGCATACGTTGGATACCAAGATACGTTAATATCGCTTTTTCCAGTAGCGCATCGCGAACGAATAACTTATTTACGGAGTACCAGAATCGAGCGAGACGCGAAAAGCTCGAGAGCCTAGAGAGAGAGAGAGAGATATACAGCTTTATGTATATCTATACCGACGGTACTTTTCTTTCCGTCGATTTCAATTAGACAACTGCGCTACGAACAAGCGCAAGGCTATTATATTTAATTGAAACAATCCTTTTACCGTTACACTTTTTATAAAAGAACGCATAACCGGGATGTCCAAAAAAATTCAACTATCTTCGCTCGTTATTTTCCGCGATTTATTCCGAATGACTCGATCGTTGCTCCGAGCTAATTTCAATAGTCCATGGTGAACAAAACATTTCCAAACGTTTCCAAAAACATCGAGGCGATAGATTTTTTAAAGGAAACTACAAAAAACCCGAAAATGAAACAACGTTACAAAATAGAAAGAGGTTTAAAATATATTCCTGAATCTGATTAATACTCGAATACGATTAGATAATTATGTGAATATATTTTATGTACAATTTCTAATGGTAAAAGTAATTTCAAAAATACAATTTTGTAATACCGCTGATCGTGATATTCGAACAATTTTAGTAATTAATTTTAGTAATTTTATTACGGTTCGAAAGATCGCGCCTCGAATTTTGTAATGATCGTTAAATACGTGTAAATTAATTATTTAACGTTACGAAAATATTTATTTACTAAAGCAATCGTATATTGTACACGCCGGAAATTAAAAATCTATTACTTAGAAATATAGTTTCTGTATTGTGAATTGCGAAATATTAATACATATATTCAAATATAAATCATTGAAAATTCAGATTAAAAAATTAAAAATAATAAGAGAGTTCAAAATTTGCCAATACATTTTGTTTTAAAATAAAATTCTATTTTCCAATGGATTAAAGGTAAAATAATTTAACAATTACCATTAAACAATAAATTGAGTTACTTCTAGATTTAAATGTTTTAGTGTAGTACAAAGTCAAATTTATCAAGTATATATAATAAAAAAGTATCAAACTAGAATTTTATCGATTAAACTCATTTTTTACAATTTCAAATATCAACCATTTCTTTAAGAAATCCTTTTTACCCGTTTATAAATATCGACTATAAAGAATTTAAAGATTTTATAATATAAACTTTATCTCCACAATCGATTCATTATTCGATTATTAATAGTTAAGCTTCTTGACAATTAAATCGTGCATATTTTAATTCGGTAAAATAAGATTGAATGCGTAAGGTATCTTTTGTTATATAAAAAAAAGAAACAATGTATTTATTATAAATCAAATTTTAATCTAGAAAAAAATTATTTTTATCATAACGTAAAATACTTTACACACTCGATAAACCTAATTAAAAAAAAAAAAAAAATCGATAATTTAGTATCGAGAAATAATTTTAGTTAACGCTTTTAAAGAATATACCGTATATAAATACATGAAAATAACGAAAAATAATCTAAGCTTTGACAAATGTAAAGATATTCGTTTGAATTTAAATTTTTATTATTGTCAACATAAAACTTTATATCATTGCATACGAAGATTTTACAAGGACTATTCGAATATAACCAGGGAAAAATAAAAATAATTTACAAAAATACGCGATTATTATCACAAATAAAAATGTCCAGTCAACCAAAGTAATCCATAATTCTTAGCATCGAGTAAAATAATATTAAATTCGTTTATATTGCCACCGCACCAAAAAGTATTTAAGAATGAATCACGCGTCGCCAATAAAAGTACGATAGTATCTATAAATCCGCGCTGAAATTTATCGATCTGATTTTTGTAATCGTAAGTTTTACCTAAAGATCAAAAGAAATCCGCATTCTTCCACTGAATGACACAAGAGGCCGAAGAACCCGCTCACATCGCCAAAGACTTACACGCTCACCAAAAAAAAGAAAAAAAAAGCAGAAGAATAAAAAAGAGTTACTCGAGAGCCGAGAAACGACTATCGTTCCATAATCAGAGCAAACATTCGATCGACCTCGCTCGCGCGGTACTTAGGCACCGAGAGCTCGTGAATTACGGACTTGCTTATCGCGCTCCTCTCCTCGGGCCGCGATCCCTATCTACGGTAAAGATCGGCGTCGCGACGCGATACTCGACGAGATACTCGACGAGATACTCGAGGAGCGTCGACGCCTGCTTTCGTTCGCCGGTGCGATGACGATCGTCGACGGGCATCCGAAGCGACACTGGGCTCGAGCCGCGGAGATAGAGCGGATAGGACGACGGAGAGATGGAAATAGAAAGGTAGAGAGAGAGGGTGCGAGGCTGGAAAATGAGCGGAGAGGAAATCAAGCCGCGCGGAAGAGAGGAACGGGGACGGGGGACAAGGGGGACAGCGGAGGGACAGCGGAGGGACAGCGGAGGGACAGCGGAAGGAACGGGGATGAATAAAGCGTGGAATGTCAAGGAGAGGAATCAAGATCAAAGATTCTATATATAATGGTATATAATTGTATTATTAGATATGGCCACTCGATTTTCGCGTTCCCTTCCTCGACCTGTGCTCGGACAGCCTCTAAGGTTCCTTTGGTGCGTTGGTGCGTACCGATCGCTTTTTTCGCCGTCTGATATCATTCGGAAATTACGAAACTTTTTCCAACTGCGTAACAACGTTTCTGGAACCGCGATCGTTTCTTCCCAGTGAAATTTAATTCGGAAACCTTCGGAACGATACGATATACATTTTTTTTTTTAAGCCTAATCGACGAAAAAGTTTACTCCGCGAAAATTTTATGTTCCGTGAAAAATTATCGTTGTAATTGATATTTTCAATTAGCGATAATGCAATTCGCAAAATTAAAATTGTTTTAACGAATTTCAATTATGTCTATTTAACAAAGGTATGCAAATATAGATTGTACAGTTAAATTTTTTTCCTCGCTCGTTATTTATATCCGTGCTCACACTCGTAACGTAGACAAAATATAACTATATAATGAAATATATGTAAGTATACGCGTTAATTATTATTTTTACCGAATATTTATCTTTTCTCGGTATTACTTTCAAGTTTTCAGTGCGTAGACGAGACTTATAACGGAGTAATAATTTACTGTAAGAATGGTAAGAACGAATGGTATGACTATGCGCGAAAAGTACACGAATTATAAATATGCATAAGTATTTGACATAAAATTGTCGTTCATACGCGGAGTCGGAAAAAAAGCATAATCACTCGTAATACGCGGAGATAATCGATCGATCGAGAACTGATGACTGACGAGAGGTAGGGAAAGTACTTCGGAAAAAAACAAAAAAAAACAAAAAAAACAAAAAAAAACAAAAAAAAAACTCCTTTGTACAAAGCGATCGCGGGCTTTTGATCGTTTTGCATACTGTCGCGAACCACTGAGCATCGTACGTAAATAAAAGATAATACATGCGCCTTTGAATGTCAAATATTATTGATTCAACAAAGTCAGCGACAAAGTGACAACGGAAGAAGACAGAGAGAAAATTTGCGCGACGTTTTTTATATCTGCTTAATTTGAAAAGTCTTTGTCGCCACATTTCTTTCCACTTTAGGCATTTGTTTGAGAAAAGTGGGAAAAAATGTCGATACGAGACCTTTGCTTGATATATCCTTTGATTTCTGCATCAAAAAATAAGACAAATAACGAATGATTCACGAAACGAGTTTGTTTTTTTCGATTTTCATATTTAATAGCAAACTGAAAACGTCTTTTATTCACGGATAAGCTTCTTGCAGATTTTTGAAATTTAAATGAAGAAAACCTACTTGAAATCAAGAATATATGCGAATATATATTTGAACTGTTACATGTTTTATAATCGTGGCATTATTTGCTGTCTTTTAAAAGGCAATCAATCTTATTGATTTTTCAAAAATCGATTCCCATACTTTCTTATAGTAATTATAACTAAATAAATAAATTAAACAGAATATAGCTAAAATAAATATAGAGATAAAAATGGAAAAATATACAAAAACTTATCGGCAAGAAATTTTTATAAGAAATATGATAGCGCGAATAACGTAAACAAACTATTATTAAAACTGTAAGTTTATAAAGAAAACAAACTTCTATACCTTCAAATTAGCTGAACGAACTACATGTGATGGCTGTAAATAATGTCGTTTCAATTTGATAATATATTCAATAATATTAAGTTCTCGTACATAATAAATCAATGCTTTTCAATGCGGTGTTGAGTGAAAGTTAAAAAGTTGACGATATCGTGTCCAATGATAAATACTATCTTGGCCTACTTTGAATACTAAATTGTAAGTAGAATCAATAAATTATATATAATCAATGACTTATCCAAAGGAAGAAATCTACTAATAATTTAGAATACTTTAACAGCTAATTTATAACAAGTACTATTTTGTAATATTAGAGTTAAATATAAATTAAAAAATGTACAGAAAAAATAATCATTTTAATTACTAGTCTCACAGTCTATCTGAAAATTTACGTCGTGCCACGTTGATATGTTAAAAATTTCAATAAAATTATAATTTGTTCTTATTTATTAAATTACAATTTAAAATACGAGTGGACTAAACTTGATATAAAATTATCAACCTTCAAGAACTAACAATGTCATTATGTACGAGTAAATTATGTTACATACCGAAAACCATCTATTTTTTAATTTAGCACTCACTGACAATACAAATTATATTTGATAAATTCTGATACATTTTGAATTTAGTTAAATGATTCAAGAAACAAAATATATTAATTTTTTTATTTTATAATTTATTTATCTTTTATAACACAATATATAATTAATATACATTTATATATTTGTTTAAAATATAAAATTAAAAGGTTAAAAACTATAATAATATTATTTTGAAGAATAAATTTTATTATTAATTATGAAAACTATTTCTGAAGTATCGATTGGAACAAATAAGAAATAATAATATACCGAGCCAATTTCTTTTTGTCTTTTAAAAGTTTAATGTTTTCATCACAATAAATATAATCAAAGAAATAAAATGTAATAATTCCTTATTAATTTTTATAATAAATTTTACAGTTTCACGAAAATATTAGAAGCAAAATTTACGTTATAAATACCAAATACGTTGACTAAGCGGGAAGTCATTAAAATATTATCCATAATTTTTAGTAACGGCAATGTCTAGAAACACATATGATGTATATTAACAAAGTTGTTACTTGTAGACATTTATCGAACTATTTTAAAGATGTTGATATTATCAATCAGAATAAATAAATAATAGCGATAGATTATTAAAATTTTCAGTAATTTATGAAGAATAAAAAAAAAATAATAATAGAGTTTAAAAATATCGTTCTAAATCCTAATTTATCCTAAACTATCGCGTTATCAAAATTTAATTTTTTACTTTCTGTTAAATAAAACTTTGAAATATATTATATTATCTAAGTTTGAAGCAAATACTATTCAAAAAATAGAATTTACTTAGATTAAATGCAATGCTAATGCGCCGCAAAGAAAATATTTAAATATTTTGATAGTTTTGGTTTTTTCAATGTTATACGGGAATAAATATGAAAATATATTACAATTTCACCACTTTCATATTTTTACAAGTTGAAAAATACGCAGTTATGTAATTCTATACAAATAATTATAAATTTTAATTTAATATAAAAATTGAATAAAATATACTAGAATTTTTAAATATTTATATATACTTATATACGTGTGAAGATTGATTTTTAAATTTTAATAAAATTAAATATACCGGCATAAAAATTTTAACTTTCAATTAACCAGAGATAAAATTTTTTACAGTATTTTATATTTAAATTTAAATTAAATTCGTTTAAAAAACGTTGTAATTTTTTTTTACAAAACTGTCGGTATATATCAAAAATATTCTATAAAAAAATTATAAAAAATTCATTAAAAGTTAGTTATTCAATTTAAGAAATACTAAAATACTTTTATGTAAAAGATTTGGTATGTAGAGACAAAATGCTACATTATTTGGTTTTAATAGTATGATATAAATATGTATACTATATAGTAATTTATGCAAAAAATTTTGAAATTGATAATTGATTCTATTTAAACTTATTTCCTCTTTAATATTTGTTGTTTATTAAAGTAATATGAAATACTTTCGGAACAGGAATGTCGAAAGAAAATTTCTTGTATAATATACGATATGTACTGTATAATTTAAAAATAATATGAATCATGTACAAATATTTTTCTCTGATAAACCTATTCTGTAAAAAATTTAGTTCTTGAAATTTTATATTATCTATTCTAAAATATATGTTCTTTCTTTGATATAATATTAATTTTAATAAAACTAAGTATTTTATTGTTAATATTGGAAGAATTAATTATCAATTAATTTATGATAGCATATCTAAGGAAAATAATTGATAAAATCATGTTGATAAACAAAAAATATCATCCTGAATTAAATTTAAAAACCGAAAAAATTCGATTATAAATAAGAATATTATTTTTTTATTTCTCTTATTTCATTGATAAAATTATTTTTGATATTAATATTACAAATTATTTATTCCAAAATATTTATATTAAATTTATAATTAATTATATTTTATGATGGATATTAAAAAAAAATTTTATTTCTACGATATTTAACAATAATTATAATATATTATTGTATTATTAATTATAGATTTATTCATAAATTTATACCATATTGTATGAATAATCTAACGATAATAATAATTAAAAATTATTTAAATATGTATCTCATAAACGTGTAATGTTCAAAACCTTGATAATCCTGAATAACTGACTTATTTCATTGGGAAGATAATATTTTTGAAGTATATTTTTATATCAAAATTACATATATTTATTTCAATGATATGACTTCGATAATAAACATTAATATTTTTTTATACTTGATATTATTTATGTAAATTGCATTTGACTACCTTCGCGAATTTCATATTACTCATAAAATTATCAAACGAGGCAAAAAAATTTTTAATGTTTTTAAAAATGAATTAATAAAGGTAACAGTAAACTTCACGAATAAAAAAAAATAATCTTACTTTTTAAATTAAAAATTGTATTTATAAATATAGTAACTAATATTTTTTTACAGAGTAATTCATTTAAAAATCATTTCCCATAAAATACGTGCACTTACTTATGGAAGAAATTAATTTTTTTCTTTTTACGGAGGCTTCTTTCTTTAATATATTCATATATCTTGTAAATATATAGGTATCTTCAAAGATATATAACAACGTTTTACAAATACATGTGTAAAAACAAGAATAAAAAGTGTAAAAAGAAGTTGAATATACTCACGTGTTGTTTACTCAGACTTCGGTCTCAGCAGCAACTCTGTCCACGTACCATCTGTAACATATCAATAAAACATGCACATGTTACTTCAATGTTTACTAACACGATCGTTACATGTGTCTGACCCATATTTTAAAGTAGCATAAACCACTCCTTAATGAGTGTTTGATAAGCCTAGAAAAATATTACCCTGCGTCTATAAATACTAAAAATCTGGTGGTACTTATGAAAATATTCACCTTAAAGTTATACACAAAAAATTAAAAGTATCGTACCATAAAAATAGTTAAAAAAAATTGTCATAAAATCAAGTGGTGCAAGACATTAGTAATCGTAAATGCAATTATTGAACTATACTTCTAATTAACAAAATTCAATTATCTAATTTACATAATTCGAAACATTTTGTAAATAAATAGGACAAAATAGTCCATTGCAATGAATAGTTATTTTTATTATAGCGGATAATTTAAGATTTAATACGATACAAATTAATTGACAACATCCATTTTTCAATACAATTATCAAAGTATCACAAACATTTTTAAGTTTAACAAATTACTAAAATGTCGTTTTGTTAACTATTACAAATTAAATTTATCAGTGATAAGGTACATAATTTATCTATTTTTTAAAAAACAAGAAAGTATGCTTTTCTCAATTTCTTGGAATCAGCCTTTAATAACTCGTTGATTTAAGTAAAAATTAGTTGGAATGACTAAGTGATAATGTTTAAAAGAAAATTCAAAAACATCTTTATTACCATGGTAGAAATTTTAAAAAATATTCATACAAGACATTTGCGTATACTTTCACACATTTATATTATCAGACTTTAATACCAAATTCCAATTACAAACAAGAATATTAACTATAGGTGATTCGATTTTTTAAGTTAGAATTCCTTACCATTCGAAAGAGTTTTAATTGTAAAACAAATTGTACAAAATAACCTTCTCATTGATTTAGTACCTTTGTACATTTTAAATTAAGTAAAATGATAAATTTCTTTATAAAAGGAAAAATTGCACGAATCAAAATTTATCTTTGTTTATTTATTAGAAACTCATATTTAAATACATAAATGGATAATAAAGAAATGTCTATCGTGAATTTTATTTTTATACCACAACATTTTAATTACAAACCGTGCGTTAAAACTTAATCGTCATTATTGTAGATATATAAATCATAAGGAAATCTTAATATCAATTTCATAATACATTTAGCAGCGATCTTAAATAAATTATCCTCCTCGTAATTACTACTTGCAATAATGAAAGTCATATCCATTGTTGCTACGTTCGAGAATGCATATTTGAATTTGCCTAAAGGTAACGATACGTATAGAAAATTATGTCATACCGAGGTCACAAATACAAATACAAAAAAAAACTTGAAAATAAATCGATGATACTCGCGCCTAACAAAATATCGATAACGTCAACAACAAAGAAAAACAATGTGCAGAAAACGAATAAAAATATTTTGCATTTATTTATATAATGTCGAGCGTCATAAGACTTCTTATACCGGAATAAGCCATTTTTAATCGATCGTAAATTGTAGGTTGTTTCAACATTTAAATAGCAAACCGAACGAAACGTCGGTGTTAAATTTATCAGCGCCGCGATACAACTTCCCTTACGTATCGTCGGATACGAAGAAAAAAGAAAAACATCGAAGGCTCGTAATGAATTATTAGGCCACCTCTAAATTACGGTAAATTATATTATTCGTCGAGGAGAGAAGAATTTCAGCGACACGGCGAACCGGAAAAAAAAAGGTGGAAAAAGTTACAAAGTTACTACTCGGATAAACGTAGGCTCGAGGTAAATGGAGGTAAATGGAGGTAAATGGAGGTAGGTATCTCGCGAATGCCAGAGCGAATGTCCAACACCGCCACCCGTGGGATGGAAATCGCAATCTCGCCCGCGAATACGCGAATAGGAAACGCATAGAAAAAATAGAAAAGCAGCCGCGACCGGAATCTAAGTCTCGGGGTGTGTGTGGGGGCTATAAAGCAGGACGAGACGAGACTTCCAGAAATGCACGAATTTACAATTGTAATGAGGTTCGAGAACCGAACGCTTGACTTTTCCTCCGCTCTTTATCTACGCCGTCGGCGGCAGCTATTAATAGAGCCTCGCCCAGATGACGGGCTATCGGTCGAAGCTCGGTCGAAGCTCGGTCGAAGCTCGGTCGAAGCTCGGTCGAAGCTCGGTCGAAGCTCGGTCGAAGCGTGAACCAACGGCGCCGCCTTATTAGCTCTTATTGCTCTTATTAGTCTCGGAGTCCCCGACGTCCGCTCCTATTTGTCCTATAACATTTTTTCCCTGCTTTTTCTCAGTGTTTTTCGCACCCCCAGGGAATTTTTCACAACTCGGAGTTTACCGCGAAGCTGCCGAGTGTTTTTCTTATTTTCGTTTTCTCCGCGGTCTCTTTTCCGCGCTCGGAATAAGGTCCGCTTTTTTTTTTTTGGTTCGCTGGGAGAGATCGGCTCGATCTCAAGGACGACGCGTGAACCGGTGGATTTCTTTTTCGCTCGGTAGACACCTGTTCCGGATTTCCAAATTTCTTGCGATTACCGGGCTTCGTTCTCCGTCGTGATTTAACGATCGGTTTCGAGGTAATACTTGGAAGAGTTTAAATTACGAGGACGAAAGAGAAGGTAACTCTAATTGTCTTAATTGATTACAGTGTAATCTTTACTTAATGCTAAACGCTCGATTTACTTCGTTTTCAAAACTTTTAAAAACTTTGTTCGCTGCTGTATTTATTACTAAGTTACGCACCTTTCGAATATCATTTTTTAATTATCGCGAAACTAAAAATGGTATATTTTGAAATACTTTAACCGAAAACGTTACTTCGATTTATAAAAAATTGTCGGTGTTTTCGATTATGTTCGCGTCGAGCGATACGACTTTTTTATATTATTATGTTTTTCATTGGTTCGCGATAAAACGAAAAAACTTTGATATATCTTTTGAAAGAAACCGATCGAAACTTACAAAATCGCAAAATGATAAAATTATTCTCGTGGTTAGATTTAGACGCGGTAAGAGAATTTTAATTCTTCCTTATTTTTTGTTGCGTATTTTTAAACGCCTAAAAAATAAAACGTATAAAATGTTTGTGTACGCGTTAAAGAGAAAAAAATGTTATCGGTACAGAGAATCCCTTTTACGCGTAAAAAAAATATTCGTAAATAAAAGAAAAAAAAAAGTTACGAGTGAGAAGATATTATTATTGATTTCTTAAATCTCGACTAAGATGGAATATAAATTTATATTCCGAAGAACGTGCGACTTTGTTCATTATTTGAACTATCAATTACAGTTTAAGTACGTAATCCAATATCGAACGATCTACCGCATAAATTCCCTAAAAAATTTCTTTTTAAAGAGAAATTCGATACATTCGTGCCAAAAGCCAATTTAAGTGCTTTAATTCTGGAATTTTCTCCCTTTTAATTTCGTAACGTGGAAAAAAATTCTTCGAACCATTATTACGAACGAAAAATAAAATTGAAATCTGCTCGCGGAAAGTCGGTATTCCATTACATCGGTTATACCCGTAACGAGAAACACAAAGTTATTAGAGGTTATCCCGGAGACGCGGATTACCGATCTCGTACGTGTCATTACGAGTCCCGACGACTCGACGGATCAACTTGTGTTCACAAAAGCATACCGATGCTATTAAATTGCAATGTCGCAAGTCATCCCGCGCGGCTCGAAATAGAAAACACACGCGGGAGTCGAGAGGAGGTGGGAGGAGGTGGGGGGGAGACGAGATGGAGAAGAGATGTATCCGCACTCGTGTCCGACGTCCCTCGGACGCAACTTGCGTAATCCCGGAGATTTCGCGAACGTCGAGGACGTTATCGCCGCCCGAAGCGTAGGCAAGTCTCCGCGTCCTCCTCTCGAGTCGCGAACCAGAAGAGGAAGAGGAGGAGACGCGAGAGAAAAAACCAAAGGAGGAAGAAATCCGTCAAACGCAACCGGAGAGCCGAGGCTCGTCTCGAAAAAGTCCCGAGTGCAGTCCCGAGTGCAGACCCGAGCGCAGACCCGAGCGCAGACCCGAGCGCAGACTCCCAGTCTCCCCGGTGCGGCAACGGCAGCCGGTAACGGTAAAGCGACGTTGGCGACTCGTCTACGGCCTCCGTGGTCCAGTTCCCCGACTCCACGTGGGTTCGCGATTATGCGCCGCGTCGAGGTGGGCGAGTCCGGCACTTGCCGATAATTTATCGACGCTCTCGTTCGATACCCCGAGACGCTTCTCTTCCCACGACGACGGGATATCCTTCGACGCGCAGCTTCGCTTTCCTCGCCAATTCCGACCAACGACGAACGTTATATCGCGTTTCGATAACGCCCGCGTGCACCGACCGTTGGCGGGATTCTCGACGCGTTTCATTTTTAAATCTCGAAGCTCCGCGCGATTCCTTTTATCGGGGTGGTAAAAGGCGAGCCGGTGAAATATTGGAGGCGTCAGTTTTTTTTTTGAAGGGAGGCTCGGGAAGACCGTTTATCTCCGAGGCGAACGTTGCGACTTAAATTGTCCTGACGCTTAATTGATTTGTGTGCATTAGTCGATAAGCCTCGTAGCGTGAGAACAATTTAACGAAGGAACGATTTCGTCTTCTTCTTGAATCCGTTGAATCCGTTTCGAATCTTCTCTGCGCTTTGCACAGATCTTCTTTTGCAAAAGAGTACTTTTTACAAAAATGCTCTTGGAAACGCGACGAACGGATATATCGCAGGAATTTCGTGAAATAATCCGATGCAAAATCAACTTTTGTTCAAGTACGACGGAAAAATATTGATGAAATATCGCTAATAATGAGCCCTGATTTTCTATGTCGTAACATCGGTTCATTGGAAAAAATATTTTATATCAACGCAACACTCGTAACTTTACGTGTACTTTCTCTCACCAGTAGTATGCGTGATTTGCGAGATAAGAATCGCGTATGCAATAAATGAATGATGAACGCAACGAAGGCTGCTAACCTCGGAAGTTGATATACGATCATTCGTGTAAATAGAAAAAGAAAGAATCGATAAATTTGACTTTTGTTCGTACGTAAGGCTTGCGACATTAGATACTTGTAAAAAAATATTTTATTTCCTTAAGAATTATGACTAGGTAAATGAGATTAGATTTAACGCTAACTCTAATAAAAGGAAAAAACCAATCGCAATATTATTGTATGTAATTCTTATGAAAACTGTCTTTAGGAGTATTGAACTCAAAGAAAATATAAACGAACGAATACTGCAATAAATTTTACATAATTTTCATTCGCACTTAACGTATTACTTGCCTCTATTACGTTATAATTAATTTTATTACTAAATTCTGTTGGCAGGGTAATATATATATAGACAGATAGATAGATAGATAATAGAAAGAAAAAATTATAGCTACCGACGAAAAATAACCAACCATGTTTTACACCACGCTGTAAGTATTACACGCTGTAAGAATGTAGCAGATGTTTTCTATTAATACCAGTCCACTCTTTTTTCTTCTATTTAATAACGCGTAATTTTATCATTTTTTATAATCCCATTTCTTTTTATTTAAAAAGTGATTCTTGCTAATACGAATAATAACATATTATTTCAATTTCAAAAAATATAACGTTACAGATATTTTATAATTCATAACTATTAAATTCTTTATTCTGTTCTTGATCAATTTTTACAAAAAAAGTACAAACTCTTCTCTATATTATTTAAGTCTACATACCGCATAAATGTATTTTCCATATTTTATAAAATATACTCATAAAAAATGTTTATAAAATATGTTTGCATTTGTAAAAGATTGAAAATTGAATCATAAATAATCAATTCGAAAAAACAAAGAAGCGATATTTTGCTTATCGTCTAATGGTTCGTTTATTTTCTTCGTCGTATTTTCTTTGTCTTTCTAGCTCTCTTTTTATTTCTTTCTTCCTTCTCTCTTTTGCTCTCTCATTCTCCTTCTCTCTAACTCGCTCACCCTCTCCATATCTCACTATGCCAATCAAAGTAATTTTGTTTTCCGCTGCCGTGGATACCAACACACTTACATACGAGTGCTCGAAAGTTCGCTTAAAAATAAAACAGAAGTTTTTGGTTACGACTCGTTCAACGGAAGAACTAACTCACGTCTGTTTTTCTCGGGGACTGTTCTTTTGTTTCACAGAAGTTGAGCAATCTATAATAATTTCATATCGTTTAAAAAACTTGTATCGAGCGTTTGTAAATGACAATCGTTAAAACGAGTGTAATTTAAAAAAGCATTTAAGAATAATGTTTCGGTTTCCATAATCTACTTTGTAAATCATTTAAGTACTTTAAAAGCACGTAAATATTAGAAACATGTTAACGCTTCGATAGACTCATTAATTATTTTTAGTAATATTATTGAACATAATGAGAACAGGTGCGTGTAAAATTGAATTTTCTTGAATATAAACGTAAAAACAGTTCTATATAAGTATCCCAAAACATTTAAAATGTATTCGGAATCGAAATACATTCATTACCTTTCGTGGCTTTATGAAAAAGGGCTATACCGAATAATCGTGAACTAATTAGGCAAACTTTTTATATAAAGAAGAGCACGACGTTAAACTTCGAAGAGATTCTTTGAATTTAACTTTTGGCATTATCAAGATACAAAATGCCAATTATGCATGCAAACAACGCTTTTGAAGTACCGGCAGCTGTAAGGAAATAATTTTAAGATCATTCTAAACAAAAAACTCACACAAAAAACCTTTCCAGCTCGTTCAATACTTCATTAGAAATTAAATGAAGTTAAAGCCAAAGTCAGGTGGAACGGAGTAATCAAAGTATCCTAAATCGGGTGTGTATCGTAAAAACGAGTGGACTTTAAAAAACAGGTCGCGTAATATGACAAGCATATTTTCATTTACATTTTTTTCTTTCGATAAATTAATATTCGTTTAAAATTTTATGGCAAATATATACAATAATATTTATATAAAGAAATGTAATTAAGATTGATTCACGATTAATAACAATGATTGATTAATCATAAACATGTAAATATAATAAATCTTTAATATTTTTATATTATATTTTATAATTCTCAATTATAGTGAGACTATATTATAACGTTGCATTTATTATTTTGTCTTCTTAATCAATATTTGAATAAGATTTATATGTAAAGCAAAAAAAAATAACTGTATTTTATTCTATTAATTTCAAATTGAAAAATACTATATTATTCTAATAGTATTAAATATTTTGAAACTATAATTGAGTAAAAAAGTATTTGTTATTTTAAATATCTAAATTAAAAATCATTAAATTACTTAATTTGTTATCCTTTAATTAGAATTTATTTCTAAATTACTTTATTATTTTATCAAATACATGTATTTTTGTTAAGAAAATGAAATTTTGAAATTTAATACACAAAATTGTTATTATATTGCGAAATGGCATAATATTAATGAAATTAAAAACTGGAATTTTTATCAAACTTATAGTAAATTAACGATACTTTCTTATTTAACTCTAAATATTGATTGAAAATTTTATAAGAGCATACCCTCAACTATAAAACTTAGAAGATTTATATAAATTGAAATAGTCTTGTACTAGTTAAATAAAGTTGTCAATCATAATCTACTAAATGTTACTTGTAACTCCTCTCAAGCAAAGAGTATTGATCTTAATCTGAAAATTGAGCGTGCATTAAAACTTTATTTAAAGATAGAATACTAATGCTTGATTTTAAAATATATTGTAAATTTTCTATGCATCATTTGAAAAAAATGTAATTCTAATATAATTATCCAAAAACTAATCATTCTAAATAATTTATATATCTAAAAGAAGTTTATAAAAGATAAAAAATAATTCAGAATTTGAGACATTTTGATTACTAATCGTACATTAATTTATTCTAAATAATTAAGTACAAAAATGAACAACTATTTTTTAACTAATACAATATTACAATACAGTTATGATAATTTTTAGATTTTTTTAGATTTACTTCATATTATTTTATCGCGAAACTATCCGAGTTAAACATGGATAATATAATTAATGATTACATGACAAATGAAAGTTAAGAAATGTTCTTTCATCCTAATAAAAATGGTTTATTTATATATTTGAAATTTATATGATAATTTAAGTGAGTATTTTTTTAAATATATACGTCATTTAAAAGCTGGTAAATTCATCACTTTGTCCTTAAAAATGTAATATATGAACAAAAATAAAAACGTAATTTACATTAACTTTATCGTTGTGACTATTAATTTTAAGTAACTAAATAAATTATAAAATTATAAATAATTTCCATGAAAATTTTCTTACCATCGACAAAAAAAGTTGTAAATCTCAATCGAATGATATAATAACGAACAGCTTATTCAAACAACAACGTAAATTAAAGAGGTAAAATTATACGATATAAAAGCAATGATATAAATTTCTGACACATTTTCATACTATATTATTAATTAAATTTTGTGCCTTTGTATAATACAATACAATTACGCTAGCGTCGATTTTAAAAGTCAATTCGGTCGATAAATCAATCGGTAGAAAGCGAACAAGAGATCAAGATTTAGAAGCTCGTAGTTCTGTCACTGATTTGCACATCCCGTACACGAATTAGATGCATAAGGAGATGATGCCACTATGATAATGTGACTCGCTAGAGTATTGTCGGTAGACATTACGAACGCGGATATACTTGAGTTGACGTGACCACACGAACGTCGGAACGTACCGAAGGTTAAACTTGATGATTTACGTGACTTTGGTTATTTATTTATGCAAAGTTCACATCATTACGTATACCATTTTCCTTCAAAAATTCGAAGGAACAAACTTGGCGCTCTCTTTTATCAGTTTTTTATTTTTAGTGAAATTTACCTAGACATAATATATAATCAGTATCCGTTAAATCGAAAATAAGTCGATTTTTCACGCGCGAATTGTTATTCAAAAATATTAGATCATCAAAATGATAATAAGTATTAATAAATATGTAAACGCGATGAAATTTTTTACGCAGAGAATTGGATAGATCGTAAAATTAATTATACGCGATCGTATCATTTCTCGAAAAACAATGCTTACATCTTACGGTATAAATAATTCAGGTGCTCCAACTTTACTTAAAATCCAACATTATTTAAAATAAGTTACATCGAAAGGAGCATAAAAATTAAAAATATTTCGCCGATGAAAATAATCTTAGCTATGCCTTTGAAAATGCTACCCGAAAGAAGAAAGAACGATAGATAAATAATACTATAATCGCTCGTCAAATTACTTAAATGGTCACATAATAGGAAAATGTGAGCTCTCGATGAAAAGAATGCAGTCTCATCTTGGCGGTGTACTTCTTCCTGCATTCGAACTCGCGGTGGAAGTTATTTTGGAATCTCGTTACGCCATCGGTACGCGGTCCCTTGACGTTATTATCCGTGACTTAATATGGAAAGGGGCTCGAATGGAAGAAATTTGGACCGGAGCGCGAAAAAAATTTAGGCGTGCCGGAAACTTGGGAAACAGAACTGCGGAAAGTTGAAAGTCGCTAAGTGATTCGCTAAACTTGGAGATCCGCGGACAAGTACTCGTTCCAAGTAAGTTACCAACGAAGGTCCCGTCCATTTGCAAAGAAAATAACCGAAAGGGCTGAAACGCCGGGGCGTCGGTCGGCTCGACTCGGAACTCCGAAGATTCCGCGAACTAAGCGCAAACTCCGTAAAGAATCGATCCCCGGCGCGAAAGACGTCGCGGAACACCGAAGCGGCATCTCCTTAAAGAGTCGTCTTCCCGATCGGTCTCCCGTTACCTCGGCAGCTCGTCGGACCGACACTTCCCGACGCGCGCCATGAAAAAAGTCGCTCCGCGCGAGCGAATCAAGGCGCCTCGAGTCCTATATTATTAATTGGCACTCGGGATCGGCTCACGGAATCGGCTCACGGAATCGGCTCACGGAATCGGCTCACGGAATCGGCACTCGACATCGGCACTCGATACCCCGTCTCGATTCTCCAATTCTCGCGTATCGTCGCCGTCTTCGGGGATCCTCGAGTTTCAGCCCTGGGAGCGCGAACCACCAGTTGGCGCTGGTTCTAGATCTTCGTTCCGCGGATGGATCGGATGGATCGGATGGATCGGATGAATCGGATGAATCGGATGGTAGTACTACGCGCGAGGCGGAGCTTTCGAGGAATCGACGACGATCTTATTATTTTGCATCCTTGCGGGACGAGTCTCGCGGAGATCTCGAAGATGCTTGGCTCGACCGCGTTTGCGAGAAATATCGATGCTCTTTTGAAAAATCGTTAACTTCGAGGATACAGGTTTCTTGAAACGTTCAGTCGCGAGGAATGAACTTTTAGGGATGCGCCTGCCATAATTGGTAACGAGTTATGTTATACTATTTTATGAGTTTCTACTTTTATCGTAGAATAAATTTAATCTGTACTAATTACCTGTCTATACATTTTCAACGCGTCGATATTTTTATTCCGAGTCAATTTTATTTTGAATAAAAAACTTTAATATACTCGTAATTATTATTAAAGTAAAAGGCGTATTTAAAAAAAAAATTGTTCTTTCCAAGGAATTAATTAGTGAATTAATTAATGAAAAAAGCCTACTTTGTATTTATAATTTTACTTGTTTCTATAAATAAATCTAGCGCATAAAAATTATATCTATATTGTAATACAACATATTTTAATACCGTAAAATTGATCGTGTATCGCTAATCAACGATCCTAATAAATGATCCATAACATATTTTTAAAACTCGATCGGAAAAACACTTATGGATATAAATTGCATAGTTTTGAAGTAATTTTAATATTAAATAACGCATAGATGTTCATTGGAATATTTTATTTATTTTTAAAAATATACGTAGTAATATATTAGCCATAAATTTTTATCGATATCGCGTGTTTGTTGCACAATATACTTCTAAGATATTAAATTATTTTTATTTTTTACGGTTTTTATTCGTACTTATTATTTTTTAATTCTATTTTAATTGTATAATGCATGCAAAATTATCTTCTCTGCAACGATCACCGTTGCGATACGAGTCAATTTACCTTGCGCTTCTTTTATAATTATTGTAAGATATCTTTATAAATCTATTCACCTTTCCGAAGTAATAAATTCTAAATTATGATTTTTTATTACATCAACTTTCTTAGTAATATGAAAATTCTTCGATTGACGTTCTAATATATTTTACAAAATATTTTTAATTATTTTGAAAATCAAAATGCTGTTTTAAATTTTTAATCCGGTTGAAAAATTGTCGTTAAAACTTTTGTATCAACCAATTAAAAAATTTAGTATTCTTTAAAAAATATTCATAGATAAATAAAATAAAACCTATTTAACAATTTTTACATTTTATTTTACTTTAACTGTCTGTAATCAAATTCATTGATATTTTTCAATATTCTAGAAGTTTTTCTAATTTGTTTTTGCAAACTTACAGTTCTTATAATATTTTTTATATATTATTAAAAAAAATGTTATGCTATAAATATGCTTACGTTTTTACAATTTTCGCACTTTAACTGTTACACTGCAATATGTAACAATGACCTGTGCTTTTTTTTACTTAATCAAGAAATAGGAAATATATAACAGCGATAAATTGCAATAGATATTTAACAAGAACTACATCAACCTTTTTGAAAGCTTGTTCTTATTTTTGTTTCAAGGAAAAGACAATAAGTCTTGATACTTATAGACTGCAATGCAATGTAACGAAATATTTGTGGAGTTAGAAAAAGTTAGATATCAAATAAGAATATTACAACTACAGTTATTAAGCAAAGTTTGTATTTTCATATATTCACGAAAATAAGTTTTTTTTTACATTTATCTTCCACAATACTTGATCATAGCGTTGTTAATGAACACATTAAAACTATTCAATATTTTACTAATAGATAGTAGAAGAGGAATATACTATGTGATAAAAACTATGAATTTACCGTTAAATACTTATTTTTAATTTTATTTTTGTCGAGTAATTATCTATTATTATTCACTGTATACTTATCATTAAAACTAATTAATCAGCAGTATAATATATGTAAGTGTAATCAACTTATCAAAAGTTTTCAGTATAATAAACTACCAATGAAAAAAACACGAATCGTTGTTAAAATATTCAACATTTATTTATGTACTTAAATTCAATTTTAAATATAATATATTTATTATTTATTATACTTTTTTAATCAATATTATTAAATTATCGATATTTTAATGTAATATTTTATGTATTTTCCCTTAATTTTATTATAAAGAATATTTTATTTTATACGTGGATAAATGTTATAAATTATTATTTGAAAAATCTAAATTTATGTACTTAAAAAATAATTCAATGTGCCGAGACAAATTTCTTTTACTGGAGAAACAGAAACATTCTTCTTTTTATAGAATAGGTGTCTCGATGAATTCTGTTCGAGAGAAAAAGATTTTTTTTTAAAGCGTACCACCGCTAAGAAAGGGGAGAAGTTCGTTTAAGTGTAAATGGATTTGTATTGAAAAGAAAATCTTTTAGTAATCAATCTTTCTGTAACGACTGTATAATTTTCTAAGTGTTTAATGTTGTTTTAAAGACATTTGTCGAAATTTTCGAAAGAATAAAAAGCAATCTAAAATTATCTATACGTATCACACACTTTATTATAAATAAAACTACAGAATATTCATAGTCGTATATTCGTAAAATAATAAGAGTACAAATAATAGAGTATAATAATACAAAAATATATGATAATAAATTTAATGATGGAATTTTTGAACCAAAATAATAAATGGATAATTGCGTTATTAATACTAATTAATATTATTACTTCCACAATATTATTGACTTTTATCATTGCCTTAATAAAGGTTATTTCGTTCAGCTTAATAAAAGTATATTAAGTTTCTTTTTAAATATTCCTAATTGAGCACTTTAAAGTAAATATCAAATAAATCATTATTATTTCGTTTTATGTCAATCAAGTTTTTAACAGAATTACCAGAGTAATTCTGTGTCGATCATTATGTAAAAGCCTATAAAATAATTGCAAATTTAAAAAATGTATTTAATGATAATTTATCGATCGAATCAATGATTATAGCTTATTATTATGTAGCACAGTTGCTTAAAAAACAATTAATCAACAACAATCTACTTTTTAAGAAGCCGTCAACCTCAAATTATTCACATCAATATCACCGAATATGAATTTTCTTTGAAACCCTTAACATCTCGGAGCCGCTGATCTTCATATTTAAAAAAAGATCAACTCACGACGTCATAAAATGAAAAATTCAAAATCTTAACACGATCTCGTAATAAAAACCAGTTGATCCAGTGCTTAGTGTTATGCGTACGTCTTATTATATACGAGTACTCTCGAAGGACTTTACGTATCCTTACACATTTTGCTTTTTGTGCTTTAAATAAAAATTTCTCTGACTAAACACGAGCATCGGTTTAAATATAATTAACCTCTTTTAAGATAGACTACAAAATCTTAGAAATAAAATTGCAAATGTTACGTTGCCCGTTTTCTCAACCTAAGTCGAGGTTATTAACCGAAATAATTTACTCCTCGAACTTAAGAATCTTCAGAAATATATTCAGGACACGGTAATTTTTGGTTTTAATCTTGAAAATTTATAATTCATTTTAATAGCGAAAGAATTTGCACGTAGAAGATTAAAATTCAAACCCAAAAAGTCCGTTAGTTCTATAATCCGACATTTAACCGACTTCGAATTGATATAAATTTTTATAGCGATTATAAATTAAAAAAATATTTGTAATATAAATTTAAAATTTTGAATAACAATATTACTTAAATATCTTCTAAAAAACTATATTATTTAGAGATATTAAAATAAAATTTTAAATAATTTATATATATCATTTTATATATGACATTCATTGAATAAAATCAAGACTATCTCCAAGGTAATTTTAAAGTTCATCAACTTTTATTTTCATACATTATTTTTAAATCAATTGTATTCATTTTGATAATTTAATCATCTTATTAACAGTCTTATAACCATTGAATATTTAATAATTTAAATTATTTGTATCTAAAAATTTGATTATAATAAATACTGTATTAAATATTTCTCAAATTTCCATATAAATATTAAAATTATTGTGATCTTTAAACATTATTGAAAATAAATACTAGAACAATTTTGAATAAAATTCTAATTCTAATATGATGTGAATTCTTTTTTAAAAAATACATAAGTTTCTAATTTTAAATAACTAGAATAAAATTAGTTCCATATAAAAATTGGCTAATACGTAATCAGTTCTAAATTCTCGATATTTTTCTAACATTACGATAAATGAAATGAAGTTGTTTTTTAAAAATTTTACTATATAAAAATAAAACTACAATGTATATATTTTCAAATGCTATATAAATATTTTAAACTTAAATCAAATTTTATATTTATATTATAAGATTATATTATATTTATATTTTATAAGATTAAAGCTATTGCTAATTATTTGAATTATATAATTTGAATTATTTTTTTAGATTTTCATACTATTCATTAAATGAATACACGAACTATTCATTTTAGTATAAAATAATAAAACTTCTTAATAAACATCTTACAGCATAAAATACTTGAAAAATACAACAAATTTAAAAACTTACAATTTATTTATAAAGATAATAAATTACAGTATTTGTGTAATATAAATATAAAATTCCAGATACATGTTATTTTATACTTATTATAATATATTATACGTTTGTATGATTTTTAAATCGAATGTACTTATTTAATAAGAAGAAATACATAAAGAATAAATTAAAACTTTATATTATTGAATATATGAGAAATCTATTTTGTAAAAATAAAATTTATTAAATCTTTATTTTTAAAGATAATTATAAGTAAATAATAAATATATTAATACATGAAATAAATTAAATAAATTTTAAATCAAACTGTTTATTAAAATCTTATAATCTTGTAATCTAATACAGTATCAATTGTTCACAAACTATATTTATAAACGTTAAGCGTCAATCATTTAAAATATCAATGTATAAAAACGGATGACCACAGCAAAATAAGAAATATATAGCAAAAAAATAGAGTCATTCAGTCTTTTGTCTTCTTAATTTTTTATTTAATTTTTAGATTACTTTTTAAAACGATATCCTTATTTAAGAAAATATGAAACCACTTCTTTTAATATTAAATGAATTTTTATAAAAAAAATAACGTAAGTCGTATTTATTATTATACTTAATTTGAAGGATGAAAGTTTAAATTTTAAATAATACCGCCTTGGAAAAATTTCTTCGATAAGTTTATTAGAATAAAATATGATTTTAAATTAAAATCCTATTTTTTATCTGATCGCAATTAATTTAATCAAAAAATTAAAGAACCAATTACGATGTATTCATTCAAGTGAATCACATAACGAGTATTGTCCGATAAAAATTTCCATACAGTCGATCGTTGTTCAGAAAATTTAAGTAGTGAAAATGACGCAAAGTAAAAGTTGACGCGATGAAAAAACCTCGTATCAAACGTACAGCGACAAAAAACAAAGAGCATTAATTCAAATTTGCCTATATAAAACCGAAGAACAAAGTCGTCAGAAGTAATTTTTGACCGCAACTTATATACCATTAAAATACACTTGCAGTATTCACATTCAAGGCTAAATAATCACGACGCGAGAGTCAAAACGACGAATCTCGCTATGACCCAGTCTCCGCACACATACGCGCGTAAGCGAATACAGGGAATCGGAACAGCATCGGAACATCGGAGGAGCCGAGATAAAATACAAATACATGGGTCATAGGCCATCTCCTCGCCTTCGGGGCATCGCCGATGCCAACGAGCCGAGCAAAACAGTGGCCGCGATTCAGGGCCTCGACGATCGCTCCTATTTTGAAAATTATTCGTTAAAATTAGCGAGCGAACGAAACACTAGCCGGAGGTACTTGGCGAAAGTCGGCTTATAAGTCGGGTTATAAGTCGGGTTATTCGCGCAAGGACGGATTCCTGACAAAGAGAGTTTCGAGTTCAATCCGCGGGAAACAGCGACGATACGGGAAACAGCATCGTAAAAATCATAGTACCCGAAGAGAACGAGTCTGAGAAGCGAACGAGCCTACAACAACAAAAAAAAGAGGAAATTAATAACGAAATCTCCGTTTTATGGGTTTTATTCTCGTTTCGTTGGCGAGCTTAGCGAAATATGTTGTTCGATCATGTGAAATGCCTCCGGCAACTCAACTCGGGGTTCCGACGCGGACGACGCGGACGACGCGGACGACAGCTCAAGGATTCCGTCTCGGAGTTTTTTTGGCGATCGGATTTTTGTGCGCACGTTGAGTACGATTTTCTCGGAGATTCGTCGAGTTCGATGACGATGGTAATTATTCGTTCGACCCGATTCTCTTTACGATAATTTTGCGAAAATTTAGTACGGCCGAGGATTGCTTGTTTATATTTCATATGCGCGTACACACGGAGTTATGTAAATATTTTATACGCCGTGATGTGATTTAAAAAATGTTTACGTCAGAATGTGAATTATCGCGTTCGACTTTAAACGTATAACCTGTTTCACCGAGTACTTTTATACGTTTATAAGTTTTACTTTTGTGCCTTATGTTTCTTAAATTAATTTATACGGTAAGCGTGAAAACTATCCTCGTCCTATCGACGACCTACGATTAGGTAACATAAATATTCGGTGAAAACAAAGGATCGGTTTTTCAACAAACAACAACGCAACCTTCGTTTTTCTAAAAGTTTTCTTCCTTAAATCTAGCGAAATTTAAGGTTCGCGCGATATCGTAAACTTTGCGCGTGTTCGAGCGCGTTACTCCAAAAATTCAAAGGTAAACGCGAGTCTTACCGAACAACCGGCATCTTAAGGATGATAAGAGAGATGATAAGAAGACGCCTGTACTTCGATTATTAGGCATTTATGTATGATCATCGAAATACTCCGTAATTATGTTACGTTAATAACTTAAACTTCTATAAATGAAGCAGCTACGATAATTATGGGAATTATCGATTCGTAAAAAAAGTAACGCGAATGCGTAATAAACATTTTCATAACAATTTTGTGGATTTAAGGATTGTTTTAACGAGTACTCTTGGATCATGATCGAGTCGATAATTTACTTAAATTCGACCTTAATTATCATTTATAAGAATCTGGATTTATTTACTCGATCAAATTCATTCGATAAACTTTGAATTTTTTTTAAAATTGTTTCAACGCTTAATTGGATATCTAATACTAAATACAACAATTTATGGGATTTTTACAAGTTTTAAATGGTTACAAATTTGATCGTGGAATAAATTAAGCATAATGTAATTAAAATTAAAAATAAATTTATACGATGGGATGATTGCGGCAATAAGTAGAGATCTGACATTGATATTTAATAATTCAAAAAATTTATGGACTTAAGCAAGCGCATAAATTTGAAGAACTTGATCGTTACGCGTGAAACGATGATTCATTACGAGACAAATAGCGAATCGAGTATTGGGGCACGAGATGGAAAATGTTAACTTTGAATGAAGATGTGGACCAAAAGCGTGAAATTCGTCGGCATCGATGTCGTAAATAGAAGGAGTTTGTATCGAATGCGTTAAATAAATCGAAAGTTGAATAAAAGGTCTTGATTATGAAAGAAGTTCCAGACGTAATCGCGATTAGTAATATTTTTATGTATCTATAAGTTACGGGCGTGATTACCGAGGTATAAACTGCGCGTACGGAATATAAACGCGACGTTGGAAAAGTTGGTTGTTTTTAAACGGACCGTGGATCGTTGGTCGCGTAATCCGCGAACGATGCTTAAAACTACGGTAACACCTCTCGACTCGATATTATTTTTTAAAACTCCCTATAAAAGATAAAAGCGAGCTCATCGCGTTCCCATGGCGAACGAGATAACGACCAATTTTTTGCCCCTCACCGCAAGACACTTGTATACAACTTACTTCTGAGTCGATAAAATCGAGAGGCTGTGCAGCTAAGCTCTGAAAAGCGGCGGACATGTACAGCTGCGAACGACACTAATTCTTCGTTTTATTTTCTTGCGTCGAGCTCAATCTCTCCACTTCTTTTAGCCATACGAAGTCTAAAGATACTATTCATGACGTTATTGACTGCTCGATGTATCCGAAGCTTACCGCTGTTAGTGTATCAATAATTTTGTTGAACTATTTTCTTGTTTTCGATAACCTCTCTTTAATTTATTTTAAAAAGAAACACTATACGAAAAATAAAGTATCGTTGCAAAGATTAAAGTTTATCCAAATAAATTTTATTTTTATTAAACTTCTTATAAAATAACAGTCGTTTACGCGAGCATTTCGTTAGATTGTTCGATTATCCGCATTATTAATTATCGAGTATCGGTATTTCCCTCGAGTTCTGTCTACGTACGTGTAAACCATTCGCTAAACCATACTATTACGTTAAAAATGAAATTATAACCTTATTCGCATTCACGTTTCGACCGTTAAGAGTGTTTTGTGATATCGTAACTTAAAAAACATGAAAAACAATAATCTATTAAAGCAAAAAATCGTGAGTCACTAATTTAATTTCCAATACAAATTATTCCTAAGCATAAGTTTAGAGGTGAAAACAAGTATACGTATATATTGAAGGTATATATCTCGGATGACTAGCATTATGAAACGCGTATCGGACGAACCGCTCGATGAAATGGTATACGAAATCTCGAGTCTCGGTCGAGCGTTCGGCCGTATCGAAGTCCTCCTCTCGATAAAGTGACAGAATCAATAGTCCCCACCCCAGATTTCGTCCGCAGCATCACGCAACGCACCTCCGAGGTACTAAGAGGAAAATTCATCTTCGCGCCTTTCCATTAATCTTTCCGTTTGGAGCGACTCGTCCGAAGTATCGAGAAACTCAGGCCTCCGCCGAGATACAGATAAGAAAGAGCGGCGCACTCGAGAGCAGGACCCATCGATCGAGACACACTCGCGTTGGAATCGACCGCGCGATAACGCGAGCGACAAAATCGCTGATTCATTCGCGTGTGTCTTGCTCTTTTTTCCGCTTCTTCCTCCTCGTCTTCTCCTTCTTCCCGCGCTCTTTCCTTCTAAAAGCTGAGTGTGTTATCACCGCGCACACCTACTCGGTTCTTCGGTTCTTCGGTTCTTCGGTTCTTCGGTTCTGTCTTGCAAGACAGAATTTGCGTATTACGGAGGTTCTTCCTGATTTTAGACGAAGCAGGGTGAAAGGGAAGAAGCAGCTTTTCTAGGCTTTTCTTTTTCTTAACGTGTTTTTACGTAATCCGACCTATCAAATATAAATACGCCCAATCATTTTAGTGCGGAGGATCGCGCTTCGTTAAATTAGGTGACGATTGCGACGATGATTCGATAGACCGTTCTTTTTTTTTGAGGAAAAACCCAATGATAATCGTAAATATAGGTCAAGAAAAATACCTGGCAAAGGTAAACGAGGAGCGCCGATTATACGCGTATGATTGATCCACAAAATAAAGGCCCGAGATTTTCATATTGAAATAAATATTGTAATATTAGTGATGTTTAATTCTTATTCGCTGGTTACTCTTTGAAAAAACTAAATAGATATTTTAAAAGACGCGATAAAGTAATTCGGTGTATCTTAAAATCAATTAAATTTCATATTTCTTAGAATTTTCATAAATATATTTCTCATTAGAACTACAATTTTATTAGAGCTTAAAAAAGTATTACGTAAAATTTAAATGAACGAATTTTTTATCGGTATCTATTGTTTTTATTAAAGATTTCCAAGATTTTATTATACTCTGAAATTGTATTTAAAAATGAAAAAGTGTAATTAAATTTATAAATGATTGATAATGCATCTTATAATTTATATTATCAAAGTAAACTAAGAAAATGTTCGTCTCTTCTCTGAACCAATTCGGATAAAAAATAAATTTATGGATTCGCAAGATGAAATAGCAAAGATTATGTTAAAACGATTGTAAAGTGATTATAAAACGATATCGCCAATTCATTTAATTTTACTTGTCGTAATTATTATAATAGCGAATTGAAACAAGAATAACTCGAAAGTATGACTACAAACATACATCGGAAATCACTGTGAGATTGGAACTATTTACACTCTTACAAAGGTAAAACTGCGGTAAAAGAAGATAAAATTTCAGTGATTTTTATTGCATTTTTTATAATTAAAATAGAATTATAGTAAATTTCTAACTCAATATTGCTATTAATACACGATTTTTACAGAAAGTAAATTAAAAGTCAAAGTTATCGACTAAATCATTTATAAAAATTATGGCGCCAGAAAACTTTTAGCGATTTCTCAAACTTTGTAGATAAGCCGATTACTTCATTTGTTGTTTTTTCTTATCGTTGGTTTAAATATTTGAATTATATACAAATATACAAGAAACAAATTGTTCAAATAAAAAACTAGAACAAGCTAACAAAGTAATGTAAAAGTGCAATGCCTTCTTTTACCGAACATTCACTTTAACAATTATAATTATACGAGGTATTTTTCCAATAAAGTTTTTTTTTATTATTTTACTCTTAATTTTAATATAAATTTATTTGATTAATAAAAGAAAATATTTTTGTTTATTATACGAATAATAAATTTATAATTAAGAAAAATAATTCTCTTGAAAAATTAAAATTAATATTTATTATATAACTCATAAGACTTTGGGATTTTTTATAATAGCTTTTTTTGATTTGATAGATCGAAAGAAAAAAGGTTGAATTCTATTAACAAAGATGAACTACACGCGCGTTTAGAAAATTACCTTCAGAAAAATAACATCGCATCGTCATAGACGTTTTTTCTACATATATAAATATATAGATCTACATGCAAATGTACAGGAAACTTGCTCGGGAGAGTCTACGATGATTCAATGACAAGTCTAATTAAGCTCTTCGTACATCGATCTATCATTGAACAGAAGGATTTACATTTTCATAACAAAACATTGAAATAGATGTAACATCATTTCATTATCCTTTTTAAATATAATCAATTTTAATTAAATGTTAAATAATATACAACTTTTTTTTACTAATTAAATGAAGATTCGTTTTAAAGTATAAGTAATTAAATTTGTACGAAGCACTTACATAAATAGTTTGTTATAAAATTTAGATATAAGAATTTAGTTCCGATCATTTTCAGTCGCAAATGTTTCTATTTTATTTATAAAAAATATTACGTTGACTGCAATAGAGATATGAAATCTTTATTAAGCTTTGAATTTTTATTTTATAGTACATATCTTCGACGTTTGAATATTTTATCGATAAATTTTTTATTTATTATCAAGGATATACCGATAAATTGTATCCTTAATTCAACTCGTATAAATTTTTTATACAAATTCACGTTTCTCTCCATAATTTCAGTTAATATTACCACCTTTCATGATCGTATAAAATGTTAATATGTATTTTTATCAACAAAATATACTTTTCAAAATTTTATTATTAATTATTTTTATCTATATCATTTGATAAACAAATTTTTAATATTAAATAATAAATTTTGTATTAATATATATGTATAGATATTCAAAACTCACGTTATGGAATTTAAAAAAATACTTTTTATTCAATGTATGATAATAATCGCCTCATATTCATGTAAAATTTTATAATTTCAGGAGTATCGCATTAGTTGCCTTTTATTATCTTTCACCGCTTCGATTAAAAACTCGCATTTGCTATGATATCTATGATATGACTTATGTAACGATTGATAGACTCGAGCTTAGCAGAAGTCATTCGTGTTCGAACCAAATGATTTTACGCGATTTTAAGGAATCTCCGTTCGGCTTTTTCAATCTAGGCCGATAGGCGTAGACATTTTAAGGTGGTTGTTAGATGACGGAAGTATAATTTGGCCTTTAATGCAAGAATTATCGACAATGGATATGAAACAATTTCAGAATTGTGTAACTCAGCCACCGAAAGTAATATTAAAAACGAAGAGCGATTCGATGAAAGGCACGGGCTAATTGTTTGGCGATAAATTTATATTCGAATGTTGTTTGAAAACTAAAAAGATACTATTAAATTCACTGTTTTTCTACCTTTTATTTAGAAAGTCTCAACATTTTTGATGATTAACGAGTAATTATTTTCAATTTTATAATTTCGAATATATATTTCAGATTTGAGTAAGTCTTCGCTCGTTGCAATTAATGTCTTAGTTACATATAAAATACATATAATTTTACTCCATAATAAATTTAATTCCATGAATTCAAGAAGATATTAAATATATAAATTAAGCCGAATTAAAAATTGAATATTTCTGATAATGCATTAACTTTTAAACGTTCAAATCTATTATTTACAATTATTACTGATCGAATAGTGGTAGAATATTATATAATTTAAACTTTCATTAAAAATAGCACTAAGGAAAATTGAATGCTTAGATAATTATTTCTAATATTACTAATGTAAAAGATAGTAATTATTTTATATTTTTATATAATAATGGAACTAATATTAAATTTGTTTAATATCAATAATTTAATATCAATACCACTTTTTACGTGCATTTTATCATCTTATAAAATGAAATTGATTACGAAGAGCATTACTGCATGATTCACATTTTTATTGTATGTACTCTACAGTTTTCTATTATGTATTAACGTTAAAATTATTCGGTATATTTGTTTTAACTCTACTCATTCGTGCACTAAACACTTTTGACTTGAATTTTTACGTATACGGAATTTTAGACGAATTTAACGCGAGACGCGTACGAGAATGTTTCGGTTAAGTAAGATAATAAAGATTACAATATTATACTACGCATATAACATAAAAATTAGATCTTTATGCCTGGAGAAAACTTTTCTTTGAAAGTTCTACAAAACATTTTGAAACCTAAACATAAATATGTCGGCATTATCAATGTAAATCTTGGAGGTTAATTTACCGAAATAAAATTATTATTATAACTTTCAAAATACCGAGTATTTTAATTATTATAACGACTACAGAGGTATAATTTATTTTATGTTTTCTTTAATATCACCATATTTATGAGCGACATTCGTAACAAAATCAAATGTCCTTAAGCCAATACATTTTTCAATGAAATTACTTTCGCTACTCTTATTCTGAATCCGTTGTTATATATTGCATAATACAAATCAACCAATTTTTATTCGAGCAGATTCATATTAAACTTGTAATATTTTATTTAAAATATATTATCTTCCTTTACGAATTTCAAAACCTGTTCTATAAATAAATTTAACGAAGGTTAACAACGATTATCAGTATCTTAAAATGATATGCTCATGCATTAAGTTAAATAAGAAAACGTAAACAAAGACATAAAATAACTGTATCAATTATTACTCGAATAAGTTAAGCCCGCATGAGATACGAAACAAGAGTTATATATACGAAACGATCAAAAAACTCTGATGCAACAATGATAGTTTTTAAAACAAAATATTTAAGTTTTTTATGAACGACTTATTTGATGTATTTAATATCGTTTTCAAGAATCGTTTAATATAATTATGAAATTAAAGTTAAACCAAGAAAAAGTTTCTTTCTTCTTTTCCTTAAAAATCGTGCCCAATTGCGAACGTTGTACGTTACGTTCGCAATTAATCCTTGCAAATAAAAATATATAATTTTGAATTAAATCGGACCGGAATCGTCGGACAACCCATTGTTACCATTTACGCCATTAAAAATCAAATTAATAGTCATCCGAAACGTAATTAGGCTAATCTTTACGTTACAAGCTCATTAGCAAATAACATTCCGGCTTAATTTGAAAGCGAAGAGATAAGGATGAAATTCGAAGCACCGAAAGCAGCGGATAAAAATCCGGAAGATACGACGAAGAATTTGGGGAATCTACGGGAGTCCGATTCCGTGAAAGCGTTTCGCGCGTCGCGAAAGCCACCGAAAAACGAGGAGTTGCTCGCGCTCCTTACGAAACGCGGTAAAAGAGACCTTGATATCTTATCGGTGGACGATAACGATACGCGAAGAATGCGTCCGAAAGGCGTCTCGCGGTGCGAGGAGATGCGTCCGGAGGTGGAGAAACGACCGTTCACCGGGTCCGAGGAGTTCACTAATGCGACGAAATTCGAAAGTGTTACGCCGCCTCCGTCGAAGATGTTAAAGAACCGGAGCCGCCTCGACTCGATGTTACCTAACCCGTCGATTGCGTCTTCGTCGGCGCAACCGTGAACATCACCTTCCCATTACATTACATTACATTACCCGTCGTTTTCCAACCACGGATACGCAGCGCTAATATAGGCAATGACTCGTTGAAACAACGCGGATCGCTCCCGATGACGGTACCGTTCCCGACATTTTCCTGGACTCGTAGTTCTCCATATTTTCACTGGGTATCGTGAAACGGATTCGGAAACGGTGAGGCATTCGATCCGAGGCATTCGATCCGAGGCGAGGGTTCGGTAAATAGCCTTTCGAAATATTTATTTTCATTCGTTAAACGTATGATTAATGGTTCGTGGTCGTGACGATCTTGATTCTGATTTTGATCGTCGAATTGATGTAAACCTTTTTATGGATCGGCAGCCTCTAATTACATTGTAGCTACTAGATTTATGATGCTGCATTTCTTAACCTATAGATTATTGTGTAACATAATTATCTAGAAAGATATTAAATGGTAATAATTTAACTTCAAATTACAGTCATTACCAATTAAACTTTAAATAAAAATAGAGATAAGTGAGCCGCGCATGTATATCTAGGATTTTTTAGTATTTAATCTATTGTAAGCTTTAAAAAAAAATATAAAAATTGATATTTTCTAACTCTCGTTTTTAAAAAATACGTCGGTTTTAATTTTTTCGATTCTTGTTCATATACTAGATACGCGCGCATATAATTTATTATTTTTATATTTTGAAGAAATTCTGTTTACATCGGTAGAAAAATAAATCTCCTCGCGTTCAACGTCATTAACGGAATCAACGGAAAATTTTATTCTATTAATATCGATTCGAGGTTAGATTATCGAATGTGAAATTCGTATTTTTAATATTTTTACGATAAATATCTTTGATAAATATCGCAATAGATAACGTTAATCTAGAAATAATTTTATGGAAGATTTTACATAAACGAGTTCGATAAGTTTGTATTATATACATTGCTAACAATATATTTAATTAGCGAACTTATTAAAATTAAATTATATATATTAACGCGCGAAAAGAGTCGTTATCGATTCTAAATATTAGATAAACTGTACGTGGAAAAAACCTTGAACTCCTTAGGCCGTAATTTTTTATCGATTTTACTCATCCGTTACACTAATTAAAAATAAATAAATATAGTTATAATTGGATAGGTTTTATGCGATTCGCTCGAGAGACTTAACGGCAATTGTAATTCGGTGATATTCCTAGTCTCAAATCCGGTGATTTAAACGAACCTTAACGGTGAAAACCGTCCGATTTTCACGATCGAAAAAACGATCGAAAGTTCAACGATCAAAGCTACTCGCGTAAAAAGAACACGATAATTATATAATATCAGCAGAGATAAACCATACTATAATACCCTTGGAAGGGAAAGTCGCTTATGTTATTTAAAGAGAATTACGAATACTCGTTCATAAATGAGTGATCTTGTTAGAAAAGGTAGTTTCAACCGCTACCAAAAGTTGTCGAGGCGTGACGCGAAAGCACAAGACCGGGCCAAAACAATGGTCTCGACTAATCGAGCGGAGCTTCGACGATAGTTAAATAAATGAAAAAGGCAAGCGAACTGCATTCGCATCCACTCGTATCGTATTCGCGAGGAGACGCGAGGAGACGCGAGGAGACGCGAGGGCGAGGCTACTTCTCTATCTTCTACCAACGCACAAGAAAGAAGAAGAAACGCACAATGGAAGCGATAATGGAGTCGATAATGGAGGCGATAATTCAGCTGGATTCCGCGAAACGCAGTAAAAGCTCCGGGCCCGTCCGATTCGAGGCGCTTCCGAAGCCATTTTTCTCCCGAGCTGGTGAAAGCGAACTGGTAAACGTTGCGACATTTTTATTAGCGGGTGCGAGTATTCGACGAAAATGCAAGGTCCTAAAGAAGCTACGCTCGCGAAAGGGGGAAAAATATCCTCGTATCCTCTTCGGTCATCGTCCGTACCAACACCGTATTCTTTTCCTTTCCTATTGCTTTTATTTCGTTACCTTCCTTACTCTTTTTCTATTTGGGAGGTCGCCTCCAAATTTTTACGTCGACTCCATATTTTTACGACATTATTTCACAAAAATCTATAAACCGAATCGAAACGCGCCTTGAAATCCTTGAAATTTACGGGAATTTTTATAAAATATTTTTATGAAATATTTTTATGAAATATTTTTATGAAATGATCGATATTGTAATCGAACGGTGTTACCGACGAGTAGATTTTGTTTTAACTTTCCGTGGCCTCGTTGCTTAACGTTCAAACTAATGAGTTTGATTTATCCGGGCGTTTATGGTAAATTGAAAGGAAACATTGCTGTATCTTCGGAACGATCTTGGGTACAACAACAGCCTATAATACGGTAATTATTTCAGTATTTTCTAAAATAATATATCGTTCGTTTTCCGAACCTCGAACTTCAAGCGTTTCCGGAAAATTATGGTGAGAATTTTAACGGACGAATTAAGCAAATGTAGAAACTTGGTGCTTTTCGCGCTAATAGTCGAATTTTCTAAATAATCGTAATTGTCTGACGTATTTCGTACCTCCTCGATCGATAAACCCTCGATCGATACAATTCGATTTTTGATAAGATAAGATTCGTGTTTTAATATCTTCCGAATAATTTGAATTTGTTAAAAAATATGAAACTAGATAAATCGAGTACGATTTTTTTCTTATTCGATTATTCGATCGTACGACTTTGAGCTTAGTTCGACAAAATAACGCAGCTGTAACATTTTTTATCGGGTTCTTTTAAAAAACTTCTTTTTAATTCAAGGCGATCGAAATCAATTTAAAATTATATTTTATTTATTTTCAGATTGTACCAGAGATACGAAGATCCCGATATTTTCGTAACGCGCGTTGATTATCACATTACCGGTACGCGTTAAAAGAAGCTCGTAAATTGTTTTGATTACCGATTAAAACATTTTTTAAAAATATTTATAGTATTGAGCGCGTTAAAATTTTTATTATTCGGTATTCGAGCGAAAAAAAAAATTGAAAAAGCTACATTTCGAAGGTTTGCTCGCAAAATGTAAAAGTTAAAGTTATCCCGGTGAAACTGAAAATCAGCACTGCACCTCTAACGCTACGATAATAAAGTTAAATACGTCACTGCGCTGCAAAGGGGAACGCGCGAAAAGGAGTCTAGAAGTAATTGCGATAAATAAAAGCGGCCTCCCCCGACGTCTCTCTCTCTCTCTCACTCTCACACACGCTCTCTCGCTCTCTCTCGTTTCCACATACTCGCTCGTTCGCTCTCTCTCTCTCTCTCTCTCTCTCTCGGTCTCAAAAATAAAACGCACAACTTTACGAGGCACCCGCTCCGCTTTATTTTCCGCTCGGCACGTCCACCAGCGCCGGAGGTTGGCCCGGTTGAAAATCCTCTCGGTCCTCTCGACCTGGCACTCGACGATCGACGTTGGGTCTCTCGTCTCTCGACTCACGGGGTCCGAAAAGGCGCGAGCTCGCTCTTACCTCCGGCGTGCGGAGGAAGGGTCCCCGGCAGCGGCGAGGGTGCGAGCTCCCGTCGGAGAGGGCGAGGGCGAGTCGCCTCCACCACCACCTCCTCCAGTTCTCTTCTCTTTCCTTCTCTCTTCGGCTCGGAAGGACGAGGCGAGCAAACGCGCGTCGGCTATCGATCGCGGCGTAATCTATCACAGCCAGAAGTCGAGTTAGGACTGTGGAGCACTTCTGAGGTCCGCCGACGTGTCTCTCTCTCTCTCTCTCTCTCTCTCTCTCTCTCTCTCTGTCGCTCGCTCGCTCGCTCTCCGAGGCTCCCCTCCCTGAGAGAGACTCTCCCTGTCCACGGGCTGCTTTCGTCGCGCGGACGGTCCCCACCGCCGTGGGACGCTGCCGCTTCCGGCCAAAGTCGCGGTGCCTCGGAGAAGGGGTCGCCGGGTGATCGCGAGACTCCAGCTTTTGTTGATGTTTTGGTAGTCCGAGGAGGCGGCATCCGAGGAGGCGGCGGTGGGAGGGATCGCTGCTATCGCTGGTATCGCTGGTATCGCGGAGGTCGGTGAGTCCCTGACTCTCGGGGACTCCCCGGTCCCCGGTTCGAGGCTCTTTCAGCGGGGTTTTATGGCAATCCGAATCTCCTCGTTAAACACGATTTATTCCACATTTGATTTTTCCTGTTTGATGTTTCTTGTTTCCTCGGAATTAAAAATGCCTATGGCGTTAACTTAGAGTCTTATTCACGCGTCTACAACATAATGTGTTCTTGCATACGATTCCGTTCTTTTTTTTTCCCGTTTTTGAGTGTAAATATGTGACTAAAATTCAAAGTAAACGAGACAATGGTCAAAATTCGAGTGAAAACGCGACGACGGAAAACCTTCGACGACTTTTAAGTTATTAGAAAAAATGTGTAAAATTCTAAGAGGTAGAAAAAATGCGCGTTTAAATAAATTTTAACGGATTTTATAAGCACTCTTTTGCGTTAAAATAAGTAAAACTTTTCCAATATTCATCAAAATATTTGTCGCTTCTTGACAGATCGAATTCTTTTCCTCGTATGTCTTTTAAATTTGAATAACAGATCGTCTATGTTTACATTATTAATTATTAACTTATTGTTTTAAGGACATTTAATAACGTTTCTTATCAAAAAATATCAATTTTTTGATAACTCGTTAGGAAAATATTTATTTAAGAACAAAAAATCGAAGTTAAACTGATTAAAATGACTTATAATTAAATTATAATCTTAAAAACATGAATTTCAAAACCGATACGTTACATGATCTACGTTCTAAAACGGTTGTTCAATGCTTGACGAATCTTCTTTTGTTGTTTGTTTTCTTTTTAAAGTTTTTCAATTTTTAATATATATTCACTGTCTAATAAACTTAAATATTTAATATAAAATATATAAACTATAAAAAATGTAAAACATGGTTAAATAAATTTTATTTAAAATTAATTTCCTTGATAAAACTTCGTACGTAATTTAAAAATAACTTTTTTAATCCTTTTTCAAATTTACAAAGATAATTTCTTTAATTTCTAATTAAACTATTCTCCATCCTCATTTATAAATAAAATTAAACAAAATATTTTGAAAATAAAATGTGATAAAATAGTTTTTGGTTTTATAAAATTTGTTTTTTTTTTAATTTTGTTCTCAATAATGTAATTTGATTAAACATTGTTTTTATTGAATAGTATTTAATAATAATATTAAAGGTACGTATTTTTCAAAGTTATTCCCTAGCGATTAAGGAAACGGAATAGAAATGAATATTAGATTATATTGAATACTAGAAGATTCTGTCAAATTCAATGCTAACAATGAGCCCCGATAAAATCTAACACCGAATAGATATAGCTTACGATAAAAATAGTTAAAACTGACTCATGAATTTTTGTCAATGAATTTAAATTTATTTCCTGTATCGTAATTTACAAATCCATATAGTTCATTAATACTATCTTTTTTCCATACAGCTTATAAATTAATCGATATCTATTATCTAAAGTGAAAATATTGTAACGCTTATTTGAAATATTATATAAATATTTAAATAAGTTTTTAATAAAATATGACATTATATCCTGTGTTATAAGTGCATAATTTAGGTTAAACTTTTATGTAAAAAATCAATCATTAAATTCTCTGCTACATGTAAAATATATTATATTTTGAAACATTCGTTAAAAACTTAATAGCGATACATTAAAAAAACATATTATACCCCAAATAAATATTTACTTAATTAATACGTTAATTTTCAAATGATATTTTGGAAGTTCACAAAATATATCAAATTTCTTCCCACTTACTCGAGTAATTTGTTTACAAAATATTCAAATAATTTTCATAATATTATCAAAATAATTTATATTTATTATTATTATTATGAAATATTATAATACAAATATACTATTTAATTTTATTTAAAAAATGATCTTGTAAATATAAAAAACAATATGAAATATAATTGTCTTATTCTCTGTATGAAATATATTCTAACATTGAAATATAAGTATAATATGGCTTATTACAAAAAACATAAATATTAACAATTATATACATTAAATTATAAAAAAAATATAAATGCATAATTTTTTAACATACTATTACACTTTACAAAATTATTAAAAATAATACTTATACTTAAATGACACATAAACAATAAAAATCTATTTAAGAACGTAAGAGTTATCGTTATAAACTAACTTCAAATGATAAGATATATAAAGTAAAGAAACTCATGCATTTTAAAAAAAATTAATTGAGATTTTATAAGTTTATACTGGAATATCAATAATATAATAATCATAAAAATTATTATTTTAAATTTTAATTAAAATATTGTATTATAATTAGAAGTACTAGATTCTTCGAAAAATATTATCGATTCAATATTAACATTTTAAAATTTAAAAAATTTTAAATTTGAATAAAATAGAATATTTATAAATTCTTTATTTAATAAAAAATGTATACGTTCTTAATTTTTTTAACTACCACGTTTCAGGGAAGCTATTAAATATTTTATATATAGAATACGATACTGTAGATTAATAAAATTCTACGTTGTAATTCTATTTTATTACAATTGTTTTTAAATTCTAAATATTTATAATAACTTTATAAAATCTTATTATTAGATATTTACTTAATACATTATGTCGAGATTTATAAACTCTTGAAAGATAACATAAATATGAAATATACAAAATTACATTATAACTAAAGTATAAAATTGTTATTCGAAAATAAGTACGTAAAAAAATTTTTTTATATGAAAACTCAATGATTGAAAATATTTAATTCAACAAATATTAAAAATTCTAGTATTAATCTAGCTAAAAAAGAAGATATTAATTAATAATTAAATTTAATCATATTTCAATTATAAAAAAATTGTATTTACATTAAAATTTATTGTATATATACTCGTATACATTAAAACTAATTAATCAGAATTATTCCAATTTGTTTTTAATTAAATTTATTATTTTTAAAAATATATAACTTAATATTTGTTTTAGGATACTTGTAAGTATATTTATTTATGAAAAACGTTATTTTAAAATAGTATGATTTAGATGCAAGTCGTAAATAATTTTATTTTAGATAATTAAGGAAAAAATGATTTTTTAATAAAAAATATATGAATATTACTTGCATGAATTATCGATATTTAGAAAATAGGTTAACGGAAGTCTTAGATTAAGAATTTTTAGACCGTTAATCCGATTTTAACGTTTAAAGCTTATTTTTTATGGGGAGATATATAGATAGGGGAGGAGTTATCTGAATTTGAAAATATTATTAAGTATAAATATAATATATCGATATAAAGTATTTTTTTACTTTGTTTTAATCACTTTGTAGTTTACAAGTTTATTACGCCTTACGATTTACTTTATACGAATCATTTTTTGCAAATTAATATTCATAAATCAGCTGATATCATAATTGATAGTTCTAGTAATAATATATCACACATATTCAAATTATATATATTATAAAAAAGTTGTATTTATTGCTTATTCATAAACTGCAATATTTACAAAAATTAATGCCTACGTCAAAGAAAGATTGGCTTGATAAAATAAAATAATATAGAATAAATCGACATTGCAGCTATAATTTTTTTTACGTCACAGTAATTAATTTTTATTGCGTATTGTGTCCTTTAACTATTATTATTATATTTAAAACAATAGCTTACGAACGTTTTCACAAACAAATAAAAAAGACACGATCTATTCAACATTTTGCTTCGTCGCTTAATTGAATTCTTAAACGGATATTGCTACTGATCTCATATAACATGAAGCCACAATTATTCGTATCATAAAACTCATGAGGACAAACAGTCATTATTTTCCACCTGAACAACACAAAATATGCTTCAGTTCACGTGACTACGTAAGCTTTTTTTGATTCCAAAATATCCATCGCAAAGTCAAATTTTTAAATTCGTTTAAACAAAATTTTTAGAAACTTTCTAATCGTGAATAGAAAATTCTGAATAATCGTAAGAAATATCGCACATTCCTTTTGTAACGCATAATTCTATTACTTAATAGATAAGTCATCGAAGGCATAATAAATTTAAAGGCATTTATTTTAACAGGTAACGAATTGTATCTCGAATTTTTTTTAATGCAATTATTTTTATCTATTTCATTATTCATAATTTATTCACTTCTAAGTGGTTATGAAATATGAATTTGTTTCATATACATTTCTAATAATGGTATAAATACGTCCTTTTTTTTATAATAAATAAAATTTTTATAATTAAATTTATTTCTTATTTACTCGTAGTACCTTAGAGATTTTATCAACTTAAACTACAATGAACGATCGAGAAAATTGACTTCGATATTTTTTAAATTTGTATAATTTTTTTTTAAATACATTTTTATTTATAAAATATCTATATATTTTTATTTTATCGTATTATTCGTTAAGATTATTTTCAATCTAATGTTTTAAAAAATAAATCAGATATCCCAATAAAAATTGCGAATAGAATTCTTAGAAATATAATATTACATTATCAACGTGTAAACAAAACATTCTACAAAAGCAGTTGTTACTTTATCTGTGCGTAAAAAACCATCATACGCGTTATCTTTGTATCAATAAAAATGATTCAATTTTAAAAACCATTAACAAAATATATAATTCAGTACTTTTTTCTCTATCATCCGTAATAGGAACGCGTATAAACTTAAAAACTATAAAAATCAAGTAAATAAGAATAACGAGTAATCGTATTTAATCACATACGCGAACCCTTTAATAACTCCGTAGAGAATCGTTTATTATATTGATTTATAAAGAACAAAAGATGTAATAGATCATACGCGTAAACTCGAATTCGATCTTATTGGCGGATAATAGAAAATATCGAAAACATTCCATAGCTTGACGTAACATAAATTAATATTTATCGTAACGATATTATTACGATTAATTTAATGCATCGGAAACATGTTTCGATTAACCTGCAAAAAAATTTTCCAAACGAAGCGTTAAGTTTTTTTCCACAGCGGTCGATTGTAAGATCCTCGTTTCGATGGTAAGAATCCCAAGAAAAAGTGATTTGGAATTGAAAGTAAAAGAGTAAAAGAATAGGAAAAGTTTGACAGGACTGATTTTCAATTACCGCTCCTCCGAAAGAGAGAAAAGATTTGTAAGTAACTATTTGTAAAGTCTCGGGAGCACTTGCTAAGTAAAAGGAATAGCAAGTGTCAATGATGCCGACTCGAGAGATAGGGGATAGCCGAGAGTGTAAGAAGTACGCGTTGATCGAGGAATGATCGAGGAATGATCGAGGAATAAAAGGGGCGTGGCGGGGTTGGCGGTAGGAGGGGGAGGAGGAGGAAAGTAAGGAGCCTTGGGTCCTTTGAAAAGAGCCGTAGATTACAGTAATCCGCGACGACCTTGGCTTGGTGGAACGTTGAACGTCGCAGCCCGTAGCCATTGTCATCCTCGGCGACCGGACTCAAGGCCTGGGACGTCGACGTCGACTCGCCCGACTCGCCCGACTCGCCCGACTCGCCTACAGCTAATTAATTACATCGCACCGTGGGCCAACTGCACGCGTCATTTCCACGGGAGTAATCGACTCCCCCTGCGAATGCAAAGGCAGCTCGTGCCTCTGTGGGAATCGAAAGCCGTTGGAAAGTTGTTTACTATTTGTCGCGAGTCGGTGCGTTTCCCTTGAGTATGTATCGGACCTTCGTAATCCGAGTAGAATGTCACGGATTAAGCTATTACCCATTGCTTTTTTTTTCATATAACGAACGCTCGAAAAGAAATGCACCGCTTCGATACTTTGTTGTACGCCTACCGTTTTACTTTATCTTTCTTACTCAACCGCGATAACCGTCTAAAAGTAATTATTTTCTAGTTAATATCTAATTACGGGGACAAATTCTCGTACAGTTGCTTTTGTTACGCAACTTCCAAGTATCGATATGATTTTTTAAGCTTTCAAGTTCTATCGTATCTTCGTATTTTTTTCCAAAAATATTTATTTACCATTTTCAACTACCGTGAACATAAAGCGTACAAGAGTTTTTATTCTCTACCGAATACGTAACCATTGCAACGACTTTTATATCTAATCTACAACTCAATGAATTTTCTGATAACAATTTTCAAGTTGCTTATTAGTACTGTTGCAGTAGGTAATCAAGAAAGAATCCTCGGTGATAACTCGACACATTTTTTAACTGTACAAGAATTTTCCTATATTATTTCGTAACCAACGATTTTTCATTCGAATTGACCGAAATAAGGTTAAAACTCAATATGTTAATTTCGTGTTTAAATTTGAATAAACTGAGCATAAATAATTTACATATCGGATACGAACATGTGGAATAATGGGAAAGTTAAAAACAATTAATCAAATAATTTCATATATTTAATTGTAAAAATGTATTTCTATTCGGTGATATCAAAACTACTTACGCATCAACGATTAAATTTTATCCATTTCAAATTAATAATTAGGAATACGGGTAAACATATTTAAACTTGAATAATTTTTAATTTTAACGCACTTCGATCGTGTAAATTTTATTCGAGAAAATGGACCGTTCTATCAAAGTAAAATCAATGTAAAAGTTTACGTCTCGATCGCTGTTAGCGATTTCGTTTGTTATCAGATTTTAACTTTACGTTCGTCATATTAAATACGTACAATGATAGAATTTATCGATCAACAAGGCATAAACTTAAAAATATCATTTCCTGGTAATAAAATTATAAGTAGCACTCGCAACATTTATTTGAAATAATTGCTCGTAATTTGAACAGATATAATAAATTACAATTAAACTCGAATAAGTTTTTTTCGCATTTAAATATATATATCGTATTAGCAATCTAAAATAAATAAAAATGTTTTATTTTCATTTTTTCACATTCGTTTGATACACGTGACCTCGATTTCAGATATAACAATGTCCGAAGTCAACTTTTATGAACAATCCGAAACCATTAAAGTCCAGCCCGCTAAATTTTTTCGATATCGTCACCGATTTCTTCGCAAATCTCTTTCCGTAATTTTCCTTATCCTTCTCTTTACAATGTGAATTTCTGGGTCAGTAAGTTCATCCGTGCCTCGTGAACAAGAATCGATACGACTAAGCCACGAGCCGCAAAAGAGGGAAATACGAAGAAACAGGAGCAAAAGGAGCAAAAGGAGCAAAAGGAGCAAAAGGAGCAAAAGGAGTCCCGACCATAGAGGAGGAAAAGAAAGCAAAAGAGCATAAGCTCGAATCACGAGATTGATAATAAAGAGCCCATGGAGAGAAGCAACGGTTGCGATCTACTCGAGCTTTGCAATGGCCAATCAGAATTGATGGCTCTTTTTCTCTCTCACAGCAGCTCTACAGGGACCAGATTCGAACCTTAAATATCTGTTGGTGATTCTCAAGTGCGCGAATGGCTTTTCATTAGATCAGATGGCATTTTTCGAGATTTCGACTCGACTCGAGCTTTTTCGTAAGGCGATCCTCTACCGCAAAATACTTTATAATGGGCATTATTTTTTATTTATGCACGCACAGATCTTCTCTCCCCAGGCTTAATTACGCTCTATTGACATTTTTCAACGACTGATCCGCGAGCCGATCGTAAGAGTTACAATGACTTTGAATCACTAATTTACTTTTTATATCGAAGAGACCGTTTTTCTATTTGCGTACGAATTTGAATTTCAATCGTTAAGCGTCGTGATTCTTAGCAACGAGTCTTGACAATGAACGACAATTCTTGACAATGAATCTTGACAATGCGCTAACTTTCAAAATCATGGGAACTTCTTCCATATTTTTTACTCGCGACAAATCTTTGCTACGATTATTTCACTCGGTTATTTTAAAATTATTTAAACTTACGATATTAAATATTTGGTGAATTTTAACGCATTCGACCAACAGATGTAAATGTAAATAAAGAACACTTGGATACTTTATTTTTTCCTTTCCGATACGATATTTATAGACAAATATTATTATATAAACAAAGTAAGCGCAGCATTTGTAAAGTAACAATAAGTATCGATACGCGATGTCGACTTATTGAAATGGTATTGATTAATCGATATTAACCGATCTGTTGAATTTCGTAATTTGTGTAAGTACCGTGTAGTTTATATTAATTTGTAAAAAGATATTTTCTTGCACGTGACCTCGTAGATAAGAATCGAATCGTTGCTATTTTTCGAGCCCTGACGGCGTGCAAAATGTTGTTGACCTTGGCTACTCATCAAAAATTCAATTGAGTTCTATCGACGTCCAATAAGTAGACCTCATTAAATCCGGCAAAATTGCCCGTTAATCGTCTTCGAAACGGGCGACTGAAACTCAGCAACTTCATCGTCAACTTCATCGTCAACTTCATCGTCAACTTCATCGTCAACTTCATGCTTCAGAAATTCGTTAAGCTTCGTATCGCCTTAGTCTTTGACTTTCAATTATTTTTTGAATTATGTGAGCTGTGAGCTATGAATTACGACTGCTATTTTAAGTTTAAATTCTTTCTGATAAATACGATTGATTTAATAACTAATTTGATTATCTTCGACTCCGTTCGTTCGAGCTGCTCATAATTTTTTACTGTATACATAAGTATAACTTAAGTACAATGCGTTAAAACAAAAAAATTATAAATATCGGTTGTAGATATAAGATGTGCTGCTAAAAATAAGGTGATTTTACTATCTCGAGTCTAAATTTCATGACAAAAGCATGAAAATTCGTGTAATTGAATTGTAGATAAATATTAAAGATTCGATAATATTCGATTATTACTTTTGTACGATACCGTACAAAAAAGACTGAAATAACCGAAATAAAAAATAATCTCAATAATTCAATATTAATTCATGCTAAAATGGAATATTTTAAATTGTATTGAAGTTCAACGAAAATATGAAAATAATTGAAAGAATTTACCCTCTTCTTTGAAAAAATTGCAGCGTTTACAAATTAAAATTATAGTAAATCACATGAAAAAAGTATCGATTCTTTGAATTCAATAAATTCATATATTATATTTGAACTCTAAGAAAGTTCATAAAATACCATTTTATATATGTAATTTACTTGGAGACTTAATATCTAATTTTTTTTAGAAATATAAAATTTATTGTATCGCAGAAAATACTTGGTATTTTAAAAAGAAATTTTAATTTATATCGAAAAGATTGATACTATAAAATTTGTATATAATATTTGTTTATATCTTGATATTTAACCTTAAATTAAAAAAATTGTATTTAATACACAAAATACGTAAATATGTATTTGATCGAACCGATTAATGTCGTTATATTACTTTATTTTCTCTTTTATATATTAATAAATTTCTCGATTAAATCATCGAAGTAAAATTTTATAAAAAATCTACGATCTTTACAAAAAAGACTATTTACGTGCTTTCTGATGTTGCATATGACGTAACTCGTAACCAAAATTGAGAAATAATTTTGCCGCCCTAAATTTTAAAAAACACAAAAATACATCATGGAACCTTTTTAAATGTATCCGCTAAGAATAAACAGAAAAGTTACTGTAGTAACGACATTCGGACTCGTCGATCTTTCGTGTCGGAATGTAAATGCGTCCTTTACAATAACGACACCGTTACGTAGAAATTTTTCCACAAAAACTACTAAGAAGTCAACGGTAAAAGATTGGCTTCTACGTATAAACATGGGATATTATAATATTTCGGAATATTTCGCTGGTGATAAATAAACTTATAGTAAAACCCGATATAATATTTCTACATCGTTTTCATACGAAATAGCGATCGTTAGTCAAGACTTCCCGATAGAGGCAAAATGGTGACGATATTCAAAGAAAATGGCGACATTCGGAAAAATCCAAATGCCTCTCGTTTGTCTTATTCTTAATATCAAGGCTTATACGGTAAATATATAAATTAAGTTACGAGTTATTTTATGTAACGAACTACATTTTGTACTTTACGATAGAAATTCATATTTTTTTAAAATATCTAAAAGATTAATTATTAATAATTTATGACACGATAATTATTTATCTAACTGTGTACCATAAAAAAGAAAATGTTATATAGAAAATGCGTTATAAGATAGGAATTTATATTAACAAAGATATAAGTTGTTAAATAAAGCAAAAAAATTCACATCTTAACATAAATTAATACTAATAAAAATTTATATCCCGGCTAGATGAAAGAAATACCCAAGTAAAATTCGTAATAAAGAAATGAATATTGAGTAACCACGATAAAAATGTCGGTAAGCAATAAAAAAAAACCACGTACGAGTTACGATGTGCTCCTCGAAAACTCGTACATCGTTGCATTACTCGTAATGAATTTTCAATGTGTGCACCGCCGACGTTCGAATCTCAGACGCGAAAGAAAGATCCTCTTATCTCGTGTCGAGATGTGTCGAGATGTGCCGAGATCCTTTCCTAAAACCACGGGTGAAATGAAAATTTAAGAAGACTCGGAAGCTTCCGCTGGTTTTTGCCATTTGCGCGCTTTTTACTTTTTTACCTCTTCACGGCAGAACGAAATTCAGGTGTAAGTTGGTAGCGAATGGAGTTTTTACGTAAAAGGAATCGATCGGTGCCTGATTAACAAAAAATCTATTCATCGAGTTAACCGAAAAATTATATCGCGTTGTTTTATTTCTTGGATCTGTAATTAATAAGATTCGATACTGGAGTAAAGTTATAATGAAATTATATGTTTACTTTCGAGTAGAATCAGGTTTGGAAAATAAGAAAAAACAATAATAATATTTAACATCTACATCCAATTTGCGGTATTAACTAAATTATTATACTGTACCGATTCAACGGTTAGATAAGAAGTGGCACGATTAAGAGACATAAAAATGAAAATAAAAGACAAGTATCTTGAGTAATGTTACGTGGATAAAAAAATAGATACGAAAAAGTTACAGCATTCACGGATTTCATCAATCTATGTAATTAGAAATATGTTATAAGATTGCATAAATAAGTACTCGATGAAGATTTTCATATATGTAAGGTGCATTTGAATATTTGATCAATGTTTACTCAAACCTTACAAATATAAACATATATTTCCTACAGAATACCTACAATATTTCGAATAACAAACGTGAAATATTAAAATAACACGATGACTCCCACACATTATTCGTTTCGGTCTAAACTTATCGACTTCACTCCACGTAATTGATTTGTATCGATTTATACTAATTCATGCTAATTTGTCATTAAAAAATTTTAGACCTTTCGAACGTTGTCACGGATACTTTAAAAGCTTCGTATATTAAACCCAATAAATAATTTTAAGAAAAAAAACCCATTGAAAATATTGAAAATTTTCTTAAATATCGTTCGTTGTTCTTCTTATTTACGACCGAATAAATCTATTTTGAAAGCTTAAATAAAATAATTACCCTTGATTAAGAATGTCTCGATTTTTATAACAAAGGAACTTTTATTTAAGAGTAAAATATTTGATAAATAATACAACGAGAAGTTCATAAAAGGTATTTTAAATATAACGTAAATACCGAGGCATTTTTGTTTAAAAACACACAAACAACTCGAAGCTGACAAAAGTTATTTAAAAATCCAATAGGACGTTTCGTCGGAAAGGAAAGTTTCGGTCGTGCGTTTACGTCATCCTCCCGATCAACTTCACGCTTATGAAAAAATATGAACCATTACAGTGAGCAACGTATCTCCGAGTAAGAACGCGTTTCACAAATGTAAAAATTCCTTCACGCTAAAGCGTCATCAATCGCGTATTACCAAAAGATGGTATTTTTCAAACTGACGTCCTTAAAAAAACGAGGATACTCGAGGGTTTGACTCAGGCTTCTCGAAGGATTCCATAATGCCTTAATGCCATCTCTTCTCGTTACTTTACCGGGACAGAAATGCATCGTCCACCTGCGCAAGAGTCTCACGCGCGTAAGAATAATCGACGGAGAAAACTCGGCGCCGACGTCTATAAATCAACGCGTCGACAGCTCCGAGGCTCGGAATCGTCCAAGGGTTAAATCTTCATCCCGGCTTTCACGACTACCGGCGATCGTCGCCCACTTTTCCGGGTCCCCCGGTACGGCCACCTACATAGGCGGGGGCATCCTCCTTTCTCCGGATCGCGGATCACGGATCGCGGATTGCGGATTGCGGTTCGCGGCTCCCGTCTCAAAGGAAACGTTGCGCGGCAAGAAAAAGAGAGAGAGAGGGAGTGAGAGGGAGTGAGAGGGAGAGAGAGGGAGAGAGAGGGAAAGAGAGAGAAACCAACGTCATCAATCCGAGATTGACGAGCAGCCACAGGAAAGTGGGTCGACGCGACGACGGCGGCGGTAAAATTGCGGATGCCTGCAATTGGCTCGACACCTTCCCGCCACTTATCGAGACCGCGCGCGACCTTGTGGGCCATCCCCTAGGTCAGTGCTAATGCACAGCGACGGTGGCGCCGAGGCTGGACCTCGTTATCTCCGTCGTAGAGGACGAAACGATCGCGCCTAGACTTTTTGCTCCGTTTTTTTCGCGCGTGTCTCCATCGACTCCGGCTACGTAATTTTATGAGTTAATCGATCGCCGAGTAAACAATTCCAAAACCTATTATTAAACTCGTTGAGTGTTCCAAATAGCAAGATCCATTATTTATTACTGCGCGGTGTCAAAATCTCGCCTTTTCTTACCGAGATACTTTCTCTTCGCGTATATAAAAGATATGGTGTCTAATTGAACGTTATTAGATCGTGATTTTCTTACCGGTTTTCAACGTACCTTGATAAATGATGTTTCTCGATGGACAATGTTCAATCTACGACAGTAACGAGCATAAAAAAGTATAAAAAAACGTTCGAAACTCAAAAGTCATGATTTCTTGTCGTAACAGTCGTAAAGGTTCAAAATCTTAGATCGTAAGTGTATTTTACTTATATTTCGTTACAAAAACAATTCGCCAAAATCATTTTTTACGACTTTTCAATTATTTTCGATAAAAAATGCTTTGCGACAAATTGAAACTCATTTTTACGCTAATGTACTTCAAAAGAAATATCTATTGTAGCATTTTCTTTGAAGCTCGTTACATAAAATGAATAATTAACGATATCGGTCTTTTTATTATTAACGAACCAAGTTTCCTATAATCATGGTTGTATCGATCCAACTTTATAAAATTTGATGGAACAAAATATTATTTTATAAAAATGGGTAAATGATAAAAAATTCAGATCATTTAATTTTTATTTGATATCGTCGTAAGCTAAATCTTGTGTTTTTAAAATTATAATTTACACCTTAAGTTTTTGTTTAATAAATAATACATATTGTTTCAAAAAGATTTAATATCCGTTATAAACAAAAATTATAAACATATATTTTTAGTACCAAGTATTGTTAAGAATATTTAAGTGCTTTAATTAGAACGCATATTTTCATTGTCTAATGTTACGAATAATGATATAAAAGCAAATTAACTCAAGGAAATGTTAATAAAATTTATGTTACATCTTTAAATTAAATAAATAGTCGGATAATAAAGAACTTCGATACCAAACTTTTAAGTTTTGAAAAAATACTTTACGTGCACTAACGAGATGAAAAACTAAGCACCATAACTAATTATGCCTTGAACTAAGTCACGAGTGAATGAAACGTAAAGAAAACTGATATTTTCAGAATTTGTTACGAATATTTATTTTCACAAAGATTTTTAAAATAAGCTTAAAAAAGACTATTCCAAAATACCTATTAAGTACGATAGATATTAGCGGAATACAGTTTTAGTTTTAATAATTATATTAAAAATTTGAAAAATAATAAATAATTTTTTTACACCTCTTAAGTTATTTTTTAATTCAGGATGCAATACAAAAATAATATTCATAAGAAGGTTTTAAAAATTTTGTCACGTTTTTTTTAATTTATACACCCTTCCTTACAATCTATATACATATGACGAATATCAATGATGTATTATTTACATACACATATAATACGTACTCTACATATGCACACACCCGCACACATGCACACACATAGATATAAACGCATAAATATAAAGTACTTTATAATACATCGTACATAACGATAAGACTAAAAACAATTGCTTCGAGTTTTATACCATTACAAATGTTTACATTCAAATTTTTAGTAAATATTAATTTTTAATTTCTTATTTTTGTATTCGCGTATACACATTTCTTATATTCTTATCTTTAACAAAGGTGTTCACCGATGGAAATCTTCGTCGAATGAATAAATTAAGAAAATATAAGCAATGCGTAGAATGAATATTCGTTGGACGTTCAAAAAGTTTTTATTCGCGTGGATAAATTTATCGAATAATTGTAATTTCAATTAAGTCGATAAATAATAGAAATTATTTGCATTAAGCGTCGTTTTCGCGTAAATACGTATCTCGATAAAATAAAAGATAAAAGAATCGTACAGCTTTGTGAATTTTTTACATTTATATATATATGTATGTGACATATTTTGTAAGTCTTTTCATTCTTTAAAATAATAATAATATACTTTGGTTGAAGATAATACGGCGACCGCCGGAACCTCAACGGTGCATTTAATAGAAATTTCTAAAAACTAGTATGCAGGTTTTCCATAACTCTCAACAATGGCTTAGCCGATAGTTACGTATTCTTTGCGTGCGAGACGCTGCGTGAGAGACGCTGCGTGCGATCGCGCATACTTTCCAATCCACGTCACGTAACTTTTAAAAAGCTCGAATCGACGAGTCGTGGAACATACGTGCCTCGTGCCTAGTGGCTCCTATCGCTCCTTCCGAAACGCACCGTCGATATTATTCACGAGATACTTCCCCGGATCAAAGCTCTTCCGACAACTCGTCGCATTATAGACGCATTATAGACGCATTATAGACGCATTATACTCGGTATCGCCGCCGATAACCGCGTCGGGGAGCCGCGATCGTAAAAGACTCGTTCGTCGTTGCGAGACTCGCGGAAAAGTCCAAGCCCGGAGACGAGACATCGATGCAAGCTCGGCACTTAACCTCCGTAAGTTCAAAGCCTCGCGATATCGGCGTGGGGATAAAAACCCGAACGCAGTGTCAACAAAGAGCGGAAATCCAGGCTCGTACGCGCGAGTCGAACAAAGGAAATCGGAGGCTCGATACGTAAATCGGAATGCGGCCCTCGCGACTCGTGTCATTGCCCGAGGGACGACGGAGCCTCCGCTTTCCTCGCGATCCCCGGGGATCGTTAATTAAATGCCACGGAGTATTTACGAATATTTACGAAACGTCGCCGCGAGATAATTGCGACGATTCGACAAAGGGGCGATGCCAATTCTCCACTCGATACTGACAATTCTCACCCGACCTTCGAGGGTCGTCTTTGTCTTTGCATCGATTTTTGCAACCGACCGCGGTTATCCAATCGGTAGGGATGCGATCGGTAGAGCTTCCCGGACCACACGGGAATCGAAATACATCGTCCGAGAATTCGGTGATGCGAAGGTGTTCGTCGACTTATCGGAGATAAGAAGATGATCGTTTTCTTAGAGAGAGGAAAAGTTGAAAACTCTCGGAGATCTCGATTCTCGATTTGTGGAAGAAATCGTCGTTGTTATTTTGAAATTATAACTTGATACCCGAGTAAAGAGCGCGACGGTATTTATAAATAAAAGTTTAACCGATAATTTTCCGTTTTATCGAGAAATACGAATTCCTAGCATCCGAACTTGTGCTCGGGAGGTTGAAATTTCGTACGCTCGTTATTATTCGTTCATCCGTGAAAACAATTTAAAAAAAGTTATCGGACGTGGCGAAACGCGGTTGAAAGCTAATCGATTCGTAATAAAAATGTATAATATAATATACAATGAGAAACAATGTTCGTAGAAAATTCGAGTGGGTCTAATTTATATACTTGCGCGATATATCATATACTTTGATATACGTACGTTACGGATCAGCGCTTCTTCCTTCCCAGAAAAACCCCGTGCTCACTCCTCGGGTGCGCATTAGCGTATCTACTGGAGCGACGAGGCTGCTGGAATCTCTGGAACATTTAATTATTGGATATTTATCGAAGGAGAAAGAGGCCGATAAAACATTCGGAAAATAACGTTAATTGGCTGAGCGAAGTGTCGAGTCGGAAAACGAATTTGATTAATTCATTGGGAGCAAGACGTCGCGAATCGAACCGAGTGGTAAACACGATTATTCCTACGCAGTTTGGAGCGGTAATTCATCGAGTCCGTCCAAATTCAAAAATTCAAACTGAGAAAAGAGACTTACGAGCCGCGAGTGATTTTTTTGGCGACTCGGCAAGGGTCGGTAGAGCTCGGAAAAGATCGGAAAAGCTCCGCAAAGCTCCGAAGAGCTTCGAAAACCTCCGAAAACCTCCGAAAAGCTCCGAAAAGCTCCGTCTCGAATTCATCGACCGAAGCGCGCAACTAAAGTCAAGTGCGATCGCTTCTCGCCTCCGAACGAAGACCTAACAAAAAGCGATCGTCGCGCGCTTCCGTTTGGCTCGACCGATGCGACTTCAAAAGTCCCGGGAAACCGACCGATTTTCCGACGTCGAGCGCAACGACGACGACGACGACGACGTCGACGATATTTCACGGTGATCCGCCGAGACCTTGATTTCGAGGTTCGCGCGTCCGTTTCGATACCGATTACAAAAAAAGGCGTTCCTTTTTCGAATTGTTTGTTTTGTTTACTGATTTACGATCCGATGGAATGCTCGCGTACAAATTCTACTCGTAATTTACCCAATCTTTTCTTTGCGTTCAAAATGCGTCTTTGAAATTTCCGATGACTCGAGAGGAAATCCAGCGGTAACGATAATTTATATATTTTTCCTAATGATTCCAACATTGAAAACACTTGAATATTCCTCTCGCGACTTCTGGAACGAAAATAAAACGTTTTCGGGATATAGGTCAGAATCGATTACTTAATCCTTATTTTAAAACATTCTCGAATTAATATTAATTTTTATTTGAATTAAAATTATTTAAAAATTTATGAATATCTTTTCCGTTGTCAAAAATTCTTACCGATACAAAACTTTTTTAATTTGCGAGTTATCGCCGAAGAAAATATAAACCGTAATCTAAAAATTAAATTATTTTATGCGTGTGTATGTGTATATATTAAAACACATATAGCAAAACATAAAAATAATGATAACTGGAAAATAAAGATACGACTTTAATAATAAATTTTATTCATCTATATTTTTATCTCATTTATTATTTACCTTCTTAAACGTATCGTTAAATTTTCTAAAAACAGTTTCTAACTTTCGTTCCATTCGATTCGTAAAAAGTTCTACGAGTAAAAATGATTTAATATTTGTTTTTAATATTCATATGAAAATAAAATAAATTAAATATTCAAAGCTACTCAAAAATCTTAATGCTTTTTTAGTTATGGATGTTTTCATAAGTCCTAACTTACTTAAGAATAAGTTTCTATTTTTTATGTTCGGTTTCACCCGTCCTTATTAGTAATCATTTTAAGTCTTAACCCGATTAAGTGACATTTACTATAACTTTTCTCCGTATACCATTCTCAACTTTCATCCTACTTCGACAGTTATAACTTCCTTAACCTTTATGTAATATTTTATGTATATATATATATATATATATATATATGTTCTTAGGTAGACATGGAATATAAAATATTTCATTATTTATTCGACTACTGAATAATATTCATGAAATTATTAAATTTAATTAGAAATAAAAAATATTTTTGAAACTTATATCATCTACTTCCGGTAATTATAAATTAGCTTTTCAACTTTATTTATTTATGTACTAAAAATTTGAACATAAAATCAAAGAATTTTTAACAATCCTAAATGTAAATTATTAAAAATGTATTACGCAGAAGAAATTTTAGAAACAACATTCTTTTGAATATAATCACAGAGGTTTCAAAATTATATGCTTTTATTTCTTATAAATAATGACGTAAAATAAAATAATGGTATTGCTTTTATCCTTGAGGTGTCCGTTGCTAAAACGTTTACCCTAAAAGGAAATTCATGCCACAACCGCTGATATTACCTTTCTCCTATAGTTTGTATCTTCTTTTTACAGTATTTTAATGAAAGGAATATAAAGAAACGATCTAAGTACAAAGCACATCAATATATTGTTCTAATGAGAACAATGCATTATTATAAAAATATACAAAGCCAAAATATTTACCGATAATTCATGAAATATTAACGCATATATTTAGAAAATTTAAAAACACAATATATATTTTTTTCATCCGGTAAAAATTTTTGAAAAAAATTCTATGAATTTAAAACATTAATCATTTACAAAATAAAAATACTTAAATTTGAAACGTATACTGTATTCATATTTTAAAAAATTTACTAAATGTAATTTAATACATTTTTACGAGCTATTAATAAATCAGTTACTTTTAAAACACATTTTCTAGAATACGGTTTAAAAAAGTAATTACATTGTTCGAATTGTCGTTACAAGTAATAAATAATATTTTATTTATTACTTGCTTTTTTCTTTAAAAAAAATTTATTGACTTATCAACGTGTACATAAATTTAATTAATGAAAAAAAATTCTCGTTTCTCCCTTATTTTTCTTCGTTATATACATTTTTTTATGAAAAACGACTTTTCATTTTTTACTTGAATATCATTTGCAATTGAATGTTTATCGGTTTTAACGATATAATGATATAAAGTAGTTGATTAAATTATCAGATTATCTTTATAACCAAATGAAAAATAACGCAAGTGTAGGCATTAATCCAAGGTGTCAAAAAGATTAACGTGACTTGCATGTATGAAAACACATAATAAACGAAATTGATCGTATCTCGCATCGTCGGTATTCTCAAAAGGAAATATCTATTTCTATTATTTAGGAGTCGAGATAAGATTTATCCAAGAATCATCAAAAGTTGAATAATAGAAGAAAGCATTAAATTTTATATTTGAAATAATCTTTACATGGAACAACATTATAACTTAATCTTAAGATATAGTTATATACTTTATGTATCAGTTATTTTACATTAATAAATTACTATCTGTATTATTTTTACAGTTTGGTAATCTTTCAAAAAATTTCTTAAAGAAGTTAGTTATTTAGATTCATTCACACTAGTATCAACTTTTATTCATCCATATTTTATAAACGCGTATTTTAATATGTAATGCAATATTATCAATGCTTAGGTGACTTATTTTAGTTTTAATGACTTTATTAAATTAAATAAGATGTGTAAAAATGTATTTCGTATGCATGATTCTAACTTTCAATGGTTATTTATATTATGTATTATTACTACCATATACACTAAAAACTGTTATAATAATAAAAAATTAATAAATTCAAATATTCAAACAAATACTAAAGAAAATTTGCAGTAATTTTTACTTTGATATTTAATAATGGAAAATTTATAATTTTGTTTTGAAATTTCCCTTCGATATCAATCATTAAAAAAGTAACTATTTATTTGAAAATACGTATATAAAAAATTTAATAGAAACAATAAAATTTTGTTGAATGCAAGAAAACTATAAGTACACGAGTCATATAATATAATAGATATATTTATTATGTATAAAAAATCTTTACGAATATTTACACATTAGAAAACGAGTTGGTAATGTGTTTGTTAAAAAAGAGTGATTTTGTTTAAAATTAATTCACAGTATCTTATAAATATTGTTGAAAATTTTTAATTTAAGTGTAATAAATATACATTGTATATCAGTTTGTAATTGTCGATAAAACATTCATTTATAATTTACATGACCGAAACAAAAGAATAATCCATATAACAGATTTATGCAGACGAATTTGTATTTAAAATAAATTTTTTTTTAGGAATTAACATAGAGAATATAATATACGCTTTAACGCAATGATGAAACAGTTATTATAAAATCAAACAGAATATTTTTATTAAACCTTATAAGAATGAAATTTTGAAATTTTTTAATAATTTGTTTATAAATAATTTATTACGAATTATAAAAATTGTAAATCTAATATTACATTTTGTAACGAAATACCTAAATAGTCTCAATTTTTCTTAATTAAGCATAAAATAATTAAAAATACTTTAAATTATAAAAGTTAAAATCTAACATCACTGATTTATGTAAATTATCTGTATAAAATAAATGCATCAAATTGATCGATATTTATGTATATAAGAATTAGAACAAAAAATTATATTGTTTTTACGTGTCACTTAGTTAATGAATACTCTCTTGAAAATAATAATTATAAATTGATTTTGTTTAAATTTTTTAATGTATGTTTACATTCTTATCAACACAAAAGCCTTCGTAAGTTTAATATTATACTACTTCTTATTTTAAATTTTTTACATGTACGTCTCTTTTTTCATATCGATAAAAAAATGATCTTAAAAATAATGACTAAAAAACTATCTTCATACAATTGATTAAATGTAAATTTGTTTTTAAATCAAGAGGATATTGGAAATATTTATATAAATAAAAATCTTGTATAAAATATGATAAATTGTAATGTGGCTATTAAAATTAGTTTTATATAATAATAATAAAAATATATTAACAATTTTTTAGTAATTTTGTTAATAATAATGTTATTTTTTATAAATTTATTTCAAAAGTACAAACAATATTTTTACTTTTTAATTATACAAATTAAAACGTTAAAATTGAATTAACTTCATCCCAAATTAAATGTAGTCGTAGTAAGTGTGAACAAAACTATCTTAAATACATTTGTATTTTTATATTATATCTTTTACATTGCGACGATAGATCTAATAACAATAAAATAAATTTTTAATAAAAAATTAAATAAGAAATATTATTAAAATAAATAATTTTCAAATATTAAATTTTATGTAAAAATTGTTACCGTGCAAAAATTAACCCTAAATTTTATTATCAAATAACGTTACTTTATACCAATAAGATCAGATACGGTAACTGTTTGTTAAAAAAATTATTAAAATATAGCTGAATAAAGAATAGCTGTAAATAATTTGTTAGTATAAAGCATTAATTAATTCTTTAATAATCTTATTATTTATATGAGTTTTGTATTCCTGAATCGATATCACACGTTTATTAATTTTACCGGGATTCTACGCTCGGATAATATTTAATTTCGACAATTTTTTAATTCGGAAACATTTTTACAAAGGATTCATAAATCAGTAAATATCATCGTTTTAAATAAGAAACTTGATAAAATTAATTTTTCTTTCATTTAGAAATATTGGAATGCACATGACTTTAAAAAGAATTTTTAATCACTCTAATATTTATAGTATTAAAATATTTACCTGACCGGAATAGTTACAATTCGTATTATTGTTTCATACTTTTCTAATATTTGATACGGTAGTACATTTATAAACAAGTAATAAGTTTAAAATCCGTCGGTAATAAAAGAAAAAATCTCGCGTAACGATTAATTAAAATATTTTCTACGAACGAATCTTCGAATTAAAACGAGATCAGAGAAGCAATTCTTTACTATAAATAACTTTCGATATTTTTGATAATCCAAATACAATAGCTGAATTCATTTTTATTACTTCGCAGTTAAATATCTTCCCTAACTCACATAACTCACATATATCGCGTCAAAATATAAATTAAAAGTATTTATCGAACTCATCCAGTGCTCGTCTCGTTTCCGATAAATAACGACACATTACGAATGAGTCATGGAAAACGAATTGCAGGCGAAATACTAGATAAAATTGATGTTACGTATCCGTAATTAATGCAATATTTATAGCGTTAAAAGTGCGTCTATCTCCCCCTCGATGCCACCGGAAAGCACTCGATCTGGAGAATATCGCGGAGAATATCGCGTAGAATATCGAGGAAAGGTGATTCGGTGAAGAAATCCCGAAGAAAGAACAATATTTAAAGCTGCAAACGGAATGCCAGAATCGCGGGGGACGAAGGAACTCGCGAATTCCCCCGTTTCCCCCGTTTCCGAGAGAACCGAGGACTTTTGCAACTCCTCGCACGATCGGTAATTCTAACGCGTGCTTGGCTTAACTCGCGGAGTTGATTCGCGGAAAATTGGCTTCGCGGTCGCGGCCAATGTCATAGTCGTAGGCGCGGCGGTGCGAAACTCGCCGTGTCCGGGAAGTCGCAAACGAGCGACGCGTGGGCGATGCATTGGGGCTCCGGATGGCGAAGACGCATTGGGTCGCCTTCGGACGCCTTCGGACGCCTTGGGATTCAATCGTCGAGTTACGCGTACGAAGAGTTACGTTACTCTTCGTTACAGTCGTGTATGGGTCGTGTATGGGTCGAGTCTGGGATCGTATCTGGGATCGTGTCTGGGATCGAGGCTACGACTACTCGACAACTTTTAGGTCGAGAGGAAGCCGATCGTTCTTCGGGAGTTTTTCCTTCGGAAGCTCAATATTCGGGGTAGCGTCGCCGAGTTTTTAGCCTAATAGATTTCAGAGAATAATCGATAATTTGAGATTGTCGTTTCTCTAATAAAGTACGGTTTAAAGCTCGATGTACTTTTAACGTAAAAAACTCGAGAGTATTTTAAGAATTTAAATTGCTTTTCGCGAGTATGTTTACATTTTAAAAGGTATATATTACTTCTTACAATATACAACTATTACCTCTTTATTAGAGTGTAAAATGTAAGATGGCACACCTTTTTAAGAATAATAAATGCTATGTACGAACAGATATAACGGATACGACTTATTCGATGCTAAATTATATCTCGTCGTTTTTCTTTTGCAAAGATAAATTCTAAATTTCTTATAATTAAAAGAAAATGGTGAAAAATTTCTTTACTAAAATTTTACGATAAATTTTAATTGCAAAATCGAGTTTACCAAAAGTTCTTTTCTAAATAAATTCATATGTAAGTATTTATGTATTCGATACAAAATTAACAATGATTGCGTCAATTGTTCAAATTTTCAATACTAATTTCGTATTTAGGAAAATGTTTAGGAAAATGTTTAGGAAAATATTTAGGAAAATACTATGCGTTATAGATTACATGCTTTTAGATTTAATGTAAATTAAGAAATGATAAAGCTATACATATCGATCGAATCGATAAATTATTTGTGTACTATTAACCATCGACATGAAACGCGCAAAGAATGAATTTCCGAGCAATAATTATTAGACTTTCATTCCGAATATTATATTCCGTTTTCTCGGTTATCGAGTTGATCTTTAAATACTGTGTTCCACTTACAATTATCATATTATTTTTATTTTAGTATTTTATGTTATAATTATAATGATGCAAAAATTTAATTTAAAATTAATTTTAGAAACATATTTTATCTTATTAATATTTACAGCTTTAATTTTATTCAGGATTTATAATATACATGTATAAGAATAATTTATATTTATTTTATTTTCTATAAGTTTAATAATAAGAATTACAAATTTTTTAATTTTATTTTGCTCAACGTTAAAGCTTAACTTATTTATTTATCTTATTTATACTAAACTTTAATATAACAAAAATTAAGTAACATTAATACAAATACATATAATTAAATTTGTATAAAATAAATTTCAATATCACAATACAATTTAAAGAATCTTCGTTTTCAATTTCAGTAAAATTTATAAAATTATAATAAATTACTCTAAACTGTATACTAATAGTTTTATAATTTTAACTTGGTAAAAAAAATGAATTATCCGTTTTTTATACCTTCCACAAATCTATTTTTACTTATACGAAATAAAATAATCGAACCAAAAATGTGTTATGTAATATATGCATAACTCGATAGATATTTCTTAAACAATGAATTATTTGAAAATCTTATATTCGTTAGTTTCATCGTCGATATTTTAGTAATTAGCAATTATTTCACTTATTCAATTACATTGCTCGTTGCACATCGCGTCCTTCTTGTTACACCTCTCGTGGTGTCTCTTTTGTTCAAAGTGTAATATCTATTAGTAAGTTATATACTATTATTCATGGAATCGATCATGATTACAAAATTAATATTTGACCTTTGATTTACCGACTATAAAAACATGCCACGTTTTTTCTCATTAAACGCAAGACTATGCAAAAAATTAGAATACGTCTTATTATTTATTTCTAATTAAATATGTGTAAATGAATACAAATGTGATTTGAATGCGAAACAGTTGAAATAAATACTATTAAAGCATTAAATGGTTAAATATGTTAATTAAATACGATCTTTTATGATTAAATGCATTTGAAATGAAACATTTAAATATTGTACTATTTTTGTAATTAATTATTTTTTATACTTGTATTAAACGTCGGTTGATGTACGATCTATCAAAATATAATTATTTAATTATGGTTTAGACTATAAAAATAATTATACGGCAACATAATAAGATCCCATGGAAAAAAATTGAACAATTTTTTTATACAAATCGTATAAATTCTACTTTTAAATACTTGGTTCGGTCTATTTCGTTAAGGTTATCGAATAAATTAGATTTATACTCTTTAACAGAACACCGACAATTTTTTAAAATGATTCAATATTATTTTAATCGTAAACGTTTTAAAATCACATTACGATATTTATCGACGTTTATGTACGTTCCGACACCGATCCAACAAAAAATAAATAGGTTACGATTCAATTTTCAAAATTTTCGAGCGATATTCGTAGCAATTAGCAACGATGCGATAAAATAAAAAATTAAGGATAAAATAAATAATTAAATAATTTAAAAAATTTTCATACGCAAGGAACGCCGATCGAAAATAGGCGGACAAGACGTTAAAATACAAATAAATTTTCAAACGCGCGTAACTCTTTTCCACGACAGCAACGAAAACAATAACAAAAACAAGAAAATTTAATGACTATGGATCAATCGAAAGAACTCTTTATTAATGGCTGAAGCAAACTCAAGGCATAACACATTTACACGCGGTTAATGCTAACATTAGGTGGAAAGTAAAATTGTAATTTGAATAAAAAAAACCCGCAATGAAACCAATGAAAAACACTATTAATTATTTAATCACCGCCGTAAATTCGCAACGCCACTCGCGTATCATTTATAACATCGTTGGTCGCTTGCATCGATAACGCGAAAATAATCCAAGGCTCGAGGATCAACGATCCGAGGGTAATCGATTTCCCGTTACAAAAATTAATAACTCGCACGCGCAATTTGTTGCCATAAAAACTCATAAAAACGGTCGGACCCATGGATTCGCCGACGACTACTTACAAGGACGCGTAAAGATAAGTAGCGATAAGACTCGCGACCTCTTCTGGCTTTCCGATCGAGTCAGGGACGATTCGATTCCTAACTTCGGTCACGGAAGGATTCGATTCGCGTACTCGGCCAACGGAGACACTTATCAACCTGGCGTTGATAAGGTCGGGGAGAGAAACGTCGGTGATCGGAGGAAAGGTCGAGTCGATCGCAAACTCGCGCGTCTCGTTCGATCTTCTTTTTATTTGGATCTTTATATCTGGATCGATGTTTCCGCGATCGAGTTTAAGAAATTATGTAACGATTCCTTGCGAATACCCGGGAGAATAAGTATCGAAAAGTTATACTTTGAGAAGGTGCTTTGAACAATAGATATATATTTTATAATGGAAAATATTAATTCTAATTCTCGATTAATAATTCTCGAGCTAAAAGTACGCGATAAAAATTTTATGTACGCGTTTAGCCAAAAGACTCTATATCGAAGGTACGGCTTTTACGTAATGAGCGAATACCGGCTTAAATAACACGTACTAAAATACAAGGATTATAACGTGAATCGCTATCGACGATTTTACGAATACTTGTTTTCAACTATTAAATATTCTTAAAAACTTCTCGATGGCACATTAACTTTAGATCTAATATTAATAAAGAAAAATTTTACGATCCGAAAATATACGATAAACGTCTCTTGTAAAAAGCTTTACTTTAAAAAAAATGTCGTCGTTGATATCCTACGAGTATTTTAATTAAACGTGGTACGATCGTTACAAAAGTGAGCTTTCTTTAAAAAAATTAATTTTATTTCGATTATTTATTAATCGGCTATAATTTAACTACAAAGATGCATCCACGGGATTAACCGATGTGAAATAAAATTAAAAAGCACTAACGCATCGTTTCGACATCGATCCGATATCTATCCAACCAATTCGGTTTAAATAGTTCGACGTGTATCTCAAACTCGCGTTATCCGGTAAAACGTACAACACGCGATTGTTGATTTGAGAAAGCTCCGAATCGTTGAAGCTATCCCCCGAATTTCAGTCGCAACCGATTTACTACAAATAACAAAACAATGATCAAGGAACGAGTGTTTTTTCTAAACAAATCATTTATATTTTTAACAACGAGATTCACCGACTTTTGCAACTCGTTTGGATTTTGCGTTGTTGCTAATTTATCGTCATCGCGAAGCAACTCGACGGCGACGGTATCCTTTACCAAAATGGTATCCTGTAAAAACGAAGAAAATATATCGTAGTCTCGAGTTCGACGCATTCTAAGCAACACTTAGACTCCCGAGATGCGTCTCGGCAACGAAAAGCACCAAAAAGACTTAGATCGCGACGAAAATTCATCTCGAATGCATTGCGTTAGTTTGCGTTAGTTTTGGAGATCGAGCGGCCGTGAGAAAACAGAAAACTCGTAGTTGGAACGAATTATCCCAACTAAGAACGTCGCTCGAAGGATATCGTAACTTGAAGCCAAGGAAAAAACGAAGGCCCGACCGCAACGAGGAAAACCCGCGAGTCGATCTCCGCGATTTACCGGTCGTCCGAACTTAGGACAACGCGTATCGAACGAAACGAAACGAGACGAGTGTCTCCTCCCATCCGGTCGTCGCCAATATTCGTGACGACCCTTTCGAGCTTCCTTCCTGTCGCGGTACCGGACATTGCCTCAAAATTTATGGCTGCGTCGCGCCGGAAATTTTAGCGTTGTTTATTTTTTATGGCCCGTCGTAGCGAATTCCTCCCGGTCAGTTCCAACCTCGGGTGACTCTTTCCGAGCCAAGTTTTCTTACCTGCCGTACAAATCCAACTTCGAATGTTGAAATATAACTCCTCGCTATTACTATTAAACGATTTCGGGCAAATGTTTCCCGAGGTAATTTCACTCGAGTTCCCCCGCGTAATTCAAAGTATTGCGCAGAAATGTAATTTGCTTCGACCGGGAATCGAACGTTTTCGGTAGGCAAGGTTTTTCGAACGTTAACTTTTGATCGATCCAAAGTCTGTAATTCGGCAGATAATATATAATCGTTGTAATTAGTGATAACTTGTTCAACGTCGATTCTCTATCGTTGCTGGTATTCGTCCGTTCTTTAAAATACAAATACATATTTTTTGGACTTTAAATATAAATCGAGTGTAACTGTACTTCCAGAATTCAACTTGACAAAAAAATCCCGATGTACGGAGAATCGTAAGGTAGACTCTTTTCGAACGTTTTTTTAATTGTAATGACGACTTTCATGGTTTCTAAATTAGAAAATGTAGTTCAATAGACCAATTAAATCTTGAGAAAACATGACACAGTTAAAATTTCAGTACATCGATCTTTACTTTTGATTTGAATAACTTTTATGTTCTCCAAGTTTTCTCTTTATAAAAAGTCATTTGTTAAAATCACTGAACTAGAAGTTGTATTATCTTAATAAGTAGAACCGTACCGCAATATTTATAGGCTTTACTTTTTATTTTAAACAAAATTTTATTCGAGTAAATATTTAAGTACTGCTTTTGATATTTATAAAGTGAAAATGTTAAAATACTTTGAAATATCTTATCTACTTTTAATAATTTATACAAGTTTCCGATCGCGGTGTATTTCGATTTTATTATTATTTAAAATTATTAACATTCTATCGATTGCTATCGCTAATTTAAAATTTTCGTAAATTTTATTAATATCGTAACGAACATTTTACTATTTGTACGATAAAAATCGAAACATTAAATTATTTAAAATTAAAATTAGCGTAAAAACTTACAAAAGAATTCGATAAAAAATTATTTACAAATCTTTTTGTAAATTTCTAAAATTGTAAAAATATAATAAATAATTTAAAATCGTTAATTAATTTTTCGATAATGAAATTACGTATTCGATCACAATTGTTATAAAATTGAAATAAAAAATTTTACCTTGAATCTAGTCGCGAGATAATTAATTTATTATATTTTATCGCGTTTCGCCCAGTCGAAATAAAGAGAAACTCGATACATAATTGTAGTTGATAATTAAATAGTTGCTCGATGACTCGGTCTCATTTAGATAAAATCAATAATTAGCAGTGATGAAAAGCAAAGGTAAGGCTTATTAGCGTCGGAGCAACGTTAAGAAATAAAAGCGAAGGTTTATTACGAACGCGTTTATTACGGACTGATTTCGAACGAGTAAAATGTTTTCCGTTTGGAAAAGGTCGAAACGGATCGACGATCGGAAGAAGAAATTGGAAGCGAAATAGGTTGGTTAGCATGGAAAAAAAAAAAAATTGGTTTAAAACCGCGTTCGAACGAAATCATCTACGGGATTCGTTAGGCAAGAAAAATATCGACGGTGCAAGAAAAAGCACCTCTCGAAAAAGAAAAAGGAAGAATCGGCCTTGGCCAGGATTCCCAGCATCTGATCTGAGACATGATTTATCTACGAAGTGACGTAAATATCATTTAAGCATCCTCGTAAAATATCCGCTCTCCTCGGAGGCAGTGGCACTAGTAGTTGCCAACGCTCGGGTGTAAAACGTGGACCGCATAATGTTGAAAGCGTGGCTTCTGTTTGGGGGGAGGAGGAGTAAACGAGTAGGAACGGATGAGGTGACGAGGTTGTCTCCGTCGATCGGTCCTACCGAGGACGAAGCAGGAAATCTCTACCGCGCCGCGGAAAAATCTGCCCGACTCCTACGGGATCTACGGGATCTACGGGATGTACGGGATGTACGGGATGTTCGCTCGGTCGTCGTTCCCGAGACGCGGCTGCTGCGTTATGGTCCTAGAAAGCGAGAAATACCGGCTCCGAGGCGGAACCCCCGAAGCAGTCCTACGCAGTTCTCCGCCTATTCCGTTTCGCGGAGAGGACGGAGAAAAAGTCGCATCGACGACGACCGTTTCACTGCTTCGCGTCGACAAGAAAACTGAAAAGATCGACTAAAGATCGACTAAAGATCGACTAAAGATCGACTCGCGCGCCGATAAAAGTAAACAAAGTGTTTTGATTGGGTTGTCCGATCGCTTTTTCCGCTCCTTTCGTTTCATTCTTTTTCTTTCATTCCGTCTTTCCTCGTTTGCATCGTATCGACTTATTTTCGTTTTGCGATTTGTTTTTTAGACGATGAGACGATGAGACGATGAGACGATCAGCCGTTCAATTTCTTAAAATCGAACTTCTTCGGCCCCTACGATGTATAAATGCGCGTGACGAAATTTCTTTTTAAACTTCATCGAATGAATAATTAATGACGAGTGATATCGCCGGTCTTTATTAAGAAAATAATTTAAATGACATTTAGTTTCGAGAAACGCAAAGCTTCTAAATTACGATGAAATTCGTCACGAATCGAATGAACTCTCAAAATTAATGCTCGAGAAAAGGAACAATTTTCTTTAAAACGTTCGCTTTGAAATCCATTATTTATTCTCGCCGTCGCAGCGACTATCGAGACGTCGAATAAGGTTCCGGATTAATATATCCTCGAGATTTATCGTATAAATATCGTAAACTCTAGTCGCGTATCGAAATTACGCTAATTTTTTTTTAAGAATTAGATGTTAGAAACTGATATTGTAACTTGGATGCGTCTATTTAAAGGCGCGACTTCGCCATAAATCACAAACGAGAAGAAAGGAAATTAGGAAATAAGACGTCATTTGTACATTTGGGAGAGGCTTCGACCTTTAATCTTAACGCATCCGTTTTTGTCGTATCATCGCTGCGAAGAAAGATATAAATAAGTAACGAAAGGATAAAATTAATTTTTTGCCATTACAACGCAATTTTTTAAACGACTATCGTTGGTATGCAAAAATTCATAAATATAATGCGCGGAAAAAAATTAAGATAAATTTATTTTCTTCGTTTCTTTTCGTTTTTCTAAAGTTATAAAAAATTTTGAATAACAAATAAATCAACTTTTTAATAAAACAAACCTTATAAACGCTTCTTATACTTTTTCTTAGGTTAATCGATACGTTTCAAATTAAAACCATCGATAAAATATGGTAATCAATTTTGTTTCGAGTGTATTTATTTTATATGGAAAATTAAACTTTAATGTTTACAGCTAATAATAGCATCTTATATTTATAAATTTAATAGCCTAACCGGAAATCTAAAAATCGTCGTATTCTAAAACTTTTCGATGTGGTTGCAAACGATAGATATTTCGATATTCGAGAGGAAACGAGATATAATATAATATAGCTCAAGCTATAACCGCTGGAAAGCACAGCTTATTTCTAACTATTAATATTGCTACGTGTCTTCATTCATCTTGACTCGCGAAAACGTACCTTTATATTTCCAATACATTCAATTTGCTTCATGGATCTGTTTATCAACCCATGTAATAAAAATTAAGTAAATACGGTGTAAAATGTTAAAGAAATTTTCGGTTTATTCAAATATTTGTAAAAATGGATTATATGATACAAAGTTTCGTTACAATTTGAACAATTTACAATATAAACAATCTTGAAATATGAGATTCATTTTTCATAATCGAGTGTAGCTCGGAACAAATTTAATTCAACGATTGATAAATATATGATAAATAAATGTACGGATATTATATCGTAACGATCGTATTAAAATTTTTTTTTTAATTTGAAATCTAAATAATGGTATTATTGTGTTTTATAAACGTCATATTATATTAAAATTCTATAAAAATTAAAAAGCATCATTTCTTAAAGTTAAAAATTAACATTTTGTAAATTATTTTAATTATATTTTAAAATTATCTTTCATTTAATTAAATTCGATTTCAACTAATATCTAGGGTAAAATGAGTATATTAAATTAAATCAAAATATTCCTTAAAATAGAAATAGATATTTAATGCTTACTTCCCAATATCGAAATTCTAAAGATATTTATAAGGCAGTAAATTATTTAATATTTTAAAGTCATAACGAGTTGGATTAAAAATATATAAATTATGTTTTGAAGAAAGAAGATATTTTTACTTTTCGAAGAATTGAAATTATATTTTGCAAATTTTATTAAACGCGTCATTTTATAAAGTACACTTTTTATCCGTGAAAGCATACGATTATTTTAAAACCAATGATATATTCGATCGAACGTTGAAGTATTGCCGCTATTGGTTAAATTTACCTTAAATTAATAAATGTTTACGTAATAACGTCTTCGATTAAAGGTATTAGTAATATAAAGTATATTTTATATTTAATAATTGTAAAAACCATCGCGACTTTAATAACCGAACTAACTTTAATTTAAAAACAATCCTGAAATTTACGAGATAAAAAATTAAAAATTTTTTCTTCTACGTATGTAAGTGTAAGTAAATAGTGTAAGAAACACATTTCGATAAATGTCGTATGAAATGCGAGGAAGATAAATTAGTACTTTCAGTTTCTCAATTATAATAATTAATTATCTAATGAGACAATATTATCGAAACTATTACAAAATTATCGATGCAAGTTGTATAATTTTCAAAAGAACAAACTCCGAAACGTTTCAAAACGTTTTAGGTGGGCGTCAGTCAAGTCGTTAATGCTAAATCTAAAAGGCGGACTTCCTCCGCAAAATCATAATTTCGCTAGTTACTTTGAGAATAAACAGCAATTAAAGCTATTTCTTTATTTCGAATGAATATAAACTGTTTATATACTTGTTGGGTACAACTTCATTTGAATTAAATTCATCTATTTCAGAAACCAGTTGAAAATATTACCGAAGAATTTTGAATTAAATTATTTTATTTAACTTTATTTTACTTTAAATTTACGGAGATTTGGAAACTTGGCGTTTCTTTATTTTACACGAAATGTGAGAATATACGTATTATTAATTTAAATTTCACATTTACATTATTTGTACGTGTGTACATGTACGTGTGTAAAATATAACACAATCTACTTTGCGTTAGAAAATTAAAGAATTTAGTAAAAATATTATTGTAAACTTGGTACAATAAATAAAAATTCCATAGATAACATAATTGTAATCGTTTAAAAGTTTTTTCATACTACATTCAAAACGTCTGTACGTCATTTTGAAGGAATATTAAGAGTATAATTACAGTTTTGAAACATTAACGTATCTTAATTATCACAATTTTAGATGCTTCGTATAAGACCTTTAAAAATCGTGATTTATTATATGATTTTGTATTAATTTTTTACCATACGTACGCGTTAAATTATTAAAAATGATAAAATCATAGGGTCGTTTCGTTTCTTTTGCATGGTCTACGCTATAATTAAAAAGAATTGACCTACTATGAGTCACAATGACATTTAAAATTCCATTTTACGTCAACTACTCTTATTATAACAATAAAGAAATTTAGTACATAATTCTTAGAATAGATGATACGTGAGATACGGATTATAATTGTGGAAAAGAATTCAAATTGCGATAGTGGAACTTTATTATATTTACAACGTTGTAGTCTTTGAATCACGAAAATTTTATATTAGTTGGCTGAAATTTAAGGATTTTTTAAACAATTAACGATACCTATTTTATTTCAAGTAATTCGATAACTTAATAAAATTTATTTGTAAAAACTTCGAAATAAATGTATCGGATTAATTTATTTTGACGGAATATAATATTTTAAAGTGTAAAAATTAATTTAATGTAATCGCGCGTCAAACTTTTTCAACTCAACGAAAGAACGAACGAATCTTCGTTGCAATTAATTTTTTACAATCAACTCGCGTCTTTATTAAATTTCATTTTTTTATTTCGCGCGGTTTTATCTCGAATAATAAAAAAAGTCCGGCAATGCAATCGATGGTTTGCAATTATAAGAAATTTGAATAAAACGTTATCGAGAAGCCAAAACGAAAATTTTACGCGTAAGTTTTTTCCTTCGTCGTACAAAAAGATACAAAAAGATACAAAATAGATACGTAAAATGTATCGTAAGTGTTGGGTCTGGTCGGGCCCACGGGGACTTTTAATTAATTGCGTTAATTACCGAGAAGTATATTTCGTGGGAGGTCAACAATTTCGGATTCGTATCGATCGTTCGAAAATCGATGCGGAAAAATCGAAAACCAAACGCGAAGGATCCATCCGAAATTTCTCGGCGTGGAAATTTGCCGATGCTCGAGTTGGCAATTTGGAAAAACGGTCGCCTACGTCTTCGACGATCGCCTCTTCCTCCTCCTCGGGGATCGAACGGTCGATGCTCCTCTCCCGTCTTATCCGCGCGTACCGATTTCGCGCCTCCGTTATCGCACGTCGCACGTACACGCAAACTCGCACCCGATAATCCAATCGGCGATCCGCGACGTTACGGGCGGGTGGATCGAGGCGATCGAGGCGATCAACGATCAGCGATCCGAACGAAAAAGAGCGGCTCGACTTCGACTCCAAGATAAAACCCGAGCGACGTATTTTTATCGAGCTGGAAACGCGATAAGACTCGTTGTTTTAGATCGAAATTGGTGCGATCCGGGGATACGTCGAGACTCCGATCCTCGAGTTGGAAATTCAATTGTAACAAGCGGAAAACGGAAACGACGGATTCGGACTCGTAGCCGCGATCCGCTATCGATGAGTCCAAATAATCGTAATCGATTCATTCCCGCATCGAAAGTCCGGCAACGACGATCGGAAGTCTCGTCTTTCGTCGATTCGTCGATTCGTCGATTCGTCGATCCCCACATTTTTTTACAACCGTCTCAAACTCGGTTCTTCGTTCGAGAAACGGATTCCTGTGGTTTACGTCGTAGCGACTCGAACGACAATCGTTACGCGAAACCTTAATTTTGGTACAGACGTAGGAACGGTGGTGAAAAGTACAGACGGATTCTCGAAAAGAGTTTACCGGTGAGTTCGAGGTGTACTTTCCTCCGAAATTCAGTCCCGCTCGAGCCTAAGGACTTTGATACCAATTACCAACGCGCGGATCCGAACAACCCAAAATTACCGGGACGATTTATTCCTTCCTAGTCGATGATACTCCTACGAACCGATAAACCAAATTCGGTGCTGCGCGTCGCCTTCCCTCCTCGCGATTAAAAAATACACCTAAATTTAATCGTTGTTCGCAAATAATTCCTCTCGTACGTTACAAACGCTAAAAAACGTTATCGCAATCTGTATTTTAAATATCAATTCGATGTTTAAAGCGACGCAAGAATCGATCGTACGTTTTCGCGACGATATTGCGTTTATCGAAAAGATAAATACGTACGCGATTCCGGCATTTCGCTATCGATATTTTTTTTTTCATATTTTTTCCACACCGAGAAATCGAGCGTATAAATTAAACCGCGACTATTCAACGAATAACGAACGACAACGAACGACAACGAACGAAAATTTTCCTCGGGAGTTATTTTCTTCCTCCGCGAAGTTGGCGAAAATGCAAAATTTATCCGAGGCGAAAAGATATCGACGATGTTACATATTTTACCGGCGATAACGTACGAATGTGCAATAATTTCGACTTTTTTTTTTAGCATTGGATACGACTCCAAGATTCGTGTACAACGAGTATTTAAATACTAAATACATCGGAATCATCGACTCGCCACTGCGACAAAACTCAACACCGTTTCACGATCGGAAATAAATACTTTGAGAAACAAACGTAGCTTATATTTTACAAATTGATCGACACAAAGCGACGTTGCCCGAGATAATATTATCGTGTATCGTATAAAGAGATACGCGAATCAGCCCGCGATATCCCGGATATTGGATCGTACGTGCGGTAATTACAATTATTTAAGATTTACAAGAGTCGAAGAAAATTCAAAAGGAAATTTTTCTTCTATCTCGAGTTACCTTCCGATCGACTCGAGCGACTCGAACAAGATTTCTAAATTATCGACCACGGGTGCGGTAGTTTTTCCTATTTACCCATTACCCGTTTACCGATCGGACTACAGCTCTCGCGACAAATTTTAGAACGACGGATTATTTATTTGTGTTTTCGTAACAAAACGCGTATTTCGTATAGAAAAGTGTAAACTTTACAATGTTTAGCAACGGATTTAGGTATGTTCGCGGCATTCCAGCGTTTCCCGCCGTCGATCTCTTACCTCGCTTTACTTTTTATCTCGACGATACGCGTATCCGAGGAGTACCGAAAGATGGCGCCGCTAACGTATACACGTACATAAAGTAGATTTTCACGAGCCTCGTTACAAGGCGCATCGATCACTCGATATCGTAGTCCACGGATTTACAATAATCCACTGCCGCGCGAATAATCCACTCGTGAACGAAACGCGAATCGAGCGAACGCGAAAGAAGGCAAAATAAATCTATAGGGTGAAACTTCGAAGAGCGCCATTGGGTAACGGTGACGAATCGACGAATCAACAATGAGCGGGATTGCTCGCTGTTTTACCATCTCCGTCGGTAGGTAGGTTGGAACGATAGTTCGGTGGGTACAAAGGTAGTTGAAGAGAAAAATCGTCTTTATCGACCTCGCGGGATAACGGCGGATAATTCGAATCTAAAATGGCGATTTCGATCGGGACGATCGATCGTTGCGAAAAAAAACACGAGAAAAAATGATCCTTGCCTAATAAATTAATAACGTAATCGAACACCGAATAACGAACGAACCCGAATCGTTTCCGTTTTTCATCTTCTCGCGCGAGCGGAAAATGCAGGGGAGGAAAGACCGGAAAAAAATTAAAAAGTGGAAACCGATCGTCATTTTGGAGGCCCGAGGCCTGATAGTAAAATAATGCGAGTCGAAAACGCTTACGATTTTAACGATTTTAACGATTTTAACGGTTGACTAAGAAGAACACGAGACGAGGAAAAAACGTAAAAACGTCGACTCGGAAAGATCCGCGACGAATCTCAACGTCGAGTTCTCTTAATAATAAAATTCCGTCGCTTCATTTTGATTTTTCCAATCGAAATCGGTCGAGGTTCCACTCGACGTTCGATCCGGATAACGAACAGCTTCCTTAAGCCGCTCCTCGATGATCCTTCAAAGTCCAAGCGGGTACAATATTTCTCTGAGAAAAGAAGAAACGCGTTCGCTGACATTTCCCGAGGTAGAAAACCGTCGACGTTCCTAACTCCAACATTTTTCAATCCCAACAATTTTGGCTGTACGAGTGTTTGACTCGACGGCTGGACTCAAACGCGAATTTGAATTCTCGATCGTTGTAAAATACGAACGCGTCTCGAGTTTGTTCCTCCACCGAACGATATTCGTTGTTCGGGAACTTCGCTCCCACCAATTTATTTTTCCAGGTTACCTTCGCACACGTAGCCATCGGTTTCTTACGACTATAAATTTCGCGGTATTCGATTCGCCGTCGTTCCCGTACTCCTTACGGTCCAACAAATTTTAACTCTCGACTCGCGAATAAAATTACGAGTGTAATTTTTTCTTCTCGATACCGAATTCGCGATACCGAACGAAGCGAGGATTGGCTATTGTCGATAAGATAGATTTTTGTTTTATCCAAACTTAAGCGTCCGCGCAATATTTTTTATATCGCCTGCGTTTCGTTCGCTCCTTGATTTTTTTTTTTTTTACATCTCGGGTCGGAAAAGCACCGGATTCGGTCGTATCGAAAATTAATTAAAAAAATTTTATCGCGCGGGACATTGTAAACGAGATACGCGTTTTCTAACGTAATTAACGGTTCGGTGCGGTTATATCACGCGCGATAAATCTGGAAAATTTAATTTCCCCCCGGTTTTTAAGGAGGACGGAGGACGGGAGGAAAGGAGAACGGGACGAAGGCGTAACTTCGGCAACTCGTTTTCTCAACGACGAGGAGAAGTTTCTCGCGAGAAAAAATCACCCGCTCGAGACAATGGATCGATTTATCGTCGAGGGCAAACTCGACGTTCGAAATAAAATTTTGGACGGTTCGCGACGAGAATTCGATCAAGATTTTCCATCTCTCCTCGACGGTTCGGAGTTTACGAGCCGCGCGATAAAAATATATTTTCTAGAACCTCCAACGATCGTAGATTATTGCGCGTCGCGGAAAATAAACCAACGGAAGTTTCGCGCGCGCGAATCGAACTCGTTCGAATCTCGAAGGTGTAACGGTTCATCGATCGAGATCCGGTGAAAAGGACAATGGTAACAATTTTAACGACGGGGGTTCGAACGCGACGGTGGCGACGATAAATAAAATAAAAAATAAGGAACGGTTCGGTAACGAAACCGAACTCGGGTATAAATCACACGGGGGTCGAGAGCAACGGAAAAATACGCGAACGATTCGATCGAACTCCCGTCTTCCCGATCGACTCGTGGTCCCTCGCTTCCCGGGATCGAGAGCCGGACTCCGGAGCGACGCCGAGGTTCCCTCCCCCGATTCCCCGCCGATTCGACCGTGGCCCCGACGATGGAAACAAAAGACCCGACCCGACTCGACCCGACCCGACCCGACCCGACCCGACCCGACCCGACCCGACTCGACTCGACTCGAATCGAATCGAATCGACTCGACTCGACTCGTCCTTATTCGCGCTCTCTCGCTCCTTACCGAACCCGACCAACTCGTGCTCCCCCCGTCGGTGGAAATCGGAAGCGGCTCCGGGAAAGCCGCGGGGACCCGACGCTCGTCTCGTCTCCCCCTTCCGCGACTGGCCCGACCCCCACTCCAGGCGACGACGCAGCCGTCGCCGCCTCGATCGCCGCCTCGACCGCCGCTGCCACCGCCACCACCGCCGCCGCCGCCGCCGCCGCCGCCGCCGCCGCCGCCGCCGCCGTCCTCCTCGTCGGCTCCTACGTCCACCGCCGCGACGTTACCCGAACAGTTTCTCGCGGCGCAGTCCCGGAGTAAGCGTCGTCGCGGTCTACGCTCATCGTCGCAACCACCTTTCGAGCGCGCGTCCAGCTTTTTTCACCTTGCCCTCCCATTTTTTTTCTTATCCCCGTCGCGCGTTGCCGTCCCGTCGCACCCGGACGTCGAGGGACACAGGGAGCCAACCCGAGACTCAGAGACCCGGTGATCCAGAGATCCAAACACCGAGACTATCGAGACTCCCAGAGATCAAGCCAACCGCCTCCTCCGTTCAGGTGAGTCCCGACGACGCCACCGCGCCTCGGTGGTCCCCGACCCTCTGGACCTCCTCCGTCTCTCTCCCCTACCAAGGACGCTTTTTTTCTTCTCTCCTGTCCCGATCGCGTCCTGTCGGATCCGCGCCCCGAGCGAGAGCCAAGATAAGGGCAACGCACCCAACGCACCCAACGCCGAGACCCGGGAAACCCGAAGGCGTCCGGCGGAGACGGAGTCGCGGAAACCTGGAATCTTGATGGCTCGAGGAGAACTCGAGGAGAACTCGAGGAGAACTCGAGGAGACATTCGAAAATTCCGTAGACTCGTCGACACGCCTTTGCGCTGAAACTGGACTTTGACCGGGACGATTTACGCGTATCGTTACGTAACGCCGGAATCGATGAATGTTCCTGGGCCGGATAAGAGAACGCGATCAGTAAGGGCAGTAAGGGCAGTAAGGGCAGTTTAAGGGCGACGTTCCAGGTGTGAGGAAGAGGAAGAGCGGAGAAGGTGAAGCTGGAGGAAGAGGAGGAAGAGGAGGAAGACGAGGAGGGAAAAACGAGAGGAAACGTGGCTCTGGGTGGATTAATTGTCGGAGCGCGCCGATCTCGAGAGGAAATTCGAAAAAAGCTTTATCTTATCCATCGTTGGTGTTGAAACGGCGAGTCGGTCCCGCGAGAATCGACGAGTTGTTTACGGACTCGAGCGTCGGGCGTTCGAAGCTCCGCCAAAGTTTTCGAGGCAGTGATTCGACGAACCACGTGCGTCGCTTCGGGCCCCGAATCCTCTGAAAATTCCCTCTTATTCCCTCTTAGCTGTTGCGGTGTGGACCCACAACACCCACCGCATCCGTCCACCCGTCCTTTCCTCGTCATCTTTCCTCGTCATCGAATCACTCACCGGGATTCCTTTCCCCGTGTGGACGACCGACGATGTCGCGAGATAACAACGTCCTCCTTTTTTCCAACCTGGATCCACGTTGCTTTTTTATTTTCTTCTCCCGCTGACGCGAGTGACGCTTTCGACGAGCAAAGCGACCACGAAACAACACAGTCGTACCACTTTCGCTCCAATTCATCTCCCGTGATATTTTTCACGCGGAAAATAAATTGTCGGAGCGATTTTTTCGAGATTTATGGACCGTGCAAACTCGCCTGAAATTCAATTAATAATTTACCGAGATCGAGTTATCGAGGTTCCCGTTCTCTACCGATGATATCTGGACGGATCGTAGTTGGATGTCGTTGTTTGCTTTGGAATATTATTCCGCTCTTATTATTGTAGTCACGGTAAATATTGATAATTGTAAAATTTGAAACGAAGGTCGTACGTTTACGAATTTGATCACGCGACGTGATTCGAAGCGAAGCGTTTTTATTTCGATAAAATTGGGTTAAAAAAAATTCCAAAAATTCCAAAATACAGCTACGAAAAAATTATGTATGTAATAATAAAACGAACGATTAATTATTTATCAAATATCAAATATCAAATATTACGAGATATTAATTTCGGTGTGGAACTGATAACGAAAAGTGATTCGTACCGTCTTTTTTAATTAAAAGATTCGTTGCACTTTCGCTTAAATTCGTTCGTTCGTAAAACGCGACTCGACGGAATGCGTTTTTTTTTTTTTTTTTTTTTTCCCGAACGTTAAAGACCGAGTCGCGAGCGTTTCGTGCGAATTCGTCGTTCGCAAAAAATTTCGGCCAATCGTGAACTCGATCGTACGTTTCTGTAAGAAAGTCGAGGAACGCCATCGATAAAATGTAAACAATCGGGTTATCGATTTTATCAGCGCGATACGGCAATACGTGATTTTTAACGCTGAAGATTTTTTCGTAAAACCGTTCTCTCCTCGTAGCGCTATCTAACCCCTTCGACGCGTGTACCTGATTATTAACTAATTAACTTTTATATCTAGGTAGCTTTACCGAAGCTACCAGAACATTTTGAACACTTTATCGAAAACAAACGCGAAGGAGAAAATACTCGACGGAATTTATCGAGGCGAACTATTCGTTCGCGAGTTGGCGTTCATCGAGTCACCGAGTCACGGTGCGAGTATTTTTACAAAAATTATAAATCGACCTTTGCAAACGAATTCGTCGCTTCGCACTCGGAATAATTTATCGGACGTATCAAAATTCAAAAAGAGGGCGCTAACTTTGTTTCGAACGGAAAAGTTTTTTAAATACGATTACTCGGAATAACGTCCGTTTCGTTCGAGACAAATAATCTTAAATGAAATACCGAGAGAAGGTTCCTTAGGAGATATTCCAATTGTTCCCGTAGTTAACGAAATCATCCACCTCGAAGAATAATTTCCGATTCGGAGGGAAGATCCTTCCAGCGTTCGATGCGAGATAACATCTTTGAAAATAAAAAGAAAAGGCGGCTCTCGATGAAATAAATGCAAATGCGCGTAGACACAGGCGTAAAGGAAGGCCGATGAAAACGAGCGAAGATTCGTTTATCGATCGAGTATTCGGCGAAAAGAAACGATGGAATCGAATTTACTTTAAATTAATCAAAATGAGAATTGAGATATCGATCATCGACGACTTGGCGTAACGCGATCCTTGGAGGGACGAACGAGAGAAATACGTGGATTCGAACGTCCCGAAGTAGGACGAAAACGCGCATCGAATGAAAAGTACAAAAAATACAGTATAAAATATAAATTACTCGCGAGCTTGGAGCGACCGATGCGATGCGATGCGATGCGATGCGACGCGATGCGACGCGTATTCCATTTATGCGAAACGCAGCTGATGGACGTCTTCGCCCGAAGGTTAACGATGAATCAAATATCAGTGGAGATCCGCTCTTTATCTCTCCGAGGATATTGGAGCATCCCGCTCGAATAAACCTCGTCCATAAAAGTCGTAAATTTACGTACTCTTACGTAAAATATCAATTGTCCCGACAATCGAGTAATTCGTATGCGCGCGATTAAAATAGCACAATGGCAGAGAATCATCGCAAAGCCGATTCATTCATTCCGACGATTCGCGGCACGTATCGTCGATCGATCGGTGAACAACGGCCGGCCAACAACGACCGACCAACATCGGTCGGCGAACATCGGCCTATTAGATCGATCGATCTCCCCTCTTCCCCATCTCCGCGATAACCCCACCGACCGAATCCAGCGGCGCCTGGAGCAGATCGCGGAGTCGAGGCTCTCGAGGATCTCGAGGATCTCGAGGTGCGCGCGTTTCGTTTCCCAGGAAACGGGAAGGCTGATTGAATAAACTCGCCGTCTCTTTCCTTGGACACGTTTTCTTTGCCGGGCACGTTCCAAGGAACGCCGCCCGTATTTCACGCGTGCGCTGCGAATTTTGATCGTCGGCGAAGTACCTTTATCCGTGTATGGTTGCATCCTTCTTGCACCGGTTCCCCGACCTCCCGTTTATCCGGAGGTCCTCGGCGTTGCTCGCGTTCGCGATACCGAGAACGAATCGAGCGCGGCGAAACGCAACGCCAACAACTACTTCGGTAAGAACGTAGCCGCGGATAATCACGAGTATCCTAAAACGACTCGCCCGCTTTCGAAATTCCGATTAAAATTCCGAGCGCTCGAGGAATAACCGTCGTTTATCGTTTATCCGTCTATCGGTTCGAGCTCTATCGTTGTTTTGTTGTTTTATTTATGATAAATAGGCCGCGTGAGAAAAGGATTGGAACCGCGGATATTTGCGCGTACGGATTTCGGAGATCGGCGCGAGACTCTTCGCGTTTCGTCGATCGCTCGATAAGCTTATCGAGTCGAGACCATTACCGAGCGAGAAAGTTACTCGGACGACCAAGTAATTCAACTCGCCGAGTAATTTATTCGTTCCGACTCGGATGGATACGAACAAAAATATGTCGCGGTGTCGAGCGTCGATACCGATACCCGAGTGTTCCAATAGTTCCCACTTGGCCCCTATCCGCGATACCCGAACCCGTACGATGCGACGATTACGACGATAAAACGCAACGATGCAACGACACGATGCAACGACACGATGCAACGATGCAACGACACGATGCAACGATCCCGCGATATTTTCAGGGCCACGATCGTCCATTTTCGTTTTCCACCTAAAGTTGGTTACGCATTTGCGATGCTTAATCGAAATCGTGTTTTCTCCGGTATCGTAAAAGTAGACTAGGATTTTGAACGTTATCTCTGCGTTGTACGGGTTTGATGCGCGATGGAATATTTGGAGCAGCCGGGAAATCATCCCGATAGTGCAATGGGCGTTACCGGGATTCGATTATTTTCTAAGCACGCAATTTTCGCGATTAAAGAATCTGCGTTATTTTTACGGAAATTAAATCGAAGAGACAAAACGAATCGTTATTTTTCGAATATTTTTCGAATATTTTTCGAATATTTTTCGAATACATCGAAGCGTTCGAATTTCATACTTACTCCGAGTCTTCCTACTCGGACATTATCGTCGACGACTACGAGACGAATCGACGCGTTCTACATCTTTCCAACGATTATTCCAATTTTGGTAAGAATAATAAGAATTGTATACGTAACCTCCGTTCGGATTAGCAAATTTTCCACTCTCAACGTTCGCTTCGAGTTCGCGCGAAATCCTCGAGATGTAAATACTCTGGAAATTTGTCTGGAAATACCGGAATGGAAGGCTCCGAAGATCGGCTATAAAATAACTTACGTAATATTAGTGTAAACGTGTAAATGTACATTCGGAAAAGCGTACGTATTTTTATTTAGAAACGCCCGGAATATCGGTTGAACGGTAATACGGTAATCGAGTTAAACGGTTTTATTTATACTCGGAATCGTAAGAGACACCGTCAAGGTCTTTCCGCTCGAAAAACTTACTCTCCGTCGATGGAGTTCTTTATTTTGCCGTTGCTCTCGTTGCTCTCGTTGCTCTCGTTGCTCTTGCGCGAGGAAAGCCTTTTTTGGCCGAAATTAACGATCCCGAATGAGTCACGCCGGTTTATAGTTTATAGTTACAGCGTTACGTTTTCTTCGAGTTTTCCGACTCGGTGCATTATGTCATTTCGATGGTTGCGTCGATCGGACCCACAGATCGAGCTTTATTTTTTTACCGTTGGATCGTGTTCGTCTTTACCCGCGGGGAGAAAAAAAACGCATCGGACGTAAATTTGGTTTAAGAAGTTTCTTCGAGGTTGGGCCGAAGTTAGACCGTCTCTTAATTTCCTTAAGTACAAAAATAAACCGTCCGATAGAATCATTATCGTAAAAGAAAATTTGAAACGACGAGCTTTTTACGAATTAACGACTCTTTAAACGGCAAGATTATCACGGCAAAAACAAGAGTCTTATTAAAAGTGCGAGGTTGATCGCACCGAAACGAATCGACTGCGTATTCTCGTAAAATAAATTTGTACCTCACAGGCGAATAATTACCACGACCCAGATAATAGCTTTACCTATCCTTTCGCAAAAATATTCGCTCGGAATCGCGGACTTTCGAAAGTGCGCTCACCTCGACGGAAAACGAATAATCTATAACGTACTTTCGTTCGTCGGCTTCATTTTCAGCCGCTTTATAAATTGCCCGGATCCGCGATTCTCATAAATAATGCAGACGAATTCCGCGCGCGAGATCGCACCGAAAAAATTAGCTCCCCCTTGGCCCGCGGACGTCACGCGACGGAATCTCCCAAAGGCGGCGCGTGTCCGACAAATTGTAGATCGTTCGCCCCTGAACGAAGCGAAATCCTTTCTTTTTTATTCCCCTCTCTTGATTTTTTTACCCAGGATCGGAACGAACAACATCCCGCACCGCGAAACGCGATTCGAAATCTCGCGCCGCTCCGCGTACGAATAAAACGCCCATACGGTCCGCGTAGCCCCGAGGACGAGATAGAAAGTCGAGATCCGCGCTCGGCGAACTCGTGTACACGTACACATCTCCGCGGACGCGCGCGCGCCGGACACGAACGAGCACGCGTGTGTACACGGGAGAGATTGGCGAGGAAGAGGGAGTCGGTGAGGAGGACGGCGAGGGAGATGGCGAGGAAGAGGGAGAGGAAGAGGGAGAGGAAGAGGGAGAGGAAGCGTAGAGGAAGCGGGAGAGGAAGAGGGAGAGGACGAGGTAGAGAAAGAGAGGAAGCGAGTGGAGGAGAGAGAGGGAGCGAGAGAGGAAGAGAGAGAGGCAGCGAGAGAGGAGCAGAGAGAGACCCAGACCCACAGATACACAACACCGCGGAATAGACGCGCAGACTCGCGGACAATACCGTCGCGCTTCTCCGTCTCTAAAGAAACTAATATTTGAATAAGAACTAAAGAACGCGGTTAAAGAGTTTTTCTCTTGCGGCTTATCCACTCGAGCGTTTCACTCGCGACGCGGAAATCGCTTCAGCCGCTGCGCCCGATTTAAAATGGAGATTACCGTTGGGTCTTATAATGGTTTACAAGCGCTCGACAACCGGGACACTCGGAAGATGATTTTTCGCGCAAAGCGAACCGAGCCGTTGTTTTTATCCGTCTCGCGATAACCTTGGAAATGCCTTCCAGCTAGGTGAAACGCTTTTCTCTTTCCTCTTTCCTCTTCTTTTTCAATCAACCGTGCGGAAAATCGGACAGTCCTTTACGCGCGAAAGCCGATTACGATTGCGATAAACTGGAGAAACGTCTACATTATTTTTGTTTCGTTAACGCGATCACCCGACGTCGTAAATGACTCTTTATCGACGGCTTATTATAGATTTTGATTTACCAATCCATAACTTCTACGGTCGCTACAGTTTAATCGATACGCGCATTATATAAAATTTTAATAATGGATTTTAAGAGTTCCCAAATTACCCGATCGGAATTCTTCGAATGAAACGAGATTCGAGATCGATCGATAATGGTAACGATCGTTCGTTTCTTTCGGTTCCATGCGTAACCCGTTGTCACCCGGTTATTTCGAGAGAACGATAAAATGATAAAAATTAATTCCCGTCGCGTTTTCGACGTGACTTTAAAGTTGTATCGAGTCGTCGGATGATCGAAGAGTTACGGATATCGACGACAAGTATTTCATCAGTGGCACGGAGAGCAACCCGAAGCAACCCGGAACAACCCGGAGCAACCTGGAGCAACCTGGAGCAACCGTTCTCGGTTCAAATACGTTAAAATGTGCGACTTGGCGCGAGTTTCGATTCGCGGGGAGAGACGGAACCTGAAATATTCTTCGGACGTCTCAGCCCCGATCGCGCGTTTATCGAACAGCAGCTCGGCTCCTATAAAGTCTGCGCGAACGAATTTTTCCAGTCGGCGATAAACGGCTCCGTCGAAACGAATACGTTCGCTCGGTACGAACGAATTACCTCCCCCCCATCGGCCATCCCCCGCCATCCCCCGCCATCCCCTTCCTTCCCCGGGTCGTAAAATCCGTTCGAACGCCATTACCGAAACACTTCCACCGCCGACTCTCGATGCTCCCCTCCACTCGGTCCGCTCAAAAAGAAGAATAATAACCGAGGCTACGATCCTGCACCGCGTGCGACTTAGCTCCGCCGTAATCGAAGCTCGCCGAGCCATTTATTAAGATAATCCCATTAAGGTGGCCAAGCGGAAATTGCCGCTTCCCGGCCTCCGAGCACGACCGTGGCATTCTACTCGGAGCTTCGCCTTTTTTCGCACCTCGGATTTTCCATTTCGCTACGGAAAGAGCAAGATGGAAGCGAGACCGAGCCGCGAGGAAATCCTTTTTTCGCGTCCCGTCCAGCCGGAGAGCGACGAGTCATGCCTTCCCCCCCTCGTGTCTCTCTCTCCGTTACGCTCGAGCGAGGCGAGGATCGAGACGCGTTCACTATCGCGACGCCGCTTCTCTTCTTTTTCCGACGGCCAACCAAAGGAGAGGGACCCGACCAAGAAAATGACCAAGAAAATGACCAAGAAAATGGATTTCCTCGCGGCAGCCTTTCCGACCCATAACTCCGGATTTTCCGTGAGCAACGAACGAGCTACGATATTTGGGGGGCTTACGCGCGCGGACCTCCAACGTTCCGCAAAATCGCCTCTCTCGGAATTCCAGAGAAGGTGAGTCGAGGAAAAAGAGAAGAAAAAAGAAAAGGGAAAAGGGCGGCTGAGGGCGGCGGAGGGCTCGAGATCTTTGACTGGAGAGAGGAGCGTGCAAAAAGCGCCGGTCCTAAGAGCGTATTTACCGGAGTTGTGACAAGCCGGCAATTTACAAGACGTCCCGATGAGAAGTCAGCACGACCCGGGCTCATCGTTGCGGCTCCTCCGTCCGTGTGCCCTGTACCGGTGTGTGTGTGTGTGTGTGTGTGTGTAGGAGCGCGCGCGCCCTTCGGACGCGGACCGGCGAGAGGAGTCTGGAAACCGCAAGGGTCCGAAAACACGACGGACCTCCCGTCGCGCGGCCCTCGTTCCTCGTCTCACCCTCCGACGCTTTCCCACTGGGTTTTTCTTTCGTTTCGGGGTCCGCTTTTAACGCCTCGCTCGCTCTCCGCCGCCGTCTTCGTTACGCTTTGGGAAACTGGTCGAGAAACGAGTCGGGAAACGCTTCGGGAAACGAGTCGGGAAACGAGTCGGGAAACGAGTCGGGAAACGCTCCGCGCGTCGGAAGCCGACGTGAAAATTAAAGAGATGCCGCGAGCAGATGAACATTTCTGCTTTTATCGAGATTGGAGGACTTTTTTTAAGTCTCGTCGTCTCTTTAATGTGGTTCCGCGCAAACAACCATTACTTATTCCAGAAGTAACGGCCTGGAAAGAGGCAAAATTAAACCGTCTTGGTTGAACAACGCGTAGTTTAGAGTTGTTTGCGGTAAAATCGTGAAAACGAGTTACAAAAACAAGTGTAGCCTTAATTAGATCGGAAATATTCAAAAATCATAATTTCTCTATGCTCCCGCGAGCTCTTTATTTTCTCTGCTTCTAGAAATTATTATAATTAATTTTATTTATTACCGGCATCGCGAATACTAAAAAGGCACTAATGCTATATTTAACGTGCAAAATTATGCGTTTATCGTAATTTAGTTAAACGATATTCAGCAATTTGCGCAAGGCGCAAAAATGCGTAAATATTATCGTAAACGCCGACCTCGAAGTGTCCGCTATTAAAAAAAAAGTCGTTTATTAACAAAGATCGACTTTTAACAATACTATATTAGACTTATATCCTAACGAAGCTCGAGATCGTACAATTTTATAAAATGTTCGAATTTTCAACGCACGGATGTACGAATCTAACGAAGCCGTAGCCGTGCCCTATTATTATATAACACCTTGTTCGAGCGATGCAACCAACTTTCGTTTCGATCCTCGTTCACGAAAGACGAGATCGAACGACGAACGATCCCGATATAAACTACAAGCCCGAGCTTATTTTTTACCGGTCGATACCCGATATAAGATTCTAAATTAGCGCACCGATGCCGAAACATTCCTCTGGATTCCCGTGCATCGGCGCATTCCTACGGAGGAAACTTGCTCCCCCGATCGATCGGGAAAGAATCTCGGATGAAAAGTCCCGTGCACGACTCGATGGTGCGCAACTCCAGCTTCCCTCGTGACGCGTCGAGAGCCCCGGTTTCTTCCGAGTTTCTTGCCGTCCGCGGATGCGGTCCTTTTTGCCGGCTGGTCGGGACTCTCTCGAGCCTCGTTATCGCGTCGCCCCGCGTCTTCGGATCCTGTCCTAGCTTTATTATTTTTGTTCGCCTCCTCCTCTTCTTTTATCTCTCTCTCTCTCTCTCTCTCTCTCTCTCTCTCTCTCTCTCTCTCGATGCGCCACCGCTCGAAAAAATTATCGCCCACCTCGCGCCGATCGGAAGAAACGCATTCCGAGAAGCGACTACTGCTGTTTGCGCTCGGCCTCGTAAAATATGCGATAAGTGTAGCGTATAGATGATAGATACGATAAGCTCCGAGTCGCTTATCGCGCTGCACTGTAACGATATCCGCGGATATATCGAGCGGATCGCTCAATTTATCCGTTCATTAATGATACGTTTTGTGCGATAAATGTGGTTTACAAAAAAAAACCCTCGTTTTCTCTCTTAGATCGTTTCCTCGCTCGCGGCTAAAATGCTCCGAGGCACGAGTAATTAAGAGCTACGTATACGAAGCGGGAGAGAAACATTTTCAAACATCGTTCAAAAATCACCGGAATGGGAAGTTGGAGACGATGTGGTTCTTAACGTTTACGAGACTAATTTTACCACTAATTTTACTTCGTTTATCGAGTAAATTTAAATACCTCGGTCGAAATATCTTTCGTTGCGAGACGCGATTTATTTTGATAAATTTAACTTCCGACGATGAATTCAGCAAATTTTGATAATGATTTTCGTTCAATGACGAAGTTGCAATAACTTTCGTTGAAGTACTTTTCGACGTTCGTTTCTGTAGAAATCGATCGATAGATGAAAAAAATTCAATTTTTAATTTTCTGTAAAAATTCGATAAGGCGTATAAAAGAATGCGATATCGCTATATTTAATCGAGAACGTAAATAATAAATAGATTTTCATAAACAGTTATGTAACGCATTCGCGTACTTGGTTGTAAATCAATTCCAAGTCTGTGAATTAAAAGTTAATTTATCCCATTTTGTATGCACCTTGGTGTATACTTACGTAAATTATATATTTGCTCGTAGCTTATACTTTAGATTCGAGTCTACGATCAAAGGAAACATCGATATTATTATAATATGAATCGAACAAACAGTAGTAAGATTTAAAAAGAAAATATGCAATTATCGTAGAATTATCGACGAAGATCTACGTTTTTCAAGGTACGCTTTGAATATTCACAAAGACCCATCGATCATCATAGTTAATCCCGGTAACGCGACACCATAGTAAACAAAGCTCGAGGTCCCGCGTCGAAAATGTATTTAACGAAAGCATTGTTGCGATCACGGACAGCCTTGCATCCAACATCTTCATCCTGCAATGGTCCACGCGCTCGGATTAAAGACGATCCGTGTTCGGATAGCGATGCCGTTTATAGAACAAACAATTTTCCCATTCGCGCCAACCTCGGTGAAAGCACGTCTGCTCAACATCGAATGGTCCCGATGGAACTCGTACCCGACGCCTCCCATAAGTCAACGGTGACTCGTTTGAAAAGCCGCGTGCAGGAATTTGTCGCACCCTGTAAGATTCGGCGGTAAAAACGCCCCCGGCAAAGTAAACAGCCGCCCCGGGCGCACAAAAAATCCCGTCGCAAACATTCCGGAGTGCGTATTAAAAAAGGAAGGAGCGCGAGGGGGGAAGAGGGTGGAAGAGGGGGCGAAGAGGGGCAACGAAGGGAGGGGGGGGGACAGAGAGGGAAGCAGTCAAGTCTCCTCTTGACTCTCCTTGAAAACGCCGGGGCGCGTGACGAATGGCCGCCGTCTGCGTTTTCCCGTGCGAGCGTGCCGACGCGAGGAGACCCTGGCAATAAACAGAGGGTCGGTCGTTCCTTTTCCCGGGACGTCGGCAGAGGTTCGCAACAGGTTGCGACACCCCGGGAACCCTTCCGCCCTTGCCCGAAGACGCGCATCGCGGAAATTCGCGCCTCCGATCCCCGCGGTCTTAAAATAGCCGCTCGCCGTCGATCGTGTTAATGGATGCGTAGTTGTCTTTTGCCGTGCGAATTAAGAATGTGTACGTTGGGAATTAAAAGCACGCCGTTCGCGTTCGAGCTGTTTTCCAAAATGAATTCGCACGCTGGCAACTTTGAAATCTCGTCGAGTAAATGTTTACTTTCGACGATTTCAAACGGTTGCGAAGAGCTTAAGTTATCTCGGATACGAAAAACGAGCCTCCGCTTATTTAAAAATCCCGTTTAAAAATAAGACTGTTTTCATTGCTGGCAAATTTTTTTCCCTCGGCGATCTATCGATATCTTACCAACGCGTTATATATTTAAGCTTGCGATAATTACACGCTTACGCGCTTATAACTGTACGTTGCATTCGATGTATCGAAAGGAAGATAACTAACTCGTCCTTGATCGTTCGATCGAACGTTAATTTCGCTATTATTATTATCCATATTACGCGATAGAATAAATTACGGTTTCGACGATATAAATGAAAAGTGCGCGAGAGTATAAAATAAGTTTTAATTCGCAGTTTTATGAAAGAAGAAAAATTTACCTTCTCGATGAAGCTCGCACTAATAGATCGATTAAATTAGAAAATACACCGCATCCGAGTGTGCTCGAGTCGATTATCCGCATTTTATTATTGTCTTTGTCGAACAATGTCGTTAGTCATAAAATTCATAAGATCGTCTTGCGTCGGTAATGAGATAAGGCCCCCGATGGGAGTGGAAAATTCTGCGTTGTTCTCTCTCCTCGTCTCGTGCGGTCATCTTTTTTTCATCCTCGCTGACAATGAGGAGGAAAGCCGCGCAAACGCCGCGCAAAAGCCGCGCGTGCAATGTGTCATTATTCGTATTAAATTGCTCCTACGAGTGCGCGGGGCACCTCTTTTTTTTTTTTTTCATCTTCGCCTCGCCTTTCTTAACCCGACCGAGTCCTTTGTCGTCGCACGGGGGACACGGAAACCATATGTTCGCCGGAGCCCCAACCGCTGACTCCTATGCTCCTTTCACAATCGGTCCAACAATGGACCTCCGAATTTCGTCCGTCGGGGGAAAAGGGAAAGAGTCCGTCGACTCGCAGGATGTAATCCAATTGATTCGTGCGGAGATGCGTGCCATGTGTTCCCGGAGCCGCGCGAAGCGACGCATTGTTTACTCGGTTATTTTTATCGTACCGTAAACTTACGACATGAAACAGTCTGCGCGCGTTTTCGCGAGGCACATTTTCCGTGGAAGGATCTCCGTAATCTCGTCGAGTTCGACGCGTGTACGCTTAAATATTTTTTTAACGCTCGAACGTTGGCGGCATAACTTTAACTTTTGAAAATTAATGGTTTTTTATTAAATAAACTTTACGTTTCTTAGATAGCGATGTTTGATCATTCCCGTGAAAACGTGCCAACGTTGGCATTGCGGGATACCGGCAAAAAAGTTCTCGATGCTCGATTCAACGTTCGACGAGTTCGTTGTAATCCGATATCGCTTCGTACAAAAAGATCGTAATTTGTCTTCATAAAGCTAATTGTTTCCTCAAAACGTAATAATCCCGATCGAGACGAGCCTCCCTTCGATCCCTCGTTCGAGAATACTTCTTTCAGACATAAACAAAAGGACCGCTCGGCACACCGTCCTACATTACATTACTACATTAGCAAGCCTTTTTTCTAATTCGATTCAATCTTGATTGCTTACTTCCTCTCGCGTCAAAAAGAAAAATAAAGTCCGCTTGAACCTGCCGCGTCACCCGAAACCCCGTGGAAACGAGAGAGAAAAGACGGCGTATCGATCCTCGGGCGCAAAGGGTACCGAAAGACTCCCTCGAGGAAGACTCCGGAAACCCTGGAACGACGCGCGGCCCGAGATCAACGGCGAAAATTTGGATACGCGCGTATCCAAACGAACGCGACACCCGATATTATCGCTCGCGGCGCGAAATCGATTTCCAATCCGACTTATAACTCGAGCGACTGCCGAGCCAACGGGGGCAGCATCCGCGAGAGGAGCAAATAAAACCGAGATTGCGGCCAGTCGTAGGACTCGATCGTCTATCGGGTTTCACTCCGGCCTTTCGAGGGTATCGCGATCGTTGGTTCGCGAGCGCGCGCCGCGTTTACCGGACGCTGGTGTTTCGTGCGTGCGTGCGTGCGTGCGTGCGTGCGTGCGTGCGTGCGTGCATGCGTGCGGAGGCGAGGCGAGACGAAGGAACGCGCCATATGGCGCTCGAGTTCCCGAGTAGGCGTCGGCGGTATCGGCGGTATCGGCGGCATCGGCGGCATCGGCGGCATCGGCGGCCTCGACTCGGATACGCGTACTCGTATGCGTGTACACGCGGTTTTTAACACTTTCAACGGAATCGATAATGCAGGCCTCCACGACCCGACGATAAATCCCCGCTCTCGCTTAATTTATTCGCTGCCGAGTCGAAAGCCGAGCCTCCGCGAGTCGCGCGGGGGTCGTCGTGAATTGGACGCATCGCTAGAAACGCGATCCTCCGCCTAATTGCTCCAACGCTCGATCTCGGTGATGCTGCACAGGATACCGTTGATTAGCGATCGATCGAGAGTCGATAAGATGCCACGCGTCTCGCGAATCGAACGCCTCCGGAGGATGACTCTCGGATTATCTCGGGTGAAAGCGCGGTTTCAGTTGGAGAAAAAGAAAAACGAATTGGCTCCCGATGCTCCTTTTTTCCTTTTTTCCTTTATGTCAACGTCGTTCGAATAAAAAGAACGCTCGCGATTTCGGAGTGCGAGTCGCGCGTCGGTAGTCGTTTGGTTAAAAAAACGAGCTACTTTTTTACGAAGGTAGCAAAAATGAATCGCGTTAGCCTTTCCGATCGGAAGACGTTTCGGTTCGGTTCGCTCGGTGTTTATTCGGATATTCGAGAAGGAGGAACGCATTGGATCGAATCGCGCTGTTACTTACATCGAAACCCACTTTATCGAGCGATACGCGCTATAACTAAAACCGTGAACTCGAAGTACCTGTTTTCTCTTCTAAAAATTAAATATCCACTCGCAAAGATTAATAAACCGTATTTACTAGTCGCGACTCGGCCTTCTTTTCTAATTTTCCTTTACGGAGGTTCGCCTCGGGTAATTCGACGAAACCGAATCCACTCCCCGGATTTCTATTTCTTTTCGCGCGCGGTTATTAATCGTCGCCTAAATTCGAACGGTTGGTAGCGCGATCGTAGGCGACGCGAATCGAAAAAAAATTATAATTGAATTTTAATTAGCTCGGATCGTTGGCTTCGAATAGTTTTCTCCTCGATTATATTCGAGCTTCCATTTTAAATTAAATCGCGATTGAATTATAAAGACGAAGAGAGGTACGTAATTATAACTAAATCTCTCAAATCTGTCGGAAGTACCGGTGGAACGAACCGTGCAAGACAATACAATACGATCGCGTCTTAATAAACGAATTTTAATTAATTTAATTTTAATAATAAATAAAATAAAAGTCGCGAGGAAGAGAAGGGAAGAGAAGAGAACTCTAGGGAGAACTCGGCGCGAGAATTCTAAGGATCGGAAAAATGTGCGGTCTATCATTAGAAGGCAGTAAATCAATAGTTCTCTTATAAAAAAGTAGAAAATCATTCCTCCATACATCGATCCTCTTTAAAAATAAAAGCCAAGAAGTATTAAATTAACCCTCCCTTTGAGCGTAAGTGGAGAGCAACCAGCATCATAAAAGAGAAACTTCCTTTTCGTACGTGCCCGCACGTAAGGGAACGAGCGTGCGCACGTAAGAAAAGGAACGGCCCAAGAAGGAGAAAAAATACCTACTCATAAGTAAATGAGCCTCGACGGGAAGGGCCTGAAGTGAGAGCGAGGGAGAGCGAGGGAGAGCGAGGGAGAGAGAGAGAGAGTGATTCGCGGCGAGACGTACTTACTAGAGAAAAGAGAGGCGACACGAAACGAATCGACGTAGCACTGTTACCACGTCCGGGCTTTTGCGCCCCTCTTCCCGTCTTTCCAAAACTTCCCCCGCTTTCGAGAAATACACCGGGAATGCTGCACAATAACCGGGAGAAAGAGAGAATTCTATTCTCGTGTACTTACTATACTCGCCGCACTCGCGCTCCCTTTTAAAACGTTCTCTCTCGCTCTCTCTCCCGTGGCTCTTTTTCCTTCTTCCTTTATTCTTCCTCCTCGCGTGCGGAGCGATTGTTCGGTTCGGCGATACACGTCGAGCGCTCCTACGAACTGCCATTCGGCCCACGAAATTTATTAGGATGCTCGTGTCGAGTTATGGATTTCCAGCTCGGCGCTACATCGATGCGCGCGGGGGCCTCGTTCGTATCCATTTCACGAAAGGCGATCGATCGCCGACCCAACTTTTCCAATGTCTACCCGAGAGGGGAAGTTAATGATTTCGGAAGATGCTTTCTCTTGTACGAACTGCAACATTTTTCTCTTTGCTTCTCTTTGCTTCTCTTTGCTTCTCTTTGCTTCCCTTTGCTTTTCTTTGTTTCGCTCTCCCTCTGTGTCCCTCTGTGTCCCTCTATATCCCTCTATATCCCTCTATATCCCTCTCCCTCTATCCCGACCCTCTCCTCAAGGTTTTATTAGCAAAATTTTAAATCGAAGTCACGCCGACCGCGGGGCATGTTCCTACGGAATACTTCCGTCTTGGCTTAAGAAGTCGCTTGAAATTTCACAAGATGTAAGTAAGCGTGTCAATGGTGACGGGCTTTGACTCGAGCTACGATCAACCTCTACTCGGAAATTCAATAGCTCGACAACGCGAGGCTTATAAGACTTCGTGAATATTTAATTTTTTCATAGGAACGAAAACGTTAGAAAACCGTATTCTCGTTAAAGAACCGCGAAAAAGAAGAATATCTTTTCATTTTATTAATTCTCCCGTTTTATTCCGTTCAACGGTTGCCTATAATTTAACTTTGTACGATATACGTGATTTTAAGTTTTGACAATTTATCGAGAATTCACGAAAATGGTTTATTATGTTTTAGGAAATTTTTAACGAAGAATTTTGATTAGCGATAACTTAAAGAATTCGTTCGGACGGATAATTTGTCTATTTTAAAAATATTGATTCGAGTATTCATTTTTTAAGATACGAGAACCGATTCGCGATGCACCCGAAAAGAATAAAAATTATTCATTTCTCGATAAAAAAAAATTATTGTTCTTTCAACGTTTAATCTTGCGAACGTAAACGCACGAGTCTATAAACTTCGTTCTCGATTAATCTTGCGTGACGTCATTATTTTCACAAAAACTTATGTTACAATATTTAATTCGTATATTCTTCGATAAGTACTCGTAAAAATGTAAACTTCGCATCGAATATTTAAAAAAATTCTTTTGCGACGTATCGTAATTATACACGTTATAAAAATGTACTTATTGTTAAAAATGTTTATTTTTAACTAGACCTTGATTTAATATTCATGTATTTAAATCTTAATTATGAAAATATTTAAGATGGTACCAATTTTCTCGTTTATCCGTTCGCTGATTCGAAGCACCTAAATCAAATTTAAAGCCAGTTTTGTTCGCTTCGAAAACTCAAATATATTACTCGAGTCGAAAACGTGTGGTATATTTTATATGAAATTTAAATGGTTAAAATTAAAAATCAAGTGTAATCTAAAGCAATATTGATGCGTACGTCATTGTTTTAATATCTATATAATCCAGTTACTTAAAATACTTTACGAGGAAATATATAGAATAGCGATAGTAGATATCAACGACTTTATCTCAACTGATTCATTTTAAAAATGCGTTAAAACCTCATCCTACGAGAACAATAATAATACACGTTATCGCGCTTAAAAATATTTCTACATCGTGAAAAAAGTTTATAGTGCGAAAATGTACACTTTTGAGTATTTTATCGTATTTCGTATAGTTTTGGAAAGGATTATATTTTGACGTGCTTTGTCGAGAAATTCGAGCACACTTTTGTCTCGATTACGAATCGCGTAATAAATATTGCAGTTATCGAGCTTTGTAATAAATGTCGATATATATAGACTCGGTTTTAATATATATAATTACTCGAAACGCCACTACATTAAATTAAATTTTCATTTAATCATAATTTATACGAAAACTTTTACATAATTAATTAAGTAAATATAAATAATCGCTGGACATGCCATATACGTAATGGACCACTTATTAAAGTCCATATATAACGTATCGGGAGTTCCGTTAAGAGAAAAAAAAACTAGCATCCGATCTTGACCGCTCGAATCCAAAGGTTTCCTCGAGTATTAAAAAACCAGCGAGACACGCTTAATTACCGATCCCGAGTCTTTGGTTCTCTCGGCCCGAAGGCCAAAGACCAATAGTCACACCGAACGCGCAGCCAGACATAACGAAGAAGTATGGATGGAGAATATCGATTATACGACGATAATGTTCGTATTTTAATTTTATTCCGAATTTTGTGCGTAACTGCGTAACTGCGTAACGATCTAAGCATTCTGCAACGTAATCGACAGTGATAAGAGCGCCAACGATGGATCACCTCGATGCGACGTTCTTTCCTTACATCTCATCCTTCCTTCCAATCAGAGAAATCAATAAAATCTTCGCGCGCATCGAAAATCCGGTAGAATTCGATACCCTATTTTATTCGATACCGTATTTTACACGGCATTGTTTCTTTGTCTTTGTCTATATATTCTTTGTCTGCCGCGAAGAAAAAATTATAGCACACGAAGCTGCAACGCAACATCGCAACATTACGCAAATCCGTGTGCGTTTGTGCTCGACTCGCGCATTTGACGTACCTGGAGAGTCGACGCAAGCGTCAACAAATATGCATTTACAACCGTAGCACGAGTCTTTCTTCGATTCGTTCTTGCTTGCATTAAAAAAAAAAAAAAAAAAGAGAGAACGAAGTCACTCGATTCTTAGCGTACAATTTTATTAATTAACTCGTGAAAACCGACGCTTGGCTGTATAAAAACTTTTTTTTTTCGTTCAAGGCGTACCGAATTTTATACGCGTACGTACGAATGAAAATATTTAATATTTATACCCCACCCTCCCATAAAATTTAAGGCCATTTTTTAATAGTAAATATATATTTCGCTCGATATTGGACGGTCTCGGAGCTTTTATCGTTGGAATTCATCGAACGATCGCTTTAAAAAAATTCCATATTCGGTGTCGTATTTTTATACTCGCGCAACGTTATCGTACACGTTAATACGTAGCTCGGCACTCGACGACCGGCCGTCGAAAAATGAAAAAAACAGACGTAGGATTCCGCGCCTCCTCGATTTCTCGCCGGAATAAAGAGGATCTTGGAGCTTGGGACCCTTTCGATAAATCCGCGGCTCCTGTCGCTGGGTTCGAACGAGGAACCTCGAACGAGGAACCTCGAACCAGGAACCTCGAACCAGGAACCTCGAACCAGGAACCTCGAACCAGGAACCCTGAAGCTGGAACCTCGAACCTCGCGCTCGTGTTCATACGCGGAGAAAGTTTTTAGCTCGCGGATTAAAGCTTGAGCTCGCGCCGTTGGAATAAATACATAAAGCACCGTTGGTGGGTAAACGCGCATTGTCGAGGGAAGAAGCGCACATTCCTCTCTGGTTGGCTTATCTCCTCGGCCTTTGGAAACGCAGCGAACCGGTCGAGTCCGTACTCGAACGCCAACGACACTTTAGTCATGGCGAGCGTCGGTTTTTTTCTCTTTTCGCGTTCGCCTCGAGAAATACACCGGTGGAAGGGAACGACGGCACGACGACGCGACGGTGCGAGGAATCGGAGAACATGTGTCGAAGTACGGACGACTCGACGACGAGTCGAAAATTGCTGGGTTTTTTACCTAGACCGAAGGGAGAAGTCGAACGTATTCCGTCGTGCTTATTCCGTCGTGCTTATTCCATCGTGCGTATTACATCGTTCGTATTGTGTCTGTAAGATATCGTATCGGTTCTTTCTTTCTTGCTTTTTTCTTTTCGTTCGCTTTTCGATCGTTTCATCCGTAGTTCTCGATACTGTACGCTTCCACTTGTTATCGTTGTCGTTATTTGTAATTAATTAGGCGGTGGATGTCTTAAGAAATTCATTCATCATCGATACAATGTTTTTTTTCCTCGAAGAAGATTCCAGAAATAGTATTTTTAATTGCTCAACGTTAATATTCGTATTGGAATTTGATTTACCAATGAAATAGTCGTTAAATAATAAGTTCCTTTTTTTAATACTTACGATATTTATGAAAAAAAAAAGCTCTCCATCGTTAATGACGTCGATAATTCGCATCGTTTAACTTTCGTTTTCTTATTCTTTTATATTAATATATATATATATTAAAAATATAAAAATCCGTGAATAAGAGATATCATTAAATATTGTGAACTTGTAAAAATTAAAATGAAAAAAAATTTAACGACGATGATTTTTAAAGCGGTTCGTTCGCAATTATAATTTAAGATTTGTTAATAATATGGTAGTAATTACAAGATTTATTAAAATAATTATGAATTTTTAAAAAGAACGTTGACTACGCTCGATAGTAAATATTCTTACGTGTAAAATTTTCCATCTTCGGTAGTAAAATTTTAGAATCGCTGTTAGGCTTATTTCAGCTTTTTCTTATATTCGGCAATAAAATTTGAGTCTCGATATGAAATACTTGACGACACGCTCGAACAAATTGCTTTCCTGCAACTAGTGAAGTTCTAAGCTACTCGATAAATAAATCAGTTTCAAATTAGTAGTACTGAAAACAGTCTTTTTCAAATGGCGTTGTAAATGTTATTCAAAGTACAGGTAGTACAAAAGCAATCATGAAAATATTTTCTTTTGTATGCATAGTAATGCTTCGAGAATTCTAACTGGTACAATTTGCTATTTTAAACAGACAATTCGCCATCATCCGATTGTATGCGTCATTCAACCGTACTTACCGGTAAATTTGCTAGTTTGCATATAAAAAAATTATGACATCGATAACAAAAAATAACGACAACAGTTTCAGTTACGTTATTTATTCCATGTACATATCGCATTATTTTGTATTCTGCTAAACATCGTTTTAATACGATTCTTTGCAAAACATTAACTCGATCTTAAATCGCGAAGCAAGTATAGCAATTTCCGATATCCATTTTTTAAATCTACATATACCGTGCCAAATTTTATTGTTAAATCACCAATGTATTAAAAAAATTTTTTTTTAAATAATTTGATACTTAAATAATTTGCGATAAAAATATTAAAAATACTTAAATTACACATTTTTCTCATTACTTTTGGTCCATTTTAGCAATTAATTTTTAAACAATACAAATTGTTCACTTATCGTTAGATGTATCGTTTGAAACAGTTGTGCAATACTGTATATAAAACTAATAATTCTATATGTGCTGTGAAAAAAGTACATTGCATAATGTAAATTACAAAAAATGCGCAATACAATTGCATATAAACTATTTTTTATCCGTTTTTTAATTTAACGTATAAGTATCAAAAATCTTATTAGAAAGCGAGTCATCTTTTAATTACGATTTAATTTTAAGCATAAACTTGGTGAAATAAAATTACGCCATCCGCATTCTTTCGTTAGAATGCTGTTTTCTATTTTAATTATGATAATTCCAATGTTTCTCAGAAATTATAATACAAAGATAAATATAAATTTATAGGTTAAATAAATAATTATTTGGATTTAATTATTTGCTTCTCTAATGCATAATAAAGTTTTTATACTAATTGATATCTACTTGATCAGGAATTAAAGTTGCTTCGGTCTGGTGCTAATGCATATAAGATATTAACGCAGTAGTGAGTAACAATTTTCGATGGATTATGTAAAAAAACAAAGTCGCATTATTACGGGTTCGTTTGATTTGTGGATACAATTTTTACCAACTATTGTGCAATTTTATAAAGAATAAGAAATACGCGTCCTTCGTATTTTGTGCACGATGTTGACAAAAAAAGGGGGAACAATTAATGACGTAATTTGCTACTGGTTTTGTGAATAATTTTTTATCGTTCAACTTCTTGTGTAAATTACGATTTGAAGACGAAACTTTGGACTTCATTTTTTTATTAAATGATAATCTTTGGCACAGTGTGTTTAGCGATTATTATAATTAATAATATAGTTTTTACCGAAATGCACAAAAATAAATTTAATATTTTCGTACGAAATTTATAAGAATAAACAATAAAGAATAATTATTTAAAAATGTAGAAAAAGTAATTTATAAAATTATGTTAATAATTATTGTTTTTTTTCATGATCTTATTACATTAACATTAAGATATTTGAAAGAGATTTGAAATTTTACTCTCTAATTAGATTTATTTCTAAGATTCAAAAAATAAAAAAGTCGTTAAATCGATATTGGATTAGAATTTTTAAAAATTTATAATTACGTTGATAAAAAATTAATATTTTGAAATTAAGCTAAATATTAGTAATTTGAGGAAGGTTAAAATAGTGGTTTTGCTGCTATTTAAAACACATAAAAGCGATACAAAAATTTTAAAATATATTTCTAACTATAATTTTTTTTTATGTTACAGGTGAGTCATAACAAAATTGTCTATTTACTGAATTTTCTTTACGTAAGTCTACTCTTATATATTATTTTTGTACATATTATTGAAATATATTAAATGATTTGTATACATATTTTATTGTACATTAAAAACTACTTTAAAAGCTTTCTTCGATGATAATGAAATCATATACTGAATAAATATAGAGTATTGCTCAACGTAAGTACATATCAAATTTCTTAAAATCAATATAAAATGTCAAGGTTAAAAGCAAAGCACTTACGTTTATTTTAAATACAAAATTTCAGTACAAGCGTTAATTATTAGTATTAAAATATTAGTATGATTATTAAATATTTTTAATACATAAATAAAAAAATACAATGTTTCTTACTTTTACTTTAAATTTTATACTTCTTATCAGTTTTATGCATACAAATTCAAAACTTCACACATAAATTTAAACTTAAAACAAAATTTCAATTCAGAAGTAAAATAATTCAGTTAATTATATTTGTTTTTTATTTTTGAACATAAGATAAATAGTATACATATACAAAGATTTTTAGATGCTAAATTTTACCTTAAAATATTTAACATTAATATTATATTAGCAACATCAAAATTCATTTTAAATCGGTAATTAATTTTTTGCCAGTGATATAAATTATATAAAAAAATTTTCTTCTTTTAATTTATTTAAGTGTGGAAAGATTGTATTTAAAATTAACAATACCGAAAAGTTAGGTAATTTGTTGGAGAATACGCGCGAAAGGTTTTATTTTGATTGGTTGAACTCCCGAGTGTAAGGGAACTTCTGTAGCTTAAAAAAAGCTTCGAGATATGGCTATTCAAAGATTTAATACTCGTCGTAAATCATATCGTGGATAGCCTATAAATTTGCGTATAACTGGTTTATTTAAATTCTTTCATAAATTTTTTGTTTACATTTCCAAAATAAAATATGCACAAAAAAAGCTAATTTCTGGAAATATACTACATTTTCTGTCTTAATATTTTTCTTTCTGCAAACGTTATATCACAGAGAAGAGTAAATTAAAAACTTATTTTTTAAAAATGTTTTTAGTTAATAATTCAATAGTTTAATTGATACTACTTCTAACAAAAGATTTACAAACTATGGATACAAACATATAAATCGTTTAAAATATGAAACAAATGCGACATAAACGTTTTATCTAAATGTTGTTATTTACACTATAAGAAAATTTAATTAGCCTTATCGAGTCGCACGTAATTTGTAAGTCATTTGATTACATAAATTCTTTATTTTTAAAGTTTGCGTAGTAGTAAATATCAACCAACTTATAAAACTAATTTTAAAATTAATCTAGTATACGAACTAATAAAAACTCGCCAATTTAATCGTATAAAACAAGTAAACGACTGGCGACTGGCGACTGTCGACTGGTGACTGGCATTACATTTGCAAAAATATTTCAGTAATTATATTTATTAGAAACTAAATTGAAAAAAATGCACGAAATGCGCCAACGTATAATTATAGCAGTCATCGAGTCATGATCTTGAACATAGTCATTTCTAAATAGTTGCGACTGATACAGTCGGATTATAGCATAGTTGGAAGGTTATCGATATTTCCTGAATCATTTATACCATTTCGTCTTCTCAATGGCACTCGAACTAATAAAAACTCGCCATTTCAATATACGAAATTACCGTCCACGCCACTTGCTCTTACAAATAACAACCTAAAACGAAATAGTGGTCACGTCCGCAATCACTGAACGGCAACCTCGACCCGTCCGCGGTCATCGGGGACTCCGAAACAAATCCCTCAAACACATCCCCCCAACGCACTTGAACGAGTTTAATCTTCGCGCGCAAATTGGAAGAAAAGAAAGGAGCAAGAGAGCAAGTAAAGCGGAAATGCGGCGTTGATCTTCCCGGCGGAGGCAAAGACCAGAGAGGCTCCTCGCGTCTCTCCTCCGTCGTCTCGCCACGGTCGATGACTCGAGCGAGATCCATCGGCTCGGGAGAAGAGGAAAAACGAAAATAGGATCGTCGATAGATACGGTAGCGAAGAGCTCGAGTTTTCCGCTCTTAGTTTCCGCGATCTACAAAACTGCTATACGGCCGTGCCTGTGCGCATCAAGGCCATGTTTATTACCGATGCCTATTTTTATTACCTGTCATTATCGAAGCGACTGTTGTCTTAACGGAAATGCGTTTGTTTTCGAAAGTGATTAATTAGAGATGTTGCATCAAGTTTCTTTCTTAATTCTTTTCTACGAATTACCGGTAGTAATTTTCGAGAGTTCATTACATACTGCGAAAATACACTTATTTAAACACTACGTTCTCGTGTGTTCCGAGCCGAGAAAACTTTCGACCGCTCGCGCCTCAATTTGTGGTTGTATACAAAATTATAACGTGATTATGGCCTTTCCGAAGAGCTCGATTTTCAATTAATCGATCGTTCGATCGTTCGAGTGTTCGAGTGTTCGAGTTTCACAAAAACAGGGGCTTTAATTTAAAATTATTTGATAAAAGAATCGGTTACTAAAAAAATCGAAATAATTGACGGGTGCGTTAAGATTTGTTCTTAGTATTCCTTAGTATTCGTGTACTCGGAAAAGAGACAGAATACGAACATCGACACAATAATCGCGTCACTTCTAAAACACGCTCGCGAAGCTCAAGGAAACGTCTATGATCCTATTTTTCAAACGCGCCCGATCGATGGGGGAATTCCATTTCACGCGACAACATTGCTCTCTTGCTTTCGTCTTGTTGTTTTATAAAAATTAATATGAAATTCGTAACGATGCGAGAAACGTGATAACCTTGACTCGATAGAATTGTCGTACGTCGGTACCGTAAGATGATCCTTTCAATTTCATACAACGACCTTCCGATGGTATTCGTGATTTTTAGATTTTGATTTAATTGCATACCTCGACCTACTTGTTTTAGATTAAGAAGACAGTTGTAATAGGACGAGGAGAATTTTTCATTGCGATCGAACTTAGCTTGATTTACGACTTTTTACGAAGAAGCAACGAACGATAAAGTAATATAATTTTATAAGTTTGGAACAAATGCGAATTCAATTATATCTCGTTGATTGAAATTCAGATTTAAATTAACGTTGAGGGCAAAATTGATCGTTTGTTCTTTATATGTTTATGTTTAATATTATTTTAATTTTCGTTCAGTAGTTGAGATCGTTGTCAAAGTTAATTCGTCCTTAGGCGAGATATAATTAAAATTAATTTGTTATTTTAATAAGTTCTCTCCTCCCTTTCCTATGTAAATAAACTCGAAAGAACATTTATATATAAATGCAATTATAGTTCACGTAAAAATTATCGAATGTATCAGCGTTAAAATAAAAGCGCAATGCACAACTTCGTATATGCAATAGCTGATAAATAATTCGATTGCAGCATTTATGCGTAAATCTTTCGAGTTATTTTAATTGTCTCGATTAATCATTGAAATAGCACTAATAACTTAATTCAATGTTTCTGTTATCTCTACTTCGTTCCAAAGTACCTTGAATTCATTTTTATTTTATTTAAATTTTTTCTATTTTAGTTTACGACAATCGAGCCACGAATGTAATTAATATTTATAACAACAACGATATTTATAAATGCTTTGTAAGGTGTAACTTTGCAACCGAAACCATAAATAGTACGTTACGGACAGTATTCGAGTCTGAATTTGGACCAGAAGCTAATTAATAGCCACCTTCGATTATAACCTCTTCAATCTTCCTCAAATTAGTTTACCATCTCCACTGATTCGGTTCGTCGAAAAAGTTGAATCGTAAGATCGTATCATCGCATCATCGAGTGGCGCTCGAATTTTGCCGAACGAGCAAAAGAAATGAAAAAAAAAGAGAAACGAACGATATACTGTTGTCAATGTCGTCGTCCTCGTCGTCGTCGTCGTCGTCGTCGTCGTCGTCGTCGTCGTCGTTGTCGTCGTCGTTCCGTTAACGTCGGACTCGCCAAGATCCGCGAAAGGGCTCGAACCGAGGAAGAATAGGACAAATAATTGAAAAAGAAGATATAAAAATGAATTGGCTCCGCCTCGTCGGTAACGCGTCAGACAAAACAAATATACGATACGCGACTAGCAAACATTTGATACAAGTCGAGTCAACGATAAGCGGCCCACCACTCGTTATCTGCACCCCGATAACGGAGCCAGTGACACGGACTTATGGCTTTTATTATATCAAGGGCGCTCCCTCCCTGCACACGGACATATAATTATAATAGGTGCGCGCGGCTCGGATACCCTGGAGCATGTAAGACGCCAGATACAAGGCGCGGATAGCGCATGCGCCGGTACCAACGCTTTATCCTAAGCGATGAGTAAATGTTTTACCTTTTTTCTTCGTTAAATATAGGGTGCGATGAAATAAACGATCGGGAATCTATACCGGTGCAGCGGAACCACGACGACCACGATACAAGGCTTAATTGATATCGTACGACGCTCGTACGACGCTCGTACGACGCTCGTACGACGCTCGTTTCCCATATCCGAGATTCGAGATTCGGAGATTCACATTATTCAATTTCGAGTTAAATTCGTGCGTGGACAAGTTCCCTCTTTTCGAGCGGTGGCGGCCGATTTTATCGTTGGTTCGTCGTTAGCTTAAATAAAGCTTGAAAATAAAACCGAAATTCATTCTTATAAATTGTCCCGCGGTCGGTTACGCGCTTAAAACATTTCTATCGGAGCTTCATCTCCATTGATTTGACTAACGAACGATAATCGAGATGTCGCGACGCGTTTCAACGGCAAAGAAAGTAATATATTTTGACAGACCAAATCTTCTTTTCGAATTAGTATTTTTTGTCTCCTTCTTTGCTCCATTGAATCGGAGAGGGTGCGAAGCGGAGTCTTAGCTCTCGTCTCTCGTTCGACGTCTCGAAGAATCTCTGCGTTCACGGACGCGCGAGTCTCGCTTACGCGACGTAAGATTTTTTAACTTGTAACAGCTGGGAGCAGCTAAAGCTATGCAAACGCGTCTTTGTTCGCGAGACTCGACCTTACGAATAGTTTCAGCTTCTTTTACGAGTCCAGTTTATCGCGGTTTATCGAAAGGAAAAATGAATAAAGCGAAAATAAGATTCTAGGCCGAGACAGGATTTCCAAGAGCGCCAATCGATTTACTCGCAATAATGAAATCCATTTCTCAATGCGCGTATGCCGAGTCGCGGGTCGAACCAAGTGCGCGCAAAAGATGAGCTCACGACTTTCGCCGGTGCGCTGCGGTTGGTGTATCGTTAATTGCATTTGCAACGCCGCCGCCACCGCCGCCACCGCCGCCACCGCCGCCACCGCCGCCACCACCGCTGCCTACCACCGCCGCGAACTTGGTTGCGTAAGTAGCGTCGAGCGAAAACGCTTAGGTTAGTGCCGTCGCGCGAATTCCGTTTCCTATCGACGCTCGCGCTTTTTTCGGGTTCTTTTTTCCTTCCTTCCATCCTTCCTTCCATCCTTCCTTCCATCCTTCCTTCCTTCCTTCCTTCCTTCCTTCCTTCCTTCCTTCCTTCCCTCCTTCTCTCCTTTCTTTCCGCCCGTCGCGAACTCAAGGTGTACAACAGACCTTGTCTAATTTTCATAAGTTTTTTGCTGCTCTAACTAAAGGGTACTCGATTTGTTTGCACCTACAGTTACGACCATTTAGATATGTATTTGATAAATGTGTATAATAATTTACTACGTGCGTGCGCATAGTAATCGAATTATCATATTAGTTCTTAAATACACCTTAGGGCGATTCGTAAAAAAGTATAAATTATTTTATTATAAATGCTTACGTCATAAAATTAAATTGTCATACGTGTATATATATATATATATATATATATATATATATATTGTATTTCAATTAACTTTTTTCTTTTGAAATTTCAATTTATACGATGTTTGTTATACGTTAAACTAATTTCCAGTTACACATTTATTAATGCAATTCTTTTAAAGTATTATTTATTAAAACGATTAGTAATTCGATATATTTTCGCTACAACAGAATTATCAAGAGTGGATTTATAGAATATAAATGATTCCATTCGAGTGAATTAATTTTACAAATATCAAATTTATTTACCCAACGATTTAAATAAACGATTATTTGTTTATAAATAATATAATTTTATTAACCTTTTACGTCGTTATAGAAAAAAAAGATAGAATAATAACTTAAGATAATTAGTTATAATTTATAACATTTGTAATTATAAAATACTAAAACCTTGAATATTATCAAAGTAAACGTAATTTACTACCTACATAAGTACTTAATTTCTTTTTAAATGCAAGAATGAAACATTAACTTAAATATCTCAAAGTCAATGTTCTTTGTGATACGCGCGGAATAATTACGTTTTAAAAACCATTTTTTTACATATTTTTAATTCGCGTATCAACGAACGCTTTAATGCGTTATTCGTCGGTAACAATCATTTTGCTTGATTCCGAATAATTTTCGTTTGTATTCCGACACGGACGAGTATTTTCTTTAACAACAACGTAAAAATAAAATAACGATGTTTTCGACTTTGGCTCAATGTATTAATTTTCATTGAATAATTAAAAATGTCGGTATTTTCTTGTATTACCATTTCGGTTTCTAGCGATAAACTTACCACAAATATAATACATTTCAAATGCAGTTCCTATTATACATTTACTTTATTTGTATACTTAGCCTTATTTCATTAATCAGTTCTACGTGTCTGGTAAAGATAACGGAGAGCAGGATAGCTTTTCTTCGTACGGAAGTTAAAATTTACATATAAGTGGGTGTAGAAATAATATCAATGTACAGCGTACGCAATAAAAATTGATGCTAAAATGGGGCAAGGTATGTTAGAAGATAATAGCCAACGATAATAAAGTAAATACAAATAAAAATTGAATTGTTCGAGACATAATTAAAAAATCTTCGGCAACGTTATCTTAATGCATTAGATGCCACATAAGTTTAGAAACGGGTTTCGTTATTAAAACGGAAAGAAAAAATCAATTTTAAAAGCAATCTCATTACCTCGTTTAAACTACCATTACGGCAACCATGAGACTAAAGTTTCCGCGTTTTTCAAAGAAATTTAAAAACTCACTGCATTGCGCCGCCCTCTCGTAATTCAAAACGGAAGAAAGGCCGCCGACGAGCCGAGAAGATGGAAGAAAAAGAAAAGAAAGCGAGGGATTTCGAAAGCTTTTAGTAACCGTGGGTCGATACTTATTTTTCAGGGGGGGAGCAGGGGGACAGGGGGGGCAGGGGATCAACATAACGGCACAAAACCAGATTTCCCGACTTCGATAATATTTCCCATGCTCTCGTCGCCGTTCGCTCATCCATCCGTTCCCGGTAGCTCGTGAGGCCCCACCGCAGAGTAAGATATATACAGAGACTCCCAAGGAACCTCTCCTCGACTCGCGCACGCACGCACGCACGCACGCACGCACGCACGCACGCACGCACGCGCGCATCCGACCGTCGCTGGACTCTTTCGAGATAACGCCTTCGATACAATAAAATTCGAAAGTTGATCGCGAATCGATCGATGGAATAAGCGGACGGCAATTCGCGACTTGGAAAGAATTACAAATAGTGTGAGAATGTTGATAATAAATTTTTTTTATAGAACGTAGTTCGCGTGTACCGATAAGATTGTAACACCTCGGTTAAATATATAATTTTAATAGTGGACACGTAGCAAGGATCGTTGTATTCGTAAGGCGAGATAGTCGATCATTTTCATTTCTATTTCACATCGTGAGCGCATTAATCACGCGCTACATCCCACATCCCACATCTCACATCTTTATCGGATTAATTCTTGAAGAAAATCTTCGACCTTACACGTATATTAAGCCCTGGACCGCTCGAGATCTTACGATGCGATGGCGCGTTAAAAAATATTGAAATTTCGACGGTGATTATCCGATCGTGGATATCGTAATCGTACGAAAAAATTGAGCCTCGCATGGACAAACTTGCCGTCAACGAACTGTTAATATCTAAAAAGAGATTCTCGAGGAGGCCATTTAGCGTTACGGCCATTTTAACGCGTTCAACACACCTCGGGGATACAAGGAATACATCGAGTCAAGAGCTCGCCTTCATCGATATTTCGACCAGAAGGGCCCAGAGCGAGGCAAACCATGCAAAGATTTAGTGCGCCGGTTCTTTTCTCGTGCACGGCGTACATGTGCTCGTGTACGAATACGCGTGTAGGTTCCTCTCGAAAAATGGGATTGGAAGGGACCACCTGTTTAGTGTGCGCTTGGGAAGTTGTCTCTCTCTCTCTCTCTCTCTCTTACGCACACGCTCGCACGTAAAACACACACCGAGTCTCGTCCCTACCTTCCAAAGAGCAGAGAAGCTGAGGAGGCTCGAGGCCTGCGCGATCCAGGTAACTTTACCTGACCGATCCCTGGACGTGGTGGGAGAAGCCGAGCCCGAGGAGAGCGAGTTTTACGCGCAGGCGCGGCTTTGAACAAAGAAAAGGGCTCTTCTCTCGCTCTTATGAGCACGAGACCCAGATGGTCCTCTTCTCGGTCTCTCTCGCTCTCTTCTGAAGTTTCTTATTTTTCGTCATCCTCGTCTCTTCCTCTTGCTCTCTCTCTTGCTCTCTCTCTCCCTCTCGCTCTCTTCTATTGTCCAAGTTCTATTGTCCCTTTCGCTCTCTATTTTATGATACCTTCTTCTCGCAGAAATTTTGCTCGCGATGATGTTTCTTCTCTTTCCTGGTGATCTTTCATTACGCTTTACTTTGATTCTCTCATTTTTTTCTTCCTTTATTACCTTGGATATCCTCGGCTTCTTCTGCTTTCATTCGATGTACTCTTTTCCTTCCGAGCGCTGAATCGCTCCAACAGAATCCAGCCGTTCCTTTCTATCGTTGTTTCATTATCGTGTTCTCTCGTGATCCGTCGTTCGCTCTGCTTTTTCTCCTTCGGGATCCGTATCCCCTCGTTTTATTCTACTGGCACAGCCTCCTCCGTTACTGTTTTTCTTTTAGCTTCGCTTCTCTCTCTCTCTCTCTCTCTCTCTCTCTCTCTCTCGCTCCCTCGCAGACTCGCCAACTCGCCGAATTTTTATAATGCCCGAATACTTTTTCTCGCAAAGAATCTTCTTGTTCGTCTACCGTTCCGCGTTTTATCGCGGACGGTAGTAAGATCAACTTTTAATTTTTCCTTCAATTTTTTACATTGTGCAACGATAGCTTGTGTACCTTGTTCTAAACGAGATTACCCGATTATTTTTATTACCTGTACGAATAGAATATGATCCGAGAATACCTCTTCTATTGTATCTGGATATTGGTATGGAAAGAATAAGGAATCGTAAAGCGCTTTAGATAATTACCGGCAATTGAAAACATAAGTTCGTTATACCTTTACGGTTATTTGCTACATTCGCAATAATAGATATTATGTATTGTATTTTTTCACGCCGATAATAAAATTTTGTAATCACGATTAAATGCTTAACGGTGCAGTTGTAAGTTTTCCACGATCAAATTTGAATATAAAATGCTGGCAAATTTCACTTTTCTGCGAGCGATGAATACTTACTCGTTCAGTATACATGTATTTATTGTTCGGACGAGTAGTATAAAAATTATAACGATAACTCATCGGAAATATTTAGTTCTTTTTCATTCGTTTCATTTTTTATCGTTTCGATCGATATAATTTATTCTTGGCCTAGATAAAAATTTTCTCTCGACCGTTTATCTTTTTAAAATAAATTTAATAATTTTGCTCGATATAAATAAACAAATTCCGATGCATCTATTCGCAAACAATTATTGAAAATCTAAGAAACATTAAAAATCTAACGAATATTCAATTATTCGTTAAGTTTCAATAATTTTATTTTTACCGTCGTTCTACCGTCGATTTTTTTAAAAATGTGTATTTTTATTTTCCACTCGCGAATTGTTTACGAAACAATATACCTCGATCGCGAAGAATGCTCAACTTGACATAAATATAATTAGTCTTCTCGATGCATATTTATTTACGAAATTGAATCATTTAACGAATATTTAAATAATTTGATAATTGCAATATTAAACGTTTATTCAATCGTTCGACTATTTAAATTATCCGTGCGAACATTACGTAACTTTCGATGACAAAATATAAATAATTCATTCATCTTAGGATTCCTCCAATATTTTTTTTCTTTAGCGAATAATAATTATTCTTCTATCTGTCGGATAATAAATTTGTAAATAAAGCATAAATTGTTTCGAATATGACTTAAATATATTCGATATTAACATCGTTATTTATTCATAAAAATTCATTGAAACAATCTCTAAGTATGAGAAACACGGGTTAAAAAGTGAAAAGCTGCTTAAGCTTTTAAATTTTAAAGCAGTTTATACTCTGGCTCGACGGTATTAAAAACATTCCTCTACATTGACTGTAGTCAATAAAACTACCTACGTACAATGAAGTCGATTCATAACCAAATTCGCGAGCTTACGTATCAGCTTCTGGATGGATTTTTAAAGGCTAAGATACAAAATAATAAGCAACCGTTACGCTCACACTACTTTATACTCGTTTTCCCATAAGAACGTCTAACGTAATCAAATAAAAACACAACGAAAACGAGGCATTGTTGCACGCGAACGGCAAATGAATTTTGCATCCTCCTCGCAGTAACAATAAGAACGCATCAGTCAATCTGGTAAATGCGCGATGGTACTCGGAGCATATTAATCTGCCCCCATTGATCGTCACGAGCTTATCTCACATTCTATATATCCATTGAATGACGGGAGTTATTCAAGGTTTGCTCGCTCGCTTCTCTCTTCTGTCTCTCTCTTGTCTCCCTCTTGTCTCCCTCGCGGAGTCAGCGACTCGCGCCGTCCCTTTTCACGTGTCTCACGTGTCCCTTTTCCCTTTTCCCCGACGCGTTTGAGCCTTGCGCGCGTACCGGGCCCATTCGAATTTTAAAAGCTGGCGCACCGAAGATTCCGCCCAGGGGTCTATTTGGAAAATTTTCTAACTGCGGGTCGTAGTCGTACACGTACGGAAATGTTCCTCCACCGGCCGCGTCCAAGTCGGCGGAGTGACTTTATTCGATTTGCTTTTATTCCGACTCCCTTCTATTTTCGGTTTTTTTTTTGGATTTTTTTTTGGGTTTTTTTTGGGGGTTTTTTTTGGGGGTTTTTTTTGGGGTTTTTTTTTTCGGTTCGGCCTCGTGTGTGCTTTGCTCGTACCATACCTGATCCCTGTTCGATCGTTGGGCCCTGCATTTTCTTCTATCCCTTCTGCTCAGGTCCTCGCGTGTACATCGGTTAACACAAATCGGTTAAATAATTGTTACGGCGAGTATAAAAATTATTATTATTTCGGAATTTCGCTTTTACTTTGTTCCTTAAATCACTGGGCACTTTTCGGTTATTGTATTCGAGGTTTCGAGGAATGTCCTTTGGCTTTTATTTTGCAAAAATTAAAAAGCATTCGTTAAAAAGAATTCTAAAATATTTCTTACCATCGATAACCTTCCTGTACTAATTTTTTACTTTTTTTTATTTTACTAGGCTGTTGTCTAGGCTGATTACGAGCGCGTAATTTATTTAATTTAACGCATTTTTGAATCGATTATCTTTCATTGATTTTCAATTTTTGTAATGAAATATTGCACGAACCTATAATTTAAATATAGGAAATTAAGAGAAAAATAATTTTGAGAATCAAGTATAAAATACCCGCGTAAATATTTGACACAAAGGGAAAAAATAAACACAATACTTGAACTCCAAAGAAATCGTAATAATAATGTCATCACATAAAAGTACGATCCAACGATCCAATGATCAAGCAACTTAGGCAACTCCCACAATATAATTCCATTTCTCTTCAACAGCCGTTGGATTTCTTTACTTTATACCTTGTCCCTTTCTTACCTGCCTCTTGATTTTTTTTCTCCTCGCTCCTCGGCAACGGCTAATCCCGTTCACTATGGGAAATCCGAAAATCGTCCGCTTCGGCTCGGTTGTATCCTTGTCCTTCGGATTATCGCGCTCGCTCTCTCGGTCCATCATTCGAAGGATAAATACTCGCATGCTCACGGTACACAAGGGAGGCAAAACCAAGAATTCACGCAGGGCCGTAGCGACATGTATGCATACACTTGAATAAATAGAGATGGCCTGCATGAGAGAGAAAGAAAGAGAAAAAACAGAGAGAGAGGGAGATTTTAGCTTTTGTGCGTATAGTGAAAAGCGAAGTCTATGGGAAAGCGATTTTTGTCAATATAGAAATTGTGGGGGAGGTAGGGAGGAGTGAGAAGAGCGAGAAGAATTTTTAAAAGGAAAACTAGTTTGTCAGTTTGCTTTCCACTTGGATTTTGACGTCTTTCGCATGTCTTGGGTATTAATTCCGAAGGTACTAATTCCGAACTTAGCTTGTGCCATAGTTTTGTGAACAGCTGTAACGCGCTTTACATTTATGAATATGCGCTTTCCGATGACATGAGTCAATGTAATTGGTAGTAAGAAGGCATAAATGACGAACATAATTGCATCGAACGCTTACAAGCGTTACGTAATTGATTTTCAGGTACTCTATGAATCGAACGCTTTAAAATTAGACTTTGTTTTTTATTTATTGTTTCAGTTTATTTTTATCCAGTCGATGCATTGTGAGAAATTATTTTGTATTAATTGTTATGAAACTGTAGGATTGTACTATTCCTAGTACCGAGAAACTTATATTTCTCGTACGTATAATTTATTTACTCGTTACTTTCTAATAAAGAAAATATTGATTCTGAAAAATAAATACGAATAAAGTTCTAATAATTATTTCTCTCCGACGTTCCGACGTTCCGACGTTCCGACGTTCCGACGCGTAACCACTAAATATGATATTTTCATTTCTATGAAGGCTTCGTTTTATAAAAGCTTAACTCAAACTTTATTGAAAAAAAAGAATTATTAATTTTTAAACGTTATACAAATAATAATTACAGATTTAACTTCGTAAATGGCGGTATATATTTTTATTCGTATAATCATTGGTTCAATTATTTATATAATTTTTGCTCGATGAGTAATGAAAAGCTATGTTACATCAAAGTAGTACCACACGCGATATTCGTACATTTATCTTTAAACTCAAAATCCGTTAAAATGAATTATGGACTACGAACTCGATAATAAATGCAATAGAAAATCATATCTAGGAATTCGTAATAAAGCTATTAATGATTCACTACGTTCGATCTTCTTTATACCGAATGTATAAAAAGTACGCGTAAAAGAGTCAAATAGATTAAATTTACGGAACGCGTTGTTGGTAATTGCATATTTTATACTTTGGATTTACCACATTTTATTGGAGAAATTCACTTCGATTAAAATACGAAAGTAAAATACCAAAGGGTCAATTTAGATGTTCCAGGAATTACATTATTTAAAAAATTTGCATACAAATGCTGTGCAATAGTCTTTTATGAAAACAAAATAATTTGAAACGCTGATAAAATATTTTATGACCATAAAAAAATATTTTGATTTAGTACCAAAACAATTTTGCTGTCGTAAAAATTATCGAAGTCTTCCTTTTACAAGACAACTTTTTTTAGGTGTCAAAAATTATACGTTTCTATGCGACTCTCGTAATCTTCAGACGGTTAAATACGAGTAGTTTTCGAGCGAGTGCTAGAAGGAAACAAAATTTTACGATTTGAAATTGTTTGTAAGAGTATTTGTCAAAAGCTCCTTCGACGTTATTGAAATATCTATCGTGTGCGTCCAATGTATGATTTATTTCATTTATTTTAAGATATCCTTAAAATTTAAAAAATCACCGATACGTAATCGCGCAAAGAACCGAGCTTAAATAATTATAATAATTATAATTATATAAATTATTTATCGCGAAATTAAAGAAGAAACGCCAACGGTTACATCGTTTCACAGAAAAATGGCGATTCAATTTTAGAATACGCGTATTTATAGGCATGTAGACTTTCTTCTTCGGAAATTTAACTTTCTACAATTTTGCTGGTAAACTCGATATAAAAGCAAAATGAACTCAACGAGAATAAAAGAAAAGGTTGAAATTAATAAAAATATTACCGTACAAAGTTCGTTACATGACATCTTTTACACCCAACCTAACGACAATTGATTCCACTATTACGTAATAAAAACTTTATCACGGCAATAAAATGACTGAACAAATAGTACGTGCGTAAACCTTTATGAAAAAGAACAAAACTTCCATCGATCTTGGACAAATCAGCAGGCATAGAGCGCATATAAAAAGTAAACCAAAAACAAAAGGAAAATCCATGCCCCGACGCGATTCGATCGTAAAGTTAAGAAAAAGGCACATACGTGACTCGGTTATGTAATAAAAGACGGAAAAAGGGGAATAAAGAAAGCACAAAGAGGTACCAGTGTTGATATCCTGTATTGTTATCGGGCGGGAAGAGTTTTAAACGGCCGACAACGTCGCACTTATATCGCGACAAAGAAAGAAAAGAGAGGCGTCGAAGACTCGCCGCCGACGTTCGTCGACGTTCGTCGACGTTCGCCGACGTTCGTCGAAATTCGCGAGCTCAGGACGCGCGCCTTTCGGATGGAGATGCGTTAGGTATGTATCTCACGTATATTTGTCAGTCCCGGGTTCCTTAGTTAGTTACGGTGAAGCTTGTATAGCCGAGTCTATGTATGAGTCTATATACTAGTGCCTAGTGCATGAAAAGCGTTTTACAGGCTCTGCTGATTTTTCTTTCCTTTATTGTTACATGCTCATTGTATAATTTGTACGCGGCGTATACACGCGTATATTTATTAACTCGCTTCAAAATAACGAATACGGCGAGAAAAGTAATACAATTAAATTTCTCGTTTCGAATCGTAAAAGAGAAACATCGCGGATGATTCTTTGAAATTTTATCTTAACCGAGTTACCTTTATTATTTTATTAGCCGTGATTAATCTTCTGTATTTTACATTTTGTTTATTAATTATTTCTAACGCGTATAAAACTAATATTGTGCTCGAATGTTTTAGCACGACTCAAAGTTGATTAACCACTTAAATAATAACGTGTATTCTATATATAATATCTAAAAACAAGAATTTTAATTATAAACTACTAACCATTGATATATCGTCGATGCCATCCTTCATTTATCATCGCGGATAAGAATTTGTACATTGTCTTCTTCGTTAATTTGGATGAAACGAATGTATTTGTTTTCGAAGGTATAAAATTTTTCGTTACACGTCATTACGTAAACGCGGTGTATTATTGTCTTACGATTTCTACGAACATTTAGTAGCCGTGTAACCGAAGAAAAGTAACTTTGATGGCATTGCAATTTTTGATTTTAAATTGCATTGTATTCTTTGCGGTGTTATAAAATCACGATGCTTTATTCGTAATAATGAATAAAATACTTAAGATAATAAATCAATAAGTTTTCTTATTGAAAAATATTTATATAATCAGTGTTGCATAATTATCAGACCTACTTAAATAACCAAGTATCTTAGTTTATCGATGTATAAAATATTTTTATTTAACAATAATTATTTCTCGGGCGATAATATTTCTGCGTTGTATAATAATTTAAAAACTTATAAAACTCACGATTTTTATTGGAATAAATGTAAAATCATTCTTCAAATATTGAGTAACGAGGATTTTAATTAATAATAATAAAATATTATAGAATCTTAGTACCTATCGTATTTCCTTTCATTAATAGAATTGGTGTCACGAGATTAAAAGTTTTCACCGGATGATATACGTAGCGAAGGATATGAAACATATTCTTAAGTGTAAAAACTCAATGAATAACGCTATTAAATATGAAAAAGAGTCAAATAAAACTATTAATTAAAAATTAATAAAATATTCCTAAATTACGTCGAAACTTTCAGTAACATTATAACGAGTGCATATTTCAAGAGACGTTCATTTATCTTATAATTTCACTTTAAACATCGAAGGGACACTAATTCTTTTGAAGAAGGATTAATATAGTCTACCTTTCGAGATTCAGCGTTTTATAAGTCTTGTAAATTTTTGATCCGTTTTTCCTTTTTTAATGAAAAAAAGTAAAATAAAAGTTTTATCTTCGTATAAATACGTTTTGCAGAAACAACAGGATAATTCTAGCTCCGTTGAGAAGAAGATAAATTATTTTATTATTAAATATGATAAATCCATTACTTTATAAGCTTATATTATAAGTACTTGCTATTTTTAAGGATATTTACGATATAGCAGAAGATATAACTAACGAAGAAATGTACGAGCGATTAATTTTTTACCGCGAAAAGCAAACGATACGTAATTGTATCTTTTAAAATCTGGCCAATTAATTCGGCAAATAAAAAAAAGACAATCATCTCCGTAGAAGATTCGAGTTACGAACGGAAAAAATTACACGCGTCCCCTCGGTGATATTAAAGTATCAGAATCTTTTATATTTTATAATTTAGTCTTTAAAATGTAGTCGTATCCAATATTATAGCATTTGAATAATGGAATAATTGAAGCGAGTACACCGGGGTAAAATATTTTGACCCACTCGGTCACGCGTGGACTAGAATCCATAAATCTTGGAGTCCCGCTCGGCTAAACCAAGAGCAGGAAGAAAAAAAGGGCAGGAGGAAACACAGGCTTGGTACTTGGTCTTCGGCAGTCGCGTATGATACCGCACTCCGACTATCGGAAATAAAAAAAGAGTTGCTTTTCGTATCGCGGTCTACCGCTGCTTGGAATTTCGCCTCGCGAGATTTCGCGTGTGCGAACGGCGACGGCAGATGGACTATAAGACGGACTACAAGAGCCTCATTGTAGATTCGTGCACAGGCGGATAACCAAATTTTTCGGCGCGATTCAAAGCGAATTTTATAACCGCTACTTCTCGTTACTCATCGCCTCGCCGCTTCTTTCAACTTAGACGTTTAACGCGGGAATGGGGGAATGGGGGAATGGGGCACTTGAACTTTTACGAACTTAATCGCGCTTTTAACTTCAATTTTAGAATGAAAATGAGCTTCTTTTTATTACTCTTTTCAAATAATGTTCGCGTATCTTTGAATTCTTTCGAACACTCGAGTTGTAAGAAATCTCATTTTGATCATCTTGTATTCAGCGTAATTAAATCTTATCTTTTTTGTTCTGTAAATATGAACTGAGCTTACTCGATATCAGTCTCTTTTTCTTTTTGTTGGCTATTTTACTTTTATCGTGGAAAATCTCTTTGAGAAACGAGTACAATATAATTTATAAATGATGTTTTTAATATTATGTTGTTTATAGTGACACTCGAAAGAAATGCTTGAATAGCGTTACTAGGATTATAGTTCCGGTAACGGTAATCTGTTCTTATTATAGTTTGGAAGACAATAAATTATAATTACAGTTTGTCACAACTGTAATATATTATTTCATAATTTAATTTCGGTAAAAATAAATTGCGAACCGTAATATTCTGCAGTTCTTCGTATAATAATTTTATTATAAAATACGAAAGCAAGGTTAAACAAATTTCAATGCGAATCGAGATTAAAGCTTAAACATTTTTTGTTTTATTAAAAAGTTAAAATTAAATAAGAAAGGTTTGGTATTGAAATATAATCTAATTATGCATATTTTACATTGTAAAATTTCTCCGATACGATTTTTTAAAATTTTTATAATTAAATAAAGATATTACCATATTTAAATTGAAGGTACAATTTCGAAATAAAAACATTAATAATTCATCCAATTATCAACGTATTTAAAATTAACCATAAAAAAATATGAATGTGTTGAAACAATAATATATTTATATGTTATTTCTTAATTATCGCAATATTTATTAATAAATTAAATTAAGAGAATTTCAATGACCGATGAAAGAACATAATATTCTAAATTAATAATTATTACCGATTCCATGCGTATTTTAGACTAACGCACGATGCGTCATAGATAAATACTTTTTACAACCGCACGCACATATCCAATTGGTACGTAGTAGTTTAAAAAATGATGTATACATTTTATTTTAAATTCGAGTACTCGTTAAACATCTATTCTACAATCTCGATTTAAAATTTGTCATTTTAAAAGCTTTACAAACGAACGATCTTTAAGTTGAATAAACTTATCGAGCCGATAGTTGAATACTATTTTATTATTATTTTTCTGCATTTAATAAAGTTGTTGCGAAAAAATGACGATATTTACATGTACATCGAGAAAAAGCCGAGAAATCTCAGGTGTACATTTACAGCGAGCCATTTGACCGATAAGCGAATAGGGTTTCTGATAATAACATCTTCGTTATGTTTATACGTATACCCTAGATAAACGAACAAACACGACGCTCTTGAGCACACTGCCATCGTAACAAGAAAATACTTGTTCTTTCGAATGAATTTTTAAATAATTGGTAATTTCAACGCTGTTCCTGGACTATCTTTTTCCAAAACGTACCTACATAAAATTATAAGAGATCGTAAATTTATCTCTGAACACTCCCTAACGAAAAATCTGAATGTCTTCCATTTATGTTTGAATATATATATATATATATATATATATATATATACCTTTGAACTATCCTCGTTGATAATTTTAATATCTTTAATTCGAAACTAAAACTGTATTTTAATAAATTTATTTATTTATTTATAAACATTGCATCTTTATACGTTAATTATTTCAAAGAAGGATTGCTCAGCTATGAATCCAAGAAAATTATCCAACCTTCTTAATCACGTTGCAATTTTTGCTATTGGCGACGGATCGAAGATCGAGAAACATGGCAATTGATTTAATGTAAGAAACCATCCAAGTTCACGTAACGAACGAGAACTGGATCTCTGATCATTAAAGAGCGTCGCAGTCTACGTACCAAATAAATCTGTGCGAACGGATATTGGAAAGCGTCTCAATCGACGTAGTTGAAAGAACTTGTACAGGAATATAGTAGTATCTATCAATTAATGTTCTACCGTTCGGTTCATCTTAAAGTAAAATAAACAGTAGATCAAAGCAGTGTACCAAAAAGCAAGCAAGCTCGATAATGCTTTTAAATTAAACCTGCTGTTATTTTTATCTTACCGAAAGTAATGATTTTTGTATACAATGTAATTTTATTCCATCTAGATCGAACAATTTTAAAAAATACAAATACTCTAATGATAAATTAAGAATACTCTAATTTCAAGACTGTGTTGTGATTAATATCGATGAAAACTCGATATCATTGCGAATTGAAATATTAGGTGATTATTTTAAGGATTAAAGATACGATCAAAATTCCAAAGGATCGATGACCTACATGTAGTCAACGTAGAGAAAATCTCGCAGACCATTGTTCTTGCGAATCCTAATCGGCAAGATAATAATAATGAAGCTTCGAGTATTGAATCAGATATGATTACGCATAATGTGCCATACTTCATAAATACTTTAAGAATATCATTAATTAATGTACCAAAAATGAAATTATCGAAATTCTTATTTCTTGACGCATTCAATATATATATTTTTATCGAATTTATAGAATTGCAAATTTGAACACTTTATTTAATAGATAAAAAAAATTTTCATTAGAATTATTAAAATTATTTGTTATAAATTATTATGTATGTTGGAAAATAAAATTATAAATAGAATAAAATAGTATTAATGAAATCTTGGAATATTAAACGATACTTTCTAGATTTTTACATTTACTTTGTGGCATTCGATTAAAAAAATTAAATTGAGAAATATGACTCAAAATTATGAAAAAGCAATAAAAATATACTTTTATAATATATTTATAGTCATCAAAAATATTTTAAAAAGTTAAAATTTTTAGAAACTATAAGCTTAATACCATTTCATTAATTTAATCCCAATGCTTTAATAATGAATCATTTTCATCAATTTCAATGTACGTGATAATTGTCACGTAATCAATCCAAATTAATATTTTTACCATTCGCTTAAGGGAATACACATTATTCGAAAATAACAAAAATAAACAATTAATGATATCGATGAGGCATAAAAAACGATAAAGGTTTGAAATTTTTTAATTGTCTTGGGATCACTCATTAGCCAAATAACTTCCACGTGACTTGCGATTTAACGTACGTTGTTTAATAAACCACCTGTAGTTAATTAAAATAGTAATGTTGCATATTTAATATTTAATACTTTTAATTAAATTATAATTTTACAGTGCTCTAGCATATTTTTCGAAAAATGATGAAATACCTTGAGTATAGTAAATTTTATTAAAATCATGTTTTCGGTCTAATTTTATATATAAAAACTTGGTAATAAAAATTAATATTGCAGTACTGGAAAATATCTAAGTATACGCATCGGAGTTGTAGGTATAAATCATTTTATTTATTATAAACATCAACTCCTAGTTAAAATTCAGTCAAGAGTTAGCGTCAGATTATCATTTAATATATGAGATAAATTTTCCAAGTTACTTCCATATATATCAACGAACCAAGGCGATTTACACATAGTCACTAATATTACGTTCACTAATAAAATTCTAGTAAATTTTATCGTCTTGTTCAAATAGATTTCTCGTTGGTAAAATATTTTAAAAACTGTTAGGTATTGGATAATAACACTGAATTAAAAAATCCATACAATTATAATAATGAACGAATTACCAATAGATACATAAACAAAACCATTAATTTGCTATTTACATTTTAGAATATTAAATAAAGAGTTAATAAAATTTGAAAAAACTGAATGATATTTAAAAAAATCTTTATTTTCAAATGAAAAACAAACTTATAAAGAATATTATATAAATAATATATAAATTTATATATAATTTATGTAAATAAATGATATGCAATGCGTTCATGAATAAATAAAATAGAAAACTATCATTTAACGATAAAGAAATGATCTTGGAGAATCATATAACTTGTCGCTATAATATTTCCACTCTTATGCGAGATCAGTTGATAAAAATACTACTACTAAGGGACAATACTCTGGATTTTTCCACAAAACAAAACCATTCTGTTACTAAAACTTAGATAATATAATTATAAATTATCAATTTCTAATGTAAAATTTTCGATAATTTTTGATGCCTTAATGAAAATATCCGAATTTTTCTCATAAAATATTTATTCGATCGTGAAGTTTTCATGTCAAAACAATTTCAGTATATAAAATTGCATCTTTTTGTCTTTATTTTTAAGCGCTAATAATAGTTACAGATTAAATGTAGTGATAAGCAGGTAAGCGTAGTTTATAATTTGAATAAGAGATTTCTCTATAGATAATATATATTTAATTTTATTTAAATCTAAAATGCTATCGATGAATAATTTTTAATAATTGAAAAACGAGATTTTTATTTTTGATTATCAACACTTGACATCGTTAAATATTTATACTATTTTTTATACTGTTTCAAGAATTCTTACATAAATTTAAATTTAAATTGTATTTCATAAAGTCTTGTGATTTAGACAATATTTTGTATTTCTTCATATTAATGTTCAAGGTGAAAAATTTACATAATATTTTATCACAATAGCTCCAACTCAAAATTTAAGCAAAAATTATGTCAGTTACAGATCCATTAAATAAAATCTGTGTTTCTACTTATGTATTCAGAATAAACCATTATAAATTTATGAGAAAAATATATTCGTATGGTCGGATTGTAATATTACGTATTAAGTATACACTAAAGTCTAATTATACTATTATATGCATTTAATTTTTTTTGGAAAAAATTTGATTTATACTTCCTTTTACTATTGTTTCTACATTTTGAATTAATTTAAAATTATTAAAACGGATATATAAAATAAATATTTTAATATCTTGACGTTCATTTTCATCGACTGAGTATTTCATATTGAAATACATATCATAAACTTCCGTTAACAATTTGTGTTTAGAAATACAAAATCTTTCATTACTTAATAAAAAATAACATTACTGTTCAGTAGCAAATACTACTGATATCATTTTACATAGTACCGACAGCAGAATTCTAAGTAATAAATTGCAACAAGCCAGTTTATCTTGGTTAATACAAAATGAGTTATTATTAATATAAATTATGAATTGAAATCGTTAAAATTTCGAAATAGATTTTTTTAAATGATATAAAAATGTTATTATCTAATTAAATAATTTCTCATGTAGATTTTGAATAATATTTCAATGAATTTTAAAGAAAATTCATATATTAAGTACTTATATAAATTAATCAATCTTTAAATGGTTCACGAATATATCCTTTATTTTTAATTTTACATCATTCTTTATAAAAAACCTTTCGAATTATTTGTTAAATATATAATATATTAATAGTGTTGCATGGAAATGAAAAATCATGTTTATCTCATTGAAATAATTTTTTTTATTACATTGGTGAAGCATAAGATATTTCTTGCACTTGGTAATTACAAAAATTCATATTGAAATGAAAGAATAACGTAAATGCATAAATGTTAAAAATTAATTTAATAATTTTATGTAATAACTCAGTTAATGCGTTAATTAATTGTCATTTTATTCTTGAAATTAACTTAGTTTAATGAATTATGATAATAAGTAATAAAATTTGTAAAAATTATTTGAAACGCTCATAAAATTATTTTTACCTTGCTATTGTAGACATCAAAGGAGCATTAAACTCTATCTATTATTCCTTTGTCTTTCGATCTTAATTATTTCAATAAAATAACTTGGATTATATCCTTATTGGTGCACTAATAATTAATATGCACGAACATGATTCAACAGAATTCAATCTAGATTATCACTATCACAGAAGCCAATTCATACTTCCGAACTCGCTCGTACAAATAGCATTTGCATACATGAGTAGTGTAAAAAAAAAAGGCGTAGCAAGAGTGTCAGTTTTCTGAAAATCATATTATTTTTTACAAGTATTACAATACAAGGCTAATATCGTAGCCCTTATCTTATCGTAACCCTTATATATTTAAAACCTATCGAAATAATTTGAAATAATTGGAGTAGCTATAACGAAGACACTAATCAGAGAATTCGAGCGGTCGATAAAACAAATATGTTTTATTCGTATATAGAGAATCTTAAATGAGAATATAAATTATTTTTTTTTACGTTTGTTTATTTATTGAGTTCGACATCTCAAGGCGGTCAGTATATTGCTGTATCTACATATAAATTTCATGTATTATTATTTGATAAACATTGTTATTATTATTTACACATTTGAAATAATTTATATTCCATTTCTTATTGAATGTAATAGCTTGTATTCTTAGCGTTACAGAATTAAACGTGTACAACTATTTAATGTCACATTATTATTACAAAGAAAATTATACTTTCTATAGTATGCATTGTAGTATCTATACAATTAACATTCGTGATTAGTTATGTATAATTTATCATATATTAAAAATACTTTGTATTTAAACTTGTAGTTTGCTACTGAATTATTGGTTTATAGAATATATATTAATTTAGTTGTTTTTTACCTTCATTTTTTACATATTCAAAATTACGAATAGCGTTAAATAAATTTAAATATCGTTAAGCAAAACGTCTACTCGATAGAATTATCGAAATATTGAAAAATAAGCATCTTTAGTTCCCGATATAAAAACTTATTTTTAAATATACTCGTACGATAATAAAAAGAGATTTAAAATGTGATTCGAATAATTACGATTACATTATACTTTTTAAAAATATTATTTATAGACATTTAATTGTTTCGTATGAATTTTTCAGGACGCATAAATAATTATCGTCTGAAATTATATAAGAAAGGTTACTTATGCAATCGCAAACTAAAATTATACATCCAAATAACTAAATATATTTGTACGTAATAATTTAATTTTTACACATTGTAGTTTGTACAGAAAAACGTTCCACGTGCGTAAAATAGTAAAAATTATAAAAAAATTTTAAATTTTCGCCTTAAGTTTTACTCAATTTATCGTATCGAGAGTTGTAAATATATCGAAAAATTAGGAAAAACTTACAATAAAAATAACATAATTATTTTATAATTATGGCGAAAAGAAAAAGCAGGTAAAATCCTTTTCACGATAAAGATGAGTAATTGAAAAAAAATTTCAATATCTGACCCATCTCGAACAGGAAGGTTAAGATTAATTTTATTTAAGATGGAGAAATGGAGAAAACGTAGACACTTGTACGGGTCGCATAAAGCAAAAATAAATCCGAGGGACATTCAAGAGCGTGTACAATTGCATTAGGAAAAAGCACCGGAGCGATTCTTAATCTTTGAACTTTGTTCAATCGGCGCGTAATCCCCGTGCGTAATTACAACCTTCTTCATCCCTTGGTAACTAACGAAACGTTGACGCATCCTCCGTGAAATATACATTTATCCCGGTTTAAGTGCTCAATTCCGCGGAGTAGAAGAGCATTGTTAACGCATCTCGATTCGACGGCGCAGCCATAAAGACGCTGGTAAGAGCCAAGAACCCATGAAGAAAGTAAGCAACGAACGGACAGAAACGCGTCCACCGCGAATCCTTTAAAACTCGACTCTCCTTCCGATCCTTCCGATCGAGGATCTCCTCGAGTCCCGTCAGTCGGAGCTCGTACCCCAGACGTGGCGGACCGATTTAAGGGAAGGTTCCAAGTGTCCCGACTATCCGGTAACTAGACGGTAACGATTTTCCCGTCGCTAACGACGCGTAACCTTGTAATATCGGGACGAGGTGCAAAAACGTGCAAAGACGCGCAAAGACGCGCAAAGACGCGCAAAGACAAGACGTACGGGAGTCAAAACGTTATGTGTGCCGGGACACGAGATGCGATTCTGCTGCCAATAGTGGATTTTTAACAGTCCGATCGAGAATTTCGTCCTCGCTGCTGGAAATACTCTTTTATAAGCTTCGACTCGACAATAATCGTATATTTTTTGGTAAAAAAGGCGTTTAATATTTTTTTCTTACCCTCCAAAATAATTTGCGATCGACTGCGTTTATTCTTAATACTTTCGATATAACTTTAATAAGTTTCGATGATATATTGTGATTAAAATTTTTCATGCTAAAGTCGAAGTATTAAAATTTAACGAGAATATTTTAATTTTGGAAAAGCTCGGTTCTTCCAAGTTTTTCGCCAAGTTTAACTTAATTTATAAAATGTATTCGATACAGCTTAATTAAAAAAAATTTATACATCGTCGTATCGTTTAAATTTTTTTTCGTGAATAATAATTTTAATATAAGCCAATTAAACGACGGAAGCATTAAATCTTTAAATCCGTAGTTACGATTTTTCATCTATGATGACTTTTTTTATAACGTTCGGTTATAGTTTTGCGAGCAGTCGATGAAATTTTTAACGCACTTACTCGAAAAATACTTTTACTTATTATCTCTATTGTAATGAAATTTTTCCATTGCTTTCGCGCAAACTATTACCACTAATTGTAAAATTTCTCGCATGAGTTAAATAAGTTAATTTAAACTTCGCGATAACGTTTATTCGTACCTTGATCAAACATTTATGCAATTAAGATACGTACTTTTATGATCACCAGGTTTTTCATTTAGACCTAGTTTTATTAAGCTACGAGTGAATTATGATACATATACGTGTATAATTTAATAAAATATAATACATTAATTAGAACATTTGACTCGCGCGTAAGCAAACGAGTACAAAAAATGTACAAAAAATTTATGCAAATATTTTTATGATATTTTAAAGTTTATGGTTAATATTTTTTCAAAGCGAATAAATTCCCCAAGAATTTTAAAACATTTTTATTATAATTTTACGTAAATAACTATAATATTTATTTTACTGGTTAGCTTATCGCGTTTTTTTCACTAATTATCGAAAAGTAAAATATTTAAATAAACGATCACAAACGATTTAAAAAAAACCCATTACATAAAAAGGGTCGCGTACTCAAAAAAAAAAAAAAAATGTAAAACCCATTTCTTCGGAAGTAAAAAATTACGCACGTATAATTTATTATCGTACAATTATGAAAAAAGAAGTCAAAACATTCCGACGTTTGAATATTCAGCAACGAATAATTGCGGTAAAATATAATGATAATTTTATATTATTAATAAACAGTACATAAAGTTGAAAGATGATATATGAAAAATGTTTCATAAACCAATCAGAGCTTCGTTTATATTCCATAACTATCAGCAACCCGTATTTAATCACGCGAGCATCGCATACGTTACCAACGTAAGCAATGCAAAGTCGAACAATCAACTATCAATGGCAAAAAATGGCTCATAAAACAGCGCTTGCAATTTTTAAGTTAATGGCCGGCGTATAAAACTTTCAATGATTTACTCTTATATAGATTATCTCGCGTATAATACTCGTGCCGTATTTTACGTGTACCCGCAGTTGGGCCCGACACGGAAAAAGCGAAAAGAGAGAGGAAAGGAGGAAGGCTCGTAAGGCTCGTAAGGCTCGTAAGGCTCGTAACTCGGAGCACGAGGTAAGGAGCGAAAGAGAAACACCGAGGGAGGGAGGGGGACTGAGAGAAAGGGAAAGAGCGAGAAAGACAGAGAGGAAGATGTATGTACATAATGCGAGAAGTGGGCGCGAATATAACGGCGTCGATTCAGTCAGTTCCGAGCGCAACGTATTTTAGCGATAAAGTTAGCATACATTCGCACACGAGCTCGTGGTACAAGCGGTTTATGTGTCGTGCGCTCACACAAACAGTAAACGCGGACGTGTACGTGTACCTGACGCACACGCGGACGTATATTTGCGCGGAACGAGCCGCGAGTTGAGGTGCACAAGTCGGAAACATTCATTACTCGCGTTACCATCGTACCTATGTACTTTCCTCGAATAATTAGAGGTTTCGCAGGGTCCTGATTACTTTAACAACGGTATGCCCCTAGATTTTTGCGCAGCTTTTGATTTTTTCCTACACATCGTAACCTACACATTGTAACCTACACATCGGGGATGATCGCGATGCGTGTGCGTGCGCAAATGTACTTAGGAAAACAGCGATAACGAGATTTGTTACAAACTAATCATGTTCCCAACTTTTTTCCGATCGGTCCGGCCAATTTATTCGTTATTGTATTTATTATTACTTTGTAAAGTCTTTCGACTTTTCGTTTTATCTAAATTGATTACGGTAATGTACGTAAGCGCGAATAACCATTGGATCTCCAAAGTCGATGAAAGCCTCGTTATAATCTTACAACGCGTAATTTCTTTCCTAACGAATTTATTCAAACTACGGTGATTAAAATTGGTACGAATTCGATTAACGAAAGTACCGGTAAAAACATTTTCGATTATATTATACGCGAGTGTTTCGTAAAACGTAAAATTACATCTATGATTAAAGCTCGGGTTAAATTTAATAAAGAATTGTATGCTGATCCGTTCGAAATAAGCGACCTAAGCAACCTAAGCGACCAACGTCCATAGTTCGAGATCGCGTTCGTTTTCCAATGATTTCGTAAATGCGTCTGTCTCATTAGCTACGCGGATATTATAGTTAGGTAAAAATTTAATCGCGGTAAAATAGCGTAAATGACTGTGCGTCCTTGTATCCTTTTAGATAGAAAATACGAGGTATATTTATTGTAAATTATTGTTAAATGTTATCTCTCTTTCGAGCTTCGAAAATCGAAAAATTATTCTCGCTGTATCGACGAGATAAATACAAGTTTTCGGCATTAAATTCGTTTAAAAAAGTTTTGAAAATCGATTTTAAAAAAGATAGCATGGAAGAAATTTTTGAGGTTGTTAAATAATAAGAAGAAATAACTTTCATGGACCATTTTAATTAAAGATAAACGATATATTTACGTTCGCGAGTCTATAATTTCCTCCAAAGTTGGAGCAGTTCCATTCGAAAGCGTTTGAATATTCCATTCGGTAGTCATTAAGCTACGCTCGTTCTTTCGGATTCGAACCAATTCCTCGAACGTCCCTCTGCGCATTCGTACGTTTATATTTCTACGCTTGCACCCTTCCACGTATTCAACCTCCATTACATTATTACCTATATTTATCCCCCGACGGTAGACCCTTTCTTTTCCTTGCACTCGCGTATACCCATTTCCACATTCGGTCGTTCCGAAGCCTTAATCATTTCTCGTACGGAGTCCTTACGGAGTCCTGGTTCTTCTCGTCCGTTGGCTTATCGTCATCGGAATTCCGATCGCACCACGAGTCCCCCTCGAAAGTCATGTTCGAAGTTTCATCAGGGTCTAGTAGTTTCGCTTCGTCTTACCCTGCTTGTACCAGTTTTCCGTCGGTGAAGCAATCGCTAAGATTGCCGCGAGTCAGTTGATAGATGGGAGATGGGAGAGTAGGAGACTTAATAATCAACTTCGTTTCGGTAGTTGTCCCGTTCGGTAGGTCTGGATGTTTGGCTCGAGCTGGTGTCCAGCTGGTGTCCATCTCGCGTCCACCTCGCGTCCACCTCGTTTCCAAAGGGTCCACCGATCTAGTCTCCACCGAACTCGCTTCGATCTTGCTTCTTCTCTTTGTCCCTCTTCTCGAAACTTCGGCCATCCTTGAACTCCTCGCGGCGCACGATCTTTCGTCGGCCACGTATTTCTTTGCTAGTCGCGTTTTCGTACATTCCCGTAGCTCCGCTTTCGCCTTCGCGTCTCCTATCGAAAACACCGACCGCTTCCTCGAACTCAACTTAACCTCGCATTCCCCGAGTCGATGCCTCCAACTTTGCCAGTCGTCGTCGTCGTCGTCGTCGTCGTCGTCGTTGCACTTGGTTCCGTCAGCTTCGCTCCGTTTCTTTTATTTCGTTTATTTTTTAACGGATCCGTCGTTTTGCGTTTGTCTCGTTCCGGGCAATTAGGTAATTGTTCGTTCTCCGTCACCAGCTCGACGTCGGCCACCTTAATAACCGTCTGGCGCTCTTGGAGATCATCCGCCAGCCACTTACGTTTCTCCACTCTCGTCGATGTGGCCACGCGGTTCCTCCTTTTTTGCTTTTACCGCTTCTGTGCGATTCTTCGATGATTATCGGGTCCTGCTACGAGTTAACTTTAACTATTTTCTCTTAAAACACTGTCGATGGTTACCTTCGCACCCAATGGGAATGTCGGCGGAGTCCTTAAATTCCACTTTGTAGCATCGAGTACATCTTCGATTTTTGTTGCTCCGATCGTATTTGATCGATCCAAGAGTCTCGTAAGTGCACCGTTATTTCTTAAATTTACTGTATTCGTAACGTTGAAGTTATCCTATAACCAACAGGAAACGCACTCGATCCGTACACTTAGGAAAATATAAGTAGAAAAATTAGAAATTGTAAAATCATCCTTATTTGCGGTTGAATAAAATTACGATAAGAAAAATAAAATTCTTCGGCTTTACAAAGATTATCGCTAAGTTGGAATCGTTACTATAATCTTAACAACGATCGAATAGCGACGAAGCGTAAAAAAGAATTTTTTTTTATTAATAATCGGATTAATAATCGAATTTTTATTAATAACGATAAACAAATATTTTTAAACTTTGCTTGAATTTGAAAAGCTTGATTTATTATCATTTATTATCAACAATAATATTACCGTAAAAATCGAAGGTTTATTTTGGTTTGGAACCTTAGATGAAGCGGATAAAAGTTAGGCTGCGTCTAAAACAACGGAACGAAAGCTCATTATAAAGTTATTTTAGTAACGCAATTTATTTTTCTGTCAACTCGTAATAAATTTAATATAAAATAAAACAATTTTCTCGACAAGTTGGGTAAACGATGTAAATCGAAGCTGTCGCGTAATCGTTGATAGAAAAATCGATGGCAAGCGTTAGAAGTAGTAAGCCGTAAAGAGTTTTCGATCTTCTTCTATTTTTCGTCATAAATGTAAATTTAGAAAGATCGAAAAAAAGGAGATAACGCGTATATTATATCATCGTTCTCGGATAAATAACACGTTTCCAGGCTGCGAACCTTTTAGCGAGAGCGACTTGTTCGTAACCTGCAACTTCCCTTTAAACACCTCGTTTCATCCGCCTTTTTTGATAAATGAACAAGCGTAACGATCAACGATCGAACGGGTTAAAAATTGTTTATAAAGATCGGTTTATGTATCGGCTCGACCGACACATCGTAAATTCCGTAAAATAAACCGTTCCGTCGGACTCGTATCGTGACAAATTTCCATCGGATCTTATTCGATCGATCCAACCGAATCGTACGCGATTACGGTAACTTTATTGCCTTAACAAATACGCGGCATCGATATAATTCCCAGGATACACTCTCGCAAATGATTAGTCCGCTCGTATAGATTAGCGGAAGGTAAAATTAGCCTGGATTATATTCGCGGGAGGACTCGTCCAACGTCAAGATCCGTAATCGCATTAAACTAAACGATAACGGTATTCGCGGTATACCTGGTTTTAAGTAGCCTTGCCACTAAAACGCAATACCCGACCGACGACCGAACCACGCGTGGAACACATCCAACGACAAAGAGGTTGAACGGGAAGTGGAAAGATAATAAGTTGAATGAAGTAATGTAGGTGGCTCCTTCCACCTATTCCACCTATTCCACCTATTCCACCTACAGCTCCGGTTTTTATTTCGTCGGGGAGCGTCGCCTCCAAGACAAAGAAGCATCGAGCGACGGTTACGCGTAGGCTATTACGCGGACCCTCGCAATAAGACACTCGGCGGAATAAGGTATCATTACGCGGGTAGGATTAATTAATCTCGTTATCCCCGACGGCTCGCGTACCCACGCGCGCATTTCCTCCCCTCCCCTCGTAGACGCGCGACACTCGATCGGGGACCGAATCTTAATATCGGACCGCTACGCCCTTTTCCACGAAAGGGTCCCGAGCACCTCGAGAATGCGCGCGCTTCCATTGTCGTTTCCTGGCGCGTCCGCAAGTCCGCGTGTCTAAGGACTCCTTCCTCCTCCTCCTTCCTCCTCCTCCTTCCTCCTCCTTCCTTCTCTTTCCCTCCTCTGCGATATTCTCCTTTTGCTTCGATACACCGTTTCGAGGGAATTTCTTTTGTGGCCTGTATTTTGGCTGTCGTATATGAAGTTTCCTTTTTCTCTCCCTCCCTCTCCCCCCCCCCTCTCCCCCCTCCCCTAACCCCCTCCCTCTCGCTCTCCGACCTTTTTGTCGTTGTAACCGTAGACTTTGATCGATGAGTCGCTGCAACGACGTAATTAATTATGCGGCTTTATCGTTTGCTTTTTGGAGTGAGAATGTTTTATGAATTAGTATTTAATCGGGTGATATTTTTTAAACATTATTGTAAGAATATTTTTTCCCGGTCGTTTCGATTTTTAACCATATTCTAGTTTTCGATTCCTCTTTTGTTTTATTAAAATATTCTAATCTTTTCTAACATTGCGTATTTTATCTTATGTTTATTCGCGTGAAAATATTATACCAAACTCTTTTGCGCGAACGAAATATTCTCGAAACATTTGCATAAATAAAAAAATAAAATACATCTAAAAGATCTGGTAACGTAATATTCTAAAATTTTTGCACGAGATCGCGCGATTCATCATTTTGGTTTTTTCCACAAGTTTAGTTTTTTCATTGAATACAAGTACATAAATTTATTTTTAAAATTTATTTATACCAAATTTCGTAGTATTAATAACGTTCCGAAATTACATTAAGATAAAAAATTATCATCTATTTAAAAAATTGTAGGTTAACTTTCTATATTTAGCCAGTTTATTAGAAGCAGCGACAAATTCTTGAGACGAGGAGTATAGACGAGTTAATAGTAACAATTGTAAAGTAACAATTGTACGTTTCCAAAATTATTGTCATTGATTATAATTATAATATAACTGAAAAGTTGTCGATATTATAATAGTTCGTATAAATATTAGTTTTCATTTGATTGTATTGCGTACGGAAATGTATCAGCTCCAACTATCGATCAATATACTTTTGCGCGTTCGATAACATTCGATAGTATACATATTGCATTCATTATGGAATTAATATTTTATTAAAGGCTTACGATAGAACTATTAAAAATATTAACTGATAAATTTGATATTTAAAATGATCAAATAAATTATAATAATTATAACGGGCTTCAAATAATTGTTATCAAGGTAGTCATCAATTTTGATTAAAAACGTATTGAAATATCACAACAAAGAGGTGATAAAATGTTGTTTTTCTTAAAAAATTAATTATGCTCGACTCGCTTTGATCGTTCATTTTGAAATAAAATTCAGTAGTTTTCCTTGTATAGAATTATTAAGATGTCATTAATAAAGACTGGAGTGCGATATTACGAAAAATCGTGAAATGTGATCGATGTTATTAAAAACACTAAAAACCATCTACCGATTTACTTAAACGCGACGTTTATCGACTGTTCGTTTACTTAAAAAAATACAAGTTAAGTTAAATTAACTACACGGTAGGTTAATCAATATTTAACGATTTGCGTATTAAATTATAAAAGTAGAATCGAAGCTCTTATTACGAAGCTCACGACAGCGAAAATAAAATAAAATTGGACCAGACTTTACACACTCGAGGGAAGGCGAGAGACGAAGCGAAGATTCGCCGGGGATTCGTATTTGGGAAGATACGCGTATCCTTTTGAATCGTAATCGGGGCAATTCCCGATCTCGAAGGTTGTCTTTCAAATTCGTGGGAGTTAATTAAGTGTTTCGAACCGTCGGATATTCTCTTGATAATAAAAAGGAGAAAAATAAAGCCAGAGTTGGGACAATTTTATGAAAAGGAAGTCGTGAGTTTTAAATTCTGGTACTCGAACTTTTACAATGAGGCTTTTTTTAGACAGTTTTATGTCTTTTTAAAATATATTCTCGTAAAGTTAGTTGTTTGACTTTTATAATTTTCTTTGTAATGTAATTGTCAATATCTTTCTCTTTTTATTACTAAAATACATTCTTTATTCAATTATAAAAATTTATTTTCTTTTAACTGTATACATTTATTACTTTTATTTATAACATTTTTTTATAGCGATATATTCTATACGTGTCAACTAAATTTTTTAATTTACGTTTGTTTTATAATGTATTTGTTTTCTTTAACACAATACGACATAAAAAAATTTTTATACCGTGTATTTTTGTAATTTTAAACGTATATAAAAATATTTTTCTATAGTATTTAAAATGAAAGAACGTAGATAAACGTTTTGAACGCGTAATTCGCAGTGTTTAAATTACGTGAATTATTGTTATTATTGTTATTATTGTTATTATATTTATTATTGTTGTTGTTGCTGTTATTGTTGTTATTATCATTATTAGTATTCGTACGCCAAAATACAATGGCTATTATTATACGTAGTCAAAAGGCGAAGCGGTGTCACCGAATTATGAATAACAAGAGCGTGAAAAGTATAAAAGGCTAACTTTAGACGACGATTCGATCTCCTGTTTCGCGCTGTCATCACCTAGCGGATATCCTTGAAACGCGAGACGACGCCAGCTAATCAAATCCTTCCGATACAAAGCATCTCCGAAAAACCGTTGAAAAATACTGACGTAGCTTCGTTTCTCTCGTTGCAGCCAAGGCCTGCCAGGATGAAGGCTCAGACGGCAGCCCTGGTGTTGGTCCTGCTGGTGGGGGCACTGGTGCCCTCGTCGCGGGCCTCCCCGAGCAAGACGCAGTACGAGCCCAACTCGCCCAACTCGCCCAACTCCCTAACCTCGTCGAGCCCTAGGACCGAGGAACTCGCGGCTTCGAGCAACTCCAACTCCACCGAGTCGAGCTACGAGGTCAAGTCGCCGAACAGCAGCAGCAGGAGCACCGACTCGGAGGTCTCCTCGATACTGAGCCTCGACACCAAGGACATCCTTATTCAGAACATGCGCTCCGAAGACGAGGATACCAACAACGAAAAGGTACGCGAGCAATTTTTTTCTGTCCGGTTCGCGTTTATGTGACAGTGGCTTTTCAATCGCTCGGAGCCAATGAATCGATTAGCAATTATTAATAACTCTCACTTTGGTCTTTATTTTTAAACATTGGAGCGACTATTTTTTAAGATCAATCGATCGCTTAAAGTTCGATGGTCAATTATATTGAAAATTTATTCGAGCTGAGATAATTGATTATTGTTCTCGTTACCCTTTCTTAATCCTAACTGTACACATTATAACTGTAATTTTGATAAAAAAGGTGCGACACTTTTAAAAATAAATTTTGATAATAATTTGAAAAATAATTTTAGAATGCGTTTTCTACCTTTTAAAATAAAATACTTGTAAAGTTTGAAAAACGTTATTATAAATTTAAATCAAATTCGTTTATAATTACACACTTGTAATTGTTTCAAGCTAATTTAATAACGCAAATAAAAATTCGAATCAAAAATTAAAAGTTTAAATCTAATCAAAATGATTTCAAATTTTACGAGAATTGATTTGAAAAATGAAAAAAAACAAATTGCAGTATAAGATAAAATTTCACGTAATTAAATGTCAAAATTCTTTACACGATTAAAGAAAAATTAGTAATGAACGCGTTTCAAATCAAAGCTTATTTATTAGCGCATTCGCTTCATTTTCCTTTTCGAAAAATTCTAAAGTAACGGGTTGCAATGTAATAACTATACCGATTTTTCTAATTTAACGCGATACTGTATCGTTTATCCAAAGATCTTCAATCTCGGGAATCAAATTACCGTTTCAAATTTGTTTTTCATCTTACGTTATCTTTGTCAGTTTTCATGTAATCGTAATTATATTTTCTAAATTTGTAAATATAAATTTGATGAATTGATTCGAATATAATCTTCTAATTAAAATTTAATAAAATTATAATAAATGTATGATTTTTTTATATTTTTTATATTAAATACGGGAAATCGCAATTATCGATGGATACGCGTAAAATAGATAAAATAGAGAAATAAAAATAAATAGTTAAAAATTAAAAATTATGAAAAGTATAAAACTCTGAAAAGATTCGTATATATTATGTTGATTATTTAGGATGTCGATAGTATTAACGTTAATGTTAGTAATAACGTCGAAACTTTATCCAAGCTAACGTAGGTTAATCGATTCGAAACGCATTTCCGTAAGAAAAAACGACGCTTTTACGTTAATTGAACCGTAAGAGCATTTCTGCTCTTCTCAAGTTGAGCGGAAAGCTCGTAAACAAATTATTCACCGATCGTTTGGCCGCAGATCCAAGAGGAGCTGGCGAAGGTAATCAAGGCTCAGGCGAAGAAGACTAGCAAACCTGCACCGGTGCGGGTTCCCTTGAGCAAGTCGAGCACGATCTCAGCGGCCCACGGAAGCTACAACACCACCGACAGCCAAGCCCTGAAGGCTCTGCTGGAGGCCGAGGATATGGTGTACAACGAAGACGTCGACGGGGACGACGGGATCGACGACGACGACGAATACGACGACGACGACGAAGACGACGAGGAGGACGAGGACGACGACATCAACGACGAGGAGGTGATGACCGGATGTCCGGATTACTGCCGATGCGTCGGACAGTACGCGGCTGCCACTACCGCCAGGTACGTTCGAATGCTCCTCCGAGCACATCAGGATTCATCAGGATTCTGGAATATAAGATTACTCTTCATTACTCTTCATTACTTTTGATTACTCTTGATTATTCTTGATTATTCTTGATTATTCTTGATTATTCTTGATTATTCTTGATATTGGTATCGCCGGGAACTCGTAGGCGTTTTCGTTTATTTCCTTCGGGCTTTGCGTACGCGAGAATTATCTTGGATTTGTGAAATCTAAGTCGTAGGAAAGTAGTTTTGAAAGATTCGAGTATTGCTCAATGATTTCGGAGATCCATATAAGATCCATATAAGATCCATATAAGATGTTCCGTATCTAGCCATTCTCCTATCTTCTTCGTATAATTTTCTTCCGAACTGTACTTTTCATCTCAAGTGTAGGTGTGCATCGTTAACGCATTGGTGTCAAAGCTGTATCTATTATATTAAAGAAAAGATTATTTATTTTAAATAATATTATTTTCATTTTTTTCATGTTTAATTAATAATATTTAATTAATAATAATTCGATCGTTGCTATCTTTTATCGATAAATAACGTCTATTAAACATTTTAATTATATAAGAACTTTGGATAATATTTAACGTCTTTACGTATCTAATTTTTTATTTTCATTTTGAGTTTTTAAATAAAATTTAAAGAAAATTTAAATATATATTTAAAAATCACGAATAAATTCAATACTTAATTATTTTATTTTCCAAGAATTCCTTGCGAAAGAATCAAAGGTTCCTATAAATATTTATGAATTTGTAAAATCTGAGTTTACGCGTAATTGAATTATCGAAGACATTTTTTAAAATCTTGTATAAACATTGACATAGATTTTATTATGTAAAATCAATTCAGAGACCTTCGATCATTCGTTTTAGAATATATTTTTTTTACATAATTGAATTTTAGCGCGACTTGAGCAAAGAAAGTAAATTACCACAAATCTGTACAAGTTTTAAAAATATTATTTTCCAGCAAATTTAGTTTCGCTCGTTTGTTTTTATAGTATTAGATTAAAATTTTTTCTAGGATAATAATTCTCTAAAAGCGTATAAAAACTAAAATATGAAAATACTTCATACTGTATTAAAAAACAATTTCATAAAAATTTCAATGGTGCACTTTTACCTACATTTTTTAACTACATATAAGTGTTTTCGCAAATGTCGATATAGATAAATTTGTAATTAATATTAGAAACGATACTTTAAAAAATGATCGTTCCATCGAAAAAAAAAAAAATAATAAAGTGCGTTTAATTATTAATCGAACGATTTAGTTACTTTTTCACGGTATAGTATAGTCGGTGAAACACGCAATAGCCTTAATCCCATTTCTTTAGTGAAAGTTCCGTAATATGAGTAATGCTTTTCAAATTAATCTTTAAATAGTGATTCGATGTAATTAAATATAATCAGCGGACTTATTCAGTAATATGAAATGGTAAATTGCATCAAAGCAATTTTCATGATTTAAAAATAAAAAAACGTACGTATAAAGGTACGTATAAAAGGTTATTATATTTATAATAACTATTAACCTTGCCGCATTATAGGAACAATTATACGAAGAATAGATTTCCCTGGCAAGATCCGGTTGAAAAAAAAAACAAAGAGTTGCGTCGAAAGAACCAAAGCAACAACCAGCGCAAAAAAGTCGCGCTATCCTGATAAAAAAAAAAGCGAGGTTAAAAATCCCCCGTCCCTGCTCTTGTCTCGTAGGTGCAGCAAACTGCTGGACGACCAGGACTTCAGCTCGGGCATCGCCCATTTGAAAATCGAGAACGCCGGCGACATCAGGTTAGGGCCTCATGCGCTTCGCAAACTCGGACTCCGTCAACTCGTGTCGATCAGTATCGTCGACACGAAGATCGTCGAACTCGACCGGACAGCGTTCGACGGGTTACGCGAGCTCTTCGTTGTCAACCTCACCCACAATGGCCTCACCTCCATCCACCCGGATACCTTCCAGAACAATTCCCAGCTCACTCTTCTTACCATCGCCAATAATCCCATTAAGCTCACGGCTTATAGGCGTGCCAACAACGATTATCTGCTGGATGCACCGACTGTCACCGAATTGGGTACGTTCCTATTCTTAATGTTTACTACTTTATCTTTTTCTCTCTTTCTCCAACGATAAACTCTATCTAAGATAACTCATACTCTCAAATATAAATACAAAACAGTATTTTTATAGTTACCAAGATTCGGTCTTTCGTTCTTATCACTTTTCAATAAATACATTGTTGCTTCTTTTTATCGATTACGAAAATATTCTTTTAATTAATTTAGATAAAAAAAATTTCGAATATTAATGCCTAAAATGTCTAAAATGTAAAATTAAATTCGTTATCGAAGGTAAAATGTGAACTTTTTAACGTTAAAAATGTTTTAAAAATTCTTTTTTATATTTTAAGAACTTTAATTACAATACGGAAAATCTTCTAGATTAAAAATCTATTTTATATTTATCGGAAATGTAATTAATAATCGAATATTATAGAAATTCCTATACAACGATCGCAACGTTAGTTACAATTTTATACGGTTGCTTTATTACTCGATCTAAATAAACGTCTGTCGGTTTTATTTTATCTATCCACTATTCGAAGATGTATTTACGTATATTTATCTACTAAAATTTAAAATGCACTAGATAAATAAAAGTAAAGTATAATATATTAATTTAAGATATAAGACATTTTAAGAATCGGTAAATATGATAACGTTTATAATCATTCTAATCAACGTTGATTAAAGCACTGAACCAGTTAAAAGAATTAAGGTATTTTTTCCGAGTTATCTTTTGAATCGTCATTAGCATTGCAAAAGAAAAACCTCTATAAAATAAATTTTTATAAGATATTCAAGTATAAATTTTATTTCCAATAAATTATTTTATAAATTATAAAACGTATAATTTACAACTAATATAAAACTCGATATTTTTTAAACCAATGGTGATTATTTTCAAAAGTATGACGTAGAAATAATTCAACCGGTTTATACAAACGTTTGTTCGGTACCTTATTGAAATATGAAAGTAACAATACAAATGATTCGAGACATTGTAAATTATCGTTGTTTCTTTTTCATACCGTTAGAAAATGTAACGATTACGAAACATACTTTATAAATGATTACAAATGGAGAAAATATGAACGAAACGCTACATTTACAATGTAGTAAATATTTCACCCTTCGATTTACGAATCGAAGAACGTTAATCAAGAAAAATTTAACGTTCGCAATTAGACTTCTCGGGCAACCAGTTGACGCGATTACCGAAACGCGCTTTCGCCAAGATGACTGGTTTGTCGTACATCAGTTTGAAGAACAACCGACTGAACAACATCGAGCGCAATCTTTTTAGCCCACTGGACTCGTTGGTAGATTTGGATTTGTCCCACAATCTTCTCGCTGATTTGCCCGTTGACTTGTTCAAGGACAAAGGCTTACAAACGCTACGAATTTCTGGAAATAGCTTGATGACTCTCAGCGTTATCAGGTGAGAAAAATCTTTCTCGTTGAACGTGCCTCGTTTATCGAGTCGTATCAATTATATCGAGTCGCTCATTACGTGTATCGATATATAAGTGGATAGATATCGATTTAATTTTTCTTTTTCGTCAATTACATAATACGCAATTTTAAAAACAGGCACGAATATATGTTTATATATGTTTATATATATTTATATATATTTATATATATTTATATACAAGCGACGAAAAATTCGTGAGTTGGCGAGTTTACGCAACGTAAATTGTCTCGTGTCGTAATTCACTCAAATTGAAGGTGCATGGAAATTCGGTATCGACGAGCTTTGAAAATAACGTTTGTACTTTGTCATCTTTACAGGGCGTCGAAGCTTACGACGTTGGACGTCTCGATGAATCGTTTGAAGGTTATCGCGAAGGACGATCTCGACGGTGTTCCCTACCTGGATCAGCTTTACTTGAGCGCCAATAATCTTAAGCGAATCCACCAGCACGCCTTTTCGGATCTGGATCAGCTGACGTACCTCGATCTCAGTAACAATAATCTCATGACCTTGAGCGAACATCATTTCAGAACAAACTCGAGGCTTCAAGTGTTATTACTCAGTGACAACCCCGACCTTGAAACTCTACCGGTATTCAGAACGAACGCCCAAGAATTCGAAAGATACAGGTAAACGAGAAATTTCGAACTGCAATCCTTGTGAAAATTTCTCTTTCGTTGTTCTTTGCCCGTTCGATGTAAAATATGCTTTTCGCAAATACGGATGAGATGTTTAAAAATTTGTCTTTTATCGTTACAACATTTATCGATAAGTTTGTTTTTTATTTATGTTTATTCTATTTATTTCATTTATTCCATTTATTGCATTTATTCCATTTATTCCATTTATTCCATTTATTCTATTTATCCCGTTTATTCTATTTATATTTAAAAACGATTCCTGCAAAACTAATAAGAACTTTTAAAAAACCATTCGCTTTTTCAACGATAATTACAATTGAATAAATTGACTAAATCGAAAACAAATTCTACAGCATCTACCGCTTCGAGTGCGAGAACTGCGGCTTAACGTTCATTGAATCCGGAACGTTCGACGCTATGCCGGCGATGACGCGGCTCAACCTCGCCCGAAACAAGCTCACCGGTCTTCCCAAGGACCTGCTCCGATGGTTATCCTCGTTGCGCGAACTCGACCTCTCCATGAACGGTTTCGACGAGCTCGACGACGACATGTTCGAGGGCGCCACGTCCCTCACCAAACTCAGTCTGGCTATGAACTCCTTCGTATCTGGTCTGAGGGTTACCCCCTTCCTCAAGACGCCCAATCTTTTGCGTTTGGACGTTAGCTACTGCAACATGCAGAGAGTCTGGAGCGAGGCCAGGTTGCCTTTCAAAAGTCTAAGGTGAGACTTTACGTTAACTCCAGTCAAGGTCCAGTTAAGGTCGATGTAGCGAAGATGTAGCGAAGATGTAGCGAACCCCGAAGAAAACGGGGCTTTAAATATACGCATCTTGAATAAGCGAATCGCGGTTCGGAATAAAAACTATTTTAATACAACCGATACTCTCGTGTCGCGTTCGAATCAATTGAGATCCGCGTTACAAATTGCTACGCTTTAACGATTCGCGTTTTCGAGTCAACGCGTACAAATCGATCGACCAACGATAAGTTATACTTTAATATATTTAAATCAAAAAAAATAATTAAACGTCTAATTTTAAAGCGGTAGAGGGAACAAGACTGGAAATCGTCGGTTAAGGTTACGTGAAAATTTAGCGGATACTGTAATAAAAGTAATAATAACACGAACCGATTCCTGTTCCCGTATCTGATCTTTGTCGTCGTTCGCTTCGCAGATTCCTCTCGTTGCACAAGAACCGTCTGACCCGCATTACGGTGGAGGAGCTGCGCGCGATGCCCAAGCTATCCGGACTGGACCTGTCGCGCAATCCGTTGCGTTGCGACGCCGACTTCAGCGTCGCTATCCAGTGGCTGACCGACAACAACGTCACACCCAAGGAGTCGATGCGCGCCACAGGTAGTACCAAACAAGACTACGACTACGAGGGTTACGGCGAGTCCGACGCCGTCAGCCAGTGGTCCGACCTCTCGAAGAAGCTCTGCGACGATTCCGCTTGGGAGACCGGACCGGTTCCGAGACCCGCTCCCAAGAAGCCCGCGAAGAAGGTCCAATCAGCCGGAGCCCAGGCCACGGCTGGTGCCCAGGAGTCCGCCGAAACGGGTGTGCCTTTGTTGCCTGTGCCCTTCATCAAGTTCGATTTCAGCGACGATTACAACGTCAATAATAAGGTGAAATTCTCCTTCGTTTTCCCCTCTCGAAGAACAAACCTCGCTTCTATGAGATTCTATGCGACAATTTTTTCCTTGTCCAGTAATACCAACTCCTTGCGATACGAATATTTACCGTTATATACGGCTATTTACTATTTTATACAGTTTTCCAAATTGACGCGTAAAATTTAAATTTCGCATAAATATTCTTCTATGTAAATTGTAAATTAATTTAATAATTCACCACTATTTGTAAGAGCTACGAGTACGTACGGTAATTTATTTTTAAACGTTAAACTTTGTTAATTGACTAGTAAAATCAATTTTATCTATATATATATATATGTATATGTATATGTATATAAGTCTCAGGGGGGAAAATTACAAAAACGAATTATCGTAAAAATACAATTTTTAATATCCGATTGTCCCAAGTTGCGTCATCCATGTCGAGCTTAAGAACTAAATTCTATTGTAAAACCAAGATTTCTAACGGAATCTTGTAACGTTTTTGAGAAAATTAATTAAAGTTGATTACGGTAGCCGGAAAAAAAGCATCGCTCTATAAAGTATTCAAATGACCAAATTACGAATAGAAACGCGGTCATTTCGCGTGACCGCATCGTCGTCGAGATTTTTATTAACCGATCCGTTATTCGAGTATCGACTTTCTAAAAACGAGAGTCGCCCGGCCAGTGGTTATATCACGAAAGTACAACCCACGTCGACCGAAGTCTTATTAAAGACGTAACGTTTTGCGTTCTAGATGGACTACTCGCACAGCACCGCCAACGAGGAAGTCGAGGCCGTCTGGAACAATCAGGATCAGGAGTACGAGGAACTCGCCAACATGGCTAACGTTCGCTATCGCGAATGGTACACGGACGCCTTCTGGACCGTGGTTACCGTCGTCCTCGTGACGATCGCCCTGTTGCTCCTCGCGGCTCACTTCGCCGTCTGCTTGGCGAAACGCCGCGGCCAGAGTCCGGTCATACGCACCCCCATGATCCTCCGCCCGGGGCTGATCGACAACAAGAACTGCGGTCTCGTCTACAAGCCGCTCCAGGAGGAGATCGCAACCCCCCACATGCCCAAGAGGGGCAGCTTCTACTCCAGCAGCACTTTCCACTACGACAAGATCGTACCCGAGAGCGTCTAACTTAAACTCGTTGTTCCGTTCGCACCTACCCCCCCTAATCCCTCAGCCCCTCTCTCTTTTTACTTCCCGAAGCGAAACGGGGTGCTCCCTGCGCGGGAGAAAGATCTTGCGTCAGAAATTACGCTGAAGAAATTAAGATGAAGAAATTATGATGAAGAAATTATGATGAAGAAATTATGATGAAGAAATTATGTTGAAGAAATCAAGCTGAAGAAATCAAGCTCAAGTAATTACCCGGACACCGAGAGGCTGAGCCGCGTACCCGAGTAATTGAGAATTATTCGTTATGGCTTCGCGATCGCTGCTTTCTTCATCGGAGTGGTAACGTTCGCCGTTTTGTATCACTGGTAACGCCAGCATCGGTCTTCTTACCGTGATGGAAATATTCGATCGATTTACTTTAAGCGAGTTTTACTCGAGTGACTTTGGATGGTTTTACGTAAGAATCTAAGAATCTGTCGCGCGTGGAGGATTAGGCCTCCGTTCGATATCGATATCCAACGGATATTTCGGCGATTTCGGCGATTTCGGCGATTTCGTTGCGCTGGTTTCTGCGAAGGTTTCCGCGGAGGTTTCTGCGGAGGTTGTCGACTGTCGGCGAAGTTTTGTCCGCGTGTCGCGTGGCAAGAGTCAAACTGGATTACCGAAATGCTAGAAGTTGCAAATTTCAAATTCTTGAAATTTTAAGGAACGATGGGGTCGATGGCAGATTCCGTTGCTTTGCCGTACAGAGATAAACAATGTTTTTCCGATTATGAGACAAATTTTTTAACGAGAAACGATTCTTGTACAGTCTGCGTTTAATTTGTTATCGATTCGAAAGAATATTTTTATATTGTATCATAAAAAAAACTGCTTAGACAATAAGGAAGACGGTAAAAAATATTTTATTCGTTTATTTTACCTTGCGATTCCGGTAATTTAATTAATTGTTATCTCTGTTCGATAAAAAATATCTTTTTCTGTTCAAATTCCTCAACTTTTATCCGAATTAATTATTTTCCAAAGATAATTAACGTGCACATGTTTATCATCTACACTATTCGAGCTTTCCAGACGTAAGCTCGTAATATACTTTTATAGTTATTTTTGTAAAATAATTAATTTCAAAAGTGAATACCTTTAACAAAATAGATATTTTTTCAAAGTAACGCTATGTCACATATTATTATTATTAGCGACCTTACGGAAAATGTTTATTTGGCGTCGCAAAGATGTTATTCGTTATTGAATGTTCGGTAGTTTGCTGATGGTTTATCGGTACGTTGTTTGTAATCTTGTGATTGCCATTGAAAAAAAAAAAATATTATCGTTAATGTAAGCATTGTACTTTAATATATAGTATTATAAAAGGGAACAATTTGTTAATTTACTGTTTTTTATGAATGTAAGAAATAGTAAAATCATTGCATTGGTATAAAAAATTTCCGTAAGGTGTATTATATGAAATATTCCAAAACTGCGAGAATTCCATTGATTGAAATTTTGCACTTTTTATGGACCAAACAAATTTTTAAGGATATACATATATAAATAAATAACTATGTACACATATTTATTTATATTGTATGGTAGGTGATTATGAACAAATTATTAATCTCGTTGAAAAGTTCCGTCGCTTATCTGTTTTAATTATCGTTCGTTCTTTGTGATTTGTTCGTTGAAGATATAAAAATAAAAAAGAGTACGTAAAGTGTTGGAGAAAAGCGTGAATTTTCCGCTTGATGCAATTTGCTAATATCGCCATGCGCGAAAAACTTATACTTTAGTTAACTTAATTCATGATATCACATAAGAATTCATAGAGAACGTAATAATTCTGAAATACTTGTATAATACTTTTTAAGTGTCGAAAAAACATAGTCCTGAGCGGGATAAATAAAAGAAAAAAGATATGTTGAAGAAATTAAATACTTGTACTTTGATTTTATACATTAATGTTGAATAAGTAAAATGTCAACAATGTTTTCTAAAAATATATACATATAATATAATTCAAACCAATACATAATACTTTATTATTAATTATGGATTCTTTATTTTTAAATATTTATAAACTTACATTTACGACATTTCCAAATACATTTAAAAGTTTTTACATTATTAAAGGAAATATGGCGTAATAATATAAAAATTTTAAATCCAAATTTTAAAGTAATATTAATAAATAACTAAATACTAACTTCAAATTATTTATTAAAAAATTATTCAGTATTAGGATAATTACATATAATTTATTTAATGCAATTAACGATGTAATCAAGTATTTATATTTACGATACTACTTATACGATTTAATAACAAATTTTTATATCTGTATGCAAAATTTTTCAGCATCTTAATGCATTTCAGAATAAACAGTTTGAAGATTTCAACTTTTTCTAAACGTATATAAAGGTGATCGAATAATTAAACGAAGATTCATGTAATAAAAGATATTTGTATTAAACACAATCATGTATAAAAAAATATGAGCATATTTATATTCTTTTTATATCGAAAAATGCGACATTACAATATAAAATGAAATTATACAGGTTTTATTTCGAATGAAAAGAGTTGCATTATTAAACGAAATACATCATATTGTTATCTAATGTACATCGTTCTTTCTTCCTTATACATTTTTCAATATATATTTTGATACAATTTAATACATTTATTCATCGGTGGTGTAAAGTAAATGTGATTTTTAAGTATTCCATTTATTTGCTTCCTTTTTTAAAGATTGGAGATGTCGTAAAAATACCAGAAATAATAATATATACTAATTTTGAAATATTAAAATACATTTTGAATCTAAAGAACTTGAAGAAATTTAACCAAGTGCTATTATGCAAGTCTCACGCGTAATATTAAGTACATAAAAATCGTATATACGCCGAGACATTTTCATAAAAAAATATATAAGCGTTCGCAAAACGCTTCCCGCTGTAAATAATATTCTCATATCGCTTTAATAAAATTTTAAATATAGAGAAAAAATAAAACGCTTCTGTTTCTTTTGCCTGTGCCAATAAATAATAAACATTACTTTTGTTGTATTCGCTTAAAAAATATAGATTTATGAATTTACTTCTTCAAATAATTTCTACAATTATTTTCTACTTATAACTTACTATTAGCATTATTATTTACTTATTAAAGATTACAAATGTATATAACTGTGAGAAAATGTATTAATAAAAAATAAATGTTTTTATAAATCAATTTTAAATTTACATTATTTTATACTAATTAATTAACTAGAAATAACCCAATGAATATTCAATGTTTATCCGCAGTAGTATTTTTTTAAATTAATTATTTGACCTTAAAAATTAAATTATTAAGAAAAAATTCTATTTATAAGAAATATACAACTTATCGTATGTATAATTTATAAAAAATTACTTATTCGAGCCATAAAGTTAGTTTATTAAGCGTTGAACGATCATTCGTTAAAATAAAAAATAATTTTTTTCAGCAAAATATTTTAACACGAAAGAGCCATTTATAAAATAACTCAAGAAAATACGAAAGTATTTGCTTTTAAAATATTTTCATTTTGTATCAAAATTATATATTAAATTTTCAATGGATTTTTTCATTTTTTTCCACCGATCTTTTTCTGAACTCATTGTTTTTCTTCTTTTCGTACTTTTTTAAACGAATATTAGTTGGTAAGATTAAAAAAAACGAGTGTACAGAGTCTTAACTTAATTTTGTAATTTTTAAAAATTAAATAATGACACGTCAGTTTAAGTTAATCCTAAAAATGCAACGATTAACTAAATAAACGATCTTCGTAAAATAAGAATATTACGTATGCAGAGTTTAGAATATGAAGAATTTTAACATTGAATTCTATTTCAACTTTCAGCCAAATGATGCCGGTGTTCTAAATAATGAAGTTTTATTTCTTTTACCAAGAAGTACTCGGAAGTACATAGAAGTATTTACCTCCTACTTTCGGTATCTTGTCGCCCCTAACCGAAACAGTTAACGTCGTTTTTTTGGGACGACTGTATTTTACCACGAATTTAGCGTGGATGTGCGACAGTCGCAAGCGTTTAACTCTTCGACGAAACTAAGACCAACAGAAAAATTCGTTCTTTCGTTCTTTCGTTCTTTCGTTTTAAAGTCCTTCTAAATTACTTACGCGATTCCTTAATATTTCCAGCAAATTTATACTTACCTATAATTCGACCAAAATATATCAAATTGGCTAATTAAATATTTTTACTTTATTTACAAAATTTTAACAAACAAATCTTTTAAAATAAATTTTATTTAATAATCGTTGCCATAAAATAAAAAACAAGTCTCAATAAAAAATAAAATGTTACGAATCCAGCGATTTATTCATATTCACTCGATTAACGTCGTTTTTAAATTCGATCGGTGAGCCTATAAATAAATGAAATACAAGATAAAAACAAATAATAGATTAAAAAATCCCAATTTGCTCAAGCGAATTAAATTATTTAATTTTTTGCATTTTCATTTTGTAATACCAAATATAAAAAATAAATATTTTTGTCTAAAAACGTAAATGTTTAAATCAACCGGAAATTTTTAATTAAAATTTATTTCAACTATCGTAAAATATATTTAATATTTAAACATTTTCTACATAACAAAAAAGTATTAATATTTAATTAATAATAATTATTAGTAATAATAGTTAAGTTTAGTATTAACGTAAAAAGATATTAGCTTTACCAACTATGACGATTCATTAGTCGATAAAATAGTTTCATATCAATATATTTTTTTATAGTTTTCTACCTTGCCAACTACTCCTGTCAAAATAGTAATTGGATTTACTTTAATATAAAAAAGTATAATAAAATTAAAAACAAGAAATTACAGAATAATATAAGAAATAATTTAAAGTAATTGTAAAAATCGAAAGAAATAAATGTATTTTGTTATCTAAACAATTCTTAAGTTTCTTAAGTTTCTTACGTTTTAAATGACACGTAAAAAAAATTGTAAAACAGGTTGCAAATAGTAAATAATACGTAATGTATAGAATTGCATGAAAACGGAAACTAGAAATGAAGTTCCAGAAAATAATCGTTCGATAGTAATTAAAAATTATAAACATTTGGTAAGTCGGCTTCTTTTTAAAAAATATTTATGGCGAGTAATATTCTTATTGAAAAAAGTTTCGTTCGATCAAATCAAATCAAAATGAAAACACGAATTAAATATTAATTAAATTAAGATCTTAAGTTTGAATTCATTGTCCTAGTTATTGATATAAAAGAAATGTTAAACTTTCGAAGGTAGTAGCGGTTCTACGGATTCGCTCGATACGTTGGCAATATCGGCAAGATCGGTAAGATATTTGACGGATAAGAACGAAAGAAGATTGGAAGATCGTTTAAAAGGTTGAAGGAATTTGCGACAGGGTTAACGAAGACGACGTTTCTTCTCCCCTTGGTCAAAGTAATTAAAAATAGTCTTGGTTCGAAGAGATATAGGCTTTAAAAATTCCGCGGTCGAACGTCGAAGATCGCTCGGATCGCATTTAGTTATCATCCCATCGTGACCACCGGGCGATCGAGGATGATTTATCGAGGGTGATTTATCGAGGATGAATTATTTTGGGAAATGACGGAAAGGACGGAAAGGACGGAAAGGACGTGGACGACGACGAGTCGAACCGAGTAGCCGGTAAATTTGAAGTGAAGTGAATCGAGTCTCGGAGGCGCGACCATCGTTTTTTTCACGCGCAGGCGTCGTCCGAATACCTCCGCCGTTTATATCACCATCTTTTGCCCTTCAAACGACACTGCCTCTCTAGTGAGCTGAGCGAACGGTTCTAATTTATCCAAGTAAGTACGTTAAACACATCGTTTTACACACTTTTACACTTTTTCCTTCGCCTCTCTTCACCTCTCTTCGCCTCTCTTCGCCTCTCTTCGCCTCTCTTCGCCTCTCTTCGTCTCTCTTCGTCTCTCTTCTCTTCTCTTCTCTTATCCCTCACGTCAAAAATCGCAACGAAACGTCCGCCCGGTTTTTACGCTCGGCCGCGTCGTAATTTTCTTCTCGCGGAAATACCGGCGTTCGCTATTTTAACGGCTACAAAAAGAATTGGGGGCTCGCAAAGCTCAAAAACGACGACCCCCTCGACGTTTCTTATAAATTTCTTATAAATTTCGCGTAAATATCGAGTTTGCGTCTCATCCGAGCGCGTGTTTCCGGCAAAAACGACGACCGGAGGTATGAAATTCGGGAGGAAAAGGTTCGCGTCATTTCGTGGGTATCGAATCATTGAATCTTCTGGAAGGTCGGTGTTCATCAGCGCGCGTCGTCGTTTCTTTGTTCGACGACTGCCTGGGCTATTCCGGCCTATTCCGGCCTATTCCGGCGAGAAACCGGGCTGACGTTCGTAGGTTAGGTTACCCGCGCCTGCGATCGCGACACCCAAAATTCGCCCAAAATTCGTCCAAAATTCGTCCAAAATTCGCCCAAAATTCGCCCAAAATTCGCCCAAAATTCGCCGCGCGATTCCCAACCCGAAGACGAGGTAGAGGTCGTTTCCCGCGGCACGACATCCTCCCCTGGTATAAAGCTCTAGAAAATTTCTGTCGGCTTCTAGTGATGCAACGCGCGTCCGCCTCAGACCCCCCGAGTGAACCACGCGGTTGCGCGAGAGAGACAGAGACGGACGAGGACACATCGATCCTCAAACCCGCCAAGTATGGCGACGCCTTAACAGTCACGTAGCCGCTTTTTCGGACCGATTCCGAGCGCAAAACTACTACGATCGCGTACCGTCCGAGACTTGTTGATCTTTTCGAGCCGTTGATTTTTAAAGCCCTTCCACGTTCGTTCGTGGTATTTAAATTTCTATCCGTGTCGTTCTTCCGCCTCCTTAAAATCCACGTGATACACTTTTTTTTATAAACAGAATTACGTGTACCGTCTCGGACGTAATCACCGTATGTACTCTACCTTCGATAAAGCCAGTGCATACGTATAATTTTCACGGACGTATAGTCTTGGCTAATCGTTGGTTGGAGATAAATTTCGTTGCGTATTTTTTTGGCGTCGATAAGAAATGGAGATAAATTTTGAAAGGTAAGAATGACGGTACGACTAGATTCGATGTACATTTTGTAATTGATTACGTATACGTTGTACCGATCCAAACAACTTTTGTTTTAATTAACGCGGATTATTTTTATTATTTATCGATAGTATTTAATCGGTGTGTCAAATTGAAAAAATTGACTGTCGATACGTTTATCGCGTCAATTTTGCCATTGGCTAAAAACTAGAATTTATAAAAGTTAATTTATAAAAAAAAATTTATCTCGATATCTTTGAGCCATGAAAACCAGCGAATACGAATTTTATTTGTAAGAGCGATAAAAGAGCGATAAAAACATTGTTTTAAAATTTCAACCTTTCCCGTACAAATTGGGTAAATTATTTATTTGATTCTTTCGTAAAACATTTGCATCGCTATTTTCAAGGACCCCAACGTCCCGCCTCTGACCTTCGCTGACCTCCGATTTCTATTCAATTTAAAAAGTTGATGCGCTCCGTCGCATTTTCAGAATTTTTCAACTCTGGTATAAATTGATTTTATTGCCTAGATTTCGTTGATCCGTCTTTAAATATCGTGCTTAGATTAAGATAAACCGATTTAATTATTTTTGCTTCTATACGTATAAAAGGTTCGAATTATAATTATTAAAATAATTTCCATTAACGCGTGTTGTGTAATAAGTCCTTGTAATTATCAACATGGTTTATATTTATTAGATATAAAAAAAATTTTGAAAAAGACTCGAATGTTTTGACTTTTTCAAATCTTAGTCTTATGTTCGGTGTTTGAAAGTTTTTAATTTAATAAAATTAAAAAATTAGTATTATAAATAAAAATCATAATGAATTTAAAAAATTAAATTTTCTTATATCTGCATTCAAAACTTTTCGATTACAAATAAATAAAAGAAAGCGTAAATTAAAACAATATATATTAGGATAACTTAGCAATAAATTAGAATGAAAAATTTTAATAAATTATTTTCTATATTGTATAATGTAATAATAATTTCAGTCATATTATATTCCTTTCGAGTATACGAAAAGTTACATCCATTGCTCGATTGCGATGTGACGATCGCAATGGCTTCGCTTCTATAACTGAACAAAATATTTCTAATTTACTATATTCTACATTTTTTCTCGTCAAAAATTTATTTATTTATTCAAGAACATTCGCTACGTTCTTTTTTTATTATCACAAAGAATATTTCTATCCTTTTGTATATCAATTTTAATAATTCTAAAAAAATATCTTACTTTTAATTCGTATTATTATTTTTTCGATTCATCAAAACAATATCTTGTATCTTATGCGCACAACATATAAACGCCAATGGGAGATTTTCAGTTTTGCACGGGTGTTTTCATATTCCGTTATTAAGCTTTTAACGAATTTTCGATTACTGTCCTTTTTTGTAAATTCACTTTTATTTACATTATTTTTTTTAAACATTACATTATTCAATTTTGAATTATAATAACAAAAATAGTTTCTTAAATAAATATATTCAAATTCTTTTTCAACTATTTTACGCGTATTAATAATTTAAAAATATTAATTATTTACGTATTTTTTATTTTTAATTAAAATTGTTTTCTTTTATTTTTTTGTACCAACTATTAGTATATTTTACTGATTGCGAGTCTTGTTAATATAAAAATGAATAAAGTAACGTTAACATTTTTAAATCATGTAGTCGATGAGTAAAATATATAATTTATTGTAAAATCTATTACTCTAATAAAATAAAATTTATAATGGAATAATTATTGTTATCTTTAATGCTTTTTAAATAGTCTGAAGGAAAATATCTTGTAGAATCAAATGGAATAAATTGGGTTATTAATCATGTATAGTTAATTAATTGAAAATAAACTTGATTTATTTAATTCTTTTATCGATTTATATTTGTTTTATATTATCATGATAATGATTTTTCTCATTACGCGAAATTAATTGTAAAAGTATAAATTTGATACAAAGTAAAAGTACGTTCTTCTCACTATCGTTTGATTATGCTATACCTGAAACTTTGTTCGAATTGATAGCGTAAATAAATACATTATCTTTTGCTTCTATTCAATAAAAAATGTTCATACAAATAAATTTAAATGTAACGTTACTTTCTGACATATTACAAGATAAGCAATATCTTTCTTAATACATTATGTTATCTGAATATTGTCGATTCTGTGAATAAAAATTTTTTTTCGTAATTACAATTAAATTAATCAATACACGAGTAAAGAAGATTCTAATGAAATAAAAAAATTGAATAATCAACTTTTCTATAAGATTCATAATATATTTTCACAAATAGTAAAATTAATTCGAATATTACTTTTGCTATCGTTTCTTTCAAGTAGAAGAAAATTGATCATATAGTAACGAATTTCATGTAAATTATATATTTAAAAACTTTTTATGTAAGTTTTAACGTAATATTGTAAAAGGAAAATAAAAATTTAAAAATGCCTTCGTGCAATCGGATTATTTTGACGCGTGTTCACAAAGATAAATATGGTTAAGGATTTGTCGAATATCATGAACCGTTTGTACGCGTTCCAAATTTGTAGAAAAAAATGAAAATTTAAATTAGTATAATGATCGAGTTATCGCAATACGTTAAACCATACACAGCATTTAAAGTTTCATCGAAAATTGATCGATGTACCAGACATTTTAACGGAAGAAATTTATCTATTTATGTACTCCTTTTACTCCTTTCTCACGAAAAAAAATCTGCGCGGAACGTACAAGAACATTTTTATCCATAATCTACGCGCCACAACTGGTAAATATTTTACCAGTACAAAATGAAGTAGCTAACGATTACTATAAAATGTGTACGTAGAATAAAAGTAAAGACTACGTAATCGATTTACGAAGTTTAATATTAGCGCTATACATCGAATTTCTGACTCGAATAGCAATACACGAAGTAAATTTACTATTTATTAAAATTATTACTTACAGATTTTTAAATATACAAGCACAATGAGTAAAATTGGAATTAACGGATTTGGCCGCATCGGTCGTTTGGTTTTGAGAGCTTCTCTGGAACGTGGAGCACAAGTACGTACATTGCAAGATAAAGTATACGATTCATGGTGTAACCCAATTAGGTTATCTTATTTTCAATACGCGTAAGTTACGTAAGACAAATATCAATGTTTCAATTACAATAATAGATACGTTCCTGAAAAAAAAACATTGGTAATTAAAAATACGTTGTTTACGACGTGTATATTTTTTTCAATTTTTACCCTTAAGAAAAGTAAAACGTCGATCCGAATTTTCAATACTCGCGTAGCTTCCATTTTTTAATCGAGTAACGTTTTACGTTGAATTTGATTTCGTTCGTGCAATTAAAAATAGCAATTTTAAAAAATTAGCTTGGTTTTGATTTATTTTGGCACCTAAACGATTCGCACGATCGATCGAAGTAGCAAACGAGATAAAACCGTTTGAAATATTTATCTGCTTGTTTCTCTTTATCTTGGCAGTATTTTGAAACTGCGTTTACGTGTTCGGTAATTTCTAAATACTCCGGCTACATAATCGCCGGATCGTTAAAAAGAAAAAAAACATATAAAAGATATTTTGCCAAGTCGGAGTTGGCTTGTAAAACTTTAGATGATTCTAAATGTAAAGCGTACGTTCAAGCGGCGATATACGAGAATTTTGAGAATTTTGACGAACGTTCGTAGGTTGTAGCCGTGAACGATCCGTTTATCGGTCTCGAGTACATGGCTTACATGTTCAAATACGACTCGACCCACGGCAAGTTCAAGGGTGAAATCTCGATCGAAGATGGCTGCCTCGTCGTCAACGGAAATAAAATTCAAGTTTACTCCGAACGAGATCCCAAATCCATCCCCTGGGGCAAGGCTGGTGCCGAGTACATCGTCGAGGCCACCGGTGTCTTCACCACCATCGACAAGGCGTCGGTGAGTATTTCGTTTCCGAGCGTTGCGCGACCCAAAAGCATCCGAGAGATTTTAATTTTTAATTTTTCCTTCTTCGTGGCAAATAACATTTAAACTAAGATTTAAACTAAGATCACTCTATCGAATGACATTCAAATTTACTATTATTAAACTCGTAACGTTTGTAAAAACTCGTAAAAAAAAATGGTCGGCGATGGCTTTATTATAATCTCTAATTTTTGGCGCATCATCGTTCCAGGCTCACTTGAACGGCGGAGCTAAGAAGGTTATCATCTCGGCTCCATCGGCCGATGCTCCGATGTACGTATGCGGTGTCAACCTCGACACCTACGACCCCTCTAACAAAGTCGTCTCCAACGCTTCCTGCACGACCAATTGTCTAGCTCCGCTCGCCAAGATCGTCCACGACAATTTCCAAATCGTCGAGGGTCTGATGACCACCGTTCACGCGGTCACCGCGACCCAAAAGACAGTCGATGGACCATCCGGAAAGGTTGGTTACTCCACTACGCTACTATTTTCGTGTAAACATTGAAAGAGTAAAGCTAAAAGTAGAGCTGAAAGTAGAGCTGAAAGTAGAGCTGAAAGTAGAGCTGAAAGTAGAGCTGAAAGTAGAGCTGAAAGTAGAGCTAAAAGTAGAGCTAAAAGGAAAGCTGAAAGTAAAGCTAAAAGTAAAGCGAAACTCCAGACAGCGAACGTTGGCTGTTTGTTAACAAAGTTTTTAACAAAGTTTTTAACAAAGTTTTTAACAACGTTTTTAACAACTTCATTTTTATTGGAAGCTGTGGCGCGACGGTCGCGGTGCCGCCCAGAACATCATCCCCGCGTCGACGGGCGCAGCCAAGGCCGTCGGAAAAGTGATCCCCGCGTTGAACGGGAAACTGACCGGCATGGCGTTCCGCGTCCCCGTGGCCAACGTCTCGGTCGTCGACCTGACGGTCCGTCTGGGCAAGCCGACGACCTACGACGAGATCAAGAAGAAGGTGAAGGAAGCCGCTGCGCCCGGTGGAAGCCTCCACGGTATCCTCGGCTACACGGAGGAGGAGGTCGTCTCTTCGGACTTCATCGGCGACACCCGGTCCAGCATCTTCGACGCCACAGCCGGAATCGCGCTCAACAATCAGTTCGTTAAGCTTATCACGTGGTACGACAACGAATACGGTTACTCATCCCGGGTGATCGATCTCATCAAGTACATGCAGAGCAAGGATTAAAGCGCGAGCTTCGAGAGGGTTGCGATTTGTACGGTGAGCCTTGCTTTTTCAAATTTATTTTTTCCATTAAATTTGTTCCAACGAAATACAATGAGAACCGCTTCATCGCAATTTTTTCGATTTGTTTTATCTGAAAAATGAAAAATTTATATACCGTTCCTCCCGTTTATTCCGTACGTAATAAAGAACTCATAATAATTTTTTTATTATTTTTTATTTCTATTTGAAAGAAATTATTCCGACGAGTAAAACTTTATAAAACTCAAGTGTATACGAAGCGTATCCGTATTTATTATCGTTTAATTTTATAAACGATAAAATAACGATGCGCAAGAATAATTTGGTAGGAAAATTAGCCAGTTTTAAACGATTAACTTAAAATTGGTCAGTCACCTAATCCACAAATATTTGATTAAAACGGGTAATTTATTTATTCTTAAATTATTAAAAGAAATTAATTTTTTATGCGCGTTGATTAAATTATAGTTGTAATTTTCTTAAATTTCTTTTATAATGTAATTTAATAATGTGTTTCTAGTTCATGATGTAACTGAATTAAACTAAGAAATATCGTAAATAATTGATTTAATCTGTTAACTCGTTTATAATGGACGGTAACTCGATGGTTTTCGTTTTTACAGCTGAATTTTCAACTAGGGTTGCAAAAAAGACAACGATGCAAAGATTGCAAAGAACAAATACAAAGATGCAATTATTCAATGGAACTCTTTCCAACGATTCCTAGTGATGACAGCGTTCATTTTTTTATCAATCGTTAGACCCAACTCAAAGCTGTTCGAGATCTACTAAACAACAAAGAAAAAACATTTCAATTTTATTACCAAATCAAGAGCATTTTTGTTGAATAAAACTGCGAAATAAAGATTGTGACACTCGGCATATTTAAAATTCAGAGGCAGGCTCTCTACGACGATCACATTATTTACTCCGTATACGTATATTATTTTTAATATTTATATCTGATGAAAAGCAGAATTTAAATCCTTGACGTATTGATATTGTTTGGGAATTGTCTGAATTGAATGTTGTAAACATGAGTTATTTGATGTATTTCAGTAAAGTGATTTCTTTTCTGATTCTCTTTTTTTATTTTTACTATCATTAACACGAATAAACATCATTATTATCATCATTTTGCGTGTCAATAAATTAGTAGTTTTTTTATTTCATATCCCAAATTACGAATTAGAATAAAAAAAATGTTATACAAATATTTGTAATAAATAAGATAAAGACACTATATATCATTTTTAGATAACGTAATTTATTTAAATTAGTTATTACGATTTACAATTATTTGTATCGCCAAGTGTATAAATGATTAATAATATTAGTGTATTGTCTCAACATTTTATAATTATTTTTTTTAAACTCTGACGAGTCTTATAAATTATAACGTAGATTGTATCATAAATTAACAACAATGAGTAAAGTTTATTTTTGAAAAATTTAAATATTTTAAGAAAAAAATAAAGAAGCAATGTTTAAACTTTTCTTCCCTTTTTTAATTGATTATAAACCGTATATACACTGTATTTATACAAATACAAAAAGGCGAATTGTTTCCATACACTGAAAAATTGCAGTTTTGAATACTAAAACGATTCTAAAAGACTTATTAATAAAATATCGTATCATCGTATATGGCACAGAGACTTTAATATATATGTATAATTTAAAACGCACATATTCATTTTTGCAATCGTTTTTTTTTTTACTAACATCTTTCTATATAATACAATGATTTAATGAACGATTCGACGTCGGTATTGCCAGCCGACAAGGCAGTTTAAATTACATTTTTTCATTATAACTTGTTAGTTTAATTACTTTCTTTTTTTGAATCCTCGTTGATAATAGCTGACGTCTACGTCAAAAGTCGAAATCACCTATATTTACAGTAGCAAAAAGAACCAAAAGATAAACTTAACATGTACACACTTAATTCCAACGCATTAATGTTATTTTCTTTTACAAGGTACAGTCAAGTTCAACTTTAAATATTGCGCGCGACTTAGATTTGATTATGTAGCGTTCATTATGAAAATATCGTTTTTTTATGTAGGATTTACCGTGATAGTTCTACAACTGAACTTCACCAAGTATCGTTTACCTTACAAATGTACAACAATATTTGAAGACTCTGTGACTTTAACAATCGGTAATGTACGTTTATATCATTTCATTTTCATGATATGCATCTTAAAAGTGTCGATAATTCAAAACGAGATTACGCTTTCTTTTTTTTTCTTTTTTTTTAATTGAGAATAGTAATAAGACAAATTAACGATCATATAAATATTATTATACAAGGACGACTAGTATCCGAGTTTTTATAAATCGATAAGAGATGATAGAAAAATGAGAAAATGTGCGATGATCGTGCGATTTTTGACGAATGAATAGAAAAACGAACGAACAATTATATATAGATACTTGAAACGTACCATTGAAAAAATAATTATTTTAAACATAAGCTGCGATGTATAATTTTATATTACGTTAATTCCGATGTTTTGTCTCGTAAAATAAGTAATTTGTAAAGATTCACGTAATTGTAAAAGATACGTTACGAATCATAAGTAGCGAATTTTCTGAATATACGTTAAACGAAAAGGTTGAAAAGCTTTGGTTCGCACGTATGCTTTTTTGTTCGTGTCTTTTTCGTCGTAAAACAAAGACGTTTCAAGAACGAGAAACAACATAAGATTCAATCATTTTTCGAATTCACCGATTTTGGTTAACGTTAGGCATAAGAAGTTCTTACGAATTAAAAAATCACAATGTTTACTTAAAAATAATTCTTAAGAATAGACGTTAAAATAAAAAAGGACGTTCAATATTTCTAAAAGATACGTTTCAAGTGCCTCGCAATGCGAATATAATATCTCAGTGCACCGTAACAAGGCATGACAAAGATTGGGATCATGGCAGGAGTAAAAACTGCGCCTTGAGGTGTATTCGCTCCTGAACCGCAGCCGCCAACTCCCGGGTCAACTCCTCGCAGACTTGGCGCAGTTCTGCGTTCTTCTCGCGCAATTCTTGCAACGTTAACTTCTTGCTGCCCTCGTCCGTTTCGTCCTTGGTCGTTCCCTCTTGTCCGTTTCCTCTTTCTGTAAAGTAACGTGAAAGCGACGTGAAAGTAACGTGAAAGTAACGTGAAAGTAACGTGAAAGTAACGTCAGAGCAACGTAAAAGCAACGTAAAAGCAACGTAACGGCCTTCGAAACAAATTTACAACTCGAACGTTGGTTCCATTTTGTAAATCGGAATCGCTACGATTTACGAATATTAAATTGAACGTTGTTTAAGCGGATCGATTCAAGCGTTTTTATCGTACGGTTATTTAAATTACGATCGCGATCTCGAGCTATTTATTTTATTTTTAAACAACAACGTTGAAGAGAGCAGAAGCAAGAATGAAACAACGATCGAATTTTATTCGAAAGGTTAGGCGCGGTAAAATTTATCCAACTTCACAATTCGAACTACGCTCTTCAAAACTTGGACTTATTCAAGACCGAATCGAGAATAATAATTAATAAAATCACCGACGACGTTGGACTTACTTGGACTCGGCTTTTTATAAATATGGAATGCACCGGAAACTCCGGTGAATTGTTGCAAAGACGGAACGTTATTTTCAGAATGACTCTCTTCCGCTTTTGGGGCGAACTGCGAAAAATCGGCGATAAATCCTTGCTCGTCGTTCATTTTCGAACTTTCGCCTTCGCTTTTTTGACCGACCAATTTTCTCGTTGTGGACGTCTGTAAATATATTTTAAGTAATTAAGTTGTCGAGGTCCTTTTTAAAAAGTGTTATTCGTCTCTTTCGAACGCTGCATCGAAACAAAGTATATATTACTTTATCCAGAAGATTTTTTAAATGTTGCGAAATCCAAATTTTTATGGAAACGTGCTCTTGAAATTGAAAAGTAAAAAAAATACAATATTTTACGTATTAAAATTTCATTATCTCTCGAACGACAAATTTTTCTAAATAAATATCGTAAATATCGCTACTCGATTCGGTGCATGCAAAAAATTACGATAACGTGTTAAAAATACGTGTGTAATATCAACGATATGCTTTGAATAATTTAAACGATTAAAAAAGATTTAGACCAAGTATAAAACTTTTGATAACGCAAATTCTATGAAATTAATTATAAAGTTCGTTACGTTAGCCTAATCTAATGCAAATACAAACAGAATTTTACGTGATATCGTAAGGAGCGGAAAATGAAAATACATTAAAAATACATTACCGAAAGTTTATTTTCTCCTACCTCGTAATCCGAAAAAAGGCGTAGAGACGAACAACAATCTCAAAAATCATATCGAACGTTGTACAACTTACGATTCCAGGCGAGACTCTTGGTGGTACAAGAGGTGGAGCTCCTAGAAAATTTTGTCCATTTTTTCCTATCATTTGAAATACACATAATTTTAATGCAAAACAATAAAAAAAAACAATATAACAACTAGACCTTAAAAAAATGCGAACGATCCTTCAATGCCGAAAGTTTAACTTTAAGTTTTTATTTTATATTTTTATTTATCCATAGAAACCGGTTTCCTTCAACACTGCGAAAAAAAGTAAAAGAGCAAAAACGTGTGTCGCGATTGCCACTACAGCCGTGCACCTTCCCTTATGTTAGGGGTAGAGGATACTAGAGAGATTCGGAGAGATTCGGAGATACTTTGGGGAGACTTTGGGGAGACTTTGGGGAGACTTTGGAGAGAGAGATTCAGAACGAAAGAAAAGTGGTTAAACTATGTGTACGTCACAAGTTCAACTTTTCGTGTACGTTAGAAACGAAAATTAGAAATGCAATTTATATACCGACTATAACGTAATTTTGTCACTCGCGCGACAACAACTTTTTATAGATCGTCCATTTAGCGACTACGATACGAGTTTAATCATTTCAATTGCACGGTTAGATTGTTTATAATCGGTAACGATTGTCTCGATCGACTTTCATTTTTTGCTTTTTTGCTTTTTTGCTTTTTTGCTTTTTTGCTTTTTTGCTATTTCGCTATTTTGCGGCAGATACGAAACTCCTCCCAATCGTATATTTTATTATCGTTCACATTTACGATTGTTCAACGATCGTTGTTAAATTTTGGAAAATACATGTACAGACTTTTCATTTTTCGAGCTTGTACATTTTGATTTTAAATCTACCGGAAACAAGAAGGGGTTAACGTTTCGAAACAAAATTTACAGACGTTTCTTTCGATAATTAAAAAATACGGTATTTATGCGCACTCGTTCGAAACTTTGCAAAGCTGTAAATTTGGAAGAGAGAAAGGATCGGCGAATTTGGTTTTCCCGTGAACCGAAGTTAGTTTTTGATCGATGAGATTTACGATCTCGATTTTGTCGGTCTCTGTGCGGTCGGTACATTAGGTCACTCGGTAAATATTCGTACGACCTTTCATCGAACGTTTACGCATAAAAAAAAAAATTAAACTCTAGTAAAATTAAACCAAGTACGAGGGAATGAAATTGTAGCGAGTAAGTGGAACGATCGAATCGATAACTTTCGCGGTACTTGGTATAAATCGAATTCGCGTTTCCAAGAACTTCGGTTCGGATGACTATTATTCGAATGACTTTACGCTTCGTTAGCGATACTTTTTCTTATCGCACTCGGTGAATAATCGAAGAAAAAAGAAAAAAAAATTTTAAAAATGCAACGGTAAAACTGAAAATAAGTAAATGGATAAATAAACTTTGGATTAAAGAACAATCCAACGATCCACTCTTCAATCTATCGAAGAATGGATTGTTCTTTATTTAGGAAATCGATAGCCTAGTATCTAGTATCTAGTATCTAGTATTGTAGTATTCGTGCTTCGTTGATATAGAGCTTTGTAGAATCGCTAAATAACTTTGCTTTAAATAATTTAAACATCGAGCGAGTTTTGATTCGAAGGAGGAGTCGATTAGGATTGCCAACGTAAGCGGTAAATAGTAAATAAAATGTTGGAGGTTGGAACGTCGGTGGTTCGAAACGTCCTCGGCGATAAAAACGAAGGAAGGATGCTCGAAAGGTCCGGGAAAAGAAAAGACGACCAACCTAACTTGTTGAGATCGAGGCTCGAGCTTCTCGTGTGCGTCCTGTAGGGCCTCGGGGGTGGCGGGGGCGGCGGCTCCTTCTTAGGGGTAGCTATCACAGTTTCGTCCGGCAGCGGAAGCACCGGCTTTTTCGAGAGCGGCCTCTGGACGACGGCCGAGAGCGGAAGGTCGGCATCCCCGAGCGTCGACGTGACTCCGTTGCTCCCGTTCGAGGGGAGGACCGTCGCCTCGGGGGTCAGCCGAAGCGGCACCGGGTGGAGGATCTTGGGGTCGCGCTCGACCGCCGCCTTCTGGAAATCGAAGTTCACCGGTTTGGGTCCAGGACTGGCCAACGAGCCGCCGTTGTTGCCTCCGTTGTTGCCACCGTTGTTGCCACCGTTGTTGCCACCGTTGTTGCTGTTGTTGCTGCTCGCCCCGCTCGCACCCGTCGGCGAGTCCACGAACTTGGTCCACTCCTTGCTCTTGTCCTTCTCGTTGACCTTGGGCTTGGCCGCCGTCGCCACCGCCGCTGCCGCCGCCGCTGCCGCCGCTGCCGCCGCCGCCGCTGTCACCGCGGTTCCCGTCCCCGTGGTCGCCGTCGCCGCCGTCGCCGCCGTCGCCGCCGTCGCCGTCGCGTCTCTTTGGAATCAAGTTGGCTCTTAGCATTCGGCTGAGGGACGATAGTGGTAGTGGGAGTGGGAGTGTCGGGTACGGCACCGGAAGGTTATCTGTGTCGGTGTTGGACGAGGGAACGCCAGGGAAGGGTTTGGTTCTAAGGGGGTTCTAAGGGGGTTCTATGGGGGTTCTAAGGGGGGTCGAAGGGGGGTCGAAGGGCTCGGAAGGGACTCGCCCAGGTTGCGACTACCGAGATCGCTCGCACGAACCTGGCGGTTGGTGTTGCCCTGGGCACGGGCACGGGCGGAAGCACCGGCACCGGAGGCGGGGGCGGTTGCTGGGTCGGCCCGATGAGCATCGCCAACGAGGGCGGCAACGCGTCCGGGAGGGGCACGTGGTTGCGACGAAGTACCGCGAGATGCATGGCCACGTAGAACTCGTGGAGGCTGAGGGCGCTGTCGCGGGTGACGTCCGCCAGCTGCCAGATGCGTCGGAGCTCCTCCACCGGGAGTCGGGACTTCTCGAAGAACTTCCGCGCTAGCGAACCCGCGAGGAGACCTTCCGGGTCGGGTTGGAGTTGGCTGAACTGCGCCGCGTAGTAGTCGCGCTGCTCGTCGCTGATCGTCCAGACCTGCTCCGGGGGGAATGTCTCGCCGTCCTCGGCCTCGCCTGCGAACACCGGAGCCAATTTTAGCCGAGAATCGCGTACTCGGCGCGTATTTTCCTTTTTCACCCTTGGTTACGTTCATGGGGTGTTCGAGCGCATTTCGATGGTATTTCGAGCGCGCTTATCGGATCTCGTCCATTTTAATGTCATTGCGAGAAATCGGGTCGTACCGTTAACAAAAACAAGGGCGTTAACAAAAAATCCATCGCAACTAAAATAATTATTCCAAAAACTGGTCTTCTTACTTGTTTGTCTGTTGTTTTTTGTTTTTAATTTTAATTTTAATTTAACGGTTGACTCATTCTAAAGTATTTCTTAAGATATTCCACAAAAGTTAGCAACTGTTTCGTAAATGCTTTGTAAACTCGTATCTTGAAAATACCTGATAGAAATATAGTCTCCGTAGTGGTTTTTACTTTTCTACTTATTCGTACAGGATGATCCTGTATCGAATCGATGATCGGAATCAAAACAATCCAGTTTTTTAAATAAAATCTGTTTTTAAAGTAGTGGTTTTCAGTACCGTTAAAAATAATTTTAGACTATTCTTCTGAAAAGTATGCTTTAACACAATTATGCAGCTGCTAAAGTTTATAAGGGAAAATTGAGTAATTATTTATCATTGTATGGTTACGTAAAGTCTTGTTTTCCCAATAATTGCTTTACGTCGTCGATGGACCTCACGAATATCAAATTAATAATTATTTATATTTCTACTATCGACCACACGTGAAATTTTCAATTCTTAAACCAAGGAATCCAAGATAACAAATAAACAAAATTACCATCGTCGCTGCTGTGACGTTCGGAACTCTCTTCTTCGGTACCTAACAATTGCCTCTGCTCTTCCGAAATAAGAAGGCTTTGCCAACCACCGGAAACTGAATCCAGATTTGCTTCTCCTGCCGATACACCATCGTTTCTTTCTTGAGTTACGCTGTTGGTCGGCGTAGGCGAATCCGTACTACCACCTTCGTTTTCTCTTGGAGATTCCGCCTCGCTTTCGCTCTCCGTTGTACTTTCAGGCATTAGTCCGCTCGATCTGAGTTTTAAATTTTTTTTAGAAAAGCACTGTTTTTTGTCTTCTTCGTTGCCCATAGAAGATGGCCATGTAAATCTTGGTAAAGCAAGTTCGTCTACGGATGCATGGATTAGATCTTTGTGAACCTCGAGACCAGCTTGATGCGCCGCTACAAGTTTTAAGACTGCGTAAAATTGCTTTCTGTTAAGCGTATTATTTTTACCACCGCCACAGATATCCAATATCTATAAAAAAGATATAATTTATTTATAAAGTTTACTTAAACTCGCAAAATCAAATGGATAATACAATGCCGATAAAATTAAAATTAATAATTAAAAATATAATAAATGTAAAGATTAAGGGAACGTAAGAATCTGATTAATTTAAGAATTTAAGATAATTTTATAATTTATTAATTAACACCGACGTCTTTAATCGTTTATTATTATAACTATAGATTAAAATTTTCAACTCTAATAAAATTTCACATATTTTATAATATAAATCTACTATATTTACTACAATATTGTAATAAAATCATCGTTCTAGTCGTAAGAATTTAAAAAAAATTTACTATAAATACTTATTATTAATTTTTAAATCGACTACCAAACAATATTCACGAATTCGATAATATAATCGAATTAAACGTTAATCGTTAGTAGAAGAAATTCTAGTAACATAGACTTCTTGATTAGCCGATAATAGGTATCTATAATGGTGTCGGTTTATATTATTAAAAGCATCTATATTAGTCGAAACAATGCCTTACGTTACATCAACGAGTTAAATTAAAAAATAAATTAAACAAAAGCAACAGATAAGAAACGAATAAACGTTTGGATTCATAATTCCGCACATCGTGAAAATATTTAAGTAAAAAAACATTTTAATCGATACACTTAAATATAAATTTGGAAAAATAAATATCATCATCTCGTAATAATCACAACTTTTTGTTTTATCAGCGTAGCTCGGCTAAAGTAAAAAATTACTCAATTTTATTCGATAAAACTTACGTTCAACGTTTACATTTTAGATATTTTTTTAAATTTATAAAATAAAAATATAAATTATAACTTATGCAATTTTATTATAATGTAATTCTTACAACGTATAATAATAGATACTGCAGAAATTAAAATAAAAAATTAAACAACGAAAAAACGAACGAGAAAAAATGTATATATGAATTATTAATTTGAAAGTACAACTATAAAAAAATCGAAACAAATGTGATAAATTTTATAACAGTATTCTATTTACGGATAAACGTATCGAAGGTAATTAGAAATGTAATATTTAATTAGACGAGAAAGCGGCGTATTTCCTTCGTAAATAAAAAAGAAATCTAAAATTGTATTTACGTAAAATAAGGAGAACAGTTTGGTGTTCTGTGATTACACTACTAAAAAATGCTCCCGACGCTCAACCACCTGATTCAACGTTTCAACACTGGCAACGTTAACAAGGAAAGAAACCAAAACGCGAAAACGGAAGCTAACCAAATCGCAGATCACGGATATAAACAAACGAGAATTGGCGTGTCGTAAATACGCGATAAAAAGATGCGTGAAAAGGATGCGTGAAAGGGATGCGTAAAAAATATGCGTAAGAAAGATACGTAAGAAAGATACGTAAGAAAGATACGTAAAAAAGATACGTAAAAAAGATACGTAAAAAAAGGCACCTTGAGAGTAACGTCGCAGGGTAAATTGGCGGATCTGAGGAGTTCGCCAACGTTGACAGTGGGCACGACGTCGGTGTCCGCATTCTCGCAGCAGTAGATAAATATGTCCCCGTAATACCTGTGTTCGGTCTCGGTTAGTTGTAGGTTCGCCATCGTCGTCGTCGTCTCCCAGTCTCCCATTGCCTCGTCCACCACAAAGAAACTCCGGGAAGTCGCGGCTCGGTCGGTGTTTTCTCCTTCTCTCCCGATCTTCTAAATCTCCATAATCCTATCGAGGATCCCGGACAAGGACGACAAGGAGGATCGCGTCGCGGGTTTACCCACGCGGAGGACGTCTTCGTCTGTCCTCTCCTCTTCTCCTCTTCTCCTCTTCTCCTCTTCACCTCTTCACCTATTCACCTCTTCTTCTCCTCTTCCGCGATCCAACTGATCGAACCGATCGAACTTTCTCTCGGTCTTTCACTTTTTCCCCGCAACTCCGTTTCTTTCCTCGTTTCCTCCGATTCCTCGAAGAGCACGCGCCCGAGCCTCAAGCGAACCGCCCTCCGGACGCCATGTTACAACTTTTTCTCCCTCGCATCGAACTGTTAACAGACACCTTTTGATTATATCCGCGTACGCGATTTACGTCCCTGGCTTTATACGCGCGAGTAAGCGCGCGTCCGTATACGTAAATTTTTTTGTTTATGGCACTGTGCGGCGAGTCTAGTGAGTCTAGTCCTCGTTGCCGTCAACGTCGTCAACGTCGTCAACGTCGTGGTCGTCGTCTCCGTCGCCGTCGTCGTCGTCGTTGTCGTCGCGTAGCTGTTGTTTTTTAAGGTTGCCCACATTGTGCACATGTATTTGCGCAAGCATTTGGAAACTGTTGGATGACGGTCATTTTATCGCTTTCGCGAATACTTCGCGTTCGTAACAAATCGTAGAATATTTAAATTTTTAAATTTTTAAATTCGTTTAAGTGCGTTTAAATATTTTGCGCTCGAGAATAAATAAAGGTTACGCGATTTGAAGGGGACATTTTCGTTTTACCGTTCGATTAATTTCTAATGGTTAAAGTTCGCGTCCAAGTTACTCGAAAAGATACGTGCAATAATAATTACTTTTACAATAAATAACATCGTAATTTATTATCTGATTTTACGATCTTTACTATGATTTATGATTTTACGATGCTTCGAAATAGTCGGTAAAAATACAAATTATCCGAAACCACTTCCGTCGAGTTTTTCTTTAAAATCGAATACGCGTTCTTTGTAATAACGAGTATTAAATTATCAGCGACTAGTATTTTCGACTCGTTTAATTTACGATCGCGTAAAAACTCGCCAAGATCGCATCGCGCGTAAATTATTCTTTTTTTTTTTTTTAATAAATCTTACCGAAAATACCGATAAACGTGGATAAAGATTTTATTGAATTGTATCCTCGATATACAGCGCCGTGGTACAATTTAACGTCCCTCGATTATTCATGTATAAATACTTTAAATCAAGAGCGCGATCGCGAGCTTAAATGTATATTTTTAATTCCTACGTATGATTGATCGGTGCTTATAAAAATAGAGATCGATAAAAGTGATTGCGACTTTTATTGTGTCCATGAATTTACGATCGACGTAGTTGTTCAAAGGCGATACGACACCACGTGCATAAGGTTCTGACGTACGCATGCAAATATATTATATACACTGTGGCAGCTGATGCATCCAATGCCAATTTACGCAAATCCGTAACTTTTCGCGGAACCGAATCGTACAGGAATCGTCAGTTTTAGGTTAACTTTTCATTATTTACCAATTATTTTTCTTATTTTACGATTGGGTTATTCGTGTTGAGCCGTTGACTTTACACCGATAGAACGACGTATCGATTAAGATCGTATTACATCAGTAATTTTTTTACGTTAATTTATCTTTATTGTGTATACTTGTATTATATTTAGTCGAATAACCGAAATTGATTTATTTTCTTTTTTCAAGGTTCAATTTAAAAAATAAAAACAACTTAAACATGAGACAATAATTAAAATTACTTAGTTAAAATTTATTAGAATAACTGTTTCTACATTGGAAATATTCAATTTCATTTACACCATGTTACAATCACCGAGAATATATACTTTGAGACACTGGCGATTAAAGAAGTATCGATCCCTGCATACGTCAGTGTTGCGGAGAATAGATATTTCTGTGACCAAATCCGAGGAAGACAACAGTAACAATGTATCTACGCTTGGACGAGCTTTATATCTGGATGCTCAAGCGACGACGCCGATGGATCCAAGGGTTTTGGATAAAATGTTGCCTTACTTAACTTGTTATCAAGGAAACCCTCATTCGAGGACGCACATGTACGGTTGGGAATCGGAAGCAGCGGTGGATTTCGCGCGTCAACAAATCGCAGACTTGATTAATGCGAATACGAAGGAAATTATTTTTACGTCCGGAGCTACCGAATCTAATAATATAGCTATCAAAGGAGTCGCAAAATTTTACAAAACGAACAAAAAGCATATTATTACTACGCAAACCGAGCACAAATGTGTATTAGATTCTTGTAGATATTTACAAAGCGAAGGTTTTAACATTACTTACTTACCCGTAATGAGTAACGGTCTCATCGATCTCGAACAATTGGAAGCTACGATAACGCCGGAGACTTCCCTGATTTCTATAATGATGGTCAATAATGAAATTGGCGTCAGACAGTCGATCGAAGAAATCGGTACTATTTGCAGAAAACACAAAATTTTTTTTCACACCGATGCGGCTCAAGCTTTAGGTAAAGTACCCATCGACGTGAATAAAATGAATATAGATCTGATGTCTATCAGTGGCCATAAAATTTATGGCCCGAAAGGAATAGGAGCTTTGTACGTTCGAAGAAGACCGAGAGTAAGATTGGAAGCGTTACAAAGCGGCGGTGGACAAGAAAGAGGAATGAGAAGGTATAAAATAATATTTTTAATTAATTAGTATTTAACGTTGGCTGAATACTCTTCCGCTATTAATCGAAGATTAATTCCACTATTATTCTTTTGAAGCGGTACCGTTCCAGCTCCTTTAGCCGTTGGACTCGGTGCAGCTTGCGAGCTTGCAAACGAGGAAATGGAGTACGACCACGAGTACATAAAAAAACTCAGCGACAGCCTCATCAACGGTATAATGTCGCAACTGACTCACGTTATACGTAACGGTGACCCAATATCCTGGTATCCGGGATGCGTGAATTTATCGTTTGCATACGTCGAAGGAGAATCGTTGCTCATGGCCTTGAAAGATATCGCCCTCAGTAGTGGTTCGGCGTGCACGAGCGCTAGTTTAGAGCCAAGTTACGTTCTGAGAGCGATCGGAACCTCCGAAGACTTGGCACATTCCAGTATAAGATTCGGAATCGGTAGATTTTCAACCATGGACGAAATTAACTACACGGTCAAAAATACGGTGAAGCACGTAAAACGATTAAGAGAAATGAGTCCGTTGTGGGAAATGGTACTGGATGGTGTTGATTTGAAAACGATAAAGTGGACGCAGCATTGAAGTCGATTAAAAACACGACCAAACTCTCCTCGCATTATAATTTTAATTCAGAGAACTCAACGATTCCATGGATGTAAATATGTTACTATCGTATTCTTGTTTATATAATAATATTAATTATAAAGAGTTAAATAATAATAAAGAGTCAACACCCGGTAATTATTTTTTTTAATTTAAAAATATATATTTCAATTTTTGTAGACGAAATTGTACAGTTGTATAAGTTTGAAATTTAAAAATAAAATATAAAACTTTATTAATAAAATTTAATGTTTTAATGGTGTAAATTTTTTCGGTATTATATCGAGTAACCGATGCGCGTAATCTTTAGTAATTACTTTACAAACCAGGCAAAACGTTAATTTTTTTTAAATAATATGATCGATTGTATTCACCCGTAACGAATATTATGTTTTTAAGTTGGTAATTTGAACTAATAAAATAGTACGAAAGTAGGTTATTTAAAAGATTGAATTCTAGATAAATAAAGATATATTTTTGAAATTTAGTATATGTATTTTATGTAATGTTACCGATAGTAATAAATATTTTTTTAATACAACGTACAATATTATAAGTTTCACGTTTATTTTGATAAAAAACTACCTACGATAATAAATACATAACGTAAAAACTAGTGATTTAAAATTGATTTTATTAAAAAATGCCATTAGTTTAAATTAGAAAAAATATTAACGTTAATTCTTAATTTAGTATAGCATAATTTATTGAAATGATATAATTATTAAGTCATAATAATCGTAATTAAAATTTAAAAAATTAAATTAATTATAAATGAAATAAATAATAAAATAATAAAATAATAAAATATTAAAATTATTACTAATATAATATAAATTATATTTCAGATTCGTATATTTTTCAAATACTTATAATTGGTTCAATTTTTTTCTTGATGAAATATTTATTATAATAAGTAATCTCAGATTATAAATACATTGTTTGGTATAAGTCAGTTATACCAGAACCGAATAACAAATATTTAAAAAATGTGTAAAGTATGTAAATGGGAAAAAAATTCTAGTAAATTAGAATTTTTATTGATAAATTTAATAATACTTATAAGTACTTACATATATATAAATAAAGTGGAAAAATTGTCTTTAATACACGATAAATTAACATTACTTACAAAATAACAATATACATTACATGCCTATTTTAGCTATATAATTATTTGCAGAAAATTAATGCGTTTTTTTTTATATATGGTTACAAAATTTTTTCAATGTAACGTTTTTGTATACTTAATTTCTAATTATTTTAGCAAAGGTCTACTTTTTTCAAATATTTTGTTCCCTAGTACTTTGAAATTTTAGATTTCTGGTACCAAAATTAAATATTAAAAAATTCCAAAATTATAATTAGTTATAAATATTATTTGAGAGTCAAATCATTCGGACGAATAGTTTGTAAACAAAAGAATAGAGCTTATAAAACTAAATAAATCTATCGATAGGTTTTTTAATTTAATTTTTTATATCAGCTAACTCTTTAATTTTACTTAATAAATGATCGGTGTAAACTTTATAATTAATTGGTTGAATCGACATTATCGTTGCCTTTAACCTATTTTCATCCTGTAAATAAATTAAAATTTATTACATACTTTTAAAATAAAATGTTTACCATAATGATAATAATTATCGATACATACATTGAAGGTTTCTAGTTTAAGTCGTAACTTGAAAATATAAGATTTGAATGCAGCCGCTCCGATTTTTTCTAAATATGCATCGTTATCTCTTTCTTTTAATTCTCCAAGTTCTGTTGCCAAAGCATCCATTAATATTTCTGCTTCTTCGCTAAAAGCTGTTGCCCATTGATTACCCGTCCAATCCACCAAATTAGTCTGTAATTCGTAAAACAAAAATATCGAATGCATAATTATAATTTAATTATATATTATTTGTGTTTTAATTACTACTAATTTTTTTATTAATTTCAACTTACACTTGCTAATAAGCGATATACAAAATTAGGATAATCCCTTGAACATTTTTCACATTTATACATTCCGTTACTTTGATCGATTACTTTCTTTTTGCAACCTTCCGATGGACAAGATTTGTATAAAGCATTTTCGGCTCTAATAAGATTAACGGTTGCTTTCGTAATGAAAATATTTGGCATGTCTTGATGTCCAAATCTTTGTAGCTCAGCTTCTTTGAACGTTGACCATGGTCCACTCATCGTACCTCCTCCTACACCGGCTTTAGATAAAGAACGAGATTCTTGTGTTGCACCAACGGTTTTAAACCAACCTCTTAACCTAGTGAAATATTTATAATTGGATCACTCTATATTATATTTCATATTTATAATTTTAGAAAAATATTTCAATAAAAGTAGGATTATTTCATAGAATTTCATACTTGTGCGCTTGAGGAATATCTGGATCAATTTGTAGCATGGACGAAGCTACCAAGGACAAATTTTTTCCGCCGTTGAATTCTCCAATTTTCGCTCCTTTAATAGCTATAACAGGATTTCCAGAGTCATTGAAATCCACTGCCTGAGTACCCCATAATGTCACAGTAATCTATAAAATATAATTTTCATCGATATATTCATTTTTCTATGTAATCTCTTTGGAAAACATTTTTGTGCTTACCATATCATTGTTCTCATCGACAATGTTAAGGTCCCTCTTTTTCAGTTCTCGTCCGGTACTTCTTGCAGTTAATGTTTGCACATCGTTGCAAGATTTCACTATTCCTAATATATCTGTATAATAAATAATTATAAATCTTATTAGTTTCTATAATTTTGTATTTTTTCAAAATGATATTTCTGAAACATACTTTGCTTAGTTTTAAATTATATACAGCTGTGTAATAAAAATTCCATTTAAAAACGCTTTGAAGGTATAATTTAAAAAAATGCATACAAAATACAAAAAAAAAGTATAAATGAAGCATTTAAGATAATTGTATTTAAGTAATTTAAACAACGAATTATTTACAAAAAAAGATTTTTACCGATCAAATCATCCTTGGGTTTTGTTTCGATAGTATTTATGGGTGTAAAATTAAATTGTAAAGTTGGAATTTCTTCAGTTTCTTCGTTACATGGAATTATTTCAGAATCATTTGTCAGTGTCATTTCATAATCATTTTTTAAATTGTTAAATTGTTTATTTGCTGGTTTTAATTGACATCTAGAGATGTAATAAATGTGTCCAATCTGTAAGAATAGTTATAATCATAAATTACCCTTACATTTATTATTTATAATTGAATAAAAAAAATTATTATACCTCTATCCTATCATAAAATTTGTCGCACAAATCTCGAAATGCCGTACATCTGATTTCACCGCTTTCGTCTAGTAAATCAAGACTAAATAGTTGTCCTTCGCCTCGTGAGTTAGACCATGTTCTTATAGGCGATTTATTTGTTACGCGTGCTTTAATGACCCATCTAAATAAAATATTTTTGAATTATAGGTTACGAATTCACAATTTATTCATATTGAATTATCTGTAATTTTAACTAATTCATTTCTTAATAAATCGATATATTAGTCTATTATTATTATTACTATAATAATTTAAAAAGTTTACCTATTCTGATAAGGACTCAAAGCAATTATAGGAGTTGTATTTATACCACTGCCGCTAATAAGCGAATCGTTAAGATTATTCATTCTCGAATGGTCTGAAACGAACATTGTATATTAAATTTTTGCAACATTTGTATTTATAATTTTAAATCAAATATATATCTTACTGGACTGTGCCGCTGGTTTCGGTGATTTTTGTTGGTTCTTCGTCGGTCTCGAAGCGCCGTTACTTACCGACGTTTCTTCCGATTTAACATTGTCGCCACTGATCGATCCTAAAACTTTTCCAACTTCGCTACCAGGAACTAACACTTCTATATTCAAGATCACCATTACTCGCCTCAAGGAAAGAAAAAAAAGGTATAATCGGTATCGAATTAAAGTAACGTACATCGATTTAGTTTATTTTCAAAAGTAGAAGAAACGTTTATGCGTATCAAAATATTAAAATATTTACGTAAATAACTTTTAGACCATAACGTATATCAAATTATTTTAAATTTCTTCCTCTCTCGCAAATTAATAATATATCGCTACAACGATCAAACTAGTTAGTTACCTTTGAGCACCGCCATTATTTACCATACTAATGGCATATCGTTTAATTTGAACGATAGAATGTTCCGACAAAATGTTATTCGTAATCAGATCATTTAGTTGAGTTGCGAGCATCGTAAATGAATTGGACACGACTCCGTCGGAGACTAGTAATCTGTATCTATCGCCGCTGGATGAGCTAGAAAGTTTCTTATGACCCTGTTATACGTAAAATACAAAATTAGAAATAATTAACATAAACAATAAGTAACAACACGAATGCGTATAAAGGCATGTTAAATACGAAAAACTTACCAAAATCTGTAAAATCGGTTCGTCAACATCTTCTCCCTTCATAATTCTCTGGATATGAAATAAAAGAAGCTCATAAGTAACATAAAATAGTTATAAAATAAAATAAAATATTACACCATAACCAAACATTGAAAGTATAAAGAACTTACGTCTAAGGCGCCTTCGGTAAGTGGTTTCATTTTGTAAAAGAATATTCCTTGTTAAATATCAAAGAACCTTCGATGAATTTCACCAAAATTAATCGCAATTATCAACAGTTGAGTAAAAAACTTGTATTATCTTTTTCTGGGTGTGCTTTTCATTCGTGAAAATAGCCAAGAAAGCTTACAAGCTGGAACATGAATTCCCGCCAAGCAGTAACCCGAATTCGTGCGGTGGGCGTGTGTACTATAAGTGTAGTGGTGTGCCGGAGTGGCTATCGGTGTGGCTATCGGTGAGACTATCGGTGAGACTATCGGTGTGGCTATCGGATGTCCACAAAGGATAGTTAAAAGCCGACTCGTTTCGTTCCAGATCTCGTGGAATTGGAATCGTGGAGCGAAAAACGAAGATTCGTCTCGATCGAGGATCCGATAAAACGCGATACGAATTATCCAATAAAACGTAGCCGGTCTCGATCGGTATTTTCACATTTCTCCTTTATTCGGATAAACGAATTTTCCTGTTTCTTCGTGTGTATTGTTCTTCATAAAATGTCTACGCGCGACATTTAATTTTGCTCATAGTTAAAAAGTCGAGGGTCGAGGCTCGAACGTACTGCACTCAACGATGTTTGTGATTTACTTTACTCGTTAATGTCTGTTTTAAAATACTTTAAAATTTCAAGCGCCCAAGTCTTATAATTATTACAAAACGCGGATTTTACCCCGTTGTACGTTAAAAATTATAATTTACGTTTAACAATTGCAACAGGTCAGAAAAATCATTGGACCAAAGCTGCCGAATTCAAATACTATTAAAATTTTTAAATTTAAAATGAATAAATTAGGGATATAAAAATATCAGAGAATTTGTTTTTTAGACGGTATTTACTTTATAATTTCCAGTAATCAGAAATGTAGTTTTAGGATTTGTTTTCTTTTGTAACAATGTATTTGTAACTACAATTGCACATGCATAGATAAGTGGGTTCGTAACTCCTCGGTTTTATCTGAAAATATTATGTATTCGTAATTTCGTGTTAGATTTCGCGTAAAAAAATAAAGTTCGAATAGCCTTTGAAAAGAGTTAAAAGAAATTTAATAAAAACTTTATATCTGCGTTCGATGGTTGAATAAATTTTGTCGCATAGGTTACGTGTGTGTATGTATATGCAACACACCCGCGAGTATTTTGATGGCGACGTTTCTCGAAAAAATAAAAAGTTGCACTTTGTTTGTCAACCCAAAATCAATATTATGTAATAAATCGACGATATGCGTATAATTCTATAGTAATAAGTATAATGAAGAATATTTTCATTAAAATAAATCTCTTTTTTAAAAAATTAAAAAATATTAATTTATATAAATAACGAAAAAGGTAAATAAATAAAAAATTGTGTGTATTATTAATTTTTTATTATTTTGTGTATAGTAACAATAATAAATATTTTTAAAATTTTTATATGTCAATGTTAAATTAAATATAATTTATAATTACAAATTAAATTGTTTTTTATTACGTTATTTAAGAAATTGTTTAAAAATTAATTTAGAAATGCTTAAGATTCTTTAAGACTCTTTCAAAATTGAAATTTTATCCAGTGATATGATAATTTACCGAGTACGAGATATAATAAAAGTGTTGAAAAACATGGGGTAATGAAGATTAGATGTTAAAGTAGTTATAAAATGAATTTTTTTTATATATTTGAAAAGTACCAATTTTTGTAAAATAAATTTTAATTAAAATTTAAGAGTCTATTTTTTTTAAATATACTTGTAGGATATGAAGTTTAGTAACTGGAAAATTATATGTTTAAATAATATTCTAAACTTGTAATTATTGATGCCATAAATACTTATTACATTTGTTAATTACAACTAATATTCGTATAATATAATTCATTATTTGACATTCTAAATCGGAAAATGATATACATTTAATATTTTAATTGTTACCGTTTGAATTAATAACCTATAAAATAAAATAGATATAAATATTTGGACAGAGTTTTTGTAATGGGCAATTGGATTAGAACAGTAGTATTTTTTATACTTTCTTTATTTATTGTCCAGATAAACTTTAAGAAAATATCACATTTGAGAAACCATTTATTAATATAATAAAATATTATAAATATTTTTCAAATATTTTTAATTATTTAAAACATTTTGAACGTCTAAAACTTAATTTATTATATACATAAATATTGTTATAGATTAAATTTAAAAAATTCGTTTTAAGCCGAATTAAAAATTGACAAAAATATATTTTATTATAATTTCATAAATATTTAATAATACAGAAGCGTAATTTTTATAAAGCAATTTAAAAGTTAAGTTGAAAAATAATTAAAAATATTTCAATTAATTAGAAACAATATAAAATATTAAATTAATATAATGTAATTGATCAAGTTAGTATTATAAATTATACAAGATACTTTTCTTAAAAAAATGTATTTATATTTGTGTTTTTAAAATATGTTTTCATTGTGATATTTGCTTCAAATTAAGCTTTAACGGTAAAAAAATTCTTTTCTATGAAATAATAATATACTTGGTAGGTTAAAATACAAACAAGGTGTTATATCAATGTAAAATATGTGAATCTTATGGAAATTTATTTTTAGTATCAATTATATGAAATCCACGTTCTTACAATTTTTGCTTTCCGTATCGATATCTTAAAAGATTAAATAAACGCAAATGTTCTAATTCAACGTTAGGCACTTCGTATCATATTTTTACGATGAAACCGATGCAAGTTTTTTTTAGAAAGTTGTAAGACCCAAAGTTAATTCTTAGATACGATGCAAAATGACTTAATACAGCTTTACGAAGCCAAAATTGCACAATGAAGAATCACGAGCACAAATATTGCGAATGTTGGAAATTTTTATAAAAATATATTTCGAAATAAAGAACTTGCAGTTACAAAAATCGGTGAGAAATAAAAATATCGCGTCCCATCGATAAATATTTTGTAACGAGAAATTTTATTATTTTCGTGTGAAAGGTTCTCAGTGCTCATAGCGAACTCATAGCGAACTCATAGCGAACTCGTAGCGAACTCATTGCGAACTCATTGCAAACATTTATTTTTATCCCGACCAACCAATTTTGTAAAAACTGTCCTCTACGTAAAATAAGGCAGGACTAATTTATCGAAGAGCAATAAGTTAGAAGAAGCTTGGTCGAATATAAAATAAGGATAAGGTAAGGATAATAGCGAGTGTCGAACATCGTTGGAAAATACGGTACACACTTAAAAGGTACACAATTAAAAGGCATTCGCTGAACTTTATCCAAGAGGCCCGTGAGCGACGATTGAAGCATCATCGAGTGGAACAATGCGATAAAAAAGAAGGCGAACTGGCCCATAACGAGAGTGGGAGCTAGACAGGATAGGGGGGAGTCGCTTTGGCTCGTCCACTCCACCTCTGAGTCGTCCTACCTTCGATAGTTGGTGGCTTACTCTCGACGGATCCGCAGGTATAGATTTTTGCGCTTCTTCCTTTTTTTTTCATCGATCCGTTTTATATATATATATATATATATATATATATATATATTTCGTCCTCGTACGCGTTCGCGACCCTTTGCGGAATTTGCGGAAGGTGAATCCTTCATTCATTCCTGAATAAATAGTTAACGATCTAATCCCTAAGGAAGCCGAGGCCACAGGTAAGGATTTTGTGCTTTGCGCGGGAAAGCAAATATCGAGCGGAATATGTGCTTGAGTTGAGAATTGCGACATTTCCTTTATCCTCGGCGGTTTTTGGAATTTGAGCGTCGCGAGATAAAATTGACTAGGCGTTCCTTTTTTGGGTTAAGCGAGAGAAGCTTTGGGAGTTTGGGGGTTGTGTTTGATTTACGGGAATGGTATTATTGCGTCGCGATGTTCGTTCCGGGACGAGGAATGCAATAGAAATCTTATCGTATTTTCCCGTTACGTATTCTTGGAGTACTACCGTTTCGTCCAATGAGTATTCGTGTAGTACTATTTTCTTACACGGCTTTATATTCGAGTTTTTTGCGCTAAACCATATTTTTAACATCGATATTTAAATCAGTCACTTTTTCGTTTATTTTAAACACGTTTTAATTATTTTACTTATTTATTCAAAAGAAAATATATATATTTTAGCGCGTATGAGAAACTTGTTTCGATGAATCGGTTGACTTTCGAGGGATAGATAATCGAGTAGCATAATTCGACGTTGGCGTAAGTCGTAAAGTTGTAAACGATACGAATAAAAAATTGAATGCTTTTTATCTCGCGCGTGAAAAATTAATTATTATTAATAATGTAAAGTACCGAATTACCGTTTCGATATTTCAACGCGTTCATCCATTATTTTTTCGAATAATCAACGTTTCGAAAATAAGTTTAAAAAATGAATCTTACGAGTCAAATCAATCACCAATATATTTTTAAAATAAACGACGAGTTGGTGATGCAAACTCGAAAGCTTTCTAATAATATTAGCCAAAGATGTTTCGTTGCGTTATTAATTTTAAATAAACCGCCTTACGCGTAATAATATTCTGCAAATTAATATACTCACGAGGTAACTCGACTTTCAATTTCGATTTTTTTCATAGTTAATATTCTATTAAATCACTGCGTGTATTAAATGTATATTATATCAAACTAAATAATTTTCTAAAATAATATCGAGAAAAAGTAAGAATACTGTTTACGTTACTATTTTTAATATCAAGCTATTATCGAAATATTATTCGTTAAAAAAAAAACAGCTTCTCGGTAATAATATTTTGTTACGAAAAGAAATTTTTTTTGAAACAAATATTTAAATCTTTGAAATAAATTTATTCATACTGAAAAAATTTAAATATATATTTAAAATACGATGATCCGTCCATTTATCAACAAAACTTTAGAATAGATTTAAGGTTAATTTATTAATATAATTTGTAATTCATTTGAAATATCTTCTTTTAATTAAAAATGTTTTCTTATATTTTGGTGTATCGTGATACGTTAAGTTAATCAGTATTTAATTCTAATATATTATACGAAGCAAAATAAAAGAAAAATAGAGAGAAAAATTGACCAGAAATATATTATCTCAATTAATAAGAGTGACAAGAGTGACAGATATTTAGATACTTGAATTTCATTAAATCGACTAATGACCCACGTATGCGTAATTCCGTTACAAGGATTTATCTTGATTACCGTCCGTATTTACGATCGGTTCGCGTCGACCATCGACGTTTCGACCTCGAAATTCAGCCTTTTATGATGCAATTTGAGACAACTATTCGGTACATGTACTAAACGACCTTGAACTTACTTTCCTTGGTCCGTTCACCTGTGCGGCCCTGTGTCTTCCTTTCGGACAGGTAACAGAGCGACGACCGTAATTACGCGAGTACTTTCACGTTGTATCATTTGTACGAAATCGGTATCTCTTCTATAATTGTTCCACGCATAAAATTCTTTATAAATAGCTTAAGGACGCGTAATGCAAATTATACAAATTTTATGATATCAGCTAGTCATATTTTTTACGCATCGTTAGCTGCTCTAACAAAATTGTAATTTCGAATAGATAATGCTGTCAAGTTTCAAAAAGATATTTTATCTATATATTAAATAGACCTTTTAAAACTCGTTGCGAGTAGCCTTTTCTTGTGAATATCTTTCAACCAAATCAATTTTTCATCGTAAATAATAACTTTAAAGAAACGATATTAAATTGATTTTAAAAAATCTAGGTTTATCAAAATATGAGTCTAATTTTAAAAATCGGATAATAAAATTACGAAATAAGTTAAAAAATTTTCCTATAAATTTATGCAATACATAGTAATACATACATTTATGATTAAAGAAACGTACGATAAATTTTTATTAAAAGATTAATTTTATTACGTATAAATTACAACCACAAACTAAATGTAATAGTATTCAATATTAAAAAATTTTATTGCTCAATGTAACGATATTTATTTTTTTTATAAATTTTAATGTACAATAATTATCACATAACACAATATATCTACAAAATTTATAAATTTACGTTGTACATTAATACATTTAAGAAAAAATGTTTACAATAAATTATAAAAAAAATGAATCCTCGCATTCTTATTTGACAATGATTAACTTTATTATTATATGGAAGCTGCAAAATATTTTCGTACCAAAGGTATTGCCAAACGGTGTCTTTATCTTCTACTATTTTACTTTTCTTGTAATCTTTGGATACCTAATTACTATTATTTATGGCACGGGTATAGTATTTCATAAATTATAATCTTTTTCTTCGTGTATTTTTCTGTAACTAAAGAAATTAATATTTTATATATATATATATATAAATCTAAACCAATGCTTATTTAAAAATACATTTATCTTAAATATACTTTAAACACCTTTAAACACTACAAAGCAATAATTTACAACCATTAATGTTTGTTGGTGAATTTAGATTTTCGAACATTATTACGTAACGTATAAAGAAGAAACTTCTAGTCTAACGGTCTTCGTTTTTTACAAAGCCGATGCTAATAGTCAAGTGTGCACGAGTATACTTTACTCTTTATAAAAAAAAGAGACCGTTACACGTGATATTATTATAACGGGTGTATTTCATTTACTTTAACTGAACTTATTCGATGCAATAATTTTCCTTGTACTTGCTTTAAAAATTAAATGTAGAATCAGGCGATTGAAAAATTCCATAATATTTAAAAAAATATTATTTTTTAATCAAATAAATTTATAAATTCCCATCATTTTTTCAAACGTGAATGAAAAATGATATCAACAGCTCGTACTAAAATTCAAAATTTGTACGAATAAAATTATGTAGATGTATGCGAAAACTTTTTTAATTACGATAAAATTATATACATTACCCAATTTTATTACTTTGATTCGTTTGTTCTTTAAATTATTCAAAACTATAAATTAGAAAATTTTATAATATGCATTATTATTAGTAAGGTAAGATGTAAATAATTAAATACTTTTTTAACCTATAAATTTATAAGCTATAAATCTAAAACTATTAATTTGATGCAACAGTAAACTTAAATCTAAAATAAAAAATTTTATATGTAGAAAAAGTAAGTTTAAAAAATAAATATGAAAGATATATAATTATAAAAATCATAAAACTTAATACACACATAATTTATGTACGAAAACTTTAGCTAATTATAACATAAATTTACTTATTATCTATAGTTATGATAATGTTATAAATTTTAAAATACTTTATGGATTATTTTTGTAAAATTAATAAAGATAAACTTGGGATTCTTTCGTTATTTTCACGACTCGGAAATTCTACGTATTGAAGTTTTAGAAACATATTTCTGTTAAATACGATTAAGGTTTAGTATAAGCAAACTAATTTATTTAAGCATAAACTTAGTTTCATAAATATATCGATCTTCTAGAAATTGATCATTTAAACTATTTATTTTATTTTATAAATATAAAATTTATTTTTTATTCATTATTTCAGTTGCATTGTTCAAAATGATAATCTATATTGAATTTAATCTTTATAAAAAATAGATGTATTATATTTAAATGTGTATTTTAGACAATCGTTTGATTAAATAATTATTTAATTCTTGAATAAGTAAATAATAAAAATAATTCGAAATAAGTCTACTAATATTAAAACAAATTTTACGCAACTAATTTATTCGATAATATATAAAATCTCTTGGTTGTTATAATAATAAAAAATTGTAATTTATAATAATAAAAAGTATTTTCATATAAAGTACATTTATAATTTTATTTAAGTTTATTATCTTTACGAATAAATAAAAATTCTAAAATGAAAATTTAATACCATTGAAAGATATTTATTTAATATTATGAACAAGGGTTAGAGAAATATAAAAAGTAGAATACTTTTATACTATAAATATGATAATCTCGGTAAAATTGAAATTTGCGCATAGAACTATCAAATATTTTATATTTTCTTGTTTTTTTATACACTTAATAAAGTTTCTATTATATCTTTAAAACATCGCGGAGGTTAAATTTTTTGTATAGAATCCACATATATTTTGAATAAGTATTCATTTAAATAATTTAAATTAAACTAACGAATATATTTTGAGTAAATACAATATTTTTATTATTAGATAACATTAAACGAACGGCATTAAAGTTTTTATGAAAATGATTACAGAAATCGGTTCTACAAATTTGTAAAAACATGCCTCCTATAAACACGTGGAAAACAATATTTGTAACCGGAGGTGCTGGTTATATCGGCAGTCATTGTATCGTGGAGCTTTTGGAGTCTGGATACGATGTCGTGGCCATCGATAATTTCGCGAATAGTGTAACGGAAGGTAAAGGAGAATCAGCGGCATTGAAAAGAGTAGAAAAAATAACGGGCAAAAAAGTCAAATTTTATAATTGTGACTTACTAGACAAAGACAAACTCGAAGAAATTTTTAATAAGGTCATTTTTAATAATTCATCAGAAATATTTATTTTCTATACCAATTTTAACTACATAATTATGATTTTATATCAACTTTCTAGAACAAAATAGATTGTGTTATTCATTTTGCTGCTATTAAGGCTGTTGGAGAATCTATGCAAGTTCCTTTACATTATTATCGGAATAACGTAATTGGTGCTATTAATTTATTAGAAGTAAGTACCTTTGTATTCTCTTAAAATTTAAACATTTAATTATAATCGATCACGTATTTATTACCAGTAAAAAATTAATTTACAGTTTTTTGACGATATATACCGTAAAAAAATATAAAACCATTTAAAATAATTGAGTTATCGAATAATTTACAATTCAGTCATTAATTATTATACGTTTGGTAAATATATTTATTAACTTACAAAATAAAAATCTTTTAGGTAATGAAATCTGCTGGATGTTTTCAATTGGTTTTCAGTAGTTCGTGTACAGTTTACGGAGAACCGGATAAACTTCCGATCACGGAAAGTCACACTACTGGTAATATAACTAATGTTTACGGTAGGACAAAATATTTTATAGAAGAGATGCTGAAAGATATATCACAAGCTGAGAAGGTAATTTAATTATAAGAGAAGAAATTTAAGAATATTTTATAATGCGAAGAAAGTAATTTTATTACTTTTTATGCAGAGTTGGAATATTATTGTATTAAGGTATTTTAATCCTGTCGGTGCTCATCCTAGTGGCTTGATTGGTGAAGATCCAACAAAGAAATTTACAAATTTAATGCCATTTATTGCTCAAGTTGCTCTTGGTCAAAAATCAGAGCTAACGATATTTGGAGGAGATTATCCAACGAAAGATGGAACAGGTATTCCAAAACACCTAAGAATTTTATAACGCATTTGCAATATTTGTATTACTCACAAATTTATAATATTTAATTCTATTTATTAAGGAATTCGAGATTATATTCATGTAATGGATTTAGCATCAGGACACGTAGCTGCTTTAAATGCACTGCACAAACAACACTCGAGATTAAAAATATACAATCTTGGCACTGGAACAGGTGTTTCTGTTCTTGAATTGATAAAAACATTTGAAAAGGTCACCGATACTTGTGTACCCTATGTTATTAAAGATAGAAGAGAAGGTGATATAGTTTCGATGTGGGCTAATACAAATTTAGCAGAAGAAGAATTAGGTTGGAAGACCAAATATAACGTTGAAGAAATGTGTAAGTTATAAGAATTCTTCTTCGTATAAAATTAATAATTATAAAACATATTGTATCGTTTAATATTTATAGGCCGCGATTTTTGGAGGTGGCAAACAATGAATCCAACGGGCTATCGAACACCTTACAAGAATGGAAATTCTATTTAATATTAATAAACCTAACATCAAAAAAGAAATTTCTCGTGTCAGTATAATACCAAAAAAATCATATTTTATAATTCAAGAAATATTTAATTATATTTTGAAATTCTTAGCAATTGTTAAAATAAACCAAATTCAAATATCCGATATCTAATAGTTAAGAATTTAAAAATATAAAAATTATATATTAAACATTAGACACTTGATTAATATTTCTAAACTTAACTCAATTATTACACAGTATATATTTACATTTATTAAAAAGTTTAATATCTTTAAATAAATGAGTTTAAAATACCTTAAAAATATTTTGCGATATCATTAATCGGTATCATTGTTTTTAATAGTATTTTCGATATCGGTTGCAGAGTATAACGACAAATGTTGAAATTTTAGAACTTCAAAACCCCAACTAGTCCAGTTTGGTAATAAATAACGAGCAAAAATCTCCATACATTTTGGATTTTCCTTTAAAAAACTTTTAAGTATTTCTGAAATATATTATATTAGTTTTATTTATTTTTCTTTTAGCATTAGTATCATTTAAAAAAAAATATATTTTTTTAACCTGTTAAAGGAGGTTTATGCGAATGAACTGCACTTGGAACACTTACTATGACTCTTTTACTCGGTATGTTGAAGTTAGTATTTGTAGAAGTTGTTCCAAATATAAGTTGTTCGTACGGTTGTTTTCCATGTACTTCGTTAAAATTACAAATTGTTTGTCTATTTTGCGTTACCTAAGTATTAATCTCTTCAATAATTTTCAATTATTTATCTTATTCTTCAAAAAATTAACTTTAGTTTATTAACACCGTACCTTAAGCCAATACCATTTTGTCTTAAATATTATATTCCAAGATGGAAATATTTCTTCTAAAATATATTTTAGTTGACTAGAAGAATTTGTACACCAAATAGCGACGATTCCAGTAGAATTTAAAAGATTTTTAATCGGAATGTTTGCAATCTCCTCGTTATACATCATTTTATAGCTATAAATAATATTGTTTAGATTTTTTAGAAATAGTATATTTAAATTTGTAAATAATTTATACGGTTACCTGCCTTCTTCAAATTTCACTTTTTTTCTTCTTATCGACTTATTCCACCAGGGTGGATCCAAAAGTATTAAATCAAAGCGATCGGATACATTAAACTTCTCAACCATTTCTCTTACGTCGTAACAATAGAATTCACTATTTTCTGGAAAAACGTAAGCTTCATTTTGAAATTTGGCCACAATCGCAATTTTTTTTCGATTACTTCCATGAAAATTACAAATCGGTTGTAGTTTATTCGAATAGAATTTCTTAGATTCTAATCTTGATTCTTCGTTATTATCTATAACTACATTTGTAAATAAATTTAGATTTTCCGCATCGTCGAGTAATTTTAAACCGATCTCTTTCACAAAATTATTCTACAACGAATAAAAATTATAAAAAAAACACGAATATGAAATTTAATAATTTATTTACCTCTTGTAAAATTTCTTCCGAAAGCATTTCGGTTCTTTTTCTTTTTCTTTTTTTAAAAGATTTTATATCATTTTTCTTTTCATCGTAATTTTGTAGTTGATTCGAGTGTAAATATCGGGAATTTATTTTAAAAAATTTTTCATTGAATTTCAACGTTTCATCGTTGCGTCCGTGTTCAACAGTTTTATAAATATACCGTAGATAATCGAGGTGAGAAATTATCCATCCATCATCGGAAGCATATAAAATACTCATAATGCAAGGTGCTGTAAAATATAATAACGAAGGTTAAAAATTTTTATTAAGGTTAAGTACAAGTATAAATTATGCACGAGTAATTATAATAGTTTGGAGATGACACATTTTTACGGGAAAACGAACTCGATCGAAATATCAAATAATGTTCGATCGTCGAAGATAGTTTTGAAAGTAGAAAGTATTCGTTGAATGAAAAGATCGATTCGATCAGTTATTGAATTCGGTTGGATCGAGCGCTTTTATTTACATTTATTTATTGAGAAACGGATCGGTGTCGGTTTACTTTTTAAAAAAAGCAGAGAAATCGACGGGAGTAACCGATAAATATTTGGTTTAAAAAATCAGCTCGAATCGGTAAAAGCGAGGATCGAAAAAAGAAGAAAAAGCGTTTGAAAATGGATTAACGGTTAGGAGCACGAATCGAATCCTGTTGAAAATTAAGAGGTAAACTGGGTGGCGGATAAAATAAATACAGGATAAATACAGGAGAGATAAATCGGCGAATGTAATAAGCGAATGTAATGTAATGTAATTTGCCGGGGAAGTCGAGCGAAAGACTAGAGGACGTAAAATGTTTTTACGTCGTTGAAACACAAAGGTGAAACACAAAGGTGAAACACAAAGGTGAAACACAAAGGTGAAACACATCGCCGAAACACAACGCTGAAACGTACCGTTTGAAGAACGTTTAAACAATCGGAAGGAGAGACGGGGAAAAAGACACGAGAAAGATACGAGGAAAAAAACACAGTTTTCGGTGTAGACCGCGACTGGTCGTCTCGTTGGTTGTTCAACAATCGAACGGACGAGGTTAGTTTTATCGTCACGTGCGCAGCTTCCTCGGACTCGCGACCAATGGAAGGGTTCGCTTCGCTTTCGCTCCGGTGAAAATCCGACATTGGTCGGGCTCGGGCCCGAAAGATAGCCTGCACTCGCATGTGTGGGTTGATCGTCCGTGCATCAGGCAAGTGCACCACTGTGCAAGTTTTTTCTCTCTCCTTGGCCGCCTGACACGCGAATTCCTCGAAGAAGTAGAAACCGAGCGAGAGTCCGAGCGAGAGTCCGAGCGAGAGTCGCACCGAATCCCGGCGACTGCGTCGGGAAGGAGCGGAGACCGAGCGAAACCGAACGAATCCCCGTACCTCCGCTGGACGGAAGAAAACTCGTTCGCGCATTATCGCATTATCCACGTCCGTCCGTATACGTACATCTCTTCTGTCCATCCATTCGGTATCGCGTGCGTATATCTGTCCATGCATACGCTCGCGCGCGCATCCGTGTACGGGCGCATGCATGTACGCGATACGCGGAGACGGGTGTGTAAATACGGAGGCAGACCCACGCACACGAAGGAAGAGACGTGTTAACACGCGGCGTTTTCTCCCCGCGCCGCCGAGAGCGATACTACTTAGCCCTACGGATGTGTCGGATAATCGGGAATTTTCCAGGTTAAGTTACTCGTCCGCGGTGAGCTTGCGCCCGCGTCGCGTTCCCGAGGAGTCGGAACGCCTCGAAAGTGCTCGCGTTCGGTCGTCGGGTTCGGTCGTCGGGTTCGGTCGGTCGTCGAGTTCGGACGTCGAGTTCGGACGTCGAGTTCGGACGTCGAGTTCGGACGTCGAGTTCGCTCGTCGGGTTCGGTCGTCGGGTTCCATCGTCGGGTTCCATCGTCGGGTTCCATCGTCGGGTTCCCTCGTCGGGTTCCCTCGTCGGGTTCCCTCGTCGGCCTCGGCACTATTTCGCACCGCCACGGATAAACAAAATGCATGTGCACCTTAGCGATTGATGCGAAGTCGTGACCGAGCAGTCGAGTGTCGAGTGTCGTGCATCGTTATCCGCACTTAAAATTCTCTCGGCATCGTCGATCGTTTCATGTCGCAGTGTGTAAGGGGCAAAACGGCACGGCCTATTCCGTCGTCTTTTTTGTAGCGCCGCGTTGCGCTCTCGATTTGTCACCTCCTCGCCAAGGTTATTCTTCAGCTTCATTGGCTTTTATAGATCGCCGATTCGGGGTAAGGACGCATTTCCAGCGGCGAAGAGTCGTGCATCGAAAAATGTGATCTCCTCGGAAGAAGTCGTGCTCGTGCGCCTTTTCGGAAAGTCGTCGTCGAGGATAGACGGGAAAGCAACGCGAGACCTGGTAAGCGCGAAAGAGAGAGGAGAAGCGAATTACGAAAATCGTTTTTCTCTCATGGTACGCGTGTAAATTCTTGTTTTCATTGCATTACGCATTCTCGGATTTTCTTACGATTTATGCGCAGCCTCGTGTCGACGTTCAAGGTTTTACAATTGTTGATTATCTCGCAAATATGTAAATATTTATTTATAATTCGTAAGAAATTAAATTTTATGATTTTTTCTCCAACAACCTTTCCTTCTTACGGTAAAAATATTTAATGTATGTTCGATGGAGCTCGTTTTTTTATATATTTTATTATTCTATTCCAATTCACCACGGTATCTGATTTTTTTTTTCTCGGATAGATAAACGATCGAGACTATCGATACCGTGTTTTATCTTGTATGATTTTTTAAATATCGAAGGCTTCCTTTGCCAACTATACCCACCGTTCCAGAACTCGGTTCACAAAAGAAAGACTAATTTTATTATACTAGCTAATTTTTTATTTTAAATTATAATTTGAGGTTTCGTAATCGTTTATCGTTCGATATCTTTTAACTAGTTACCAATGTTTGATCTTTACCGAGCGTTCCATCTTAGTTTAATAATTTCGACGAGATGTTATCGCAAATATATTATTACAAATTTATTGCCTTTTTATTCGTTATAGAAAAATCGTTCGTCGCTCGGATAAACTATAATCATGGAACAACATGAAGAGGTTTACGAACAAATCATCGAGACGAATAACGCGAACGAAGGAAATGAATTTGTAACTCGGAATCTGGTACAAGAAATAGTAGTCCAAAATGATAATAACCAAAATTCCGCTGCAAATTGTGAAATGCCTGGCATAGAAATAATGTTACCAAACGATTGTATCGATGTGCAAGATCGATGCGACAGCAATGTCATGATATCGTGTAGTACGGATGAAATAGGACGCGAAAAACAATCGGACAACGTAATTTTTAAGCAAGAATCCAATAAGGATGAAAGTATTTCGCAAATAAATAACGTGGAAAACGTTGCTATTTATAACGATAGCCATAAAGAGGTACGTATTCGTTTTACTTGCCTAGCGTTAACGAATAAATTAATTATATTTTATTTATATTTTATTTTAATTTTATTTTAATTTTATTTTAATTTAATAACTTTGTTTACTTACTTATCCGATAAAAATTAATATTTTAACATTTATCTCAAAGAATATATTTTGCGCTTTAGGATAAAATAGAATTTATCCTCCAAGATCAGACACCTTACCATCAAGAAAACTTCGAAGTGAATAATTCGGTTGATTTAGTGTCGAATAAAGAAACAGTGTCCGTAATTATTTCAGACACGAGCGAATCAGTTCCTTTCATAAATGACAATGAAACTACTCCAGTTTCAACTCGTAATGAACCCATCGATAATCATGATGTATTAAACAGTAGTGAAAAAATAGATAATTTAAACGAAGTTATAGATAAGAATGTAAAAGATTCCGAACAAGAATTAGAAAATGTATTTGCAAATGAAAATGAAACAGAATCTTTCGTTAGTAATATTGAACCTACGGAAGTGCAATCCATTCCTGTTGTCGACGAAACGATCGACGAAAATACGATTATCGCTGTGCCAGAAACTCAAAACCAGCTTTCGAACCATTGTGAAAGTGCAGAAAAAAAAGAAGTTGACACTGTACGTACCAATGAAAGCAATGAAAGTAGCGTTAATTTGCAGAACGAAGATCCAGAAAGCTTAAAAAAACGCGAGGTTTTACACGAGACGCCAGAAAAAATTAAGCAAGACGTAGAATTTAAAACGGGAACGCTGATCGAACCCAAACCGGTTGCAAATTCGGATGACGTGGCGGTTCTAACGGAATTTAACTCTATCGAATATAATACACAAATAGAAGTACAACAATCAGGAGAAGAAGTACAAGAATTAAATCATAACAAAAATTTTACGGTTCAAGCTAAATCCGAAGGAGAAACGAAAGGTCAAAACGCATCGATCGATTGCAAGAAAGACGAGTCTGTTGCAGAATCACCGATCAATAAGGTGATCGTCGAGCAAGTTAAAGAAGTCAAGTGTAACGACGCGTCGATATTCGAGGAGCTCGAACACGATAACGAGGAGGAGGTGGAAGAGGACGAGGAACTCGACTTGCACCTCTCGGCACAGTCGACGGAAAATCACAGGAAAGTCATACAGGACATATTCGACGACTGGCAGGATGAAAATGGCGAAGAGGATAATAACCAGTCATCGACCATATTTAAAGACAATCACGATTCCGTAGAAATGGAGCTCCAGAGTCTCTTGGACGATGGAGCGCAACAGGAGCAAGCGAATTGCAGCAACGACGCGGCCGAACATTCGCTCAATAGTAACGAAAATTATAAGAATGCGGAACAGAGTACCGACACCATAGCTAGTAAATCGAAAGTTAACAAATCGGAAAAGCAGTTGCCGCTCAAGAACAGCGCTGACTCAAAATCTCCGACCAGCAAGTCTCAAAAATCAGTAACAAATTACATTCCACTCAAAGGTGAGTTATAATACGCGTTTATAATAATACGCGATATTTATAAAAGATAATTAAACGTTTACGAGAGTGAATTTTTATTTATATAAGTAATATAAGTATATAGGTAATATAAGTATAATATAGTAATAATTTCGGAAAAGTGATTTTCGTAAACATGTTTTGCACGGTACTTTGCTTTTTTTGTCTGCGTTAAAATAGTAGCCAATACTTATTTAATTATTATTTTTACCGCTAGAAAATTAATGTTAACTATACTGTATTCGAGTGTATTCGAGTCGTAACGATTATTTATTTATAAAATATCGTAATTATGCATAAAATTAGGTAATTAAATAATTGTAAAATTACATTTATTTGTCGTTAAACTTTGTTTTGCGAATACATCAAAAGTTATTTCAATATTATAGAAATCAAAGATAAATGATTTCGTTTTATTCTTTCAAATAATTTAAATTAATTCGTTACTATAAAATAAGGTTGCTTTTAATATCATCTAGTCATTTCATTGAGTAATAGTTTTTGTAATCATAATTTATTCAAAAAGTAAATTTCAATTCCAAAAACTAATTTTAGATATAATAAAAATTTATGAAACTAACAATTAAAATTTGTATTTAAAAAATTATATTGAAGTAAATTTTAATACTTTATTTACGTACGTATATACAATATTTTAAAAAATTTTAAATTAATTTAAAGTAAAAATTATGAAGTTTCAATTTTGATAGACAATTTATATTATTTAAACTACTAATATTATAATGAATTATTCCTATTTTAATAACTGATTTTAAAATGCTGATTAAATCAAAATATTTATAATACATTGTAATTAAATCTAAAGATTATCATCTTAAATTGCGGATCTCAACCGATTACAAAAAATGACAATAAAAATTTGGTTGGAAATATGATTAATTAATTAATTAATTTATTTATTTAATCTTTTATAAATTAGTAAAATACATTTAATATACATAATTGATGGAATTTTAGTTGTAATACTATATGATTAGAAAAAATAAATTTTTTTTATATTGATACATAAAGCTTTCGATATATTTTCAAATATTTTTTAAAGTTACAATTGTTTTGGATAATTTTTATTTTTATAGATACTTTTATAAGATATATAAATTATAAAAATGTTATTTTTAAATGTTGTAATGAAATATATATAACGATGATAATTTATTTGATATACCGAGAGCAATATAATATTAATGTATGTTCGTCCCTTATCGCATTATTGTCCTCCTTACATTTTTTTATTATTTTATTTTTTTATTATTCAGCAAATAATTACACTATTATATCACATATTATTAAAAAATTATTGTTTAAAATTAGTTAATATAATCATTGTTATAATCATCGTCATCGTTACCGTTATAATTTCTTTTCTTGTACTATGATTTGTATCAGTAATTTCGAAGTACTCGAATCGTCGTAAAAATTTCTTTTTCTTTTTTTTATATCAATTATTTTTTTAATTTTTCACTTATTACCATAATTACTGATTTTTAATATCGACTGCATGCGAAATCCTTCTCAATACATATCATTTAATTATTTCGATATTATTTGATAAACTCCAAAAGAGGTTTTACTTCGAATGTGCATATTTTCTAATTTTCTTATTATATTACAATTAAATTTTTTCATATTTTCTTTGGATTTATGTTCAACGCCAATTCATAGTATTTATTTATAGAATTATTTTTTATTTTTTAAGTTTAAATCAATATAAAAATGTTATAAATAAATTTTATTAAATATAGAATTGTATAATAATACTTTTTATTTTAGTTATAAATTATTATTTTAGCAGAAAAATCATATATTATTGCAACAATAATTCCAAATTTTACGAGTCTCGCTGTACCATGAAAATTTCGATTAATTTTATAAGAACTTTCATGTTCTAGGCTTAGATAGTGGATCATATATGCGTATATACAAATACAATCGATTAGTTTAATTCGATACAGTTAAAATAACTATTTACTAATTTAAACTCATAAACGTCTCGATATTCACGAGTTCACGAATGATCGGTAAATTAAACGCACGTAACAGTCAATTATAATCATAAGTAAAGAATAACTTACGAGTATATTGTAAACGATAAGTCGAATAATAATTTATGTTGAGTCAGATTATAATATGTAAAATAAATATTAAAGTACGAAGACTAAATGAAAAATAATTATATTCTTGAAGGAATTATTGCACGTAAAATATATCATGGTACTTTTAGTATTTTTACTTGCTAGATTTAATCAAATCAATAAATCAAAGGACTTACAAGTTTTGAAACATTTACTCGATAAAAATAACATCGTATCTAATTGCTTATCGATAACCTTAGCTTAAAATTATGAAGGATCAAACGTATATTTATAATGTTTTAATATTCGGTAATTTTATTTAACGTGAAATATTTTTATTTTATAAAAACAAAATTAATTTTCTACGAATTTTCTACGAATTTTCAACGAATTTTCGAAATTTTTAGCAATTTCCAATAATTATAAATTGTTTTCGATCGATGTATCGATAAATTTGCTTTATGTGAAATCGTAAAAAGTTAATAATATAGTAAATTTGCTTGTGTACAATAATAATTTTATTACGTAAAAGCGTTATCAAGACCGAGTATAGTTAAGTTATGTTTATTCGAAATTAAAAACAAACCGCTAAAATGAAAATATGCTAAAAATTGAAGTAGTATTGAATTAAAAAAAAAACGGTTTAACATTAATTTTAGTTTATACAAAGTAATTATTTTAATAAAAATAAGTAAATTGTAAAGTTGACGTATTTTGTATTGACGTATGATTGCAGATCATTTTCTAGGCCGTTCACCGAAGAATGCGAGTCAAGATCAACCCGACCCAAAGCAAAAAGTCCAGTCCCCGAGACCTGGCGTAAAAGTTCCGGGCTTGCACTTGACTAGTCAAATCGCGTCGGCGGCTGAGGTTAACGAGGTCTTGAAGGAGCGACTGCGGGAAAAACAGAAGGACTTGGTCGTGCCGAAGACGGCGGATATTGTATTCGTGAAAAAAATAACCCAGCGACTGTCCAGTCAATTGTCAGCTGCATCGGGCTGTAACGTACCGCCACTTATACCCTTGCAGCCAATGTTGGTGGATACCGAGAACGATAAGGATAAGTCAGTCGAGGAGGAATCGACCGAGTCGAGTAAAACGGTGCCAACGACGACGGATAACAAAGAATTGCTGGCGATCCTCGAAGGCGATGTCGATCCTGACTGGTCCAATTTGAAGTCTCAAAGCATGACGGAGGAGGGTAATAAATTATTGGGTTCCGGAGGAGATTTTCATAGTACGGGTAGGTAACACCTGGTAACACCTGGTAACACCTGGTAACACTTGGTAACACCTCAAGAAAATCTGATGTCTTGCTCTGTTCGTTAGAGCGTAATTCCGGCAATTCAATTTTTCTTCTGAATATTCAATGCGATTCGCGAACATCTGCAGATTTCGGTTGCTGTGATAAAAAGATTTTTTATTATAAAAAGATACCGATTCTGTAGAAAAACTTTTTTTATTTTATTTTTTTATTTTTGCGACAATTAGAATTATAATCACGTTTATATTATTTTTGTTTGGTACACGAGCGTATATAAAAACATTGCATTTACGTTATAAGAAAAACACTTTCTTCGAATTTTTATATCAAATCTCCTCGAGCTCAAGATTTTTTATCTTGAGATATCCACGATAATAATTAATATCCTCGTTCGAATCTACGATAAGGTTTTTTATATTCTTATTTTTTTTCACTGAAATCTAACGTGTTTCTCTTATATATTCTATTCGCTTGTACGATTCATCTTACGCGACGACTGCGGAGATTTCAAAATTTTGTCGACAAAGTTAAAATATGCATTCCACTGAAAATAGTCTTTTGTAAAATATTTTTTAATTCTTTTCAATCTGTTTCCTCGTAAATGTTTTCAAAATTGAACAATTTATTTTTATAACAATATTTTTATACGTTTATTTATTACATTGAATTAAATTCATTTAAATAAAATCATTAAAAATATCGCGCAAGATAATTCCTTTTTATCAAATTTAAATTTAAATTTTGAAATCGAGTCATTTGTAAAAAATACAGTTTGCCAAGATGTTTATCGTGAAATAATATGTAATATTAAATTAACGTATAATAATTTTGATATATATCTTTGTTTCTGTAAGGAAGAAGATCAGCATTCAATTATTCGTAAAAAATATTATTTAATCTCGTCGAGTAATCATATTTAACTATGTAATAGATAAAGGTTGACAATTCTTTGAAATTCTTTGACAAGTAAATTTTGTACAATCGATTAATTATAATTTTCTGCAACTTGTATTTTTTTCAGGGACGAAGTTAGATCCAGTCGTTGAACGGGAGTTGGCTTTAAAGCAGTTGCTCGAATTGCCTAACATATCCACGAAGAAGAATAATTCAGGGGCGTCGAAGAAAAGTAAGAGAGTCTCGAAATTCGCGCACAGCAAAGAGTCCAACCAAATGGAATTGAAATTAACAAGCAGTCGATACGACTCGAAAACAGAAATCATAAACCTGGACTCGACCGAGGAGGATTCACCCAAAAAGGATAATAAAGCCCCGAAAACGTTGAGGGAAAATAACAATCAGAATACCCGTAGTAGTGCCATGTCCGGTGTCAAACTGAGCTTGGAGGAATCGAGGTCCGGTAGGAAACGGAAACTCACGGAAAAGGCTCGGGAACACGAACTTGCAGTTAAACGACAAAAGGTTAGTTTATTATTGGAAACCTATAAGAAACCTATTGTAAACCTATTATAAACCTATTAAAAATCTATTACAAACCTATTGCAAACCTATTGCAAACCTATTGCAAACCTATTGCAAACCTATTGCAAACCTATTGCAAACTTATTACAAACCAGGAGAAAAATACTATAAATTTCATTTTTATAAACAAATCTATCTTGGTAAAATTTTAATTTTATTGCAAAATCTTACCAATTCAGTTACGTTAACCTGAAATTTGCGTTATATCAATTTAATACTATTTTTTAAATACTTCATATTTTTTTACTAGAAATTTAATATAAAGTTAATATTTTAAATTGACTAATTTTTTATACAGAGTTAAAATACTTAAAATTCATATTTTTAATTATTTGTGTGACATTGATATATTCGTACATAGCCTAGATTTTAAGTAATTTGCTGTTTAAAAAGAATGAAATTAGAACTTTTTTTTTCGTATATATTTATTCAATTTATAATAATTATCTTACTAAATATTTATTAATTTAAAAAGAATTGGTAAATTATCCAAAGAGACGAAAAAATTATTAAAAAATAATTTTAAAAATATTCAGATTATTATTTTAATACGAATAAAATATTATAAATATTATATAATGTCCCGTTTAACCAATGAAAATTTCTGTTATATTTTATTAAAAATTAATTACTTATTAAAACATATTCGTAAATTTGAGGGCAATTATAAGAAATAAAAAAAAAAGACAGTGCAAGAAACTGTAAAATTAAAGGCAGTAACCTATTTAAATCGATTCAGCTTTAGCTATTTAAAATTTTTCTGTTTTCTATTATAATAGGAATAAAAATTATATTTGATGTTCGAGACAGAATAAAATGTTTTAAAAGCTTACATCTTTTTGATTTATAAGAAAATTATTTTAATCGAAAAAAAAGTATTATAAATTGAAAATGTGAAAATTGATAGTCTCAATACATCAATAATTTAACTGTAAGTTTTAACAAATTGATAAATTTTTTAATATTGTAGTTAGTTTAATAAGCAAAAAAATACGTTTCATATTTTATTTTAAATTTATGTACTAGAAATATATTAAATATATAACGTAGGAATATAATCTAAATGATAGAATTTCTTATTTATTTTCAAATTGTCATTCATAAACTAAGTGCTCGCATTATTTAGTACATAATTTATTACGTTGCTAATTTTAAAAATATTTTTTAAACAAAATCCTTGATTATGTTTAAAAGCATATTTATTTAATTAATGTAAATGATTGACATTTGAAACGCTTTTTATATCTAAAATACCTCAATTTTATTTACTATGGTATTCTTTCATTTCTCAAATATCTTGTTACAAAATAATATAATATAAATATCTATTAGCAGTTTTCTAAGAATTATTACATTCTTTATTATACTTTTAAAATAAGGTTGCTTTTGATATAATTTATCAAAAAATTCTTTAACTTTTTTAATATAATAGGTAAGTTTTAAGTTTTTTTGTTTAATTTTGTCCGATATAATAAGAGTTTAAAATGTTATTTAAGAAAAACTAAATTAATTAATGTATATTTAACGAATTGTAGTACTTAATGAATAAGCATAATCATAAATTATATTTATTCTTTAGCTAGAAATTTATAAAAATTGGTATTAAAATCCAATCATTTTTCTTAATTATTAATATTAAAATTATATGTACCAAATTATCGTTGAAAATTTAATTTAAAAATTATTTGCTGCAATAATTTTTGCATAATTTTCATAAAAAATATTTCAAATTATTTGCATATAATTACAAATATGTGTGTAAATAACAAAAAAACAAAAGACGCGGTGCAAAAAATTGAGAAAATTGAAATTTTTGAGATATATTTTTGATAAGTTGCAATTTTGTACAATAATACCTTCTCAACTTCTGAGATTAATTTCCATATATAAACACCTGTTTTCCCAAGATAGATTAACTCGGTTGAACTAACGGAAAACCGAGTATGTCTTGTTAAGTAACAACAACAACAACAACAACAACTACTACTACTACTACTACTACTACTACTACTACTACTACTACTACTACTACTACTACTACTACTACTACTACTACTACTACTACTACTACTACTACTACTAATACTACTACTACTACTAATACTACTATTACTACATTTGCACTACAGTTGCAACACTGAAAAAAACTCTTACGCAATCCGTAAATACCACGAAAGCGTGGATCAAAGATTAAAGTTTTTATTCACCGCACACATTTTTGGTGATTTTTACGCAGGTATACAAGGGGAAAATCGTATCCGAAAGTAAAAAATCGTTGCAGGAGTCCGAAGAAAGTGGAAAGTCCAAGGCTGACAGCGGCAGTAGTACTAGTAACAGTCCGGTACCCAAAGCGGATTCGGAACCAGGTACACCCAATACCCCGAAGCTGAATCAAACAAAATTCGAGACAAGGCTTAGCAAATCCGAGGCGAAGCAGCAGTTGGTTTCGGTTAAGGACGCGGAGCCTAAGACCAGCGTCCTTAAAAACAAAATGTCCCACGTCAAGAGGGCCAAAATCAGACTGCTCAAGAAGGATACACCGATATCCAAGAGAAAGCTCGTCGTGAAAAATTTGTTCAGGAAAAAGTCGAATAAAAAAGTACTAGCTGCTGCGAAAACGAAGCTGCAGGTGAGCTTTGTAATTATTTTATCAATAGTTATATTACATCGTAACCCGGTTTTATTTCGAGCGCAGTCTCGTTCTTTTCCAAGTTTTTACTTTTATGCTCGTTGATGATTCAATTTTTCGAAAAGGTACCGTTTTAAATTATCAATTTTCGATTTTACCAATAATTCGATAACTTTTAGTTATAGTCTTTCCGTATAAAATTATTCGATTTCTACCTCGTAAGATAGAGTATATTAAGCTCTCGTTTTTTACTCAGACCTGACTGAAATTTATTTTAAAGCTTACATATTAAAATTTTATCGTTGTTCAAAATAATAAACTATTTATGTCAGCGATGAGTTTCATTTTATATATTATATTATATATATTATACATTATATAATAAAAGATTAGAAATGTTAAACGAATTTAACGAGTAATTAAAAAATATTTAGTTCAGAAATTTTACAAACGTAAAATTTTATATTGGAAAATATCGATAAAAATAAAAAATTAATTCCGATCAAAAGTAAAATTTTATAAATTGAATAATTAAAACGATATACGAAGACGCTACAAACTAAATATTTTAAACGTTGTTACACGTGTGTGTATTTAAAATATTTATAGTAATAAAATTGTAGTTAACTTTTCAATACATTGATATTATTTAGCTTTTCTATACGTTGGTTTTTCCGCTACAGAAATCAATAATAATACGTTTTAGTTATACGCGTAAAATTGCAGCCTTCTTCAAAATCAATACTCGCAAAGCTATTCTTCCGTATAATGAAATATTTACGAACGATGCTACTACTTTTATTCATACTTGTTTTTCAAGTTTTTACTCGTGATGTTCGTTTCAGCTGGCAGCCGCATCGAAACCTATAATACCGAACAAAAATGTCTCGGAAAAGTCATCCCCCGCCGCATCATCGGTACCCAAGACAAAGAAGGTGGTGACGGAAATTGATAGGTTGTTACAAGACGAAGGCGTGGTTAATTTACTCTACGATGTAGAGCAACCGGATTTAAGGAAAAGGTTAGTGCCGATCACCAAATCTCAAAAAAAGGTTATGGATGTAGAAAAGGCTGAGAGAGAGTTGATGCTCAGAACGAAGCTGGTGAGGAATGCTGTTCTGAGGCTTAGAAATTCTAACACAACAAACCTCAAGATCTCGCCGAGATCAAGAAGAAATATTACAGTGAGTAATTTTCTGTTTTACTAGTGCCTGTGTGCATTTAATAATATAATTTAATAATATTATACAAACACTACATTTAATATACCATTAAACTATTTTTTAACGAAAATATTTAAATACCAATTTTTCCAACGCATTCGTGAAATACAATCATTCTTTTATTCTAAATTCTTCTTTGTTTATAAAACAATAATTTTTTTACGTTCTAACAAATTCATTCGGTGTTTGTGGGCTTTCGTAAAAATTTTATAAGACTTTTGAATCAATTTTTCAATATATACAGTATATATTTAACGATATATACTTTCATTTTTATAAGATTATATTTCGGTATTTCTCGTGTAAGTATACGTGTATTTTTTCTTAGAAAACTAAGAAGTAAAAATTCACATTTTAAAACATGCATTTACCTATGCGATTAATCTTGTAGCACAAGAAATTAGAATCTTTTATACTTACAGGTAACGTCACCGAACGAACCTCCACCATCACTAGTCGAGAAAAAATCAAACGAACCCGCCAGGGTACCGAAATCGACGGCGGCGGCGGCAAATGTGACACCAGATTTTATAATTCCCGCAAAAATACGGAATGCGGCGGATGCGTCACGGATTATACGCAGACACTCGTCGAGTTCGTTCTCAAGTGCCTCTGCAAGTCCGAGGGTTAGCATAGATTTATCCGTAGAACAAAATAAGACAGACGAATCTGAAACACAGATCAAAACAAAGAGGAAACTCTCGCAGGAAATAAACGATAAACAACTCGACGCAAAGAAGTCTAAAAAGAAAGTAAGTCTTACTTTTAAGACCGTAATTTCCCTTTTAATTAATTTCATAAATTAGATACTTATTGACTTTTCGCGACTGTTTCAAATTTGATTAAAATTATAAAATTAATGTATAGAATAATTGCATTGAATTTACCAAGCTAAAATGTCTATATGTAATTTTTTATGTATATTCTTTAATCGATTATTTTAAAAAATAAGTTATGAAATAAAAGTATTCCTTAAGAATAGAAAAAATAAACATTATTTAATATTTTTTTTTCGCACGGTTTATAATATAATTACAATTTAATCAATATTTTAAAACAAAATTTAACGTAACGGTCGATTTACAAATTTCAAATAATTTTTCTTTGAAGTTCACGTAAAAAATTTACTTAATTTTGTATATTATATTTCCTTTACGATCGATCTATTTTTTCTGTAAAAGGAGGTAATCGAAAAGCAACCAGCTAAGAAAGAACCGATTAAAAAAATCACAACAAGGTCAAATGTTACGGCTTTAGCAACGGCAATACAAACTAATAAGGCAGTTCCCAAAAATAAAAAAGTGCCAAAAAGTAAAGCATCGGTGGACACGTCGCCAAACGAAGTCAAGACTTCACCAAAGAGTCAAGATGAGTTGTCGATGTGCCTAGCCGAGGCTGCGTCGGCTCTTCTGTCTAGTGTCAGTGGCACTTTGCGGTCAAGTAACGCAACCGCTAATCGCAAAAAAGGTTACTCTTTTAGTTACGCGCGTTTCTTGAAAATTTAATAAAGCGTTCGTTTTTAACGCTGGTATAAAATTAGTTTAACTTATTTTTTCATTAATTTTGAAATACATTTTATAAAGTTGTTACAAAATATAAGGAAATTATTCACTTTGCTGTTTCATTTAATAAATGTTTGAAAAAAATATCTTTGTTTACAGGAAGTACAAATATTTCAAAAATACAAGCAGTTGACGATGAAAAAGTAGATATTAAAAAATTATTTAGTAATAAGGTAATAAATGTAATGCAGCATGGGCATCTTGTACAATTAATATTGACGCCATCGACATCGGTATCAAGAATAAGAAATGCTATTACAATTCAGGTGAGAATACAATACACTTCGATAATTAATTTAGCCAACTAAGTTTATGGTAAAAAATTATTTATTCATTTGGTGCAAATATTTTGTAGGTTATGAATGAAATTCGGGAAGCACTGTCAATTTTACAAAATGACGACGAATGCAGAGTCGTTTTATTTACTTCGACGGGGACATGTTTTTGCGAAGGCTTAGAACTTTCCTTTCTTTTACATTCGAACAAGGAGGAGCGAAAAATTCGAGCTGAAGAAATGTCTAATACTGTCAAGTACGTATCGATTTTTAATATAAAATATTATAAATGTTCCCTTGTATTCGATTCAACGAGCGTATACAAAAAATATTAATATGTAATATATTTCAAAACAAATTTAAATTTAAATTTAAATTTAAATTAAAAAACATATTATTTGGTTATACGATAACGTAAAAATAATTAAATAAAAATGTATTTTTCAAGAAATGTCATAGAATATCTATGTAATATTAAAAAATAAATGTTATTGTAAACGAGCGCAATTTTTTATACGACGACGATTTAAAATTCGAGTAAAAATTTAACGAATTTAGACTGTATTATCCCCGTTATCCCCGTGAAATAATAAATAAATTTTTTTATGCAGAGAGTTCATCAAAGCTCTGGCTACATTTAATAAGCCCATCGTGGCAGGTGTACAAGGGGCAGCTATTGGTTTGGGCGTGACTATGTTACCTTTATTCGATCTTGTGATAGCCAGTGATAAGGCAACGTTCAGCACTCCTTATGGTAAACTTGGTCAAATATCCGAGGGAGCTGCAGTTTTAACACTATCACATTGTCTTGGAAACGCAGTCGTAAGTCTAATGTTTAAATCGTACGTTTCCGTGACTTTCTTAACGACTGGCCAACTTAAATTTTGTCCACAGACGAATGAGCTGTTACTCGGTGGTAGGATTTTAACTGCTAGTGAAGCATTGAGAGCTGGACTCGTTACAAGAGTTTTGTGGCCAGATAGGTTTCAGGTTGAACTGTTACCTTCGTTAAACGCTATGAGCAAACAATCTTCACAGGTACAAATCAGTACATCTATTTAACGATATAATTATTTACTAAAAGTATGTTTTTTTATAACAATTTTAATAAATTTTATATATTTCATCTATTTGATTTACAATTTAAATAACGTTAAATTTATCTGATTTTAAAAAACTTTTTTTTACGCATATATATACTAACATTTTTGCAATTGTAATACGTTCTTAAAATATTAAAATATTTATTAAGATGCATTCGATAATATATTTAACCTATTTTACAGATTTTTGTTCGATTTTTTAAACGCTCCGTTTTATCAGAGTGAGAATCGTACGATACTTAACGTTAAATGTTTATAAAATTGTTAAAGTTTGAATATCTATTTGAATATATATAAATAAGTAAAGTTTTGTAATTTTGTAAAGGGAATCGTTTTTTAATAATGCAAATTATTTTCAGTCAATGGTAGCGACGAAAGCTTTACTCCGTCATGGTCTTCGTGAAAAGCTGGATGTTGCACTAGAATCCGAAAGCCGTTTACTCATTCAACATTGGTGTTCACTGGAATGTCAAGAAGCCATTAAAGCCTACATAGATGAAAAGGATCAGTGAACATAAAACATAGGTGATAACATGTTTTAAAGAACGTAAAACTAAATTTTTATTCTCATTGCGAAAGAAATGTAAAAGTTATTTGGTAGTGATGTACAGATTGATTCAGTGGTGCATGAATCACAGATTAAATGGTAACAGTGTGTGTTGCCGAGTACAACTATAATTGTGTCAAGCAAGTTAAATTAAAAAAAAACTGATTATGTTTTCTTACGTACAGTTTTTAAATTGTTTATTCGTGAAATTTCCTCCAATTAAGTTTTGTCAATGATTCAGTTTATTAGAATATTTATTTTTTAATTGAAAAAAATTAATAGCAATAACGATAAATTTTTTTCGTGAAAAGTTTTGCCTTTATTTTAGACAACTGCACATTTTGCGCTTTATGGATATGAGTGTATGTGTGATAAACGAAATCATCAATTTGAAAATATTTGTACTGTAGATTTTGGACTTAGAAGTTAAGTCCTATTAACTCACAAATCGCCCAAATATAGACACTGAAAATATGAGGGTGTGTAAGTGCGATGTTCATGATTGTGTCTAGTGATGATACACGATTTATTTTACAAATTTACAAATAAGAGAAAATTGTAAAAGTGACTACTAAGGATGGAGTATTTTAATATCATACTTTTAAGTTTAGATATAAAGGCTCACTATGTGTCTAACAATTCTGTCGACAATTTATGTTAAAAAAAGATTATAGTTGGATTTGAATAAACAAAATCCAAATTCAAGATGAGCTTGTTCTTACCATCAATATTGTAATTCATATTGTAAAAGCTTTTATTTACAGATACCTCTTGTTTAAAAAAAAAGTTCTTCATTTATTTGTAACTCATTATTGAACATAAAATTGTTATTTTTAAGAATTTTCTGTGTTTTATATAGAACTACTCGAAAAATAGTGATAAAATTCTGAGGACCTATATAATATTTACTTGCTACAAATCTAAGATTATCTCGAAATTATATATTTTTATATATTTTTAATACATTATAAGTCTTTTGTTTGTTACGATATTAAAGTATCTAAATTCATTGAAAGTTTTATTATTTGGAGTAGTTAAATATACCGTATATATCATTCCAATGATAAGAATAAAAAAACAAATTGTCTATAAAATAATATTTTTCAAACGAAATGAATATTATTGAACTTAATTTTATAATGGAAAATGTATCGTTTTGAAATATACAAACTTTCATATTAATTTAGCACAAAATCATAATAAAACTAATAAGTCGATATTTAAAAGTAAACGTTAAAAGTAAATTATAAATAAAGCGTAAACTCTAAGCTTTACTTTACGTTATTTTTAATAAAATTGAAGATAAATTATACACAATTATAATATTTAAGAGATATGTATATTTATTAGTTCACGTAGTTATATTTAAAAGAAATTCCAGGCGACTTAATCGAAAAGAGTATTATACTATTTAATTTAATAGTTGCGATTGCTCAATATTAATTTCATTTTTCATATCGAAATAAATAGTACTTCTTTCAAACTTTTTAAGCATCCACATTCCTATTAATTTGTATTAATTTAAAACAATATTTACGTTACAACCAAAGTTTAGAAATCGAAGTATGTTTTATTTTAATATCGATTTATTTTTTTAGTATGAAATTTAGCGGATAGTGTAATACCGTAACTCAATCAAACTCAGCAGAACATTGTTTTTCCAATTTGAAGAAACGGTAATAAAATAAAGTAAAAGATGACGATTGTACTTTAAGGAAAAGCAGTATAGAATTTCTTAAGAGCGATATTTCTATAAGTTAGTCAGAAAGTAGTAACGAAGAAATTTGGATTTCTTATCCTCGCTTAAAATTTGTATAAATAACGAAGACAATTGAAAGATTTTTGCATAACGAATAACTCGCGCATAATTTAGGAAAGAACGAAGCGTAAACATCGCGCTAAGAGCTTCGGGACGGATAACACATTTTGAACGAGTGCAGCCGAAATCGGCGTAGATACCTGCGCCCAAAAATAACAACAAAGCCGAAATCCACTCGAAGACGTAGGACTGAGTAGCGAATCGAAAATGCGTCGTACCCGTGGCATCGTTTCGGCATCGTTTCGGAGTCGCCTCGACATCGCCTCGACATCGCCTCGACATCGCTTCTATTTTTCGAGCGTGGAAAGCCTCGCCGATAATAATTTCGCCCACGCTCTCCTCGTCTAGCCCTATTTCACTTACGTCTTGGGCACCGCGTGGGCGTATCGCGGATGACGTCCGCGGAGCATCGTCGGATCGCCGGGTAAACAGCGGTTGCGCGTTGACCCGCGGCTCACGTTGCGCATCCCCCTGACGCGTCTCCGATAAGATAAGCAAGCTCCAAGGCTTTCGCGCAGCGCCGCTAATTTTCCTCGAATCTCGGTCCTCAGTCCGCTGAGCGCGAGCTTCGCTCTTGGATCGGCGATTCGCGCGCGAGTCGCGAGGATGGGAACGCAAGGCTTAAGTTGCGGGAAAAAAGTTGATTTTCGAACAGCGATTCGTTCTTTCGAGTAAATTCGGTGCGAGTAACTTTTGTTTTCGTTGATTCGAGAGTACGATTTGTTGATTTGTTCGCCGAGTGCGATTCACCCAACGATCCACGAGTTATGGTTAGTAAGTGAAAACCAGGATGCGAATAATTTGATTTTCTTGAAATTTAATTGACTCGAAAGTACCATTATTTCAGAGAGAAAATGCACTGAATTTCTTACGAGACGTGAAATAATCGATTTCTTATTTTTATTCGACTATATCCTTGCGGATTTCGTCTGCGGATATCTTCGGAATCCGCCAACAAATTCAACTTAACTTATAAGTATACTTGGATTCGCGACGATCCAAATCGACATATTTCACGTTCGAGAATTTGATTTACAATTAGCTTATTAAAAAAAAAACGCGCAAAAATATGTGATTTTATAAATTATGTTTGTACGAATCGAACGTAAGCAAAAGAGTGTTCGTTCGTAAAAATGAAACGAAATGTATCGAAATGGTAACGATTGGATGCATATTTTCACGTATGTCGCGTAACTTAACCCAAATAATCGTTTCATTCGTTACGAACAGTTCCTTTGCCTCGATCAAAATTATTTCTGTAATTGTAAGTATCCGAATATAGAATTCCCGTAGAAATACTTATCCGCTCGTTCGGATTCGTTCCTTAACGTAACGAAATTTTAAGCAAAATTAGAAATGCTCGATAAGTCATGAAACGATGTACGCAATCGATGCTCTTTTCGAACGCAAGGCTTACTCAGCGAGGAAGCGAGCCGCAAGATAATGATAATAATAATAAATTTATTCGAATAAATAATATAATTTTAATTAAACAGAGAACATTTTTTACCCTTTTTTACATTTTTATCACGTTTTTATTACGTTTTTATTACGCTTTTATTACCTTTTTATTACCTTTTTATTACAGTTTCATTACATTTTTACTACGTTTTCCTTATTAAACGTAGTTCTTCACTCCGCTTTTTTCTTCCTGCGCTTCGAATACTTACAAAATTTTTCGAAAATCGTTCGCTCGAGTGAAACAAGGATATCGTCATCGTAAGAAATTATTACCGGAGTTGGAAGCAAAACTCAAAGTTTTTATCACCGCGTTCGATCGTCGAATAAATTTTCCTTCCAATAAAAACTTTGAATTTTAACTTCGCGGTTTCTGGTTTTACCGAAAATAATAAGTTTCGCGTAACGAGGTGGTAAATAAATTCTTTTCGTACAATATTTTATTCTCAATTTCGTATACTTATGCTATTTATTAAAACTCTTCGATAATTCAACCGAACGGATATATTTTGACGACGACTCGGTCTACAATTTTCTTATTTTTAAACGATCGTTCGAATATACTATAACGTTATTCAGGACAGTAGAACGTCGGTTGTATCGATCGACCGCGCGTAAGGCGTAAGTAGGAACGCGATCTCGAGTACTCGAGTACTCGAGTACTCGTGTAGGAGCGGTAAGGAGTGTCCGAAGCCGAAGATTCGACGACCGAGAAATTCGGTCATTGATTTTGGTATCGTAAACTCTGATTCTTTACCTTTTAGTTACGTCACCCGCGGCGGTAAATTCTTAATTCTTAATTTTTTTAACGACGAGGAATATCACCGAGCTAATTATTCGATTTTGTTACGCTCGTTTCGCGATACTCGGGATCGCTTCGAGTTTTGCCGAGCTAATTTCCTACTCCTGACTTCGACTTGGTTTACTCGTAACGCTTTAACAATCGAATCAGGACCGTATCAAAGGAGGTGGAACTTGTTCCAATAACTCGTGCTCCGCTGTTTTCCGCACGACCCGATCCTACGTCCGATACTTTGCATTGCGCAAAACCGTTTTTATCTATTTTCCTGCAATGCGCGCTCGCGACACTTAAACGGACGGAGGACCGAACGAGCGACTCTTTTAATACGGAGTTTCTCGAATAACTCGTCGGCAAGGTTAAGATGCAAAGAATTTTTTCACGACCGTTTCAATCTTTAAAACGTTCTAACTCGATCGCGGTTACTCGACCGAACGCTCGTAAATTCGTTAACGTCGAAAGGACGGTTGGCGCAAAATTTACAGAACTAAATTACAAAGGTTGATTAAAGTACTTTCGTAAGCGTAGTCGAGGCCGTTACCTCGACTATCCGCTACCTTGACCTTTGAATTATCCGTTAACTAATTCTTAAAGCAAATTACGCAAATTTATATCCGCGATAACGGAATTATCACCGGAACCCCAATTTAATTTTGCGTTCGGCTCTCGCCGCCTTTCTTCGTACGGCTGATCGCTCCGACGATTAATCACCTAATTTATGCACTCGTCCAACGAGCTGACCAAAGAGGTGACCAAAGAGGTGACCAAAGAGGTGACCAAAGAGGTGACCAAAGAGGACTAGGTTCAAGATTCTCCAAAAAAACCGGGGATCCAAACTCCGAATTCGGTCGCGGACGCTTCTTCAGCTGCGTTATAGCTGCTGGAAGAATCGATAACGAAGATATCGGGAACTTGGCTCGCGGCGGCGATAAAGCGGAAATAAAGGAATACAATTAAATCCGAAAGTATCGAAAATGCAAAGAGAAAACCGACGATTTAGCTCGGCTGGTGAAAAATTGGTAAAAAAAGACGAAACGTTGATACGAATGATGCGACGTCGATCGAATCGAGCGTAGAAGTAAACGCGCAATTTACAAATTAATGTTTTCTTCTAATTTCGTAAATAAAATAAATTGATCATCGAACGCGACGTCGCTCGTTTTAATTTATACTTATAAAACATGGCTGCGAAAAAGAAAAGGGGAGTCGCCCTTCGACTTTAACTCGTTCCAATTTTTGCAAGCGAAGGCTTCGGTATCCCGAGAAGTTGAAACCGCGAGGAGCATACGCGTCGCGAGTCGCGAGATGGATTCAAGAGGAAGGATTCATCGGTCGGAGGCGAGTATCGGTGGAGTACAGGGAAGGGAAGAACGAGACGGGGACCGAGACGGGGACCGAGACGGGGACCGAGACGGGGAAAGAGACACGGACGCGCGTAAGTGTAACGCGAACGTCGCTCGTTACAATGGCGCGAAACCCGGGAATATTCGCATACGCTCGGTTTCGTGAGCGGGATGCGAGAATGCGAGATTGCGAGAACGCGAGAACGCGAGAATGCGAGAATGCGAGAATGCGAGAATGCGAGAATGCGCGCGATGTAAATAATCGCGGGCGAGAGGACTCGGATAAATTTCCCGCATTGTTCGCCTCGCGTAAATGCATTTTATAGAACGCGCGTCGCTGCCACTATTGTCCGACTATGATCCGAGCCGTTTTAATTGCCTCGCCGGAGCCTCATTGTTGTTTAATTTCGTTCGCAGCGGCGCGAGAAGAGAAAAGAGAGAGGAGAGAAGCGCCGACTCTTTCAGTTTCCCCCTGTGAATATTCAGACCTACCGCACTCTCGTCCGAACGTGGGGGAGGCGCCTCCTTTGAGATGAGCGCGAAGCCTCGAGGAAAGTCCGTTAATGGGATTCGATGCGATCGGAAGCTTAACCATTCGCGCATACATAAATACATGCATACATATATATATATATATATATATATATATATATCAGCTTTGATATTATATAAGTAATTATAACCTGAATCGCGCTATTCATATCGGATACTTTGGCGAGGCGAACCTTCCATTCGAATGTTCAGTTTTACGATCCGTTTCCTACCTTCCACCTCCGTATATTTAGATAATTTGTATTTTGAAATATCGTCGCGTGCCTCTTAATATTTTTAATAGTGTGCTTCCAGAGTAATCGCTAAATTTGTTCTTTACAAATTTAACGATTGTTTCGATGGTTCGTCGAACGCTCAACGATAAAATATCGTTTAAGCCTTAAATATGAAAATTTATTTAAATTTTAAAAAATACCGATAAATTTGCATTGTTTATAATACCAAAGTGTCGAATAAGTTTATAATTAAACTTTAAAAAGTTTCCAAAATTGTTTTACAACTTCAATGTCAAGCACTATAAATTTGATTTGTAATATCGGATCGTATATTTCTTTTAAAAATATTGAAAAACCGTTCACAATTATCGAAAAATTTATAAAAGTTAAAAATAAAGTAAAATGAAAATTTATATCATTTCGGGTTATTATGCGAGTAAACACGAACGTGATTATGAACACGAGCGAGATTAGAACGTTATCCGTTATCTTATACGAGTGTAGTCAAATTTTGACAAATAATTATAGATAAGTTTGTTTATTTGAGAAAAAAGTACATTGCTTCGAGATTATCGTTACTTTCACCGTTTTCACTTCGAAACGATGAAAATTAAATTTTTATTTCTAATTTTTAAAGAGTAGTAGAGAGAAAAGTAAACAAAAAAATTTTTTACAACAATTTTCATTCGAATTCGAAACGAAAAGTTCTAGTATTAGAATTTAGATTCGGTTAATTTTAGTTAGCTTTCGAATAGCTTTCGTACCAATCTGTTTTCCTTAATAGCAAAGATATTAAACGTCAAGCCAGAAATATTCCGCGTTAAGGTTTAGTAAAGCTGTAATTAAAGTGAAAATTGAAGCCAGTATAGAAAATAATAAGGAAAAAACACATCGAGCGAAGAGGTTTTTTTGAAAGATTCGAATCGTTGAGTTCCAACGGACTTTTGTTCCTTCGAAAAACTACAACGTGCCATTGGAATATTGAATGAATATAAACTACGTATGGTAAAAGAAGAAACGAAAAAGAAAAAGAAACGACAAATAAAAAGAAAAAGAAAAGGAATCTCATTCGTTGCCTCGCGTCTCGGGTATTATTTACCTCGGAGATCGTCGTTGTTAGCGTACCCTTTTTTTTAAAGCACGTCGAGCACAATACACAAGGAGTGTTAATAATCCAAAAGTAAAACGAGGATTATGCGCGCGTCGCTCGGTTAAGCTTCCAAATAAAACTCGCGCGCGACTTACTCACCCTGAGAGAGAGAGAGAGAGAGAGAGAGAGAGAGAGAGAGAAGGAAAGGAAGACGCGCGACTAAGGCCTTCGTGGCACTAAATACGCATTTTCAACGCCTCCGCTAAAGATACACTCGTGGATCCTTGTAAAAATGTCAGCGTGCGCGCGTCGAGTCGACGGTATGCGAGAGCGCAAAGAGAAGGACAAAAATGGCCACCGGGAGTGAGCGAGAGGGAGATATTTCGCGAGTGTGACAGGCTCCTCTTTTTAAGCGAACGAACCAGCCAACGAACCAGCCAACGAACCAGCCAACGAACCAACGAACGAACCAACCAACCAACCAACCAAACTTCAAGCACCGACCGTCTGTCTCTGGAGATCCATGAGTTAGATTTAGAGTTGGATTTAGATTGATTTATTTGTATACGTTTTAGGGCCATAGGCGCGACCGGCGAACGTCTCTCATAGGTTCCATCTTAACTCTTTACACGTTCGGGAAATCGTTCGGTGGACGCCCTTACGACGATTCAGGCTCGGGAGCTTTCCATTTTCCGTCTCGCGTGCTTTATAATTTCCTGTCGTTTGCGGGTTCTCAGGGTATTTCGGGTAAAGGGCTAATTTGAAAAGTTCGATTTTTCGAATACCTTTTCGAATACTTTCCATCGATGTATCCGATTAGAGATGCTTTTAGTCGCTCTTAGTCGTTTCTAGAGAACGCGAATAATGTTAGTCGCGTTAAATTATTAAGGCTAAATTAATTTATCGCTTGGTTATAAATTTAATTAAGACTATTTAGATTTTTATTAGGAACGCGAAATTTTAATAATTTTCAATCAAGGTTTATCAGTTGCTCGATAATTTAACGATATTCGTAAAACTTTAAAAGTATGCAAAAAAGTATAATGAATATAAAACTGGAGCTCGTATTTATTAGATCGCTTAAAAATGAGGCGTTATCGTAAACTTTTATTTTATTCATTCGCCATATACGAACGCGAATATTCTCGTAGGATCGATGGCATTCTGCAACTCCCTATTTGGAAAGGATGAGATCTTGAATCCTTCTGCTCTTCCAAATCAAGTGCGTACGAAAGCGACGATTTCTTCATAGAAGTAAAATATTAAAGCTTGCTTGAATTTAATACGGCTTTATATGGAGCTTATTTCAGAGCGCTTAAATAACTAATAAAATACGATTGCGATTGCAAAATGTAAGTTATTTTACATATAAAATAAGATCGTTAAAAAAAGAAACGAATACAATATATTTAAAAACCTTTGCTCCCGAGGCAAAATAATGAAAGGTCGACGCGTTATTACCGATATAACGAATTATGCATAAACTGCATTCGGAATAAACATCGCTTAGCATCCAACGATAATATCATTTTTTTCGATGCGAAATTATGAAATAGAAGTGTTAATTTAAAAATTCGTTTTTTCAACAATTTTATGCGCAACTGAATTTTATTTTTTTTAACCTTTATTACCTGATTTTTATATGGATTATTTGTAAAGACCGAATCGATAAAATTATAAATTCTTAAGTATAAGTCGAAAGATTTTTAACAAAGATTAGTTGGATTTAATTGAATATGACTACAAGATTTATATGCGAGTGTGTACATGTATAATTGTAGTTTTTCATAAATTTATTATTCCCGTGATTCTTTACGTATTTGCATACTAAAAATTTATTTTTTGGACATAAGTGAAATTTATGACTTCATTCTCTTAGAATAAAAAAATCAGATAATCGTATAAATTCGTGTTTTTGTACTCATGGAATAAAAATCTAATTGAAAACAATCAAAATAGGTAAATTTATAATACTTTCGATATTTAAAATATTTATGATATATTTAATATCATTCATTTGCAATATTTTACGATCTTTTTATGAAAATTTTTTATTAGCGGTTACGGTAATAAAAATAACCGATGGCAAGTTTAAAATTTAAAAATTGTACAATTAACGAAATAATTGTCTTTCAAAATATTATTTAAAAAGCAGATTTCATTAAATTCTGTCGAGATAAAAACCTTTAGTCTGGTTAAATATTCAATAAAATATAATTTTGTATTCGTGCCAAGATATTTTATTAAATAGAATGTATATTTAAGTAAACTCTGTTTTTCATAAAATATCAAAGCAACGTTTATTTTTCTTGAACTAAATGGGATTTCTAATGTATAAATTATTATTATTATTTGAACGCGAAACTAAATAACATCAACTATAGTTAATAATTTGATAATTTTATATTCGATGTAGTAGGAAGATTTTTTATCGATAATGCAAAGTACGAATTCGACGAGTATCAATTTTTTCGGTTTAATAAAATACGATAATCGAAATATCGGTTTACTTAATTTTGTATTAAAAACTGTTATAATTTTATATAATAAATAAGTATTCTATCTTACGACAACCGATGTATAATATTACGTGAAATGCATTATTATTACTATTTCTCGAGTATCAATCAACTTTTCTTGGGAAGATATTTGAAATAACGGAAAGAATATGTAAATGGTAATTTATTCATCGGTTATATTATTAGATTATTTTTAAGTATTCATTATGCTTTTGAATTGCAATATTTATACAGATTGACAACTTCCGTCAAAAGATTCGAGATTTTAATAATAGATTAAACGAATGTCGTTCAAAAAGTTTAAATATTTTTTTTACGAAGGAAAAATATCGAAATTGAAATTTTAACTAAAAAATACTTTTTAGTAACTTTACGGACATAAATATGAGTTTAAGCAACAATTAAATAACGTTTATATCACATAGATTATTTAAATTTAAATTGTATTTCAGATTATTCGTTTGGAAAATATATTACGCATCAAATTTTGGTTCGAGGTATTCGAGGTCTTAAGTTTTTCAGACGAATCCATCTTGTCTTTTGTTCTTATTTATAAGTAAAAACAATACGCTTCGATATATTTCTTCAAACATTTAGCATCCGTAACATAAATTTATATAAATTACGTGAAAAATCACTTTATCAATTATTAACGAAGAATCGATCGTTTAATTTTTAATTAATTTTTTCCGTTTAATCGTAACATTTTATTCGAAGAATTAATTAAATACGCTAAAAGTATACGAAAAACATTAGATCGTACGTAATTCGAAATCTAAGATAAAAAAAATTTAATTACGAGTAAATATATAGGAACGAGGAAAAGCAAGAAACGGTGAGAAGAAAAAAAGTGGTTTCCAGAAATAATACTTTGCGATAGAGAGAAGGAATATATATAGATAAAAATGTTGTTACAGGAATATTAACAATCGCGAAAACTTAGATCGAACGAAGGGAAGAAAAACATGGAAATTTTCAATATCGTATACGATATCGATAAAAATAAAAAATAACGAAACCGCGTGATTCTCGTTTTATAGTTCGAATCGACTAAAAAATAAACGAATGCGGAGTTTCTCGATGTACGCGAATAAGATAATACGTTTTACGGAATTTTTTTCCACAAATAAGGAAGCGGGGATATTATATTCCGTTATTGCAATTAAATGCATAGAGATGCATAGCTTATTAAACGGAAAGGAAAAGGAAAAAGACAACGACGGTCTAAAGTAACAGGGAGCGCAAATTTCCATTCTCCGGGAGCATTGAAAACCGCCTCAATTAATTAAAAGCGCTAATGACGCATTCCTCGAAAAAGAAGCACAGAAAAAAGACGTCGCGTTTGCCACTGTACAAGGAAACGGTATAAGAAGAAATCCACGGTCGTCGCGCGCAAACTCGAGGATCGCGTGCGTGCGATGCTCGTCGTCGAAGGGCAAACGCGTCGGTGCGCGAAAATCCGAAGCCGAGTGGCGCTTACGTACACGGACACGTGAAATTGTTTACGTCAACGCGCGGAGGCGAGCGCGACGTCTTTCTGGACGACCGGGGCGGACGGAGGTGGACGAGGGGGACGACGAGGGGGACGACGAGGCGCGCGCTTCAAGATTATTTTCGCTCGGGTGCTCCGCGTTTTTTTGCGCGAGTCGATCGCTGGATTTTAAATCGTGCGGTGGCCACTTGGCAGCGCAGGGTACGAGGGTTTTTACGATTTCCTTTACGTTTACGTGACTCGTCGATGATGCATCCGTGAACGCATCGATCGATCCATCCGAGCGTGACTTTCGCGCCTCGCTCGCGACTAAAACAATGCACCGACTCGGCAATCAACGACCAGCGCTCGATTTTAGAGCTGGAGGGCCGCGGGATTCGGAAATTCTTGGATAACGATTCCAACGACTCGGACGACTCGTACGACTCCGACGCCTCCGACGACTACACGACTCGGACGCCTCCGACGACTACACGACTCGGACGCCTCCGACGACTACACGACTCGGACGACTCCGACGACTACACGACTCGGACGACTCCGACGACTACACGACTCGGACGACTCCGACGACTCCATCCCATTTTACATTTTCCGACTTATCGTCCGTTTAGTCTCGCGAGAACGCCTCTCGAATCTTATCGTACAAACGGTTCGCGAAATGTCTCGGCTTCTCGGTGGAGCGATCGACCGACGGTCTTTTTTTCTCGTCCTCGAACGCTCGGACGAGTCTCGTAAAAAAAAGCGACGCGAAAAGACGGAACGGAGGAAGGACGGAGGAAGGACGGAGGAAAGACGGAGAAACAAAGGAGGACTGGTAAGCCGGGGGAACGGCGCCCGGACACCCGCGGACGGGCGAGACGACGGAGCGCTCGGGAAAAGAGCGATCGCCGCGGCTCGAACGACGTTCCCCGGGCGCATGTGCGACCGAGCGAAAGACGAGACTGGCCGGCGATGGCGACGACTTCGTCGGCGGGAGGGGAGCGAAGGAGATTCTCGCCGAGAGCGGCGCTCGGGCGCGAGGCCATCTTGGCAGTTGCCAGTCGTCGTCAAGTTCAACAATGGACGCGTCCGGGGCTCGGCCGACCGCGGCCTCGTCCCCGTCGTCAGTCGGCATTATCGCGCGGACGTAATCGGCGGCCGGCGCACCCGAGAGAGCGATGCCGGGTAGGACCGGGCCCGCGCGTCTTTACGTAACGCCCGCGACCCGGACGACGACCGACGGCGACGACCGACGGCGACGACCGACGGCGACGACCGACGGCCACCGACAAAGAGTGCACCCATAGGAGCGCGACGTATCTCACGGTGAGTGCTACATCGAGAAACCTCCGCGATCCGACAATCAACGACCGCGTCTCTGACACCAGGACGATCTTCCATCGACCTTCGACACGTGGGATTTTTTATCCGCTCGCGTTTGCGCCGACGGTACGATATTTTTTACGCGAAGGTCGCGTTGGGGAACGATCGAGGAATGGATCGGATGTCGATATCGCGTTCTCGTAAATTAAACCAGCGGCACGATAAACACCGCGATAAACATTCGCGCAGCCGCGGACGGACGTTTCATCGGGCATTGGATATCGGTGCGTGCGGAGGCGCGGATTGGGATCCGGGTCGTGGATCGAAAGGGGATCGAAAGGGGATCGAACGGGAATCGAACGGGGATCGAACGGGGATCGAGCGCGGACCGAACGAGGATCGATCCCCTCGTAAATAAGACATCCCGCCGAGGAAGAGGACCGAATCGCGGACCCGGAGATTCGAACGCGTTCGCCCTCTCGGCTCACCAAAATATATCGCGCTATAAACGCAGCTGTAAGCTCACGTGTGACGACGAATTTACATTTAGAAAGGGAGCGCGCGACGTTCGCTCGGGTGTATTTCTAGTAAAATTTTCGTAGTTACGAAAGCGGTTGCCGCTCGATTAAAAACGACAGACTCGAGAAACGCGTGGGATAAGAACGCGGCGAAAAGTGCGAAGAAATAAAACATCGAGTCGCTCGGATTTCGATCCACGACCGTGAGCCTCGTCTCGCTACGCGTTGCTGCTGCGGAGGCAGTTTTACGTGAGAATCGAGCGGAAAGGAGGAAGCGGGATAGAGAGAGAGAGAGAGAGAGAGAGAGAGAGCGCGAGTGTGGGACGACGAGAGCCGCGCACGGATTACGGGAGGAGCGTCGTCGGCACGTACTCCTCGGATTTTTCGGGCCCGATTCAGCCCAGTCCCTCCCGAGGATAACGACCGATCGCTCACCGATAAGCTCGGGATCGATCGCTGCTCCGATGGGCCTTGGAGCTCTGGGAGCCGTTTCCAACCTTGAAATTTTCATGCGCAGCGGCACTCGAGTACAGTTACGAGCGTTACGACGATAAGCACTTTCGAATGGCCACCGAACGCTTGGAAACGTCGGGAAGAGAAGCTGGTTAACGACGCGTCGTCTGCTAAGGCCGTCGGCGGCCGATCGACCTTAATAAAGGGGAACGTCGCGGTGCCGAAAGAAAGAAAGAGAGAGGTAGCCCCGACTCCCCGACTCCCCGACTGCACTTTCGCCGGCTTATCTCTCTCTCCCTCGCTCTCCCTCGCTCTCCCCAGCTCGGTGAAAGTCGCGCGAATTACGGCGCTCGAGGATGAAACTCTCGGTGCCCTACGCAGCCGCGACCGGGAACCGACGGCGCTCCTCGTCCACGAGCGCCGGGTGTCGGTGTCCATTGCACCGGACTGCATTGGACGCCGTCGACGGTATTTTTAAGTCGATGCGCGCCGGGGATTCCTCGATTAGGTTGTAATCCGCGTGGGCCTCGGCGAATTCCTCGTTGCGGCGATCGATACCTCCGTCCGTATTTATCCTGTACTCCTCTCGAGCTTACGCGCGACGCAGAAATAGGGTAAGCGATAAAATCTCCTTCCGTTTCTCGTCTTGGCTGCCTCGGCTGCCTCGGCTCAGCCACGTCCCAACCACGTCCCAGCCACGTCCGAGGGAAACCAGAAATTTCCGATGCGTGTCTCGTTTTCCAAGATTAATCCATTATTTGCGTTGGACGCGCGTCATTCCCTTCTTATTTCAGCCTCGTTTAACTTATCGCGCACGATGTTATAATAGAGCGAAAACCTCTGGGCTATTTTCGACCGTTTATTTTTATTTTTATTTTACAATATTGCGATAGGTTTTATTAATGGATGTTCATTATTTTATACGATTTTATAGTAATATCCGATTGCAAATTTTGTTTTTGTCACCGACATCGAGTATTTTTGTACGCGATGAAAGATCGATTCGATGAACCAAAGTATAAAAAACAGAAATACGTTTTAATTTCGACGTTCGAGAAATTACGGCGTACAACTTTGAAAGTGGTTGTTTTTCGAAAATATATGTACGGTCTATTTCAATTTATAAACTTTTTATTTACGTAATTTAGTGAAAAATAAAAAATATTTTGATCGTATTGATTCTAAATATTTCTAAAAAGTACGAGTCGACGATAAAAAACAATAATCCCTTGTATATATTTATTGAGAATTATTTTGTTATAAATAATACAAGTAATAATAAATCGAAGAGAAAGTGTGGCGGAATATTTTGTGCTTCGAAACAACGTATCTACTTAATTTTATTTTAAGTCCATCGAATGTTCTGAAATTACTAAAAAACACATCAAATTTTTAGTTTCGTTTAGTTTAAAATGGTAATCGTACATTGCACCTATATTTTTAGAAAAATTAACGTTGCGGAAAATAAATAATAAGTTTTTAATGCGTTACTTAAAATAAAATATAATATAGATTTTACTTTAACTTCTTTCGGTATTTAAATTCTTTAAGATAAAATTAATATTACAAAATTCAATTAAATTTTATTAGGATTTTGAACGATCAAAATTTATATGTATGAACTTGTAAATTTTAAATATCGAATCTGAATTGTACATCGAATATCGAGTGGATCTTAAATAATCGAGTTTGAAAAAGAGTTAAAGTAAATACACATTTTAATTTTAATTTTTCAACCTCTAGTTTATTCAATATTCGATATTCGTACATATAAAATTGGAAAATTAAACGAGATATGTTTTTTTATTATGCCTCGTATTGATATATATATATATATCGTTAAATTTTTTGAATTTTATCTGTTTAAATTATAGAATTATGTTAATTCGTTGACGCATAAAATGACGTTTACGCGCGTACATCAATAGTAAGATGTCAGCTGACCTTAAAAATATCTTAGGAAAGTTAAAACTTTTACAAATTCTAATTAAGTTATAAATTGATAATCTCTTATAAAATTCAAACAACTTTCTTAAAATCTATAAATGTCTAAAAATAACGTATCAACTAATCTAGTAAAATTTATGCTTTATATCGTGTCACGCGAAGAATAAAAACCATCGCATGACAGTTTTCAGTCAGTTAAGATTAACTGTTGCATTAGTATTAACACGCAGAAATGTAAAAGAAACAAATTAGAAAATTTTATGTTTCTCGTAATAACTGTTTTTGCATGAATTTTATATCTAAAAAACATCGCAGCAATAAAATTATAAATTTTATTAATTCTTAAAGATTAAAAATATATATATATATATATATATATATATCATTCTGTCAGTGATTCGCGATGAATCAATGATTTAGTTTCCAATTAAATAAATTGATATTCTATAATCTTGTAAGCAACCCTTGATATATTTTACTAGCCTTGCATAGATAGTCTTACTTTAGTCTTACTTTAAGTGTCTTCTAAGGCCTTTCTCATATCATCACGATATTTATGTACATTGACATGTTTCAACACTAGTGTCATTTGAGGTCAAGCATTGTGATCGTTAAAGAGCACAGCAATATTAATACAAATTAAATTATGCAGGAAATCATTTATTTTATTTCTTTTGTACATGTAAAGAATTATTTTAATATTATTCTTCTGATACTAATCTTATCTTTCCTGTTTCTTTTTTTAATTTTAAATTGAATATTTGTAAATATAATATTAAAATTATCGTTTGGAATTTTTTTGTAATATTAAATAATAATCGTTAATACTAAAAATACGTTTTCATTTTAAACATGAAATTTCGATTAGTCTGCACCTTCGAAAAACAACTGATAGGTATTACTTTATATCTAATGGTTAAGCTTAACGAAATGTCACCGTGTAATTTTACTAATATTGTTTCGTATAAAAAATAAAAGTTACATACATCAAAGTTACATTAGCAGTCATTAAACGGTAAAAAACGAGAATGAAAACGAAATTCTTGGGTGTCTTACCGTCGGCAACAGTAATGTGGCGCAAATCCAACTTTAGTATTTATTTTTATAAAAAGTATGTCTTACTAAAAGCTTTTAGACTTTCTATTGTAATTTTAAGAATAACTGTTTATTATTTCATTAAAAAAAGTTTATATAAATTTCGTAAGAATAGGTTTATATTTTATGAATAATGAGATATTAGTAAGAAGTTGGTTATATCAATTAATATTAAGTCGGTTTTTTAATATTGAAATCTATTTTGAAACTTTAGATTCTTTTCTTTTTTCCTATATATAAACAAGTACATCTTAAAATATTGAAAAGTTTTATTAGTCTTTTGAACGATTGAAATATTTTTTTATTGTACAATTTAGAAGAGATCTATTAAATTAAAATTTATATACGAATTAATTATCTCATAATAATTCATAAATAATATTTTAATTTGATGCTTAAAAATCTTATGTACTTTGTTTTTAATCGTATGGCATATATAATTTCTAAATATTTTCCTTAATGAAATTTGATTATTATTTATGAAATATATATTATACTGTTAAAAAATTATTTCAGACGTATTCCTAAATTTTCCAAATGGTAATTTCATACCACGTATGTTATAAATATATTTATTGTTCAGTACTGATTAAAAATTTGGCATAAAAAATTATTATAACTAAGTTTTATAAATTGGTAACATTTAAAAAATATATATAGTAATTGCATATTGATTTTATATAATTAATATTCGTATTTTAGGAATCTACTGATTTTTTTTAATTAAACGAAATAAATTTTTTATTTTATTAATAATATGATAATAAATCTTATCGAATAATATATAAGTGAAGCTTTAAGATTTAAAATATATAAAAATAGAAAATACAGTATTCTTTATGCTTTGTATAAATATACCATGTGAACTTCATTCGAATTGTGTTGAAATGAGAAGTTATTGTATAATAGATAAACACAATTTCTACTTTATCGATACAGCCATTTTACTTCATAAAATAGATGAATATGAAATATTAATGGGAAGATTATTTATCAAAATTTTATTGTAAAATTCATGTAAGTTAGTACAAATACGTATCTGCGGAGTATGCGAGGAGAGAGAAAGAGAGAAACAGACGGATTACCTTATAATTCATTTTTAAAACTAGATTTTTCATAACACATTTGTAAGAATACGAGGAGTAGTAATATTAGAAATATATATTAATGTAATTTATTAGATTAATAATACAAAAAAATTTTTTTTATTAATCAAGAAATTATAATTTAGGAAATAATTTATTATTACATTACGTTACATTATATTCGTTTACATATTTAATTTTTATCAAAATTCGATCGTCCAATGAAAATTATTACAACATTTATGTAATTAAAATTGATTGTATTTAAAAGAAGAAGTAATTGTATAAAAAAGTCAATGAGCATAGTAGTATTTGAAGATAAAAGACAAAGAAGCAGAATTAAATAAATGTGTGATTCGTAATCTGAGGAAAATACGTGATAGTCAGGCAAGAAGATAATGACGAGTATGTCTTCAAGAGTCAGGCCAGATTGTCATTGGGGTCCACTTTACAGTTTCTGTGAGGGTTTTGTTAAGTTTTGTTAAAAATAGTTTTTGCTTTTTCTTAACGATCCCAACAAAAATACTGAAAAAATTATACTCAGTTTTCGGCGAACGAATTCCGTTTTTGTTATCAGTAATAAAACACTGAATGGGTGGCTTTACATTTCCCGAGTTTGATGTCTGACTCGCAAAAATTTTGTCAGCTAAGTAGATATGAAGATTCTGGATGTTGTCTTTTGTGTATATATCGGTAGATAAACTTTATATTAAAATGATACAAATTAATATCTATGGGAAAATTGAGTGTGATAAATGAATTATTTATTTATAATGTAAATAATAGATATATTTAAAAATGTGTTTCATAAATTAAACTAACTATAGCGTTATTTTAATTTCTTTTTATAAAGATATTAATTTTATTTATTACACGAGCCGCAAATTTATTCTTAAGAAAATTCAAACATTTTCGAAATTGATTGTATTTACACGTATTAATACCTCAATTATATACTACAAAGATACAAATAGAACAAAGTATTATAGTTCGATAGTATTCAAGTTACAGATAAAATAGAAAATTTATTACCGAAGGTTTTTCTATTTTTAGTTTGGATATTAAAGTTTGTTTTCCAGCGTTGATTTATTATTTTAGTTGAAGTTTTAAAAAGAAAATAGTATTATGCCAATAATTAAATATTCATGAAAATAATTTTTATAATATAAAAATTTTATTTATATCGAAGATTATGAATTTTTTATTGAATAATAAATCATTGAAATAAAGTTTGATACAGATAAAAATAATTCTTATAATCTTTATTATATTAATTATTATGAAAACTGATAATAATTATCAATAATAAGAACAATAATAATAATAATATATACAACAGTGTTTTAGTAAGTTAAAAAATTGTAATTTATTAGAATATTAAAGTAATCATTTGTGTTCTTAATTAGTATGGTTTTTAACTCTAATTTTTGTCATTGCCGTGTATATAAGGAAAAATGAAATTTAAAAGATATTATCATCATTTAAAAGTCATATTCAAATATTTTTTATAAAAAAATTATTATCTTGCAACAATTATCATAGATTAATGATTTTACATTAGTTAAAGATTTTACATTAATAACAATAAAATTAACATCAATGAAATTTGCAAAAGAACACACCAAATTTTCTGTAAAATTTTTTGATTAATATTGCCAAAGTTTTAAACTTTATAATTTCTATAAACATCTTACGAAGCCAATAATCATTAATAAACTTTATCTCGAAAATGAAATAATTTTTAATACAGTCATATTGATAGTGATAATTAACAATTAAATATATAAGATAATCTGTACAGATGTTTATTAATTTCAAATTATACTTTTGCATATGTTATCTAAGTATCTGATTTTACCGACATGAATATTCCGAAGCATATACGGTTGACTAAGTTGGTGTCTAATTGTCACACTTGTATTATTATACGAGGCTCTATTACTCTGATACATCCAATCCTTCGACATTTCTCCTCTCCATTCTCTTCATACACGTTATCTACGTATGTAAGTTAAAATTACTTGAAACTTAAATTGCTAGTCAGTATCATTTCCACTTTGACCTCGACTCTTTTAGTTACGATGTTCATACAACACGTAAGCAAAGCGAAAACTTTGCCACAATCCATATTTCAATTTTGCTATTATTCTCTTTAATTATAATTAAATTTATCAAGTACTTTTAATTATTTATACTAATTTATAAATTAATAATAATAAACGCTTGATAAGCGTGGCGAAAAATATTTGTGAAGTATAATTTTAAACGATATAAAAATAAGCGAAAACATAATTTTATTATAAACATTTTGTTAGATTTATTAAATATAAAATTAATAATATTTATCTGTAAAAATACACAGTTTATATTAAAAAAATAAAAAAGTAATTTATTTACTAGAGTTTGTGGCTAGTCAGTATAAAAATAATAAATAAATGTAATCGACAATAGTTTATGATGCAATTTTACTAAGAAATATCGTGAATTCTTACTTTTTGTACTTAAACTTATTAATATAAAAAATTATTGTTTAGTATCATAAGTAGAGTGATTAATCCTAAAATTTGAATGTAAATTTATTAAATGCACTTATATTATTATTATTATTATTATTATATGTAAAAAAAATTTGTATCGATTTGATCTTTTTAACTAATAAAAAATTCTACAAAATAATTCCAAATTATATAATACAAGGGTTTTTGCAATTTTTTTTTTTACAAAAGATGCATTATTTTCAATAAACTGCGAAATAATCATTATTGTCGTACACTTGAAATTTTATATTTTATACAATAAAAATAAAACACTTTACACTAAAAGTTCAAAAATTATGTTTATATTTTTTGTGTTACAGGTTCGCCCGGCAAAATTCTATTTTTTTTTTTGTTTGTCCCGCACTAGTTCGTGTCTTTTAAATGGATAAGTGCAAAAACAATAAGGGAAAGGCCGTGGTTATCGGAGAGGACAGTTTACTCCCTCCTACACGAAGATTTTCCAATGCAACACCTCCACCATTGCTTGATAAGCGAAGGTCAAAAAAGTGGTCCATAGATGGTATATTTAAAAGTGTTTTCTCGAAACTCGATGCACAAAGTTCCTCATCCTCGTTTGAGGATTTATCCAAAAGGCATAGAAGAAAAGTAAAAGGTTTGTTTACGAAAAGTAAATTACAAATTAAAAAATAATATATAATGTTTTTTAAAGAATGTAAAAGTTATATTTAACGGCACATAAACGATTCGTAGCCACTCTTAAAGGCTAAATTTTTTTCTGTAAGTCATAAATTAAACAGTACTTGGGTTTATGGTAAAACTTATATTTATTCGTATTTTTTGGTGCAGAATAAACTTGTTATATAGTGTACAGAGCGCACATATATGTAGAGAAAAAAACTTCCGAAAGGTTTTTTAAGATTAATTTTTTTTTTTTATTGTTGTAAAATTATCGCTAAAATAATTTTTCAAGAACAATTATCTTTTTACTAGACTAATCAAAGACAGTTTAAAAAACAATCCATAATGATTATGAATTGATTCCGTGAGTAATTATTAAACAAAAAATGAATTTAACGAAAATTCTTTTTTTAACTGTTTCTTTCGTAAAAGTAATTTTTGAGATTTAATTAATTTAAATTTATTAAATTTTATAAATATTATAAATTTTATAAATTTATATCTTATATAAGTTTTTACATTTTATTAAATATTATAATAAAACTTTCATGTGTCATCAAAAAAAGATACATTGTATTTTTTAATTAATGATTTTACACAAGAAATTCAAGATAATATTATATTTGATAATATGGAAGAAAGCAAAGAAAAAAATATATTTGAAAAAACGAACTTGAAATTTATGGTATATAATTATTTTGATATTATTTATCGGTTCGAATAATATTTTGAAAGATCTATGTTTTATCGTACATGTTTTAATTATACATGTTTTATGAAGGAATAATAAATATATTTCTCCCGATGCAATGATCGATGGCCCAAAAACATATTTTGTGTTCTTTTTATTGTACCGTGCGTTACATTTGTAGTATCTTTATCCTTAAATATTTTATGAGAACTACTTTAAAGTACGACTTATGTATTTCTTTGTATTTTCAAAATGTTCTCTTTCCACATGTTTGGGCATTTTTATTCGTAAGTTTGAATTTTCTTATCTTTTACCTAGTAATAGCATTTCTTTATTGTTTATGGACTCAACTAGTATTGCTTTTATCATCAACAGTCACGATAGCGTAATTTGTATCGTAAATCGATGATAACACGTTTGCAGGCGTATCATTCCCTATTGCATGGTTGAAAAGATTATGCATATTTTGGATTATTTGTAGGTCTGAAGTCTGAACTACTTTAAGAACTTTTGTTCGTTTCTACAGATAATTTTTATTATTGATGCCTAGTTTGTATTACTTTACTATTTCGAGTAGTATAGTTTTTGCCGCGTCATAGGAAATACGATTCCAACACTCTTTCTTATTCTTATCAGCTTTCACCACTAGCCATTTCGTCATTTTATGTGTGGTTATTTACGTTTTTTTCTTTTCATTTCCTTTGATTGATAAAAAATTCACGAGATTCATATTTTTTTTAGTTTTAAATTGTTTTTAGTTACGTATGGTTTGATGCAATTTTTTTCTCTACCAGTTTGGTGATCATAATTTGCTCTGCAGCTTTATATCGTTTACTCTCTAATTTCTTTGTCCTGTTGCAATTTTTTGACGTTCTCTAATATTTTTAAACGTTCTATTTAAGCTATCTTGCTTTTTTTTTTTATCATCGCAACGGAGGTATAGAATTTGACCGCATGTTGTCTATGTATTTGCTTAAGATAAACTTCCACGACTAATAAAAGATTTTCCTGTTTGAATAGGATAACTTTTGACTTACAAGGAATGATATAGATTATAATTTATATTATGCGTTAAGAAAGCACTTTTTGATCGCGTACTGAAAAAAATAGTTTATTTTTTACCTTAAACGTTTTAACGATTTACGCTAACGTCAACGTAATTTTTTTTCACGTGAAGAATAACGCGAGTAATTCTTTTGGAAATATTCAGTAAATCATTTTGGAACACGTTCTTTATTCTATTGTACTGTACTGTACTGTATTGTATTGTATTGTATTGTATTGGATTGTATTACGAGTGTAAAAATAAATTGAGCCTTACAAGTGTACACGTTATGCACTGTTGTTATCTGGAAGGGCTTAAGAAATCAATTTTTCATGGTTCTTTGCACCTCCTTACCCACTTTGAGCAAAGACTGGCTTTCGATAAGATTACATTATATGTAGAGAGAAAGTGATAAATATCACGTGGAACGTTTATTATTGAAATATTTATGCGTATTAACTATTCTAAGATGGTATTTATAATAATAAACAGCTGGTTATTTTAATACAATCGTAATTCACGTAAAAATAATTTCTAATATTATTTGCACATTTATAAAGTTGTATGTTGTGCGACAGTGTAAATAGTTTGCAAGAAAGTGTCATTAGGATGCAATGAAACATAAATTTTTGTAAAATTAAAAAAGATAAGCGCGTATCAAATTTAATTCTTTGATATAAATTTGTAGACACTATTTTGATAAAAAGTTTTGATTAATTTCAGTACAAATATAAATTTAATTTTGCAATATAATAATAATAAAAAATATTTTTAAATCAAAAAGATTCTTATCAAAGTTAAATAATTTGAAAGTAATTATAAATTTTAAAGTAAATTGATATATAAAATTCAATTGTATCGCTAAATCTACCTTCTTGTAGTGATTGTATTTTTTCGTACATAAATATTGATAAGGTAGATAATTAATTTCGCTAGATTACAAGTTTCATAGATAGTATCTATAAGATTGATTTGTTTATTATCAAATAAGCGGTAGGAGGAAGTACATTCGAATTTTCTATATCAAAAATTTATTTAATGCGAGGTATTTTACGGGAACAGGATACTTTCGAGTTAAACTAATTAGTATAAATCCATTAAAGTAATTTGATTTCTAGAGTTGAAATGTGATTTTTAATAAATTAATACGTTGATTCATTAAATCTTATATCCTCGTCAAGCTACCTTTATTCTTTACCAGGCGGTTGTTCTCAAATCTCCCCTTTTGAAATAAATCCAGGGATCGCGGAGTTAACTATATTTAGATTACCGCCTAATGACTCTTTTTTCATTGTGCCACAGTTAGTCGACTCTACCCAAACAACAACCTTTTTCATCATTTTCCAGGAACCTGATTTCGTGCACATAACTCTATTTCGCATAAAGAATCCACTATTAAATTGCAATTCGCCTTACTATGTTATACGTAGTTTGAATACGAAGATCGCTTCAAAGCTTTAAAAATGTTTTAAAAATCGATGCAAGGATCGCTTTCAAAGAAGTTGCGAATAACGGATGGTCTGTACTCTCACGGTTTGGGCAAATCCTTAAAAAAAAAACAACCAAAATTTTACTTCTAATGTAATTTCTAATTTACTTAATTGGAATTGCGCGCAACAACGCTGAAGTTTAAAAAGGTTCGCGAGTCGAAGTTTTAAAAAAATCGAAGTACTCTTAACGATAGAATCGCTCGTCGGTGTAAGCAGAGTACAGCAAGCATCGTTTCAGCCAAGTCAGAATAAAGATACGAATCGCGAGATCGCTTTAAATTATCAACGATTGCATTCAGGCGAGGTTCATCCGATCCCAAATTATCTCTTCTGGTTCTCGTCTCCCGCGAATACGTTTACGATTCTATCGGCGAGACTTCGCGCTTCCGTTTCAGCATCTCTACGGTGTCGGTTAATCATCCGCGTATACGTATATTATTATTAGCGCGTGATTTCGACTGCTTGAAATGAGCGACGTCACCGGCGCCACTGGGTCACGCCTTCCAGTCGAACGCAGTAATAGTGATCGAAACGAAGCAAAACGAAGCAAAGCGAAGCAAAACGAAACAAAACGAAACAAAACGAAGCAAAACGAAACAAAACGAAACAAAACGAAACAAAACGAAACAAAACGATGAGGGCGATCGCGGGTTAATTTCAACGTGGCGAATTTCGCCAGCAAAGCGCCTCGTTTAAACTATTTAAAAGGCGAACAAAGCGCAGCGAAGGCACGAAAAAGCAAAGCCCCGCGATTCCGTCTAAAAATATATTCCCGCATGGTCCAACGACTCGCCGGCGCATTAACCAATTTCTTTTTTTTCTCCCGGTTGTCTCTCAAGGCAAACCCAAGGGCGCGGCAAGATCGTCCGGTTATGCTCCCGAGAGTCGCGAGGGCATCGATTACTCAGCGGCGAGGGGCAACCGCAACATCAACGACGTTATTAACAACTACAACCACGGCCACAACGACAACAATAACGTCGGTGGTGGCGGCGGTGGCGGGGACGGGGGTGGCAGGAACAACAACAACAACAACAACATTATCATCAACAACAACAGCAGCAGCAGAAACGTCAGAAACAGCAGAATCAACAAAAGCAAAAGCAACAGCAACATCAGCGGTTACACCAACAACAACAACAACAACAACAACAACAACAACAACGAGGACGACAACGACGACTACGACGACTTGGACGGCTTGGACGGCGACGAGGACAAATACTACCGCGGCAACGATAACAATAACGCGAACGAGAGTCGCGGGGTCGAGCGACCGGGCATGAGTCAACCGTCGGAGCAACCGGCGCACGTCGGTAATTCGCATTCCCGAAGCAGCGACGGCTCGATGGATGGCGCCGGGCGTCGCGCCCGCAAGGACACGGTGAAGGCGCGCGTCGAGGCGAAACGTGACCGGTTGTGCGCGAGCGACAGCAGCACCGACGAAAGCAGCGAGGACGAGAGGCGTAGACCCGAGCCCAAGAAACGCTCGTCCAGGGCGTCGAGGACCGAGCGGTACCTCAAGAGGATGTGCAACGGCGGTGGTAACGGGCCGGCCAAGCAACCGTCCGCCAATCTCCAGAGGCACGTCGACTCCATCGGCGTCGAGAGTCGCGGCCCTAAGACCGAACCCTTCCAACCCATCGAGCGCGTTCCTCGAAGCGATTACGGGCAAGGCAATATCACGGGTAAGCTTCAAACTAGGCAATTCCTTGTTGCGTGCACTAGAGAGAGAGAGAGGGAGAGAGAGAGAGGAGAGAGAGAGAGAGAGCGAACGAACCAACGAGCGAATGATTAATGAAAGCGGAATTTCCACCGAAGGACTTGTCAAGAGCCGAGGCGGAATTTTCGTTGGCTATTTTAATATGCGCCGTATGCTCTTGAAAGTGCTCTATAAGCTTCGGATTTTTCAATGATCTTATTCTGAAAATATTTCAATCGATAATCAATATTGATTTATCGGATGAGTGGCAGATCGGAAGCCTTACGCATACTTTACATTTATAGAATGGGCACATTAAGATAACTTTTTTTATGACAAATGACGTACTAGGTAATTGTAATTGGACCGACTTTAAACTACGCCCATTTTTCTATTATGATAATTTCTGTTAGTCATGCTTTTAATAAAATGTAAAGTATTATGGCTCGAACGCGTACATTTTTGTACGCCGAATAATCTTATAAATATTTCATGTGCACGGATCGAGACTCGGAGTTGTAAAAATCAAAATTACTTTTAAACTAAAACATATGTTAAACTTAGTTGGAAGCTGGTGTTTTTTATTTTTTTAGAATATAAATTACTTTATATCGCCTTATTTAAATTCAAATAATTCTTCATCGAGAAACTACGTCCTAAAGACGCAAGGAGCATAATTGATGAGATCGTATCGAATGAAAGCGTGCATTATATAATAAAATTTTCATATTTAACAAGTATTAACTCTCGATCGATTCATTTTTCAAATAATCGATGCTTTATTCTTAAAAAATTTAAATTACGTAAACTTCTTATTATACTTTTTCTTAATAATCTCGGAGTATTCAATTTTAAGTAAATATATATTAAATACGTACGTTATAACGATTCTTCGACTATATAAAAATGTATGCGCAGTGATATTGATTAATATTGATTAATGAACATTAGGTATCGTACGATGAAATTCATATTTTAAATTAACAAATTAGCCTTCTTTTAAAGAGCAATTTTTCTTCAAAATATTTTAAATATACAATTTTACATAATTTAAATTAAAAAAATGTATCTCGTATAATAAACGAAATTGATATATCTTTTAAATAAATCTGATCGAATACTTTTTAAATTTTATAAAAGTTTTAATAGAAATAGTTTTTATTTTCATTCGACGATCTTTCATTTTGCGAAGTTATTTTTTGTAGAATTTAAAATATATAAAAATAACGTATAATTGATTATTAATTAGAAAATCTTTGACGAGAAAAAACAGTTATCGAGTAAAACAAACGAATTTACAACTTGAGAAACGCCTACAATTCTAGAAATTTGATCTTTGAATTTATTTCTTCGCGCGTATCGCGTAACCGAAAGATCGGGAAGTTTAGTCAAGCATTCTACGTACACCTGTCTAAAAAAACTTCCAGCTTAAACTTAAAACAGTTTTAAGTTTCACTTGGAGCGTTAGAGTAAAATATTCTAAACAAGAATGCATGAAAAAATGTCGGAAACAAAAACGAAATAACATTTGGCGTATGTTTGGAAAGTTGGGAGCAAACCGGACATCGAGCCCATACCGCGCTTCGATAATGGCTTACCCAACGGTAATTCATACGGTCAACAAGAAGACACAGGTGTGAACGTCCTCATACAGCAGACCCTCCAGTACTTCAACGACTTCGAGAAAAACCTGGCGGCGACGCAGCACAAGGAACGCAAGGCTTACCCCGGGCAAAATCGTCCTCGGAGTCACAGATCCCCGGGTCTAGTCGACGACTTCCATTCTACTACCGCGGAGTCTCGGGTGCGGAGGAGTTCCGCCGTCGCCCCACCGAAGCCTCCCTCGAGGGATTACCGCTCGAGACTCTTCGTCAATGGGCCGTCGATGGACAAGTACCACCAGAGTATCAAGTGCCCGCCCCGAACCTCCGAGCACACCTCCGAGCACACCTCCGAGCACACCTCCGTCGGCAAAGAGAATGGATTTTACGAAAACTCGAGGTCTTCTCTCTACAGCCCCAACAGCGAAACCAGGAACATCAACGTCGTCTCACCGACTTCGACGGCACGGAAATTCGGTCTACCCATCAGCCCCTCGAGGAGTCCCTTGAAGGAGTCGTTCAACGCGGTAAGTTCAGAGTGCTTTTCGTTCAAATAGAAATGTTACGTAAATCTGTTTCTCCTTTCTCTCTACTAATTGCGATCTGTTCATTCTTATGCAAATGCATTTGTCTTATATGTATCGTAAAAAAACATACGTTATCGCATCCATGTTCGTTATGTACCCTTCGATGCTTTTTATTTAAATCTTATGAATTTTTAAATGAAATTAGTATCTTCGGAAGTCGATAAAATAATATGCTGGATTCATTAATGTCAACGGTAACGAGTATTTAAATTTTACGAGTTTAATATGATAAATCGAGAGATGATTACGTTCGGCTATTTTTCTTTCGAATCGATATTTATGTTTGTATTAATTTTACCCGCGCACAGTTCGATGATTCGATTAAATTTATTAAAGTTACATCGACGGATGCGAAAGATCAAGTTTTGATATTCGAGTAATTAAAAAAATCCTTACTTTTCGAATCCAGCTTGCAACGAATTTAAACGAATTTAAACGAATTTAAAAAATTTTTCAGGCTTCGAAAGGAGGAACCGATGCTTTAATCGATAGAAATCAACCTTCTGCGTCGAATTTCAACAAATCCAAATATTTAGAGCAACCGCCTCGTTTCTCTATGGTATTACAAAGTAACGATTACGAAAATTCTAATTACGTGCCGTTTAAAAAAGCTGAGAGCGAAAAACCAAACAATAGGCGGAGTTTGAAAACTTTGGAGGAAGCAATGTGTGAATTAGAAACAATATATAATAGTCTGCAGTTAGCCGATGAAGAATTATTGGATAGAGCCGAACAAAGAACCATGGAGGAATTCCATTATAAAGGATTTACAGCGAGTCCGGATAATTTTGACAAGGAAGATTCAACTTCCAGAAGAAAAACGTGGGGTGATCCAACTTTGGTAAGTTTTATTTATTTCTTAATAAGCTTACCTTGAAGCAGTTAAGGTTAAAGAATGTAATTTTAGCGCTCGTCAAAAACTTTTATTAACGTAAATTGCATTTCAATTTTAATTTAGTATTTCAACTTTAGTATTTCAATTTATCTTCTTTTATTTTTAAGGTTTTTAAATCTTTTACGATACTCGAATAAATAAAATGTCAAAATATTAGCTTGTCTCGATGCAAATATTTTTTTTATCGTTTCAAAAGTTGTAAAAGATGAATCATTTTGAAAGGTACACGAGTGTATAAACTTATAATTTAATCGAACGTATTACAGAAGTGACATCGGAATCAGATTAACATCGACCGTAACGTATCGCCTTTTCACTTTTGAGGAACGGGAGAAAAAATATTATAATCGTTAAATTTATTTAATATCAACGAAAAAAAATTCTTATCGTTATTACCTACAAAATATAATTGAAAAATATTATTTTACAATACCGTTTGGAAAAAATAATTGTAAAAACTAAAATTTAAAATTTGCAAAATTTAATAATTAAATAAATAAATAATCTTTGAAAAATTACAAAATTTCTAGGTTATACGTTTAATATTTAAAAATATTTGTACAAATATAATCGACGCCTAATAATTTTGAAGTAGTCCGACAAATTCATTACCGTCGGAATAGTCGGCAATTACAACATAATTAGTTAAGGTTCGAGCGTCCGTTAAAATGAAATTAAAGTAAACATTGATTTCTTTGGAAACAAGGGTAACTTTAAAGAAGAAGCAGAAATACCCGACAGATTAAAGGATGACATGGCCTACAGAAGAATGCACCCCAAAGAAAGGCCTTCGTCCATAGATGGACAGGCGTCGCTGTCCAGTATCAGTTATTTGATGACATCGCCTATTCCATCTCGGCGGGAGATGCACTACATCGATCCTAAAAGAAAACCTCGTAGAAAGGAACCGGACGTTACACTGGACGACGTCGTTTTTCGCAGTATGCAGTATGCCAATAATACTCTCAAGGTAATATTATCATACATAGACAAGATAAAATAGCCAACGGTTTCACCAACTATTTTATAAACTATTTTATAACAGGTTTAAAAAGGAAACAGTTTCAAGTTTAATCGAGATGATTCTTGGATGCTTTGGTTGTTATAAATATTCCGAGGGTATCGAATCGGTTTCTCATAAAATTTTTATCAATTCATTTTTATCAATTCATTTTTATCAATTCATTTTTACAATAGACGATACAACTTTCGTTTAAAGATACTCAAAGCTGTATTTTATTATAATTTACGGCAGATCGATTTAGTTCTCGACGCGAATAAGCGCGATTTTATACGAAGAATTTTTCTCTGTGCTTTGTTTCATATTTTCGCATTTATATATGTTTGGAGAAAGTAGAGTCTAGCTGTTAACCCGTTATTATTGTGTAATACAGCGGTACGCTAATTCTTAACGATCGATATTCCAAATACATAGACTATAATTCGAAACTTTCATATTTATTCATATTTATTTTTATAAGGAATATCGTAAAATTCGAAAAATAAAATATAAATTAAAAAGTTTTTTCCATAAAAAAATCAAACAATTTATATACTCGATCGCTCGACGATCAATTTTATTTTCACGCGATACAAAAATCTTTGTATTTTGTTGGAAAAAACTTTGAACGATGGAAAATAATATTCTCGAATCGTTGATCGCGCGTTCGAAATATTAAGGCAATAATACATTTAAATTTATCGTAAGAAAAATAACTGCGTGTATAATTGCGTAAAGCGGTCTTTAGTATGAATGAACAACGAAAGCGATGCTCGGACAATGAAAAATTGGTCCTCCGACGGACGAATAAAATAACCAACGTAAAATTGGAATTTCTACCAAACAGGTGGTCGAGCCGCAGCCGCCGTTCGGTATACCCCTGGGACCGATCACGACGGCCACCGATTCGGACTACCTGCACACGAGGCCGACGAGATCCGAACGAGCGCGTTCACCCTACGTTCCGAGCTGCGAACCGGACCTCGTTACCGATGACCTCGCCTTCCGTAATCTGCGCAAGGACGCCCAGCAGTCGCAGCAGAACGGCGCGAGCGTCACGAGCGTCACGAGCGTCACGAGCGTCACGAGCGTCACGAGCGTCGCGAGTGTCGCGAGTGTCGCGTCCCCGACGCCGTCCTTCGGGTTCAGGAAGAAACGAGCGGTGAGGTCGTTGTCCGCGAACCTCTACGGTCTCATAAACACGTCCTTGGAAGCGGACAGCGAGGACCAGGCGAGCTCCTGCGTCGATTCGGCGCTTTCGGCGTTTTCGGTGTTTTCCGCGTTCGATGGTTTATCCAACGACGCGCCTGTGAAACGCATCCTCAGGAGGACGAGCGACCCGGAGGTGATGAGCCTCGATTGGCGGGATTCTGCACCGGACTCTACCGACCTTGACAGAGCTCGAAACACGGAACAGCCGAGGCCCAAGGACGTTTTATCGGATATCGACACGAGTAATAGTAACAGGTCTTGGGATGAGTCATCCGACGATAGAATTCAGCCCTTCGAGAGATTCGTTCTTGAAGACACGAAAACGTAAGTTTTTTCTTGTTATTTTTTTTTTCAGGTGTTCTTTGGAATTGAATTGCCGTTCCGAATTACGCAATATACGAATTCATTCATCGTTCCAAGAGCAGCGAAGCGTTGTTGTGCAAAGTCATCGAAAACGTACATCAAAAACGTACATAGAAAACGTACATAGAAAACTTACATCGATGACATCTTGATAATGATTGTGCATTTTAGTATTGTATTGTAAGAAAACTATTAATATATTTGTTACAAAAGTTTTCTATCGATATATAATTATATCGTGAAGAATTTCTAGATTTACAAGATATAATAAACTATGTAATTTTATATTTGTATTTTTCCTTCGTATATTTATAAAAATTTTGGATAACGATATTGTAATATCCGATCGACCGTGTCTAGTATCTATAATCAGCGTTACATAAATTTTTTACGTAAACATCGTCAAGTCTCGATAAAATTTTAGAAAACTATATTTTAGCATACCGAATAAAAAAAATAAATTTTATAATTGTAGGTTGGTTTTATCGAACACTCGTATATTTATCTTTCGATGATCTATTATTAGTTAGCTAAATAATTTACTATTTGAACGAAAGTATTAAAAATTTTGTTTGAAATATACGAGCATAACATATTTTAATGGGTTTAAACGAATATTTATTCTCTTGTTCAAATTACAAAATGATTAATAATTTAAATCGATTAGTTTCATGATTTTAACGAATAAAAGGCATGTTTTTGTTTCATCGGTAGAATTTATTTTATAATTCGTTTCAATGTAATCGTATCTTATTATAACAAGGATTTATCGTTATAGTTTTGAAACATAAAAAATTTATATTATTTTTAATCGAACGCGTAATAAGTAAAAGGTAATTAAATTAATTAAAAAACGTATCGCAACGAGTATAGATTTTGATACGTTATTTATATTCATAAAAGAATTATTTGTTACAATAACACAATGGTAATAAAATGACAAGAAGATGTTAAGGTTTAGGAGAAGCAACCATTACATTAATTTTCGATTAATCATTACGTTGGTTACAGCGAATACAAGGGGAGCAGCGACAAGGGTAGCAGCTACGTATCCTCCAACTGCAGTACACCGTCGCTCAGTCCGCAACTCGAAGTCGAGCCCATCACCGAGCAAGAAGTATCCGTGTACCAACAGCTTTGTCAAGATTTAGAGAACCTCGTTCAGCTTACAAAAGGTATCGACGCTGTTCCCGTACCATGCGAGTCTCGGAAAGCTCAAGTTACCCAGAGGGTATTGGACCCGGGTGCGTCCAAGTCACATAAAAGTATAGCGGGTGCATCGTTGGTGGAAGAGAAAGCGGGAAAATTCAATGTCGGGGAAATGATCGATAGCATCGGGAACGATGTCAGCAAAAAAGTGGACGAAGCGGTGGAAACGTCGCCGATAAAACGCGAAATCTCATCGATTCTAGACACCCTAAAGAAACTCGGGGAGGATTCCAATCGTAGCAATAGTTCCTGTTCGGAGAGAGTGGAGAGATTGGAGAGATTGGAGAGAGCGGAGAGAGCGGAGAGAGCGGAGAGAACGGAGAGAACGGAGAGGGTTAAGGAGGAAGTAGTCGTCGACGACAAGAGCTTCAATGTAATGACCAAAGAAATTTGTGATGTTGCTCCGGAGCGGAACGAGAAGGACGCCAAACTGACGAAGGAGAAGGCCGCCCTGGAGGAGGAGGAGGAGGAGGAGGAGGAGGAGAGGAAGGACCGCGTGGACGACAACGTATTCTTCAGGCGTGTCCAGCTGGCGAAGCTCAGCGGCGATTGGAAGGAGAGTACGCCCAATGGCGCTATGATCAATCGCCGCACGAGCCTCACCAGCGAAGCCAACTGGGAAGGTGAGATAAGGTCTTGCGAACGCGTTGGTAGGGTGTGCAATGCCTCACATGATATGTCTCGACTAACCGCAAAATACATCTGTTACATTACTAATCACATAACGGCGCAATTTTGCCTCCTGCTTGTCTTCTTCCTCGTGCTGCTCTTAGCGATCGTCACTGTGCCATAGATAAAAACACAGACAGAATTAACGAATAATTAACGAATTCGATCGAGCATTTATTATTATTCCGCTGTATGTATAATGCGTATCGTCAATCGAGCTTATTGTCAGTACACAAGATAGAGACAGTTTGGCGAGAGTAATGTTACCTGTTTTTCTATTTTATTTTTTTATTAATGAATTTCTTGTATCGTTATTTTTTCAACCTATTAACTATTTTCATCTTTTTAATCGCCTAGGAATGGATTGTGGATTGTGGATTATGGATTATGTGGTTTCGCGAGTTTTACGAGATACGCGGGGGATTTAACTGGTAATGTCGAAGAGAAAATATTTTTTAATTTTAACGTTGAAAATGTATATATTATATGTAGTTACTTATATTTATATAAAGATGTTTCTAATCGTTTAGTCGTAGATTCCTTGTTCTATACAGTACCATTCATAAATTCTTTTAGAAAACGTTATAATTTATATTGATAATATGCGTGTACGATAAAATACTTTTCAGTGATGTAAGATGCTTTTACTTTCATATTTCTTCGATCATTTATCGATTTCCTACGTACCTAGGCTAATTTTATTCAAATCATTATTTTTTCAGAGCTTCGAGCGCTCATCGAACAACGGAAAAAATTGTTCGATTCGTTGTTAAATCGATATTTATTATTATACATAATCATTTAGCGCATTTACCGCTTATTAGAAAGTTTGATAAGCAGTTGAATGGACTAAATTAAAAATCACTAAATTAATGCTTCTCTGCGAATCTCATTAAGTATAATAATTTTTATTTTATCGTTAATTGTAAATAGCTGTGCGTATATATGACGTTTAAACATGGATTGTTATTCGCTTCTGCATGTACGATAGAATTCTTTGAATCACTTAAAATAATACGTACTTAAAAAAAGAGAACCGTAAAATAATTTCCGTATTGTATCTTTGTTATATTCTAAAGTATTAAAAATTTAAAGATGCTTTGGTCAAATTTTCAATTTAATCGTACGATTGAAGGCTTATCGAATAAATATAAATATAAATATAAATATAAATATAAATATAAATATAAATATAAATATAAATATAAATATAAATATAAATATAAATATAAATATAAATATAAATATAAATATAAATATATATATATATATATATATATTATATATAGAATTGTTACTTGTTACTTGTTTTACAACTTGTAAATAATATTAAATTTTTGAATGGTGCGGTATTGTATAATTACAGTCTATACATAATCTATTTTCCCGGGGACAAAAAGAGCTAATCCCGATTTGAATGATATTACTAATGTCGTAGGTGCGGGCACTACTCTTACATGACCGAGAAGCATTCTGAACGAGTATTTGTAAAGAATATACTTCGATGGCTGAATCGGGTATTTTTTACGTTTTTTCCTCTCTTCCTTTGTCTTTTTGTAAAACCTCTTATAGTTTCCAGTGAACTGTTAAAACACTGATTAATTGTTATTATTTTAATAAAGTTTATTGATTGGTGAATATATTGGATTGAAGTGATGTTTTTCATTTAACCTCATATTTAAGGTTTTAGCTCAGCGTGTTTTTCGCTACTTTTGGTTTGGTACGAGTATGAAATTACTGGATTTTTGCACACTTTTGACACCCACTTTGCAGGCTGCTTTATTTACCCTTTTTGATATTGGATTTGTTTTGAAAATTAAAAAAAGCGAGTGAAATAAAATTATAAATAAAACCATAGCTAGCTGAAAATAATAAACCTACTTACATGGCAAATAGCGTTTGACAACCCAGTGCTTTTAGAATTCCGAGCTTGAGTAAGTATAAACTCTAAACCATGAATTAATAGGAGAGAGCGGGACACGGTTGATATACAAATCAAATTAATACCTTAATTATTATTTCCAATAATTTTATTAAGAACGATCGCTTAGTTTATTTTTTTTTCGTTTACGAAACACGTAACGTATTGAATTTATTTAAAAGTAGTTTACTGTAATATAGTGTAATTAGCGATTCCTAAATTATGATCTTATATATCTTTTAGTTTCATAAAATTATCGATGTATAAAATAAATAATTATCTGGATAAAGTAGCGTAACTGGGAGATAAAAGAGCATGAAATATCGTGACGTTCTTTGTATAAATACTCGTAAGGTCGCTAATAAGTTTATAATACGCTTATAAGATATTGTGGAATGTCATATTACTTTGCAGTTTTTAATTACATATTTTGTATTATAGTTATATCTATTGTATAATAATTGTACATATCTACGTAAGAATTATACCGTTAAATAATCGTATTACAAATTCTTCAAGGTAGATGGATATTCGAAACGATGTGCTTGAACAATAAAATTCTTTGTATTCAGGAAAATTAATAACTACATAAATTCTGTAATACCGAGAATTAAAAAAATTTAAACGAAATTTTTGGTATTCTTTTTCAATGATCGCATTAGTTTTACGACAGTTGATTGCAAAGATTGATTAATTGAGCTAATCAGCGGTAATCTACGGTAATAACTTGGATAACTTGGAGCGTAGATTAGGAAGATTTACATTCTACATCTTTGCTGATTGGCCCAATTAAACAATTTCCAACTAATAATTGCCACAAAAGCATTATTTTAATAAAAAATGGTATCAAATTCTTATTTCTATATTTTTAATTTAATTCAATACCACGTAGTATACTGTAATATAATTATTAATAAATTATAATTGGTAATAATAATTAATTCAAATAATAAAAAATATAAAGTAAACAAATTTTAAGTTTACTTAAATCATCAAAGGAATTTCTTATAAATTCAAACTATAATATGATCGAGAAAATGTTATAGTTTATTAAAAAATGTTGGTTATTAAAAGTAATAATTAACGAGCTTTAATATCGTTAGGGTACGTATTTTTTATAGATGAAATTTTTCAAATAGACCATAGAACCGCCCTCTCCTATTTATAATAATAATAAATATAATTTAATAAGTGAATTTGAAATTCCTTAACAAAAGAGCTTTTTTCTTTAACACTTGTTTTCTTACTTTAAAATCATAGAAAAATGAAAAAATTGAAATATATTTAGAATGTTTAATAGATACATAAAATAAGTTTAAAACATCTTCATTTTGTGTATTTAATTTATTATTTATACAGTTATTTCAACATAAAATGTAGCTTGAAAATATTTGTCACAGATTAAACCAGTGAAATCTAATCGAATTCAAAATTTGTACATACGGTATCAAATTTTTTTCTAGTTCTATGATTGAATAATTAAATTTAATCACGAGTATATGATTTTTTATTCAAATTAAAACGAAAAAGATATTTTATTCGTTATTTATTTTAAAAAATAACTCGAAACAATAAAACTTCTTATTTTGATACTTCTATATTATATTTATTAAATTTTATTTCAGATAATCAAATTATTCATTTTATTTTGATAATAGAAAGATTTTGTTAACGTAAGATAAATAAATGAAACATGTTTGCATATATTTTACGTAATTTCTTTTTAATACGGTTTTATTGTGAAAAGTTAGTCTTTGAAAAAGATAGAATATTAACAATAATTTTAGAATTATTAGCATTTATATCTACTTCGGTATCAGATTGCTATTACGCATTGTAAATTAATTCGGATGTGAGTTACGATAAATACAGAGGAAAAATATCGAGTAAAGATTATAAAATGTAGTACAGCAACGAAATCGGAATTTATAAATTATGTCTGAATTATGAAATGTTGGAATTAACTTTTCGCGTGATAAATTCATAACTCGTACTCTAATTTTCTTTATTGTGTATAAATGCTGATCAAACAGGAATATTTGTTAATATAAATGAAAACTGCTTTCTTCTTTCTTCTCTTTTTGCAATGAAATTATTAAATGTTTGTGTGTTGCGCGCAGGTATGAACAAATGCAACCACAAGTACAACAGCATGCCGGCAAAGACTTCGTCGCTCCTTCCATTTCGACATTATGGTTCGAAACGAAAATCCAATAAGCGGAAGTCGATGTGCTCCGTTTCGTAATTATATATACTTCATGATCTCGTACTGTTCGATTTTTTAATGTAACGAAATAAACAAATTTTACAAAAAAATGACAGTATAGAATGTTAATCTCTATTGACTACTACTGTAAACTCGCAAGAAAAAAGAAAATCTACTAGATGTCGAAAGTGATTGTTAAATAATTTTACATTTGTTAATATAAATGAATTTATAAGTACGAATGTGGATGATGCATGTTGTTAAGAAAAAGGGAAAAAACGTTAAAGTCACAATTTTATTTGTTTACTTTTTTTTATTATTCCATTATCTTCTATTTCTTTTTTCACAAGCTTTTTGAAACTTCTTTTGAACGCCTTCCTTTGGAAAAATATTTAACACCATGAAAATAATATTCAGCGAAATTCCAAAACAGCGATCTTTCGGTTTATAATCTTTCTCACAATATCCGTTGAATGCTTCGCTGAATTTTATATTTTTTACATTTTTTTATGTATATACTTCTTTCTTTAAGATTCGAATAATTCTTTTTTTTTTTTTTTTTTTTTCAAATAACATCGATTCGGAATCTTTCCTATCAAATAAATTTTTTAGTCTTTAGTGTACATTGTTAAACACCGGAAGAAAAAGCGAGACATGAAAATGGTGAAGTACTAAAATTAATTTATATTTGAAAGGAACATATAGTATTGAAAAATTTTATTTTATTAGACCAATTTCTATACTTTGCATAGTACCACTAGGTAAAAGAAAACGTAGAGAAATTCATTTAATTACCAATGAAAAATTTAAATATATCAATGATTAACATTTCATCATTTTTGCTTTCTAAGAATATTTAAAACTATTTAATAAATGTTTCAAGTTACTTACAAACGCATATTTGTTTGTATGTTTATGCAATATTTTTATACTCGAGTAGTGATGATTTTGTATATGGTTTAAGTTTGATAAAGCTTCTTATTTATACAAAATGGTTAGCAAAAATGAAGAAAATAAAAGTTAAAGTTGATTATAAATTAATTTAACTTTATATTCTTTTTTATTAGCTACCGTTACAATTTTATAAGTAATAATATCCACTATTATATAGGTTTGAAGACTATATATAGTCTGAGTGATAAATTGTGAAAATATGAAAATGATTTTATAATTATTTTAATTTAAATCGTACTACTGTTAATCGTAATAAGAATATTGATAACTGATTATGTATATACAAATATATTGAAATTAAAAAAAGTTAAAAGTAATTTATGTGTGTACGCAATAAATTAATAATCAGATTCATAATGATAATATTCTTATTTTATATAATTTAAGAATTTATAAACGTATACCAGTTAATGTGAACAGTTTTAAATACCTAAATTTTACTAAATTAAATAATTTTAGATGTCTATCTATAATTACATTATTATAAATTAAGAATAACTCTTTGGCACTTTCAATTTTTATTCGCTTATAGAGTGACATACTCTAAGTTACATTTTAATAACATTTTAGACAGAAATATCCGTTAACAAATAATAAAACAAACAACATGTAGCTTATACAACATGAATATTTTTATCAAATTTTGATATTAGACTATAATAATTACATTTTGTAATGAGTAATTTAATAGCAGAATATGTCACATCAATCATAGAAATTTACGATAAAAATTTTGATTCATTCAATAGTCACATGCGATTATATATAAGAGAAAAAGTTTCCGATAAAACTGAAAAACTTCATCATTTTCTAGATATTTTATAACATATTTAAGAAACTAATTTTTGTTCACTTATAATTACGTAACAAATGAATATCTTAATTTTTAACAGGTATCAAGTTTATATACTTCATTTTTGTTTCACATTTGTACTACTTTCTAAAACGCTTCGTTGACAAGTTATTAACATTTATTTAAAGAATGATTCTGATTTAATAAATTATAATTTGTTCTTAGATAAATATTGAATAGATTTGACAATACTTGTGTTTAGATCAAATATTATTCAAGTAATCCAATTGTAGTTAGATCGATAATATCGCATAAACAACGAACAATGCATTATGATAAAAATTAATTATTACAGCGATGTTATGTATTTCAAACAAAAAAAATTACGTCCCTACATTAATAAATCTCATCAAAGAAAGTTCTTAATTTCAATTCAATAATTTATCAAACGATAATAGAATTTATACATTTACTTAATTCTCTCAATTTTTTAATCAGATAACTAAATTGTGAAAGACAATATATAGATTCTAATATGCAAGCATAGTTTATAACCAAAAATTAAAATATTCTTATTAATTAACGAATACTGTTACCGTAAATAATAAAGTCATAGCACAGCTGATTATTGATCGCTGAAATAGATTCTTACAGTACTATACTTCATAAAAGATACGAGGAGGATTAAACAATGTTTTTTACAATTCCAATTTTATTACACTCTATTCTAGTTTTTTTATTCGACATTTTCGGACCAAAACAATCAAAATTATGCAAAAAAAATACGTTTAGAGCTCGAATCGATGATTCCTTTTTTTTAATGACAAAAATATAAATCCAAACTATTAGTATAATATTTTAATAAGAAAAAATAGAAATATCAATTAAGGGTTGAAACTAATTTTGATTATTTTTTCGATCAAAAGTTTACAACATTTTTTAAATATATTTTTAACAATAAAAATATTTATTTAATTTAATAATATATCAATAAAACGATGCATTTGATTAATGCGTTCAGATTTTCAAATTTAAATATAAGGAATTAAATTTACGAAAATCTGAATTTGTGCGAATTATACCGAAAAAAGTAAATAACATTTATTAGACTATTAAATATAATAACTGATATATAAATCTATTTAAAATATTCTTTTTAAAGAAAAACAATTATTGTTGATATAGTAATGATAATAATAATAATAACAATAATAATAATAATAATAATAATAATAGTTGGTTTCCATGGAAATTATATTAAAAATTAAAAATAGTCTTATAAACGATGAAACATATGGTAACCGTGTATATTTTTAATATGATCCATTGAGATGAGCTCGTATCAACGATATAATTATCTCGCGCAAAAGCGCATCTTATAACAGTCCGTCTCGCAAGGCATAGGTATATTGCGCAATATAATTATGTGTACAATTATCTTCGCTCCAAGCAAAATTTCACCTTCGTATCTGTCGTAATTTTATAGAGGGACAGTCTCGATCTTCCGCAAAGTCATAGCTTAGAAATAGGAAAGGGAAAAAGAAATACCGAATTTATGAACAACGATTACAATCACGTGACGACAATTTAAATATCTAAAAATTAGTATCTAAAAGATTTGCAATGCTGAAGCTTAAGAGAAGCGCTACATTTAAAGTTAACTTGTTTTTTGTTTTTTCTCTATCTCCGTTTATGTTTAATTTGCACTTTCGAAAATTCCCAAGCACTCGAAAATTGCGATACTCGAAATCCAGCGGTTCCGTAGGTTCGCCACGAGTGCAAGCCTTAATCCGTAAATACGCAAAGAGCCTCACTCTTAAGGAGAGTCGCTCGATAAATCCATCGCCAAACTTTCTAGATAAGACCTCGCGCTAGAGCAGCTAGTGTTAAAGTGGGTGCGAGAACGAAATACCGAACGAAAGGGTGTCGGTGATATACGTCGACTAGAAGACGTAGAAGACGTATAAGACGTTCCCGCGTGCGCTCGAGACCGGCCCTCTTATGTTGCTCCTCTTCCTCCTCCTCCTCCTCCTCCTCCTCCGGTGGTAGGCCCTGGCGACGCTCACTTGCTGGACGAGCTCGAGAGGGAGGCGCCGAGGCTGGGAGTCGGGCTGCTGCTGCACGACCGGCTGAGCATCCGGTGTTGTTGGGGCTCAGCGCTCAGGAAGTTGCTGTTGCACCCGGACCCGGGTCCGACCTCGGAACCGCTCTCCGGCTCCGCGGGACTCGGACACCGCCTTTGACCGCAGCTCGTCACACTTGTGCGCGAGAGCGTCTGCAGAGGAATGCGGTAGATCCGCATCGCGGGTCCCGGATCACCCTGACTGCCTGGGGATGGGAGAAACGAGTCGAAGCGTTAAGAGAAACAGAAGAATCTCGCGACTGGACGGTTTAAAACCGTTCACGAATGACCGAAATACGAGCGAAACTTTATACTCTTATTTTCGATTCGTATGTTTTCATTGCCGAATGCATTTTGTCGACCAACGACTTTTTTTATTTACTTTGATATCAAAGAGACGTTTTAAAATCTTAAACTATTGTTCGTATTGACTTATTAAATTTGACGTTATCCTCCTTGCTATTTTTTACAAGTCCGTTTATAAAAATTCATGACATTTCTTTTATTTTTATCCAAGTGCAGGATATATTTAGTCAAAAGAATCAATCGAATAAAATAAAATACTTTAATACTTTGATCGTTTTAAATATTTTCATATTAGCGTATCATATAAATATTTTCGATGTTCGACAAACAGAAGCTTAAAAAGAATACATTCGTCGCTGAGATCAACATTATTAATATCATTTAAATTATGATAACTTATTTCTTGTTATTGTACAATTAATTATATCAAATATGTGAATAAGCAAAAAAAGAAATAGCGATATCTTACAATTGTATTACATAACAATTTCTTTGGTAGAAGAACGACGTAAAAGAAGTAAAAACAATGTTAATTAAAATTATAAATTATATAGTCTTTTTATACATTACCAATTAAAATTTTAAATTAATATTTTTTAGATATAAGATAATATTTCTTTCTTACTGATTAGCTCTACTATGAAAATATCATTCTTAATTAGTGATACAAATTACATTCAATTTAAAAATTAAACGTATTTTTCTTAAACAAATGAATTTATCAAAAATTTGATTTGTTAGTTAATTAAAAATAATATAATCAAATGAATCGCGACGGTAATTTTTTTAGGATCATTATTACATAATTATAATATACAAATGTATGAAAATTAGATTAAAATTTTTGCAATCGATATTTGTATTTTCAAACGTGTATTTATTATATTAGAACAGTATATAAATGAAAGATAAATATATCGTTTCGTACGTTTCGATAGAGAAAGAAAATAAAATTTTTGCACACTTTCTAAAATTCTGGTTCTACCTAAGGTCAAAAGTAATCATATATCTCATATATCACAAAAGAAAATCCAATTCGCATGTATCGCCCAACTTTGATTGGAACATAAATTCTCTAAATTTAATAAGTTTAAAAAAAGCTGTAAAAAGCGGAAGAAAAATGTACGGTGAATTCGTTTTCCACTACACGCGATGACCGAATACGCGAATATATTTTTTATCGTAGGCACTGACCTTATTCAATTGAAAGAGAAACGCGATAAAAGAAGAAGAAGAAGAAGAAGAAGAAAAATAAAAAGAAGTCAGATCCAATTTGTCGGTCGTAAGTGCATTGTAAAACGAGAGTTGGAGCATCGAACGAATACGAAAGGTCGAACGTGAAATGATCGCGGATGCGTCGCGGGTAGATGGAGGATACGTGGAGGATACGTGGAGGATACGTGGAGGATACACGAGGATACATCGAGGATACTTACTTTGTACGCTGGACTGAGACGAGGGCGGACTGTGGCTCCTCTCATCCTTGTCGAGCTTGAGGGCGAGGAATTCCGGGGCGGTCGAGGCGAAGAATATGTCCTGCTTCGAGGTTATCAGGCTGAGGTTCGGCATCGCGATCGTGTGCACGAGATTCCCGTTGATGATCAGCCGTATCTCCATCGTGTCGGCGGTGAAGGCGATCACGTACGGGAAGGCACAGGCTGGGAACACGCGAAAAAAAAAAACAGCGGCCCTTCGTTAACGCGCCTCTTGAATTATTTATGCGTTTGCTCTTTCGACTCGCTGCCTCCTTTTCTCCTTTCCCTTTCTTCGCGTATATTTTTTTTTCTCCACGTTCCGCGTTCGCCAATGCCAAATTCAACGCGGACCACCTTGGAAACCCCTCGAAGGATGCCGATTATTTTTTTCTCTTCGCTCGCTCGATCCTTCATCCGTTTTCGTGCGAAAGAGAAACGTTTGCGTCGTTGGATGCGACCTTTTCTCCTCTCGCGGTAAATCGTCGGATTCGGAGGTTTCACGTTTTCGTCCAAGTTTTCGGGAAGCAGCGATGCGAAAGAAACGCAACAAAGTAAAAGAATTTTCGCGTTATACTGACCTACGGCGATCGGTACCGAATTCCAGTTGAAGTCAAATTCCGTAGGTGCTGCGCTTTCGTCGGACAATTTTTGGAAGTGACAAGTATCTTAAAGAGAAATTTAGGTGGATGAGATACGAGTTGGACAATGCTTATAAAATAATTCATCGATTTTCGTTCAAAAATATTTTCTTATATTTCCTTCGTTTTGGATGTAAATAATATTTTTTTACGTTATTTTGCGGATGTTCGAGGGTATTTAACATTTAATGCGCAAGATGCAAATCTTTGAAACGAGTAATGTAAGATACGCGGTGAAACGAGCGACGCAATTTACGTAATGTAATTCGTGCACAAAGAATTCAAACGAGCGCGGATAAAGCGATAACACCATAAAAAATATTAGTTCGTTACAAGTAACAGATAAGTAAGTAACGAAATAGTCTAAAATGTAAAACAATGTCAACAGCGGTTTATACGCTTGTAGTAAAAGAAAATGCGAGAAGAATCGGTAAAAATATTTAAAATTACGTTTTGAGTTACGTAGCGTGAAAGGCTTTTAATTGAAATTTTAATCGAACGCGTATAAATTTTACAAAATTAAAAACGAAAAAATTCGATCGAACGATATTATTTTGGCCGTAACCTCTAATATTACATATACGTTGTATAAAAACTTTAAGAAAAAGATGCAATAAGATTTTATCGAGGAGCGGCAAAAATCAAGCAAAAATCAAGGTAATATTTTTTGCTAACGAATCCAAAGTATGAAATAGTGTATTTTACGTAGTTCGGTAAAAAGATATTACGTTGCTACCCATTGAGGGAATTACGATTCAAGGTTACGTTTTTTGCTAATTTCTTTTTTTACTTGCAACAAACGAGAGTGTCATTGTTAAATCAATATTAGTTATATCGATATTAAAAAGCATTTTTATATTATCTAGTGATTTACACAGAAAACTAGTCATGTAATTCGTTATTTTTCAGTAGGTACGTAAACACGTGCGCAAGGTAAAAAGAAGACGATTAACTTTGAACTTCGTGTAACGATATTATACTCGTCTTTCTCGTCTTTCTCGTCTTTCTCGTCTTTCTCGTCTTTCTCGTCTTTCTCGTCTCTCTCGTCTCTCTCGTCTATCTCGTCTATATCGTTCATCTCGCTTAAACGCATCCGCATCGATTCGAGTAGGAGCGAAAGCATCCGAGAACGGAACGTGATTTCTTTGAGAAGAGAATTTCTTCGATAACACGGCGTTGCGCTACGAAAGATTAGCTCGTCGTGAATTTTTTTCTTGAATTTTTTCTTTGAAGCTCGTACGGTCGTACGGACACTGACGAATGGATCTCGATCTCCCCGGCGAAACAAAGCAAAGCGCCAATCGGTATTTACTACGTTTGTATTCCGGCTGTATATTGCACGAGTGAAAAATGAGCGACGAGTATGGAAAAAGTATGGTATAAAAAGCTACGCGGAGACTTGGACGCACTGTTGTAGCAGAGGAGCAGCTCTGGTTCCTCGTCCTCGCACAAGTCCAGGGCGGCGACGAGGTGCGGTTTGACGCTCGCCTCGAGGTGGAGGCTCCTCGACGCTCCGTCCGCGTAGACGAGCTCGAAGTGGTGTCGCAACCCGCAGCAGACCATCCACTCTCGGCCGGGTTCCTGGCTCTCGATGATGGTCATTATCGTCGGAGGTTCGCTCGCGGTCAGCTCGCGGAGCAGGAGGAAGCCGTCGACGGTGTCGGTGTCCGCAGCCGCGCACCAAGTCGTCCACGCGGCGTTGTGCTTCCACTGGAGAACGCTCAGACGCCTTCCCACCGCCGCGCACTGCGTCGGTTAGTCAGAAGATTAGTCAGGAGATTAGTCAGGAGATTATTCAGAAGATTATTCGGAAGATTAACTCGACCGTACTTTTACCTCTTGATTTTATTTCTATTTTTTAGACCGAAAAAAAAATTTTGTCGGGGAGGCTTTTAGTCTCGTTTCGTTATATCCATAGAAGCACCTTTTCGTTTATTGTCTGTCTTATCCTCTGGTAAGAAATAATGATTTTTTAATGATTCGTGTTCGTCTTAATTATCGGCAACGATAAAAGGATGCGGAACCGTTGAATCTCTTACGATCCCTTCGGATACTAAATGAACGCGCAACGTTAAGATAAGGTTTTAGCGATTAAATTACTCGAATACAACTTCATTTTTTTCAAGTTTTTTTTATCGTTACAATACATTTCGTGTTTCAAATTTTTTAATGTTATTGTAGTTACGTTAAATGAAATTTATTAGATTAAAATTAAATATTAGTTCCTTTCAATTTTTAAATATACGTTGACACGAAGTAAAACTTGTGATAAATTAGATACTTTAGATTTGTTCAAAATGAATTCAAGTTTAAAATTGTAAGTTTAAAAATCTAACTATTTAGATTTCTATTCATTTGAAATCTGTACTCTGTCGTGTGTAACTACCAAAGAAAGTAAAACCAATAAAACTTTGTTCAAAAATATTTTAGTATATTATGCTCGGTGCAAATTTTTCATAAATCTTTTACGCATAAATTATTAAAACTTATAATTGTAAAAAATATTTAATTATTGTAATGTAGAAAGTTATTGTAAAATCATAATTTTTATTCTTTTATTTATATTGGGATAAATAATCGCAATTACTCGATTAAAAAATCAGTTAACCGATACGTTATAAGTTCAACATACAAAATTAATAAAAAAATAAGTTCTTCGGTTTGCCAAAAATAAATTTATATTGAACTTTAAGTTTCTATGATGTCCACTTAATAAGTTATAAATATTTTATTGTCAAACTTTTGACATTTATATATTAATTGTTTTATATACTCTGTTTTGACTTATAAATAATATAATAGCTTAGTTTTAACTTTCAAAATCATTAAAACAAAAGTATGACTTATATTAATATAGTAGCAATATATACGTTAGTTTTTCCATGAATATTAAAACAAATAAACAATTTATCCATATACAAGTAATGTTTCAAATGTGTGAACTTTAGATATTTATTTCAATATTGTTGCAATGTATATCAGATTTTAATCAAGTTTTATTTGAGATACTTAAAAATGAGATATTGTTACTACGATCAATAAATCCTGAAATTCTATTAATATACTTTTTCAATCGATAATGTTTTTGAGGGTATTCGATATAGTAAATTCAAAATCTAACTATTACAAATTTTGTATTTATTAGTAATTTAATTATAAAATGTTAAGCAACCTATGATAAATATCAAATAATTTAAATATCACAGTAAATAAATAAGTACATGTTATATTTTAGATGTAGTCAACGCCAAGACTTCAATGATTCTAAAAGTAATCTTTTGCAATAATAAATTATTGCAGTGATTTAAAGTATTTTTGTTCTTAACTTTACAAAACTTTATATATAAATAAAAAAGTAATTAAATTATGAATCATAAATATGAAATAACCGAATATTTTTGTAAGATAAGATATATTTAGTTTATTAGCTTTTACTTTTTTTTAATATATTAATAATGTACGTATGAAATATTTTATGTGTTTGTAGAAATATGTAAAGATGTGAATGTCGTTTTATAAAGAAACGTATGTTGAATAAATAGTCATTATATTTTTGAGTGAAACGAGAAACATAATTTACATTTATATCTACAGAATCTTTCATGTTATGACATGTTAATCTTTACAAAGCTACTTATTTTGACCGTCATGTAAATTCCTTAAATTTTTAAGAATTATTACCTTCTACCAATAAAAATGTCGATTGTTAGTCAACTTGAAATTCGTATACATAATAAATTTTTAAAAAATGATACAAAGCATTTATTTTTTATTGTCATTTTATGTTACTTGCATATTGACTAAAGTTTAATAAAAAATATAAAATAATTTTGTTCGTAATATTCTAAACAAATATTAAATTTTTTTTGACATTTTGCAGTATTATATATCATATAACTTTGTACATTATTTATATACATTTTTTACAGTATGTAAAAAAATAATAAATGAAATTAATAAAACTTTAAGTAAAATTCTAGATGAATAAATAAATTAAATTTCTTAAAAATCTATAAATGATATTTTGCAGTACACACTGATAATGAAATCTATTTCAGTATTCAAGATATCGAAAAAGATGAACATTATTTTTCAAGGTTAAAAAATAGAATTTAAATAAAAGTAAGTAAAGTTTGGGTAAGGTGAAGTATCGAATGAAGTATTCCACTGAGACTCTTTACTTTTTAGGATTCGGCTACAGGGATTACTATTTTCAAATATTATTATTTTCAACATAAAAATCAAGTAAACGGTAGATAAATAAAATCTTAATACGTACAGAAACTTAAAAAATTGATATATTTATCAGTGAATAATATTTAAGTGATATTAAATAGAAACATTATGTTTTTGAATAATTAGAAATTAGTATTTTATTACGCAATTTTCTTGCAATATAGTTCATAATTTAAACTCAATGATACCAAATCCTTTAAGTCTTATAAATTAAACAGGTTGATGAATAGTTTCGAACGTTAGATGATGCTCAGTAATATAACTCTAAAATGTTTTAATTAAAGAGCTGAATTGTATTAGTACAATATAATTACTAAAATTCTGATTAATTATAATTTTAAATATCTTAAAATTGCATTCGCAAAAAGAAATTTATTTATAAAATTTTCTTAACATCGATTAAAGGAATTAAGATAATAATAATTATTTATTACTAATATTTTTGAAAAAAGTATTAATTTCTGATAATAATGTGATGTAATTTTTTTACGTTCTTTTGTTTTATTTACTTAATTGTTATTTAGGATATATATGCCAATTCTATATTATTTATGTGATCGATTTTCATGGATATTTATATTTTTAATATTATTTTATGGATAATCTTATTTAACGTAAATTCATTCGAAGACACTCAATTAAATACGATTGATAATTATTTTGAAAATGACTAATTTATCAACAAAATGTTATAATATTTTTAGAATTGTTTTATTAACTTTAAAGAGTAAATTTGATCGAAGTCTAGAATATTTCAAATTTTAATACAAGAACATTTTAAATTCAAACAAATCGTTTTATATACGATGACAATATTGATATAGAATATAATTATCAAAAATAACAAGATTTGTTATTTATTTATTTCAAAAATTTTTCTTTATATTTAATATTAAAAATTAAAATGATAGTTTTGAACATATTTAATTATCTACAATAATGTAATAAACTATAATGAAGGAGGTAATTTTTTCTCCATAATTTTATCAATTCCATTCAATAATACCTTTTCGCACTTAAATCTTGCAAGCACTTAAAATCTTTAAAGTCTTTTTTGAGTTTCTCTCTATCAACGCGTATTATTTTAACGAAAAACAATTTTTAACGGATGGTGTAATTTTTTGTTGAAATTGTCATATAAATTTTCATTCGCGATATTAAATCTAATGTTAAGTTTTAAAATATAAAAACACAACGAAGATAAATAATGAAATAATAAACAAGCGAGTGAAGTAATGGAAAACAAAGTTTCTTGAGAATCGATTTCGGGAATATTTCAATATTTCAAAATGCCATAGAATAGCGTTAAGTTTACGCAGGGGAAATTTGCTAAGTTCGGTACGAGGAAACTTTGCACGGAAACAAGTAGGAAATGATTTCTAGCCAGAAGACAGCGCTTGACTGACTTGACTGACTTGAATAGTTGGAAAGGTAATAAAGTTGTTCCGATTTTTTGTAGTTTGGTTGTTTGTTGCTCAGTCGCTTCATTTATTTCTATCGAGGAATGAGTCTGGAAAGAAATGCGTACCATTCTCAGGTGCGATCCTCCGGGCCTCGTGAGGCAGTAGAGGTGACATCCTTTGGTGCGTTCGAGTCTGCGCTGCTTCGCGTGGACCCGAGTCCTGACACTGGGCGCACGTCTGATGCCGACCTCCTGCTCATCGTCATCGTCCTCGTCCTCGTCGTCTTGGGGTTCGGTTCCCGGCCCCGCCGAGGACGAGGACGAGGAGTCGCCGTCAGCCTCGAGCTCGCTCAACCGGAACACGTGGACGTTGCAGTCCTTGCCCTTGTCCCCGGCGCGGAACAGAAGTATCCCGTGCTGCTCGATCACGTCCAGCTGTTTCATCTGGACGCTTTTGTCGAAGAGAAGTCGGTGCGTCATGTTGTCTGTGGGCGGGGAAGCATCTATCGTTAGCAGAGCGGAAGGTTTATCGAAGATTAATCCTTAATTACTGGAATGTATGTTGATGAATGAGCGTCCGTTGATTTTTTATTGTATTTCAAAGTATGGGAATCGATTACTCACATTCGTAGACTATATATTTTTAAATAAGTGGATCGAGGAGGGATTTTCATTCTTTTATTATTATTAGGGAATTTATTTCCTGTGGATTAATGGTTCTCATAAATTCGTGTTTTTTGCAAGCGCATAATTAATCAACATTTTCGCTAATTTCAATACCTTATCATATTTTATTTTTTCAACTCTAATCGTCAAATTTCGTACTACCTCCCCAAATTTAATAAAATTTTATTTATTAATTTTTTGATACTATAATTAAAAATACTTTTATTTTCAAAATTCACTTCTTTATATTTTTTTCGAGCCTATGCATTTTATGAGTAAATCGATTTTTGTTACTAATTATTTAATCCGAAAGTATTAAATTTTATCAATTTAAAAGGCTATTTTTATAATTTGCCTTAGTTTATTCGAAGAATAAAGAATAAGAAGGAAGATTATCCTATTTAAAAATAGAATTTTGCGTAGTTATGATCCGTTTGTAAAGTTGCCATTTCTGTGGATCATTTGTTATTTACGATTTAATTTACCGGTCCACATTTAACGTATAACTATTTGTATACATAACTGTAAATATAATTGTAATAGTTGAAAACAATTATATAATACATTATAATAAATACTGGAAATGTCAATTGTGCACCGAAACGCAGAAAAAAATACTGTAATTATTAATTCCAAAAAATTAAGTAGCTATTTTATATTCTTTAAAAACTAAAAATTTAAAGAAATTAATTACTTAAGAAATTAAACATTAGAATATAAAATATTTTTTATAAAATGAAGAAATAAATTTTGTATTCTACAATTTTAAATGTTTCAATATATTATTAAAAGTTTAATTTTATCGATATCAAATTAATTATTTCTTATGCATATTATTATATAGTTGAGACTAGATTATCGCATATAAAATAAAAATAGATTATATTTTTGAAATAGGTTATTTTATAAAATAGGTTATTTTATAAAATCGTATATAATATAATTTTTCGTTTAAGAAAGTATAAACTCATATTATTATTTAATTATTATATACTACACACATAATATTTATATAAAAAAAATGTAAGTTTGATGTATCGCAATTATTTTAATTCAATTTTATATCTTTCTTTTTACGAGTTTCAATGTTTTACTATTAAAATACAATTTTTTAAATGAAACTGTCGGATCAAATTTTACAATTTTTTCCTTTTATTTACGTTTATTCGAACATTTTTAAGGATTAACGCTAATGATATATTTTATTGTAGAAATATATTGAAAAAACTTATACGAGTATACGAGTTTTTCATTTACTTTGACTATTCTCAGGTTTAATGTTATTTTTTATGCTCGGATTTCTATTGCATTATCTATTGAAAAAAAAATTTTATATACTTTCTTTTTCATTTTTGCAATTATCAGAATAAGAAAACAGATTGATAAATTTTGCAGTAATTATTTCTATAAAGATGTTTTTATTAGATACACGTATTTTTATTAGATACATATAGTGAATATATTTAATTTTAAATTACTTATCATATTAAACATTTTATTTTAATAAATAAAGTTTAACATCAGGTGCAGAAGATTATTTAATTATTCGTAATATAAAAATTTTTAAGTCGTCTTTTTTCGGACACATTAATCATTTAATTATGATATCCATATGAAAATTATTTTGGGTTAAATAAAAAGGATTATTTACTTTGTATTAAGAATAAATTTAAAGTTAAAATTTTATTGTTAAAGTAAATGTTCGAGTTGATTGATCAATATTGCATTATTCATGAATTTTTTTTCGTCTTAAAAATATTCGAGAAAGTAGTAATTCTACTAAAAATTCTACTTTCCTTTCATTGAAATTATAGAATTAAAATTTTTTTCCACGATTATGTATATATGTCGTATAATTAAATTTAATTTCTTTTTCATGTAATTCATTCTGAATAGTTAAAAAAAAATAAAATTTATAATTGAATAAAAAACGATTTCTTTTTTTTCAAATAATTAAAAAATAGTAAGCTTTAGGTTTGTATATATTTTTAAAGGTATTAATTAATTTTACTTATTATATTTTTTCACTTGAAAATTTTATACTTTTCACGATCATAAAATTGGATTGAAAAGTTCCTTTATTCTATTTAGTTTATTTTTCCCGTTTTTGATAGTTGACAATAGTTGACGTTGATTTTTAAAATAGTTTATAGGTAAAAAAATAATTTTATAAATATTATTAATAAAATTGTAATCAGAATATTACGTTTTAATTAAAAATTATATCCTACCTTTTTGATTACTTACAAATCTTAAAACAATTATGAAATATTAGTTTTTAAATAAATAATTAATGTTTTGATGTATATTAAACAAAATTATTGCTAAGTTTAATTTATTCATAATTTAGTATAGAACATAAATATTTTAGTCAATTCAGAACTAATTATAAATTAAATTGTATTTCTTTTTAAAATGTTCAATTTAAATATTAAATTATTAGTTTTAAAATAGATTTAATATTAACGAATGTAAATAAGAACTAAATTTTGTTACGATTTAGTACGAATAATTTATTTTATTTAAAGAAACTTATTCAATAACTTACGAAATTGATGTCACTTAAGTATTCGATAATGAAAATTATAGATAAGAATGTCTAAAGTTGTAATTTACAAAAATATTTGCAAACGTAGTTTTGTGGGTGGTGCCATCATCGATAATAATATGAATAGAGTTTAAAAACTAATTGGATTTTATGAAATACGTTCGATTTTAATAACATATAATTATAAAATTTTAGTAATGACATATTTCATCTTAACGTATGTAATTGAATTCAAATTTCTAAACAAAAATATTCAAAATTGTTTTTTGATCGATTCAGAAATTTACTTTTTGTCATCGGTGGACTATTCTACAAATTTTGAACATATTTTATGACAAAGGTATTTAAACAGTTGCTGCAGCAGATTACATATTTAATGATTTATTCATAATATAAAATATATATAAGTAAGGTTTACCGATAAATTGGTTTATAGAAAATTTTTGGCGAGGATGTTCAAATTTTTAAGATATGGATATATACATATTTTGTAAAAATTTTGTTGAAATATTTTTTTATCGAATCATCTATTCTCGAACTTTTCTAAATAACTAAAAGTTCCAGCTACTAAATTTAAACGAGGAAATGAAAATTAATTTTTAAAAATGTCATCAATCGCAATTAAACACTATGACGTCATTTATGCCTTCGTATTTGAAAAGTTGAAGGAAACATTTGTTCACAGTTGAGTAATTTGCAACAACTTCATCCTCCTAACCACTTCCTCCGAATCGATAAAAAAAAAAAACGTGTCTTCGTAATTGCATTTTATTCAAAAGCACCGGTGAACCGACCTTCAAGTAGATACGTGCCACATTCGCTGGCCACGATGAGTCGACCCTCGATCCAGACGTCACCGCAGACGACCTCGTGCGGGAAGTCAGGGTAAATGCAGCGCGGTTCCCAGGGCCGGGGTTTCAGTGGACCCACGGTGGCGAGGGACGTCGGGGCCAGTCCGTGAACTATCGCCTCCAGCTTCAGCGCCTGTCCCACCCGCACCATCTCCGCGGCTCGCGTCTCCTCGCGTCTTCGTCCCGGAGTCTCCACCACGTCCGACAGAGCTCGTCGATTCAGCATACTCTGCGGATTATAGAGACACAGTTCATTTAAGCGAGGTAAGCGTTCCTCGATCTGAAATTCGTGTACCTTTCGAGCAAGCGAGTTCGAGTCTAGCGATACGTAACAGTTTCATTTACATACCAAAATTTAATTTTGGTTATTGAAAGAGAAGTTTAACTTTACTCTAGTTAAGCGCAATTTTTACTATATTGTCGATGCATCAACCGGGAATATTTTAATATTGAGTAAACAATGTTTTTTAAATTGATCGAGTCGAGTGCTTTTCTCTTAAGTTTATCTGCAAGGATAAATCTAATACTAATTTTAAACAAAAAAGTTACTTCGTAAGGAAATATATGACACAGGAAATTTTGAAACCTTATTAAAACCTTCTTAAGATTAAATCACAAAATAACACTTTTGGTTTTATCCAATAACGAGTTTTTCATTCTTTTTTAATTTAAATTATATAAAATATTTATTTTATAAATATATAGTTTAAGCTATAGATAAGAAAACTTAATTGTTTATTGCCTCGTTATTTTATTTGATGATAATGTGCTTCATATTTTTGAAATTGAATTATTCTATTATTTCATTGTCGTCTAATCTTTTTTTGTTTAATAATTGGCTTATACAAATATACACAAATATAACATTTTCTTTAGTTTTTTTGTTGATATTTTAAATATCGTAACAATTTGAACGATCTTATATATTTATTAGAGAAAAAATTCTGAAAAATAAAATATTTTTATATCATGAAGAGATTTATTTATACTAAAGAATACCAAAAATTACCAATAATATATATTTGGAAATTTCATTTTTCCTAATTATAAACATAAATTTAACGTAATGTGTTACTGTAATTTATCTTGATTAATTGTATATAAAATTATATTATTATATATTATATAAAAAAAAAACATAATTTTTGTATTTATTCCTGTTTATGATAAATCTATTCCAGATGTCTTATTATGTAATTAAATTTTTTATTTTCATTAAGATGACTTATTATAATTTTGAAACTTTAAAATATTTTTTATCTTTCGTTTGTTACCTTAAAGACTTTATATTTTATAGTCTTTTTACTAAAATTTTGTATGCTAATATTGTAATTTTCTTTCTAGTTATACGAGTACTTGATCTTAATTTGTGTGATTTCATTATCCTGACAATATAGGTGCAGTCAAACTTTTTCTAGCTCATCATTATGTAATATCCTGTTTTACTGGTTTTCTTCGTCCTACTTTTTTTCAAACGTTTTCTTAAGTACTTGAATATTTTCTTCCTAGTTTGTAAAAAATTCTTTTCTTTTTTAATCAAAACTAATATTTAAACAATTTATGTACAAATTTAAGTCCATAATATTTTTAAACACGGGTTATCTATTTTAATTGTTTTTGTAATTAATCGTTGTTGCTTATTTTATAGATAAGATATTCACGTTTCATTACTTTAATACAATCTTATTTGAAAATATAAATTTCAAGTGGATATTTTCATAAATTGTTTTTAACTCATCGGTAATAATATATTTACTTCTTTCTTGACTTACCACTAAACCTATTTTTTTTTCATACTTTTTTCATTCTAACTTCTGCATTTTCAACGATGTTATATTCATTGCCTCCGTTAAGTTAAGATTATTTGCATATACTATCACTTAAGACTTTTTATTTAAAGAAGCTCAGTTTCTATTGTTTTATACGAATCTTATAAAATATTTAAAGGTCCAATCGAATCGTAAAGGTGTTAGCGAGTTTCCTTATTTTAATCTATCAAGAATGTAGAGCAACTCTGATAAATTATTACCCACTTATATCCTCTTATATTATACCTTTTAACGATTGCTTTTAAAGTTAATTCGCATCAATCTGATGTACGTTTTTAGTATTGTCCATAAAATTAATTTATTTTCAGTTAATTTTATTAAATCATGCGTTCATTTGAATCTCTAAAATAGTAAACATTAATATATTAATATTAATATTTACAATATACGATTAGAATAATATTCTTTATTTTATACTATTTAAACAAAAAAAATCTATGGATTTTAAAATGTTACGTTAATCTTTACAGAAAATTTTAACAAAATGTAATACTATGTAATAGCTTTAAAATTGTATTTATAATAACTAGAGATATTTTAACATGAAGTTTACGTTTAAACAAAGTCAGCCAAGGATTTTAAATTATTACATTCAAGTAAACATTTTTTCTTATTTATTTTTTTATATTTAGATTATAATTTTGTACTCTTCATAACTTTTCAGTTAGTTATCAATTTGTATATCTTGTAATTTATTTATCTGTCCTTGTCCTTACTTTTAGTTTTATAAATTCAACTGCTCTCTTGTATACTATTATACTGTATTTTTTAAATTAATTCATTATTTATAATTGAGCTTATTAATTTTGCTCAGTTTTCTATAAAAAATATTAAAGTATAAGAAAGTTTTGAAAAATTTTCAGAAGCATTATCATATAAATCTATAATTATAGTGTGCATTAAAATTTAATACAATTAAAACTTTTAAAGTTTATTGTTTCGTATTTTTTTTAAAGTTTGTGTATTTGTACGATTTATTCCTATTGATTAAATTATATATTTAAAGAAAATTTTGAAATTTTTTTTTATTCGATTGGATAATCGTAGTATATTATTAAGTTTTAAGAAAGATACTTTATTAAAATCTGTTTTTGTGGTTAAAATTTGAGTAAGGATTGAAATTGGAAAAATTTTGAAAGAGGAACATTAATGTATAATCTACAAAATATAATCGCTTATAATATTTATATAATGAAAATAATATTTGATTTCTTATATTTCAAGTTATAAAGTCAATATTACGATTCGATGTCTTAAACTATTGAACTGACTTTTGTATAAATAAAAATAAATAAGTTTATTTGATTTTTTAATAATCCGTCAATTTTTTGAAAAATGTATAAGTTATAATATAGTTGGTACATTTATTATTAACTTTCCTATTATTACTTAATTATTTTTTTAATTAAAAGTTAAAAACTTATTTTATTTACAATTTAGAATTTCAGAGAATTTTTTAATAAAATAATTAATATAGGGTACAAGTATAGATGCGATAATTTTATAAATTAAAAATTATGGTTTATTATTTTAAAAAATAAATAATTTTAAATAAGCAGAAACATAATTAAAAAATTTCATACAATTACAATTCTTTTGAAAGTAAACGCTTGTATTAGTTTAATATTTTATTTGATATCGTAGCAATTAATAAATTTAATTCCTCTGAAATTTAATGCTTTTAATAACTATTACATATTATTTTATACTTGTATAATAATCACATAATTATACAACTAATTATAAAGCTTCTCGGTTCATAACCGTATGACCAACAAAGGAATATCTCTACTTGCTATTTTGTGTAAAATCTATTCAGAAAACTTGGTTATACCCTACTTCCTTTAAATTCAATTTAATATTATCTTCTCATCTTCGTCTTAGTCTACCTGAAAGTCTTTACTCACTAGTGTTCTTACTAAAACCCAATATACTGCTCTTTTACTTTATATGCTTGCTTTATCTTAATCTGCGGAATTCAATTATTCGACTAATATTGAGTAAAGACAAAGTTCTTTTATCTATACGTTAGTAACATAATTCAAAAATTATACATTTATTTTAAACAATATTAGATTATTAGACTATTAAATTTTGTAGAAGTCCGGTATAATATTTAAAAATTGTATAGGTTTTTCAGAGCTAATTGATTTTATAATATATTAAGCGATGGTTAGATTATCTTATAATATGAATATCTTATAAATAAATTATACTTTGAATAATCAATTGATTTTTCAATTTCAATAACGTAAAGTAGTCATTAATTTAGAAAATAAATATGGGGTTTAATTTAATTATTAGCGTAAAAAGTATCTAAATATTTTATTGCATTAAAAATTTTATTTGATTGTGATATTATTTTACTATTTTCTTATTAATCATATTTATTTATGTAAATTTTATGTTTGATATTTGTTCTCTAAAATTGAAAAGGTAAGATTATTTTATAATAATTAGAATATCGCGTGAGAATAATTAATTCTATAAAAAATATGTTTGCATAGATAAGATACATTAAATAATATAAACTAGTATTAAAATTTGGAAAATCGATTTCCATATTATTTATAAACGGTTTAGATTATATATAATTTGATCATTTATATTATGATTTCATTATATATAATCATTAGTTTCTTAAAAAATTAATTTTTTTTAAATATTTGTTTTTTGAAAGCATTATTTAAAAAAAATGGTGTTGTTTATATTTTTTAAGAATTTTTCATATATCGTATTTGTTGATATTTTACTTTTTAAGATTTAAAAAACTTTTCATTATAATAATAAAATATAATGCGATACTTTCTTCTTACGTATCCATTTTTAACAAATACATTTATAAATATAAATATAATATATATCAATGATTTTTATTTTAATGTACAAAATATACATAAAATTTATAATTTGATATTAATTGTAATATTTAGTAATGCAGGAGTTATAACTTCGAAATCAATAAAAATTTCAGATACTTTTTTGAAAATAGAAATTTAATTCAAAATGTCGGTGTAGTAATAATACAAAATTTATTATTAATTTTTTAATTTATTAATTTTAAAATGCACTAGATCAATTTTAAATTATCTGATTTATTATAACGATCGTTTTCCGTATAATTTTAGACTATAACTCGTTGTATAGTTTTATTTCAATAAAATAACAACTTCTTGATTCGTGATTAAATTAAATTTAATATAAAAGAAAATAATATGTCTCGTAAAAAGCATGATACATTTTTTATTCTCATAAATTTATAATATTTATTTTTTAAAGTACTAAAGTATGTAAAGTTAAATATGATGGATGAGTTTATTTTATCTTCAGAACTTTTTAAGTCAAATGTAGATACAAAATCTAGGTTTACTTTTAAACATGATATCGATACTATTTTGTAAAAATTTTATTATTTTATAAAAAATAAAAGCTATTTCATTTAAAAAATTTTAATTTATTTTTATAAATATTTTAAAGCTAGTTTATTTAATAAAAAATATTTAATTTTGACCTGATATACAAGTAGAAGTATCGATAGAAAAATCTGAAGTTAGACTCTTCTAAATTTAAACAGTTTGATAATTTTATGAAACCATGAAAATATATGCATTATATGCAATATTTTAGCAGAATTATTATTTTTTGTTTGTTTTAAAAAATCAAAATAAAATTTTCATATTTATGTTTTCTCTAATTAAAAGACTTTTGGTAAAAGGTTTTAACGTGTAAATTTATAACATTTCGCATATTCACGATTGTATTAATTATTATTGTATACGACTAATCTTTGTCCTTCGTTTAATAAAAAATAAAAACGATTGATTTTGAAAGTTATTTTCTCATAAAAAAAAAGTTTTATCGAAAGAATAAGTTAAATACAAATAAAGAAAATCCACCTTTCTTAAATTTCTTAAATGTCTATTATCGTATCAGTTAGTTTTCATAAATTCAAAGTTTATCATCTCGTATATATAAAGTTCTTATTTTTTTAGTTAAATCTATTCTGTTTACTTCGTTATGTATAACTTTTCTTTTGACAATTCTCATTTTTATTTTCATATTCGTTCGAATTAATTTAAAGGTCTTTTACTTTAAAATTTTCCAACTATGTACTACTGAATGTAAAGTGCTTTTTTATTTCTCATTCTAGTTATACGTACAATTCATATTAAATTGCGTGAGTAAATTGCCTCCATAAAATTAAGCGAAATATTGAGTTCAAATTTCTTAAGTTTATATTTGAATTATTTTTTAATTTTTAAAAATTTTTTTATACTAGTTTTATTCTAATGCTTATCTTGAACAGAAGTATTACAAAAAGTGTATTAAATCGATATATTTACATAAAATTGTTAATACTATATTTCATAGTTTTGTTATCAAATTTGTAAATATTTTAATAATCTATTTTGTAAATTTATTAATTTTTTGATTACATTACGTAAACTATTTTATACGACTAATGACAATATAATTACATTACATTTATTTAAATTTATCCATTTTTGTTCCGTCGGACAAACATTTAGCATAGATTTATGCCGAATTTCCATGTGATTTAAGTTCACTATTGTCTCCTTATCACACCTACGTTGCACGGCTATTGACTTTCGAAAATTGCTTATTTGTATATTCACAGTTACCTTTTATATTCCAAGATACTTTTTATTCGCGAAGAGAGAATACGTTTGAAAGCGGCGGTAGTAATTCACCAAGCAGAAATACATTTCGTATTTCAGATATATCACGGTACACTTAAAATATACTTTTGAATGGTTTCACGTTGAAAAGAATTTAAAATTCAAAGAAATACCATATAAATATGCGCTGTAAAGATGATAAATAAATACTTACTAAAATATAATTTACATAAATTTAACGATAAAACGAATAATTAAATTTTTTTAATTTATTAAGTAATGGAACGCATTTGGCGTTGAACGTAATCAACGTTACGTCGACGGAATAGGTATAAACGAATTAAAAATAGCGTAAAACGGAGCTTAAAGAATATTAAAAATACACTCATTCGGTTAGAGTGGACGTATCGAAAAATAAAAATTAACGAACGGAGTAACGTTTAAAAAAAGAACACGTCGATAAATGAAAATGTCGCTGATCGTGGATCGGTACCGAAAGGAGGTCGCGACCCACACAACCTTACAAAGACAAACTCACGTTGCTCTTCCCGTCCTGCGTGTGCTCCTGGTACATGTCCCTGAGGAGCATGTCGAGGGTGCGCTCCCGTTTCCGCGAGAAGGTGGGCGTATCGAAGGTCGCCTTCTCCCCGTTGATGAGCTTCACGAGGAGGAACTCGCGGAAGTTGCCGGCGTCCTCGAACACTGGGGGACAGGGGAGACTCGGTCCGAACAATGGAACGCTCTCGTCGCAGTAGATTGCGATTCGCCAGCAGCCCTCGGCATCGCCGTCCTTGTCGCTCGTCACTACCGCAAACACATCTGCGGGCAGATAAGGAGGTGGAGTCAACTAACTTATGCTCGAGTTCTCGGGCAATTTCGCTTTCATCCGTTCGGTGGAAACACGTTTCCGTATACCGAACGCCAAGTGCGATACGTCCGTTCGATTCAAGATTCGAACCACCCGGACAATAATCTACACTTAGATTACCCGAGAATAATCTACACTTCTGTACTTTCTTCAAAATTATCGAGTTCGGTATTGAGTTCGGTACTAGCGATACGCAAACCTTCGCGAGTTTTACTTGCATGATTTATTTGTCGAGTACTTTGCGAGGTATATTAATCGAAAGGCACAAATTTTAATGCACCTAATTTTCTTACGGATGGAAATATTTATTCGGTGGTTGTATAATTGCAGCTTTTGCTCAAATATTATATTTTTCAGCAAAAATTAAACAAAATATTTTTCTGGCGCGTTGCGAAATAATTAATAAAATAGAAATACAATAGCGACGGAAGATCGCGTAAAGGAATTCAGAAAACACGCATATGTATAATAGCAGAAAGAATAAATTTTAATTACGAACGTTGTAATTGTTCCATTTTAAAAACTGTTGTTATTAATGGAATTTTTATAAAATTGCGGTAAACAATGTATTTTTAAATTGCTCGTTATTAAATAATTGTTGATTCATTTTCTTTTTCATTAATTTAAAATAATATTACAACGTATTTGTACTCAAATTTTTTCATATATATTTTTCAACGGAGTTTATTTGCGAAGTATTTTTCCAATATTATGAAAATTTAAGAATCACCGAATCGATAAAAGTATAAATTTAACGAATAATTTTCCTTTATTATGAATTAATTATATATGTTAATTTAATTTTTTTTATTTTTGTTTTTATTTGTACTTTTCATAAAATTTTTATCCTTTCATCGCGATAACTTTGATTTTAGATCGAACAGACGAGCAGACTAGAATATTTTTTGTAACGCCTTTTTTATTTTAGTCATATAACCAAATATAAATTTTTAAGAAAATTTAAAATTTAATTTTTTTTTTATTTTGTATATGATATGCGAATATAGATTATTACAATGTCGATACATTTTTTAAATTTTGTAAAAAAAATTCAATTTTTTATTTTTATCATAATTATACTATATCCTTTCTTATTTTTTTTTTATAAATTTATAAAATATGTATGGAATCTAATCGCATAATGTTTTTAATAATTGTTTTCTGAAATATTAGATATTTGGATACTTAAGATTTAAACATGATATATTTGAAATATGTAAAGTATCGCATACATTGTTTTACTTAGGATTAATCGAAATTATCTATGTATAGATTTTTCTCGTATGCAAATTTCCATCGATATTTTTCTATTAATTTTGGTAATTATTTATGTTTTTAATATCGGCCAAAATATAATATAGTTAAGTATAAAATGACGATAAAATTTAAAATGTGTATTTTGCTCAATTATTCAAAATATGTATTCTGATGCATAAGATTTAAAATTTGTAAATATTTGAAAAAAATTCATAAGCTGAAACGATAATAAAATATAATTTATTTACTTAATCAGAAATATTAAAAAAAACTGCAGTTTACAAGTGTAATTTAGGGAATGGAAATTTTTTAATATGGAATGAATTTTGAAACTATTTTTAACAATTCTGCGTAATATTAAAAAATTCTTAATTAGAGCTTATTATTAAAAATTATCTAATTAACGCGTCCTTTAATTTAAATCCTTTAATTTATACAATTTCAATATTCTTCCAAAGTATTGTATTTCATTTTAACGCGTCCAATAAATTTTTTATTTCGGAGAGGTTGTTATTATCCTTCCAGTCGTTACGAGCATATGGTTTCGTTTTCGTTCTACCAAAGCATAATTCAAATTAAAATTTTAATTTTTTCTTCGCAGCGAAGATAATTCTTCGGATCTATTTACATACATACGTATACGCGTGTATGCATATTTGGGTATGCATATTTGGGTATGTATAATGGTACCACATTATAAAAAAAGCTAGCGTTATCAAAACACGATAACATCACGCCAACTTCTTCAACAATGTATCGTAAAAGACGAAAGACATCTCGGATTGGAATTCGAGGTTCGCCTCGGTCGGGTTGTTCGGGCTGTTGGGACTGTTCAATTCCGAGGAATAAGAAAGAAGAAAAAGAATAAAGTTACTTTAATTTCAGCGAGTTAGGAATCGTTGGGTCGATGTAACGAGGTTTGACGCAACATCGACAGGATGGAAAATCAATGCGTAGGTTCGGATGCGCGCGCGGGTAATCATCGCTGTAAAATGTAATGATCGGTGGAAGCGTTAACCGTTACATGCTTACGGGTGAATTGGCTCTTGATGCAGTTGGGATTAAAGGTCTCGAGCAGACTCGGGTCATCCGTGTAAATGATGTTGACTATGTCGTTGCCGATGTGCCGCTTGCGCTCGAGCTGCTGGGGATTGTCCTTCGAGTGGGGCAACATCGTCGAGACGTGGTACATTACCTCGTGACCCGCGTACACCGTGTAGATGCTCTCCTTGCCCGTCATATCCCCTGCAACCATGCACCAATTTAATTCGTAATCGAGTAACTTGGCGCCGCTGCGGAATTGAAATCCTCCCGCAACTTACGGGAGATTACGTTTAATGCGAGCGACACGGATAAACGCATTGCCAACTCTGCCAACTCGGCAGAGGCGAGCTTCGAGCTTATACTTTTGCTCCTATATATTCACTCGTACTTGCCGAGGGAATGCCACTACTGCGAATGTAAACTGCGAGGAATTATGGTCGAAATTCGTAAATTTCGCGATCTACGATATTACCGCCTCGCGGTGGCAATTGCCAATTTATATACGAATGGTAGTATTTTTCGCGGGTGCAGTAAAATTTACCAAATTAAAACCTATATATTTGTAACAAAGCTCAAAGCTATATATTTCTAACGACTTGTTTCTTTCGATAGTATCGATTATTACCGGCTATTTTCTCTACGAATCTAACCAAGGCTTACAAATAATTAAAAGTTAATAATTTTAATCGATGAATATGTTATTATGATTTTTATTTTTTATAAGAGATATTTTCTTGATATTAAATATTTTAACGGCTATATTTTGAAACTCATTTTGAGCAACGATAATTTTCTTGCTTTCGGAATTTCTACCGATCTATCCAAAACTTTTTATATTACCCAAGTTTTCATAGGGTTTTATTAACGGAACGTTTCCTTGATAATTTATTTTTAAGCTAAAAATGGTAAATTTTTTAATTTTTCATTTGCACTTTTAATTAATATGAAAGGGACAAAAATATAGTTGAAGTTATGCATCGAAAAGAACTATTTTCACGTTTTTAAAAATTATAACATACTTTATTGATAGATTACAATCATATTTAAATTGACGTTTGAATAGTAAAAATTTAAGAAACGTCGAATCGAATACTTGTAATTTTTTCTCGATATTTCTTCTTATTTGAATAATAAATAAATACTTAGAGTAGAATTTATAAGTATATTATTTGAATGCAAATCTTATTTATTATAATTTAATCATTATTATATTATTTTATTTATTCGTTTTCATAGATGATTGAAAATATTTTTTATTTTTTGCGAAATATTACATTGGATTTTAAAAGACGATTATAATATCAACTTTTGTTTTCATAAAAAAAGAAAATTTATTATATTTTCAAATTTCTATCGAAAACAATCAAGTAAAATAAAATGGTGTTAAATATAAAACATTGACGTTTTACTTTTTCTTGCATTTCATCTACTCACATAAATATTTAATACAAGAACATTACATTTTTATAAAGAATTTTATTACATTAAATTCGAAAAAAGTTTTAACGGTAGATTAATTTTAATATAAAAGGTAGTATTTAATAAAGTATATTTTAAATTACCATGAAAATGTTAAATATTAAAACTTGTATTTATGTTTGAATACGATAGACCTTGAATGTAAAATAGATAATGCATTTGTAATTTAAGTTATTGTGTATTTTAACTTTATGTGCAATTTCTAAAATTTGAAACTATTTATTAGTTTAAGATTAAACAAATATAAAATAAATTTGATTATATTAGAAAAAATTTTTATTTTATATTATGTGACAAAAAATTATAATGTATTTCACTTATATGTATATATAAGAATATTTATTTCATAAATCTGTATTATAAAAATGTATATCTCTGTTCGGTAATTTTTAAATTTTTAAATTTTTCTTAATATGTTAAATACATTATTTTATTTATCAATTCTTATTCATTTTTTTAAATTATCCGATTATTTTAATAATATTTTTTTATATCATATAAAATTTTATATCAGCGTTTTAATTTAAGTATAATATACATAATAATATGATAATTGAACGAGTCCGTTATTATTACAAAATATGATTAAAAGAATATTTATAGTTAATTTATTTAAATATGTTGTACGTTGGATACTTAACAAGGAGATACGATACTTAGTGCATTAATTAAAGGTTGACGGTATGTAGCCTATTAGTGTTAAAATGTATTGATAAATATCTTAGTTCAAGTTCCAACTCTTTGTCTATTATCGAGAAAAATTATATTTCTTTCTAAATTCGAAATTTATTATACAGAAAATTAATTTATTTTTTATTCAAGACAGATATAAGATATAAAATATATTGCAGCTTAATATATGTATATATAATGTAATACTTGCAATGAAATTACTCGAATACAATATAAATTATTATAATGTTTGTTTATAAATATAATTTAGTTACAATATTTTTTATTTATATAAATCGATTAAATTAGACGTTTGTAATATTTATGATCATTGATTAATTAAAATCATTAGTTAAGTTTTACTTAAATTTTTTAATTAAAATTGAATAATAGTTATTTGTTATTAATTTTAAAAGATGTAAGAAATAATAGTAACTGAAATATTATTTTTAATTAAAGCATGGAAAAAAATTATCGACGTGCTTCTTAAATTCAATTAAAAAGTTTTCTCAAAAGTTTTATTTAATACGGTACAATGAATTATATAAAGTATAAAAAATGTCCTGTGTTACAGATAAAAAATATATTTATTTAAATCGATTTGCAATAATATAAACATAAATAAGAATTAATAAAAATATATTTTTCCGATAATAGAAAGGAAATTCTTTTCTTAGTGTATCACAATATCTGTTTTTATCGCTAAATTTACATATACATTTTTTTGAATGAAACGTCAAAAGTGAGAGGAATAAATTCCCTTTCAACTTTTCCATTATATGCAAAAATTATAATATTCATAGAATTTTAAAGCATCAATTTTTTTTTCAAATTTTCCACAAAGAAATCTTGAACGTGCGTATCGGAAAACAAGACGATGAAACAAAATGGTAGCATTCGAAGAACGTGCAATAGTTTTCACTATTATTGGCAAATTTTTATTATTTACCTTTTATATCCAGACCACCACGATATTTGTCCCAGCCTTTGAGCCATATTTTCTGCCCCAGCACATCTAGGAACTTCTCAAATTCGGAGCTTCCGGTTTCTATAGCAGTTGTAGCAGTTGGATTTTAAGTATAATAAAGAGTAAATGAGATTAATGGTTATGTAAAATACAAAGTATAACGTAAGTATAACAAGCGCAACAAAAGAATACTTAAAATGATACGATTAAAATTAATTATAGCTCTTTATGAAACGATACTTTTAAATAGAAAAATTATTTATATTATTATATTATTCATATTATCAATAACGAAAAATAATGGTTTAATGGAACATATTAAAAATAACTGGATTACGTTTATTATTCTATTTAAATAGCATTGTTATAAAAATTAAGCGATTTGTTTACATTTATAATTCCAAGTTTGATTCTTTTTTAATTTTTGTAAAATAAATTTTACGAATATTTCATAAAATGTCACGACTAGAAACTTGGTTTTGTTAGAATAAAAATCATATTTATCGCCTTTGTAAAAATGATGATACGAGAATAGAATTGATACAATAATCATTTAATTGTGTTTCAAATATTACTTTATGCGTGCATTAAAATAATCTCTCGGAATAAACATTTTATTTAATAAACCGTTATTTTTAATACCTAACTTTTTTATGATATTAATTTTATATCGTAACAATTTTTAATATAGTTACAAAAACAAACATTAAAATTTTTAAACGTATTCAACAAAAGAATATTGACTTTTAAAGTTAGTTATTCGCTTTTGAAATAAAACTCTTGTAAATTTTTAATTATCATTGTTTTAAATACAATTTTTATTATTTCATTAAATGTTTTATAGATATTATTTTTAATGTTTAATTTGGTAAATATATATGATCGGAGATATAAATACCGTTAGATAACATTTCGTCATCGGTCGTTTGGCCTTCCTTTGCATAAATTACTCCGAACTTGAAATTCACCGATCCCTCTTGCTCCTCTAATAATAGTAGGTCCTAAAAGCAAGATCAGTGCATAAATCTACTGGATCTAGTAAATATCAAGGTTTTCGAAAATTCTTGTACACAACGTAAACACTAACTTTTTGAATTTCAGGCGAAACAACTTCTCTCGGTGCTTTATCCAATTTCTCAATGCCAAAATAGTTGCTAAAATCCACACGATACATGAGTAAACCATTGCACGCGCAAGCAATATTAATTATTTTAATTTAAAATAAATCCATTAAGCATAATACGAATAAAGTGTTCACCTTCGATCAACCATTATTAATCTAAACAATGATCGAGTACACGTGTAAGGATCTCGGTATTACCGCGTCCAACGATTAAACGCGCAATATTAAATATATAAATACTTTTCGTTTACTTTTCATTTATCTCCGATTATACAGTTATTAAAAAGTTTATAAAAGAAGATCCTTGAAATTATATGAAATTAATTTATTCAAAAGTTGCCGGTCGGATATTACTTTTATCATTTTTTTCCGTATTTAAGTCGCTCAAGGATAATAGAATTTAAATAATCTTTATAAAGTAATAATATATAATTTAAAGTCGTATTTCTTTGATAACGGTATAAAAGTTTCGATCAAAAGTTCCAGTAGGAGAGAAACCGAAGGAAACGTTTCCCTTTGGTACATCGTTAGAATATAATAGCAACGATACTTTTCAAATTCTTGACTTTTTTTAAAAATGGATTACAAAGTAATAAAGTCGTCGAGCGAATAGAATATGGAAGGTAAAATCGAGTTATCGTTAAGCAATCGTATCTTTAACGAAATAATTATTTTCGAAGAAGTATTTTTATTATTTTTATTATTTTTATTATTTTTATTATACAACCGATAATTTAAACGAGATTAAATTATTAGGGTTAAGAAATTCGTTAAAAAAGAGAAAAAATAAGGTATAAAAACAATACTTTTTTATGTGGTTTATTCGTTCGTTCGAAATAGGTCCGTTTGAAAAGGGCTATTATAAAAAAATGAGAAAGTCGCCCAAGTTTCAGATTTTATCGGGGAAAGAAAAAAAATTTGTAGCACTCGTGACACCGATGCGAGGCGAAGGAAGCGGCTCCCACCTGAGTATCTGCCTGACGGTCATCGACTTATTGGTGGAGTACGGCAGCGATATCTTCTGCGCGCCCTACAATCGACACACAGACAAGATTAGCATTTCAAGCCAAGGGTTATCGATTTCCGCGAGGGTGGAGGGTGATAAGGCTGCGTGTATCGGTGAGGGGCGGAGGTGGAGTCGGAGGTGGTGGCGGAGGCGGAGGCGGAGGCGGAGGCGGAGGCGGAGGCGGAGGCGGAGGCGATAAGAGTACGCAAGGAGACTCGTGCACTCACCGTCCGTCGCCAGAGTATCACTCGGTAATGAGGCACGCATTGATCACCGCCTTCGCTGATGACGACCGACAGGAACAAGGGATTTCTCTCTTGATCCGCAGCCACGTAGTTCTGGTGCACTGGTGGTGACAACTTGGGTAAGTTAAATGCAACTCCCACGTCCTCGCTCGATACTTTTAATCCCGTGACGAAAGCTCGTTATTACCAGCGAACGAGCGTTTACGCATCGACCACCGAAGACTATCGGGAAACGCGTTGGCGGGCAAATCTTCCTCCGGGGAATTTATTTGTGCGGGGTTCCCGTTTCTTCCGGCTTTTATTTTCCTACTTTGTACTTTCGTACTTTTGTACTTTTGTACTTTCGTACTTTCGTACTTTCGTTCTTTCGCACTTTCGCTTTTCCGGATTATTCAGCTTACGTAAGGTTTCTCCTTTTTTGCGAACGCCCACGCGCTTATACAATTTGGATCGTGCGTCGGAGGGTCGAGGCAACCGTTCCTCTATCGTTGCGTATACGTGAAGCTACGTAACTCGTGATTTGGTGTTCGTCCGCGCACCTTATTTACGGGATGATCGCTTACGCGAGATAGAAGGTGGTAAACTCGATTACAAGGGTGAATTTTCAAGGGAAAATAGGGATCCGAGTCAAGGATCAAAAGCTGCGATCAAAAGCTGCGATCAAAAGCTGCGACCAAAAGCTGCGACCAAAAGCTGCGCGGAGTACGATCGTCTTTGAATACGATTTTCGTCGTGTAATTTGAAAACAAAATTTTGCGTACCGCGACATTCGATGGATTTTTTATACGTGTACGGGGCTTTGATTAAGTTTCACCCTCGTTATTTCCAGGATACTCTATATTTTACATTTTTTTAACGATAAAGGAAAAACAATTATTATAAAATAATGGATACGCGTAACCGAGCTTCGTAATTTTTAAGCTGCTCGAACGAGTACAATCGGATAGGGAAACGGTAAAATTGAAATGCCGAAGATTTCCAAAGCAAAATTAAACGATATTTACGTAAATTTCAACGTATCGAACTTAATAAAAGAAGATGCTGTACGTATAAAATATATACCAGCAACGCGAACCATCTTTTCCGCTGACCATCATTCAGATGTTTCGCTATTCGAACAAACAAATAAAATAAGAGACGCGCTTATCGTTGATCCGCGAAGAAAGTTGAATGAAAATTTGCAATTTGCGACGCCGTTAAATTTCGATACTTCGCCGGATGAAAAATTGTTAGGGACGAAGGGATTAGGGACGAACGAACGGATCGCTATCGAATACAGCCAACGGTGCGATACTCACGTTTGCCGAGGAAATACTTGAAGTACCATCGCGTCTGGTACTCTGGATTCTCCAGCACGGGTGTACTCGGTGACCCGAACATCTTCGCCGTGCGGCAGAGGATATCTCATTAGACTCATTAGAATACGAATCGGTAAGCATCGGAGGGTTTGGGGAAGGGGAGGCGGCCTCGTCGCGGGTATTGAGAAAATTGGTGGATGCGAGAGAAGTAATAAAGAAACTATTTTCTCAATGCTCGCGAGCCAAGTCCTTCGATAATTTATTGCCTCGGACGTATTTCGTGGATAACGGGATTAGCCCAACTACTTTTTCATTCGGTTGGAGGGCTTTTCTTTTTGCCGGCGTTATTATCTTCCACTTTGTTCGTTCTTCACGCGAAAACATCGTTCGTTTTTGAGAAAGAGCTTTTTGGCACCCATTTAGCTTTGTTTTATTTCAGGTCAGGCAATTTATTTGAATAGCGCGAGTTTTATACTCATTATATATATATACTTTTTTCCCACAAATTTTTATAACGCTAAGTTTTTCTCGTTGCACAACATTGGAAATTTTGATTGATTTTATCGCGCTTTTCGCTCAGATAATTTAAATTAATTTTTATTATTTCGTAACCAAGACTTATCGTTAATATAATAATACCTTACTTTATATATTAATACACGTATTATTTAATAACGTTACAAGCAACAGAGTTAAAACTAATTTTAGAAACGTGCAACTTTTATTTTACCAAATTTTTACGTTAAAAACATACCGAAAACGCTACTCTTATTTTTTACGGTTACGCGAAAAACATTTAGAACTCGTAACAATTCCAAAATTTTGAAGAATTAAATTTGAATTTCTTGCAGAAAATGATTACTTTGTTTTTCAGGCATTACTCAACTACATTTATTCCTTTTTCCTTTTATAACTTTCGTAGAAATATTGCTCGAGTTCATTTATTCAAATAAAAGCCTTCAACTTATCCCGTTTCCACTTTAATGCATTCACCAGATAAATATATCACAGCCGTTTTAGTCAGGTTGAAAGAAATAACATCTTACACCGAAGTTTTCCAAATATAATGATAGACGGGATATAAATGAAACAAAACACGAGCGAATCTGTTTCTAAAATTGAATCCAAGCAAAATATGTACGACGGCTGTGATCCTCTTCGGAGGGAAAAGCTAAAGCTACTTAACGGAAAACGTTAAGTATGGCTAACGATTTACTCACCTCCTCCTTCTCTCCCGGAGAGTCGCCATTTTCCACCCGGAATCGGCGTCCATCCACCCCGTCCTGCTCGATCTGTGGCAACTGAGACATAAGCGTCAAGGTGAAGTTACCGTAGACTATGAATCACGAATTCATTGCACGCGTGAGAATACTCGTGTTTCCTTAACTAGGACAAATCACTTTGTCGGCTACGAGGAAGTAGCGATCGAGGAAACTATTCCTTTGCCTATTATTGGATACCACCGACAATTTCGACTTTCGTTTTATAAATATCGAACTTGTTTGCTACGTTTATGGTAAGAGTTCTGGAGTTCTGTTTTCATTAAACGATAATTATATTGATTGCTACAGTTTTTTTCCTTTATTTCTTCTTCAAAACTTTGCAGCTAAAATTTTTGGCACGAATATGTTGAAAGCAAGTTTATCGATTTTTATGATATTCATTTTGTAAAGCTATGATTATTTGCATTGGACTTAATTGGAAGACTCGATCGGATCATTTTATTATTCTGGATCGTACATATAAAATTATATTTATTTCATCAATTTTTCGATACTTTATTTAAAAATTATTCTTACTAAAATAAAATGCAGTGTTATCGATTGGCTTCTAAGTAATTAAAATAATGAGATGTTTTATTAATTCTTTTGTAAAAATTTGATAAAAGAATAAAAAATTAATTTTCAAAATATGTAACTATACGTTAAAAGTATTTTTTTCATTCTATAATATTCTTGTAAAAACAATTTATTAAACTTTTATTATATTATTCTGTTAACTTGTTATTTTATAACGGTGTATTTTTTTATGCAAATTTACCGCGTGCAAAAATAGAATTATGATCGAAAATTGTAAACGAAACTGTTTTGAAATACAAACGAAAGAATTAGAAGAATGCTTCTAAATATTTGTTGAAATTCTGAATTTTCGTGAATATTATAATATTATTCAATTTATAATGCTTTATATTTTCATTCTATCGAAGGATTTTTTCTATTTTTATTATTTCAATCTTATATTTCAATATGTATTTGTATGATATTAGATATAATTTCATTTAAAATTTTTATTACTTAAGTATTATAGTTTTTTATATTTTTAACGCTAGTATTCCTATTATAAATTGTATAAATGTAGTTGCAGATAAATAATGGGATTAAAAAAAAATTATGCAATATACGCGTAGATTATATTTAGTCATACAGTAACTACTTATGTATTCGTTTTAATTTATCAAACAGTTATAATAAATTAATATTCATTTATTATAAAAAATATAACTATTAATTTTGAATAAATCATTATAAAAATTTTTTGGTGCATTTATTTCGTTTTTATTGTGAAAAAAAATGTAAAAATAAATTGGAAATTTTGTTTTAAAATCAATTTAATATATACGTATATATCATTTTCGAGATAATATTTATCTATCTTCTGTACCTTTTTCAACAACATCAACACTTGATATTTTTATCTTTTGATTTTTTTTTGTTTATGGGCATCTATGTATCATATTTTATCATAATACAACAACAAAATGTAGTAACATTTTCGAATAAAATTCGAACGATATTTCTTGATTTATGTCGAATTTTTATAAAGCGTAGAATAAAATTATAAATAATAAATTATATTTACTATTTATAAATTTCTATCGTGAAGTTTAATTGAATTTGTCTCTAAATTTTAGCTTCGTCACAAATTTACAAGTATCTAATGAAAATAAAACATTAGCATCAAATGTTGATACCGTAATCTAGTAAATAAATAAATTTTAAATTAAATTATTTAAAAATAACGTACGAACTGCGGCAAGGATACATTTAAATACATTTGAGTAATTAACTTTGGTTAATTTGAAGTAAAGACCTCTAAAGCGAATATATTTAATTCGTTTCGGTGATCTACATAGTTGCTCCATTTTTACAATGTACGATCGATAACGTATTGCAAAATTACATTAGCATCTTTAATTTATAAGTTAAATTTGCATGTTAAATTAAATACGCTTTTAAACAATTTTGTCGATATAAAGTCAGATAAAAGTTTTAATAAAATGTTGGTTCGCTAATCCACTGAAAATTTAAAGGTACAAAAACTTTGCGAAACAACGAGAGAAAAAATTTAGTAGAAATTCCAATGTTCTCGTATTAAAGCGAAAATGGCCAGATTCTATTAAAATTTTCCACGTTACATTTTAAGCGCGAGAATTTTCACGCGTTAACCGCGAGAGGTAAAGTTTTTTTACCTCGGATCGCGTTATTCCTTTTTTTCCAGGGAACCCCCTTTTTAAAATAGCATTAAGCATAAAAATCGCCCAGAGTCACGATCGTTGCCATTAACAATCGCGTGTCTCGAACGGGTAAACGGGTAAAACAAGTTCGCGCAAACTCATAAAGCGAAGTAAATTTTAGCCTCTCGTCTTTTTAATTTAGTAATATTTACGATTCGCTCTATTTTCCTAAAATTCCTTTCCTGCCGAAAGCAGTAAACGTCGGTGCAACCGGTTATCATCGAAGGCGCATTAACCATCCGGTGTTCCGGATTCGCGCGTATCTTCCCATCTCGAGAACAGCGGTAAGCCCTTAAATCCAAGGGGAACACTCTTCGATTCGTCGAGTTGGAAACCCGCGCAACGGATTATTCCGGACACTGCCGCCTTACTCACCATCTCCACGCTGCCGTAACATCTTCGCGACAGAACTCCTCTGCGTGAAACCGTGTCGGTCGAAGATCTGCAACAGAGATACGAGCGATGATTTTGAGCGATGATTTTGAGGGAGGATTTGAGGGAGGATTTTGAGGGAGGATTTTGAGGGAGGATTTTGAGGGAGGATTTTGAGGGAGGATTTTGAGGGAGGTTTCCAACGAGGTTTTCAACCAGGTTTTCAACCAGGTTTTCAACGAGCATGTTTCGATTCGTCTGCGAGGGTGAAAGTTTTTCCGAGCGTCGCTCGACTCGCTCCGGAATCCGAGGGATGTCGCGCTTTGAAAAAAGCTTTTATGCAAAAATGAGATTCCGTACTCTTGACGCGATTTGACTTATGCCAGTAATTTTCCTCTTGGGCTACGAACGTGACGAGAAAGTGGCTTCTGCAGTCGAGCTATTCCGTAAATCTGCGTAATTTATGGATGGCTAAGTCCGCATTAATTCGTACAACGAGCTGCTTCTTTTTCAATGCACTTTACTACATACTTTGTAAGTTTATCGTTCGAGTTTAACCATCTGTTCTCCGTGTATTATTTTATTTATTAATATGTGCAATAATCACAACTATTATCAATTACAAATAATTTATCGATAGAATTGTAACCGATGGTTTTGTCAATTATGGTACGAGAAATTTGGGCATTCGTTGCATTATTTGCTGATGCGAGAAATGTATTTCGTATAGTTTAAGTTATTAAGTTATTCTACACGTCTGTAAATAATAAATAAACCGAACTGATTTTTATCGGCGAAAAATAATAAAATATTTAATTTCGGTGTGAACTTACGAGAATGATCGTAAAGTTTGAAGTGTAATCGCAAAATACATATTCTTTTAAAATTTAATTATAAAATTAAATATGAAAATTGAAAATTGAAATTTAATTTATCGACGTTTTATTTACAATTATTTTGCAATTTTTAACTCTGTTTCTATAAAGTTTATAAAAATATATTTCAATACATTTTTATTTAAAAATTATGCGATGATCTTTCCAGATATTTTGTCGGTTAAAACATTGAAGAAATTTCACGTTGCATGTTTATGTATTGTAAACATTTTTTGCGATATTTTTTAATATCGTGTTATCAAATTGTTAAAATTTGAATAAATATTGCTTTTATCGTAAATATTTATGAAATCAAGGAATATTATATTATAGTTTTTGATTTTTTTACATACTTATTTCGATTTTTTTGTATAATGTTTTTTTAATAATATATGAAAAATTATTTTAAAGTTTGTATATTTTGAATGATATTTATAGTTTTATTATAATATAATTATAATATTAACGAATGTCAACCATAAAAAAATTTTACGTACGATTATTTAAAAATAGTTAATTATAATGGTAAGTATATTTGTAAGGCGCATGTATACATTGAAAAAAATTTCCTTTTATTTATCGAAATTTATTAGTTTTATAAAGGCGAATTACGTCGTGTTTAAAAACGTTAGTTAATTCAATATTCGTGTAGTATCTGTATAATATTCCCGGTATATTAAAACACAGAATTATATACCAGTAATGACGTTTTAAATTTATCACTCTGTATAAATTAATGAAACGGGCAATTTATCATAAAAATGCATTATTGAATTTTGTTTAATAAAATACAATTTTTATACAGAAAAGTTATTTAAACGTAAAACCTTTGAAATAGCTTAAACATCTATTTCGAGCACTCGTATACATATTAAAAAATACATTAAATATTATGTATAAATAGAATTGTATGTTTTAACGCGTCTAAAAATAAAATACTCGAAAATTTCTTGTAATTATAATCGTAAATCATTTACATCGGAAGCACTAAATATTTTCTATTATTCAATTTAATTATTAGAGCATTAAAATTTCAGAATTTTTTTAAATGTAATAATAACGGTTACTTTTCAAATACTAATTTATTACCATTTAATTATTTTTTATTTTACAGTATGGAAAAAACGATTGCTAAAAATAGAGATATAAAGTAGCAAATAAGCAAATAAAATTTACAGTTCATTAGTTACACGCTTATACTTGGAAAATCTTTCATATGTGAAATATTTGATTTCTTCGGAAAGTCACTTAATTTTTCTGAATATTACGAAATGTAATAAAAAATTGAACAAAGATACATTTGAAGTTGTTAAATTAATCGTAAAACTTCACTTTGTGTATATTTAAAAAGGTTATTACAAATTTAAACATTTAAAATAATCGCTCGAGCAATAAAGACGGGAAAAAATCTCTGAAAGTTTTTCAACGAATAAAAGCAATAAATTGTCGAATTTTTCGAGCATAAATTCTCTAAATATACGCGAGGTTCAATCTCTTAAACAAGCAAAGCAAATAAATAAGCCAGGAAAAAACAAATGATTACACGAAGCGCAAAATTTAATTACGCGCTAAAATCAGTTTCGCCATAGTATACAAGTGTACATTACGAGTATGCATTAAAGGAAGAACTACAAGTAAATTCTCCGAAACTGCTGAGGATGTTTTTTTCCGAAAGGCACGAAATGCGACAAAAATGAAAGATATACTTAGAAAACTCCCCGTCCTTAATTCGCGTGATTCTCATTGCCCCTTTAGCGAACAAACAGAAACTCGGAAATAAAAGGAGATTTTCCTGTCTAGAGTTTTCCAGACGGTATGCGTAACCTTTGAATACTACAGCTCCCGCAAAATGCACCTAGTGAATGCATCGACCTGTGCTGTACGTGCAGCAACGGCCCAGACGAGCTTTTATTTTCCGCGCAGCCAGACGGATTTATTTCTTTATTTCTTTTCTCCGCGAGTGTGTGCGTACGTGTGTGCGTACGTGGGTGCGTACGTGGGTGCATACGTGGGTGCATACGTGGGTGCATACTTGTGTGCACAAGGGTTTGACGCACCGTTTTTTCCATCGACGAGGATTAATTACGGGAGTCGGAACAGTCTCCCGATAGTTGTGTTTTTTTTCGCGTGATGCATCCACAGGATATTCCGCGTACACGATAATTGCGAGAAAGTTATTAAATTTGCATTTTAATTATCGTGCTGCAACTGATTGAGATTTATGGCAAGACTAGAAATGATATTTTGCTTGCGTCGAGTCTGCGATAAGCTTGGTAACCGAAAGCAAGGAATCTAATTTCATAATTATAGTAAAATTATCTAATATTGTTTCGAAAAAGCATATAGAAGTTTAAAGTTCATCTCGTACGTTATTAAAATTTATCTAATGCTTGACTTTATACACGAGAATAACGCGAAGGTAATTATGGAAATTATACGTTTCGTTCGCGTTTCGAAGCAGCTAAAGAATCAGTTGAAGTTTATTTTTCATTAATAAAATAGATTCTTGGTTACTTTTAATTAAATATTGAAGTAATTTATATTTTTTCTGAAAACTTCAACATTAATAATTGCCAACATTCTTACTTTACTTTTATTTAATCAACGTAAAATAAATTCCGTCATAAATATATTCATGGTACCATTACTAACTCTATTTTTGTCTACATATATACATATATATATTTTTATAGCATATTTTTATAACGCGCTAAAAATGTGCACGGTCAAACGCCTTCAAAAAATGTGAAAATACTCCGATTCGAGAGTCGAAGCGTAGTCGAAGCGTATCTCGATAATGTCAAGTCATGTGTGCAAATATTGAGCTATAATATCATTCTTTATACACTTTTCATGAAAAAAATTTAAAGCTTCTTCCTCTATTCGACTTTTCAATTTCACTCGCTCTTTTCTTTATACTTTCGAGTTACACCTTACTCAATTGACTTCGAAACTTCGAAAACACTCCTCTTACAATCGCAAATCACAGAGTAACGCATAGAGAAAAGAAATCGGTAATAATTCACCATTTATAATTTTTTTGTCGCAAAAGGAAATATAGAAAAGCTAAAAGCGATGTAAACGATAAATCGTTGGCTTTACTACATCGACCTAAATCCGTGGCTCTTTTTTCGCGCTTTATTATCGAACGTCGATCTAATGCCAATAATTTCAATTTTGCTAAGTTAGGCAAATAAATGAATACACGCTAACAAAAATACTTTTAAAAATAAATAAACGAAAAATGTACATATGGTATCGTTTATGGAAATGTTTGTACGGTTACGCATTGTTTTAAAATTACCGTTGTAACGTTACAGTTACACAATTTTAGATGACACAAACACGATATTATATAAATATTCAATTGTATCTCGTGCTATAGAAAATAAAATCATTGCGCAGTAATGAGGTAGAAAAATTTATAGCTACATTAAAAAATTTGCTAGGGAAATTTATATCCGAATAAGGTTAAATGGACTCGAAAGAAATTCAGCTAAATTCGGAAATTTCTAGATAAAACCAAGTTCCAGGCATAATTTTTGTGATTAAATATTTCTGATACGAAGCGAATACCAGAAAAAGCATCCCACTTAATTTAATGCTCTTTTTATCTATGTATCGAATCGTTTTATTTTCGACGTCAACATTTTTATTGCTCATCATAGTTGTTTTATTTGGAAATATGCCCAACGTACAGAAATACTACAAAAAAGATATATAAAATTCTATATTCGATACTTGTACAATTTGATCGATATTTTTATCCGGTACATCGACTTATGTTCCAGCATATTTTATCATTTATAATTATCGCCTCGGTAATAGTTTTGTACGGCGTTTTTATATTCGTGCGAATACAAATATCTATCGTAAAGAGTTTAATGAGTTTTTATACTTTAAAGAACATTTATAATTTAACGTAAAAATAATGGCACGCGTCGTTATAATTTTAAATAGATGAAGAAATAAAGAAAAAAAGAAAAAACGATCATCTACTTATTTTCCGTCGTAATAAATTTCTGGAACTTGTAAATTAAATTTTTAAAATTAAATATTTAACCTAAATAAGAACGAATCAACGATACAAATTATCACAAGCTCGACTAGACATTGAAAATACGTTAGCTTTAGCGCAACGGTAAATATTGAATTTTTGCATTTACCGGATAGAGAAATTCTTTAAAAATTTACGACGTAAAATTGTATGCAGTTAGAACTAATTAGTCAATGGAATTATATAAAGCTCACGGTTCGAACGTTCGTACTTAATTATACTAATTTTTCTTTATCTCTGTATCGCAAAGCTGTACGTCAACGTTTACGAGAGTATCGATCGATATCGGCAAAGGTGAAATTTTGATTAAATTGGAAGCTAGGAAAGAAGAAATGTTTACATCAAACGAAGTCCTGCACCGTTCATTTTTCAATACGCGAGGTCTTATCAAAACCCTCGACGCATCGATGAGGTACTTTTTCATTTTTTTTTTTATCTCGGATAAGAAATTACAGAGTAAAGTGTATCGGAAGGTTTGGAAATAAATCATCGAAGCGTGCGAAAAGGCCATTTTGACTACTCGGAGACTCGGAGCGTGATCGTACGAAATTCGAGCGGACCAATAACAATGTCCATCCGTGAAAAAATAAACGCCTCCTCCCTAAATTTTACGTACGCGCGTAAAAGCACGCAGGTTAATTATATTCAAGCTCACCCGATAAGTGGCAAACTTGCGTCCATCAACGCGTTTGGCTATCGCGTTCGATGTTTTGCGAAGTATGCACGGCTACTCGACATAGAATATAGTTAAAGCCAAGTGGTTTTAACGAGATCGTTGTTTCGTGCGATTAGAGTTAGCCTATCGTTACGACTTTCGAACTCCCGTTCAATGAATCTAATTGTGATTACGGCAGTACCAAGTGTACTTCGTCGTTAAGCGTTATTCGTCGAACCTAATTTATTCGGATTTTTAATGCGAAACTTATATATTTCAGCGATCGCTTTCGGGTATAGATCCGGATAGATGATCCAATTGTATTGCTTTCAAAGTAAATAATATAAAAGATAAATTGTTTTCCGTGCGTGAAGCGGAATATATAATGCCAAGGGAAATTTCGATAAATTTCGATTCGGTACAGTCGTGCCAAATGGAAGCGAGTATTTTCAAAAACAAATTTATCCTCGATCGAAGGCGAGACTTTCTTCGTTAACGGTTACAAAATTTTTTATGTGCGCGAATTTTGGATGAATTTGAATCGTTGATTAGGCTAGTATTTTTTTCGGTATTTCGATCGAATTACGAAAAATGCGTTTTTAATTCGAATATCTAATTCGTATATCTATAAAAAATTGACATTGTTAAAATTGCGAAGACGATATTTTTTCACGAATATAAACGTAATTTTATCCGTATCTATTAATCTTATAAGATAATATCATGATGGAATCTGTATGCATCCATTTACATGTACAGATATTCAAACGTCGACAAACTATTTGTTTATCTTGCTCCGATTTTTTTTGACATAATTCTTCTTAACTTGTTCCGCGTTCAAAGGGTTCAATTTTTTTTTTCATGACATGTTACGTTATGTTTCACGGACATCCAAATTTCGAAGTAATACTTTCGAGGAAGCTTCTATCTTTGTTTGACTTCGGTTTAAAATACAATGTCAATTAACCGCTACAAAGCTTTTCTAGTTTTAACGCTTTTAAACTTATAAAGTGCATTATTATATTAACGAATATTCATATTTGTGCAAGTAAATTAAATTAGGTCTCATTTCTTTGTATTACATTTTGTAATATAAATTTAAATGTAAATTAAATTTGCGGGTTATTTTAAAGGATTATTGACAGGTATCATTTATATAAAATTTAAAGTATATAAATTAACGTTATTTTAAAATAATGTTCACGTTATTTGCTCCGGAATACTATGAAAATAACTAAATAATAAATAGATTATTCTGTGAATTTTCTATTTAAAATTTGTTCTGCGAAAATAAAAGTTATCTTTCTGAAAATAAAAGTTACTTCGTACATATATATTTAATGGATTCTTGCAAAACCCAGTTTTTAATATATAAATTAAAAAAGTAACGAATAGGTAAATTTAAACATTTCAATTTTAAATATGAAACAGTAACGTATCGTTTATAATATTAAAATTTTTTTGATGTAAATATATACATTTCACCGATTTTTTCATCGATTTATATAGAATGAATATAAAATGTTTTTAATATGATAAAAATATATTTTACAATAGTATTTTTTTCAAAATAAAATTATTTAAGATTCATAAATATATATTAAAATTTACAAAATTTTCAAAATTTTTTTTTAATTTAACTGTGTTATTTCGATAAAGCTTTTAACTTTTATGTAATTAAATATAACTCAGCTGTACGTTTAATAAAAATGTATTAATGGTAATGTCTATCGAATAATGGGTAAAAAATATCTTTTAACTACTTAAGGCAGTCGTATAAAAAGGTGAAAATATACTGTATTTATAAAATACGTTGAGAAATATAAAACGCGAAAGAAATGTAAAATACGAGAAATCTTTTTCTTCACTTTTTCATATCTGTTCTTTTCACAAATATATGGTAAACAAGATGAACTTTTTCTAGAATCTTTTCTAAAATTAAAAAGATAATTTATTTTCGCAAATTGAAAACAATAACTTAATTTTTAATAAAATTTGAAACTTGATAAACGATTGGTACGTGAAAGTCCGTTTCATTTCGAAATATAATAAATATAATAAATATAATAAATATAATAAATATAAATTAAATCTCTTATTTTCATAGACTTTCATAAAGTTTAAATAATAAAGTTTACGCGAAAGTTCCTACTCAATAAAAACTTGATACTATATTAACATTGAAACTGAATTTAATTAAAATTTACGAGAATCTATAAATTTTAAGAGGTTGATTTACCTGTTTATAATAATACCTCAAAAGATCTTTTCAATGATGATAGTGTTATCAATACCGTTGAATTTCTAAGTATGTAATAAATACTTTAATTCCTTTTTTATACACGGTTGTAAATCCGAGACAAAAACAGCAGAAATGGATATCACATATCGTCAAAAGTATATGTCAGGGGTTGACTTGGTTTGTATTCGCGTGTGTATGTAGTTCGAACACTTTCGACCCTGTTTCAGAATTGGAGCGACGCGAGGCAAGTTTCGCTAGTATATACGCGGAGAAAAGGTCAATGATGTAGAGATCGCTGCGTAATGTAGAGGGTGGAGATATGATCGAGAAAGCAGATTTATTTCCGAATGGGTGAATTTATTTTTAGCAAGATATTTTAATTCTACGTTATTCAATGTTTAATGAAAAGTCAGATTGCAATGTCTTGATATGAAAGAAAGCAAACGGATAAACCTTCGGATAATTTTATATAAAATGTAATCTGCAAAATTTCGATTGCGAAAGTGCAAAATTTATATTCTATCTGTAGAATGTGTATATTGATAACAAAACTAGTACTCGAGGTTTTCTAATAAATAAAATTTAAAACAAAATTTTTGTAATTTTCAATGGAATCAAAATTATTAATTTTTTCTATAAATATAAATCATTAACAGATTAAATGCGTAATATAAACGTTGTTATAAATTATATAAATAAATAATTAAATTTATTATACTTCTTTATACGCACTTTATTACAAATATATATTCGTGAAAATTCCGTTTGAATATTTTTAGATTTTTAAGTTTAGACGATATAAGTTTTTTATCACATTATCGGTTGACAAAAACATCTTAAGAATTAATAACAAAAAGTTAGATTTTAATATAATATTTTAAAAAGAATTTAGCTGAATTTAAAATGTAATTTAATTTGTATTTGATAAAATGTGGCCAGATATATGCCTTGAACAACAACGCAATTCGAGTAAATGATTAAATAATGTAATTATTATATTATACATAATTATTCTACTCTCACACTATTAAATAAATATTCATTTTGAATATGAATCACTGAACTAGATTATTCGAACGGTAAAATAATATTGTTTAAATTATGTAGTAAAACTCTCACATTTAATTAAAAAAAACATTATCTTTTTTAAACTTTTCAGAATAAATTTCTGTTACAATATTTTATACGAGATTTATTTCTTTTTGCTTCATTAAATTTACGTCAATGACGAAATTAATATTTTTATTTATTATGAAAGAGAATATATTATTGAATATTAAATAATACATATTTTATTGCTACAATAATTTTGCTACATGATATCTGATTTGCAATATGAATAAAGTATGCATCATTGATAATGGATTAAATTTTGTAAAATCCAATTTAAGATTTTTTCACTTTCTATTTACGTTCTAAATTAAATTTTTAAACAAACAAAAAATATGGAATACCGTCAAATATATTTATAGTTAAATGCAATTATTTATATAGTAACAATTTTAATATTATTATTTAAAATTTGTGCATGGAAATTTCAATATAACAATTCATAAATTAAAAATTCTATAATATTTGTATGCATTGAAGTTACAGCTTTTAAAATATATGAAATTTTGATGAAAATGTATAAAAGAATATTTTTATATTATTTGATACAAACTATTTTCATATACGTGCATTTGACATATTAATCTTTTAAAATCCTAAATAAATGTCAACATTGTAAAAATAAGTAATTTTATTAATATACGTACTAAATTCTCAAAACGAAGAGATCGAGATAATCTAGATATTAATTTTAAGTGCGGGAAACATTAAAATATTAAGTATATCCGTAGTTTAATTAAATATGAATTGCACTTTAGTTATTTACTTGAGGTACTTGTCAAAAGATTCAAGATTCCTATATTGTGAACGTCTTTGGTTCACTTTATTCGAGAAGATGAGAAAATATAATTTGATAACTCTAGTGCTTATACAAACAACTCTTTTACGAATTTGACTTATTTTTAAAATGTATGATCCTCTGTATCCTTTTTTCAACCCATGTTTTATTTATTCATACTATACTCTAACTATACACTTTACTAAGTTTTATTGTTTGTTATTTTTTGTCGAATGCACTTTTAAAAAGGAAAAATAATTAATGTAGTATAAAGAAAAAATTTTTTACTTTCTTTAACACCTATATTATTATAAAAAACTTGCATTTTTATTTAAGGATGAGTGTCATAAATTTTAATTAAAAAAAAGAAATATTTTGTATATACTGTTAAATATTTAAGACGCATTTTTTAGTGCATTTTATTTTCGTAGAAAAATATATTTCAGTTGTTTAGAAATACTAGCTTCATAAGTGATTTAAAATAATACACAATTATTTATTGTTCTATGATATAAAGTTTTAAACTAACACCCCTACTTTTATTAATCTTTTGGAAAGTTTTCGGGATATTGGATTTTCTTCAAGAAATATGAAATTTCAGTTATACAGTTTAAATACTTTTTTAAACAATGTAATTCCAATTTTATCAAAAAAAATTCGTTATACCATTAAAGGGACTGTAAATAAGTTAATCAATTTTATTTTATTACATGCTTTTTTCCTGCGACAATTTTTTAAAAAAATGCCTTTATTTGCAAGTTTTTATTTTCAATTATTGTTTTCCTTCATTAACGGTGTTTTTAAAAGTATTAAAGCAATAACAATAAAAACATAACTATAAAATGAATTTAATTAATCATTTTTTAGTTTTTGACGTAAACAATTTTAATTATTTGATTATTTCGTGTGACAAATTTCACATTAAATTTTTATGTGCTTTTTGCAGTTTGCAATGAATAATCAATTAATATTATAAAAAAAGAAGCAGATAAAAATTTTTACTTGATTTAATTTATATTGCTTTTATAAATATAATTATGTATAACTAAATTTTAAAAAATTCGCATGTATTATTTATAAAATAAAAGTTAATACGCAATATATTTTTATGTATTTCTATATTTACTTTGATTTTTAGAACGATGATAATTATAGTGCAATGATAATTTATAAGAACGATCATAAATATTTCTAATCAAAGTATTCACGATTCATTAATTTCTCAATTTAATAAATTTACTGATAATAGCAAGATATTTTGGATTAAATTTTTACTTTTAATGTATTATTGCTGATACGGAATGAAATTCAACGTATAATATTTTAGCGAGTTTGCACGTATATTTTTCAACTTGTGAAAAATAGGATACGAAGCTTTCCGCGATATTCGTTTGAGAAATAACATAATTTTTATTAATAAGAAATTAATTTCTCAGATCATCTTTCAGTCGGCTGCTGTTTGTTCAAGATAAATGTGGTTGAACTATTATATATTTCTATCAATTTAGAAGTAAGTTTTGAGTTTCTTTTACGTTATCTTACATAAGTATCATTAGTTTGCACTTTTTATTAATTAAATAGATAATTTAGTCTTTATTTTCAAATGAACGATTATTCAATATTATGGATATATTTTTATTATGTATAAATACAAGTGAGAATTTTATACTCTATATGTAATTAACTATTGAAAAAAATTAAGAATAAACGTATTTTATTGGTTGTAATTTCGTACGTTTTGATTGATTTTTAATTAAAAAATGTGAAATAAAGTATTATATCTTATTATATTTGAATAAAAGTATCACACGAAATGTTCAAATGTTCAAGTTTTGTTGTATCCAATATTACTACTATTTAAGCAAATAAATGTATTTGAAAGTATTGTATACTCTCTACTGAAACTTTTATTTTTAGTTTTAAAAATTTGACAGGAGATTTAAATTGGCGATTGTGAAACATATAGCGTGCAAGATGTTAAGATAAACCAGCTCTTGGATTGCGTGACTTAAAGGATTAAACTAGCGATGAGAAGACTTAGATATTCGTTATATCATGATTGGTTAATTTATTTATTTGGTACGAACGAACATTAAATTTGATATTCATATTGTTAGGATAGTTTAAAAATATTTTATTAATTTATTTGTAACTGACCCGTACGAACTGTATATTTTTTATTTTGACGGCTAAGGAGTAGTTGTTTATTTACAACGTAATTAGTAGAAACTATTTTTACGTGATATCTATCTTTTATGTTTCCGAGACTACCATTCACGCTATACATACATTTATTACTAGTCCTTGTATAAAAGAGCGATGAATGCTACGATAACCTGGAAAAAGTTTCACACTTTACAAGTCAGTATTTTCTATATGTATGATTAAACTCTATTTGGTTTCACAAATACATCGGATAGCGTAAACCATATTTGAATACGATCACGTCCATTTTCTTATAATTGAACAAGAAAGCAATTAAAATAATAAGTATATTTTTTGTATTTTATTTGTATCCCCTTACTCCGTTCGAATAATATTACGTAACAAAAATTAATACATATATAAACGTTACATTCGCAATATCTTTGATATATCGATTACTAATAGAAGAAAGTAAACAGGAATACTTGAAAAACTTTGAAAAATTAATTATTATTTTTATATTTATTTTTTATGAAATTTAAAAAAGGTCTTGGAAGCTTTAGTAATTAATCGTATTCTAGGATGCAAACATAATGTAAATATAATTAACTTGACGTTTATAGTTTACTTAGAGAATTTGTAAGTGGTAAATACAGGAATTAATTAAGATAATTATTTTTTGGATTTCAAAAAATAAAAGAATATTTTTTGCCCAAGTTATTTATATATTTTTTTAAATTAAAACTGTAACAATCTGAGTATTACGTTTTTTTTATCAACTTGACGTATTTTAATCCCACTATATATTACTTAAAAAATTTGCGTATTAAATAAAAAAAATAAGACGTATATTTTTTCTAAAAAAATAAAAATGTGTAATATTATTTCGTAATATAAATATTATGTTATTATATTTACTAACTTTTTAAGATAATACAAACAATTTAAATTAAATAAAAATTTAAATAAAACAATTTTTCAACACATAGTTATTTATTCCAAAAGTAATATATGTTTTTATATAAATAAATAATATTCTAGTATACACCGTTGAATATAATTTTCAAAATCATTTTAAGTATACTTATACAAGAGCTTACATAATTAATACGTGTACCGAAAATATAAATACTAAATACTATCGAATAAAGCGACAATATTATGGATTAGCTTTTAATATTTTATATGTAACAATGGCGAAGTATGTTATTAAATTTGGATATCGATTCTGCTGATTTATATCTATGTTCTATGGTCATTAACGCTAATTTTAAAATATATACATTTCATACAAGCTCCTAACTTGTGGATATTTCATGCAAAAATGAAGGACAGTTGGTGTAAACACTACAATCTACGACGACGGAACATAGTCCGATGAGCTTACACTAGCGAACTTAAATTATTCAGAGAAAAAAAATAGTTAAAAAAGAAAATTATTATATATAAATATCAAGGATATCAGTATAACAGTCAAACGGTAACTAACTTTAGAACTAAATAATTAATATAATATCAATAGTTCATTGATATTATTCATTGAAAAATTAAAAATATTTTCAACCTATGACACGGTTGAGTCGAATATTTTATTTTTGATTTCGGTAAAAGGTAACAAATATTTGCTCTTATGATTTTAGTTTATATTACTTGATTTAAAAAATATATATTAGTAATATGTTTGTGATGTTTGTGTATAAATAAGATATATCGAATTAGAATGCATGAAAAATTTGATAATATGATTTCAATATGATTATGCATAGCAAATATATATAATATGTTTATGTTTAATTGTTATTTTATAAATCGATTTATATACACGAATAAAGTTTTATCTCTTTAAATATAAAATATGAGTATTAATATTTTAAAAATTAAATTAAAAAAATTTTTTAAAAAACCGTTTATCTTTTTATGAAAAAGGTATTTTGGATTTTAAGATTTGTAAATTCTACTTCTTCACAATTTATATTTTGTATATCTTAAATGGAAAGAGAATAAATCACGGTTTATTTTATTTAAATTCTAGGAATCGAATTTTTTATAAAATATTATGAAATATTAAAATCTTTTTCTCATTTAAATAATATTTTAGATAAGAAAATGTAAGATAAAATCATTGTTCGAATAAAATTTTTTATAAAATTATCGTAAAAATATAAGTTCGACAGAAAAATTATTGTACACATTTTTTTAAGAATCATATACAGCATTACTAAAATTCAAATCATGAGTGATTTTATTATTTTTAATGTTATATTCGTACACTTATTGCTAGAATGTTTGAGAAAAAAGTCAGTTTTATCGTTAAAAATTCCAATACAAAAAATTTGTTGTACAGCGTTTTTAAAAATTAATGTAAATCATTTAGAAATTTCGTTTATAATAGTATTTTGTTTCAATTTGAATGCATTTCTGTATTTACAATATAATGTAAAATCTAAAAAAAATTCCATTTTATAATATTATTTCAGTAGCTTATTATGAAGTAAAAGAAGCGAAATAAATAGCATTATTCAAGTTAAAAAATTGTTTTGTATTCTCTAACATTGTTATGACGCACATTTTTATGTAAATTTTAAATATTAAAAAATATATATAATTTAAATTCACAAAGGATGTTACGTTTCATGTATGTAATTGACCTAAATACTTATGTAAATTACATTAAGTACATTAAATTCATTAGTTTAAGTAATAATTAATCATTGCTTAATAATTATATAAAACATTTTAATAAAATCTTGAAACAATATAACTTATACTTTGGATTAACTGTTTATGCATATTATAGAACTCAAAAATACGAATAAATTATATATTATATTTATATCTCCGAATCAATGTCACCGGTATAAAATTAATTTTTTTACAACGAAAGTCCACTCAAAGTTTTATTCCGCGCTTAAAAATTATACTTTTGTCTAGTTTTATTTATATGAAAATTCTGCGCATAACAGAAAATACCTTATTAAAAATATTTACAACTTGATGTAAACGCTAACGTTAAATTAAAATGTAACCCGAGTTAATCATCCGTTCGAGAAAGTATGTTTCAGTTACTACACGTAGTTTACGAAGATGTTAAAACTCGAAATTATTTACTCGTTTTTTTTCTAAATTAGTCTGTTCCGCTGTACAAAAATATAGCGTTATATATAAAGCTTACAAAATAACAACTCTCTTAATTACCGAATAAGGAAAGAAATATTTCCGATATCGCGCAATGAATTTTTATTTATCCATCCATTTTATACATTCTAGCATCGATTATTTATTTCATATCTCAAAAACTTATAGAGACGCAGAGAAAAATTTGAATTCGAGAATACCGTACTCGAGAAAAAAAACCTCGAATTCAATATTCCGGGCGTCTCACCGCGCGAAAAAAAAATGGGAAAAAAACTCGTTCGCAATATCTCCGCAGATTTGTCACGTGTCCTCAACACGCGAATTACCCGCCGCAATAGAACGTCGTTTATTTCACCCGCGTTCCAGTCGCGCCATAAACGTAAAAAATTTGTGCTTGGCGAGACCCGCGGTGGAATGTCGTGTCTCCAGCCTCCAGCCTCCAGCCTCCAGCCTCCAGCCTCCAGCCTTCAGCCCTACTCTCCGCACCTGTTTCATACCCACCCTCCACCCTCCCGACGTCGTGTAAATATCTGGGTTAATGAGAACGAGCCGAGGTCGCACCTCCGCGCCTCCACCGGTCGGCCACCCACCCTGAGACCAGTTTCGCAAAGCAGGACCGTCGGAATCCCATGGAACAAAGCGCATCGTTAATACCGACGGCGCGGATTTTCCGAGAGCGCTGATAATCTGCCCTGTGAAAAATCTTGTGTGCCCGTCTCTCTCTCTCTCTCTCTCTCTCTCTCTCTCTCTCTCCCACTGTGTCTGCGCGCACAAACCCGCTCAAGAATGTTTTCCCTTTTGATTCGCGCAGCTGCATCGCGACCTCGGAGGGGTAAGGTGGAGGTTGTCGGAGCTCTTGGATAATGAGTTGCGAGGAATCGCAGAGGCTTTCAACGACGTGTCAAGATGGATTTTGCCTTATTTCTCGCGATGCTAGCTGCGATATTCCATCGGCATATTCACCTAAATATTTTCAAAAAATTACCGCGCGTTCCTTATAAAATATTAGCCACGCGAAATCGCAAAATCTAGAACTGCTGTCCCGAATTAATAACGTTGAAATCGAATAATAACAGAATTATTATTCCAACGAAGATAGAAATAATTTAACCTTTGCTGAAAGAAAAAAAAGCTTAATAACGATTAGAATGCATAAAATGCTGGTTTTTATATATTCATAAATTAAATATTAAATTTAATTCTCTGTTCGAATATAGTTTTACTCTTAAAACGCCAAACGCTTTTTACATAATTAATTCGAAATTTATATTTTTCTCTCATTAAAATTTGCTTAGTCATTAAATTAATTTTATTATAATCGTAAAGTATAATTTTAAAGCGATACGTACCGTAAGTATCGCGTTTTATGATAATGCGCTCTAACTTTTTACAGTTACATAATGCTCCTAATTTTTTCAAAAATTAAATTTAAATCGTACAAATAAAAACAAATATTCTTCGTTTATTAGAAAATGAAAAACTGCGATCGCGTTGACTTTATGCATTATTAAGTTGGAAAATGTGTTAAATTAAGAACGCGCGTATTAATAATACATCGGAGCGTTTTTCGTATATTATTTCGTATATTATTTCGTATATTATTTCGTACATTATCTCGTATATCGTACGCTCGTTAATATTCTATTTTCTTTCGCAAGAAATTTGCGAGAAACTGTAAGAAACTGTAAGAAACTGTAAGAAACTGTTGGAGGATGAATGCCGGATGAAAATTTATGCCAAATTTCAATGAAAATGTTCGCTTATATTTTCGAAGGTAGGAATTAATGAAAATTTATGTAGCTCTCGACAACTAAAAGATCCCCTTTCAAGACGTCGAGTAAGCTCATGCGTGATTAGGTTTGCGTCGAGAACCCGACGAGGCTTCCCCGGGAACGACGGAGAAACGGAGAATGGAAGGAGAGCCAACATTTATGTTGAAACGTGCCGAAACAGTTTCGGAGGTAGGAGAAATCGACAAGCTCGTGGAAATGGCACAGAACAGCTCTTCCATTCCTTTCTCGTTCGCTTTACTCATTTACTTTGCCCTTTTTATTTTCTTTCCTCGTACACTGCTCTTTAACTTTCGCTGAATCAAATGGATTTGTACGATTCTTGCTCTTGTTCTATACCTCCCTTGGCGTTCGTATCCCTCCAATACAAAAATGATTTATGTGTAGCGAATAAGGTGACGTCGATGAATTATCGAGTTCGGTTGTTGAGTTTTCAGGTATTTAACGCCATGGAGAATTTTAAATTTGTTATTTGGAGGAAACAATACATCCTACTGTATTTTTATCCAAAGCTCGAGATTCTTATTACGGAGTAAGCGTTAGAATGAAATCTTGAATATTAAAAGATTACAATTTGGAATATTTTAAGTGTTAAACGTTTCAAATTCTAAAAATTTTTTTTATAGTTCAAATCTCTCGTTCGAACGATCTTGAAAATAATAGTTTTAAAAAATGACTATTTTATTTATGCTTTGATTATTTTTAAGATGTGTAATCTATGGAGATATATCGAATTACGTTTTTATATTTTATAAAAATTTAATATAAAATTAATATGAAAATTAATATAAAATTCAAATTATTCAGGCGTTTTTCGATACATTTTTTTAAAACTTTCAAAGAATTTAAATATCGATCGAATTTAAAATCATGTTATTCTTTTAATGATTCGTGCGTATATAAATATACACAAATATTTTGTTTGTTATAATAATATTATTTTATTTAAAATCTTATGAAGTAATTGTAATGTTTATAGTATATTAATTGAAAATATTTTTTAAAACGTTATAAAACAATAAATTTAGTTGCTTTTAATACTTTATCACCCAATCTATTGTTTGTTAATACAAACATCGGTGATATTTTTAACTTTATATTTTCGTTCTAAATAAAGTTTTGTAAAGTTAAAAACACATATCTAGAAATTTATTTATAACACGTTTGAAAAAAAATTTATATATTGTTAGATACAAATGACAAATTTATAAATTTAAATGTCATAAAATCTAATTTTACTCGAACGTTAAAATCTGTAGTTTTGAAATTTTTTTAGTTTTAATGTAACCGATATCGAATACTTATAAGTAATTCGAGCCAATAATTTCAAAGTTAGTATCTTATTTTAGCAAGTTAGTACGTAAGATGCATGCAAGCAAAATATGAATCGATTGATTTTCTAAGAGGATACTATTCAAATAGTTTTAAACTTTTTTATCGTGTTTCTGATCAACTACTTATATTTGATAATTAAAACCAAAACATTTACACATTTATAATTTAAATATTTATTATAAGAGATTTTATTACATTTTGTAAACCTAAACATAAAAAATTAGCCAAGATATAAATTATATAAATTTTAAGACTTTAAATGAATTTTATGTAACGAGTCGTTGTATTTTTAAATAAATTTGTTTAAATAATTTAAATATTTATTCTTGTCTTTACTCGTTTGAAGATAAATATTAATGGCAGGATTGATAATTATTCAGAGAATTTTATATTTATATCTCGCTCCTAAAGAAAAATTTTTTATAATTCAAATTAAATAAGAAAATTAATTATTTAGCATTAGTTGAGCGCAAAATTTTAATAAGAAAATAAGATGAAGACAAGATCCTTGAAGACAACAATATTATTTACTTTTCGTCGTTATTCATTTCTCAATCTTTAATAATAATATTAATTAAGAAATATATATGTAATTTATTAATTCAATTTATTAATTCAAAATATTTGAATACAATGGAGTTTTTTAAAGTAGACGATGAATATCAGATTTGGAAACAAATATAAGGTATAACAATTAATAGTTTTCCAGAGAAAGGTAAACAAACAAGAATATCAAAAGTGCACATATTCACAAGAGTATAATTAAGATCAACTTATAAGCTAATTAAATTATTAAGAACAGGTAACAGATGAATTTAATACATATTGGCAGAAATTGAAGATTCTAATATTACCGATTTAGTTAGTACAATCTTGAAGCTGAAATTGGACGTAGGTAGACAATTCGTCCACTATTGATTATACGATCTCTCGTACCATAGGTATCAAAACTAATTTGCAAGTGAATCTGGAGGTTAAGATAGAGGATCTGATTTCAACAATAACTTTGAAACAGCCATATTGAGTGAATAACCTTGTTATGGAGTTTCTAGAGTAAGCTTGCTTTGTTTAAGGTATATTCTATTACAGCGTATCAGTCAATTTCGTATCTGCGGTGCTTCCTGCTCAGGTAAATTTCCAACCAGAGGTGAGGTCAACTATAATCTCAGAAATTAGATAATTTATGGTGATGGAACATAAGGCATTTCTTCTCGGCCTCAGCGTCGAATTCTCGGTGGAAGTTTCGCGTTAAAAGGTTCGTCCGTCTGGTGCCATTGAGCGAAGAAATACGTCTCGAAGCTTTACCGTATTGTTCGTATAGATCCACGCATATTATTCCATGAAGTAACTTTTTGATACGCGAATCAGTCGAACGACTATCTCTTCAAACTATTGTTATCGATGTAATACTGGTACGAGTTTTACCAGCTGAACAAGCCTGAGCCCTAATGGCCAAAAAGTCGTAACAGTCGTAAAAGGAGTGCCGTGATATTAGATAGAAACGAGGAAAAAACGAATCCTGGGCGTAAGTTGCTATTCTCGAGGAAGGTGGGGTTATCTAATTATAAATATTGGATCCAGCGAATAAAATCGTTTTTCAGGTTATTGAACTAAAATATGATTGAAAAAATCACTAATTAAACAAACTGACTTGCTAACAGGTAGAAATCAAGTTCGCAAAGTCCATTTGACTATAAATAACTAGTAAAGTAGAATTATTAAAGTGATTAACGCCGTAACTCCTTTAGAATCTAAGCTTCAGCATATTTCGACTCGACCCCAACAAGTAATTAGAACTTAAAGTATTATTACAAAAATGAAGACTATTATGGAGCAATGCTCTCGATTTTCATTTCAGAAACATATGGTACAATAATTATGCTTTAGTAATATTCTATCTCGTTCTCAATTTAATTTCGAATATAATAGTTTCAAGTTTTAGAAAGTTTAATTTAATTTCTCTGGAACGAGTAATTTTACCAAGCGATCGGTTGTCACTAGTGAAAAAAAGTTGAATTATAGAACGTAAAAATATTTTTATCTTAATAACTTAATTGATAGATTAGTTATTTTTAAAGAGATTCTTAAATTCTCAAACAAGCCTCTAGAATGGCTACATTTCAAGGAGATTTATAAACTTGCGAACGAACGTGAAGCCTTCAACGAACAAGAAAATTTAAAACATTTATACAATGCTTTAATCGAAGAAATACACATGAATATCAAAGCGTTATTAACACTGACCGAGAAATAAGTTTGTTATGAAAACATCGGAATTAATTTCTTAATTAAACTTTTCTCTTTAATAGTTTTCGATGATTATAAGGTTTCGAATTTCTCTTACATCAAGTTTTTGTTTCAAATAGTATTTTTCAGATCACTTTTTCACCGATAAAAGAATATTAATTCAACTCTACGTTCAAGAGTCGATAGTAATCGTTGTATAGCTAAGATTTCTCGACTCGAATATCTCCGTGAATCGTAATTACAACTCATCAAGTTTATAACTAAAAAAAAATTGTTTTATTCGTTGACTCTTTTCGTTAAGTATTTATTTATAAATTTTTTTTTAATTATTTATTAAAAATCTTATTATATTTCTTTATTTCTTTATATTTCATCGAGCAAAAATATAAATTTTACATTTTATTTCGTTCCTGAATTATAATTAAATTTTGTTCTTAACTCGTCGCGTACGGACGTTAGATCTTCTTTCATCGCCTTGTAATTCAGGATTTTATTCGCATTGGACAAACTAGAGATTTTAGCGATCGTCTCATCGGTGTCGTTACTCGGCCAAGATTACGAGGATTGTAAAATTTGTAATGGATTTCGATTTTACAAACGTAAAAGAGGGTTGGAGTTCCAACGTACGTTTTTGTCGTTCGAGTCAGCAACTTAGCGAATCAAAAGGGTTGAGAGGTTCGAAGATGGATTGGATGGAGGCGAAAAAGGTGAAAAAGGTTTATAAGTCGTTTGCGCTCGGAGTCGTACACTTAAAGAAACCTTCGACACTTCGTACGTTGGGATTTTCTCGACTTTGAATTTAGTTAAAATTAGTTGAAAATTGAGCTTACGCAGTTTATTTAATTGGGTTACGTTGCCGCGTTGAATCACAATGTAATTCCTTCCCGAGCGTATCTTTGTTCTTCTTTCACTCTCTTTCACTCTCTTTCACTCTCTTTCACTCTGCGCGAAACGGTGATAAAGTTTTTTTATTTTTTTTTCGCGCGAAAATGTTTTGAATATATCTAATTAGACCAGCGCTTCAACTATAAATTAAAGCTATAAATTAAAAAGTCGCGATTTATCGAACTTAAATATTTAAGGAAATTTAGCGCGGTTATAATTTTACGTAGCTCGCGAAGATAGAAACAATATTGCTCGAACGAGAGAATCGTTCGTTAACTGTAAACGGATAATGGTAAGAATTACGAAAATAAACGGTTCGATGGTAATATTCTTCTACAAGTTCGCGTACGTAAAGATAAAAATTGGAAATGGTTAGGAAATAGGAGGTTTAAGACGTGGAGAATAAAAGAAGAAACGAAGTCGATAAAAAAAAAATTGAACAATAATATAGGAAAGTTTATCGATAAAAAGCAGTCGCCAAGATAAATTAATCGACACGTATAAAAGATATAGGCTCCACTCGAGAAAGACGTCTTTGAAAAACGGAAAAAACGGAAAAAACGGAAAAAAAACGGAAAAAATGGAACGGTACAAGATGACACGCAACCTCTTATACGGTCATAATTCGAATAAAAAGCGGCTGGGTTTTAAAGAATAATCGCGAGAATTAGAATTGATAATGAATTGGCGGTGGTTGGAAATTGGAGAAATTGGAGCGAGTGGAGGACGAAGCGAGTACAGGAGTTGTATCGCGTAAGCTTACGTCCGTGCTCCGTCGAGACGGTCACGCGGTCACGTGATCATTATGCAAGCGTCGCAACAACAACAGCAACTCACTCGGCTATTCTCCCGTAGAGGAAAGTGCGATGGAAACGCGAGAGTTTCCGAAGCGAAGTTCGAGCCTCGAAATACTCGAAACGGTATTCAACGGTATTCAACGGTAGTCAACGGTAGTCAACGGTAGTCAACGGTAGTCGTGCTCCGCATCTAGGCTGCACGAGCTTCTCGACTCTTGGTGAACCAAATGGAGGAGGAGGAGGAGGAGGAGGAGGAAGGCGACGAAGGAACGCGAGGGAATACCAAGCCTCCCGGATCATTGAATTTTTTTCCCTCGTTGTTGCGCGACTTCCATGTCCCATCGATCGTATTTTTATGTTTCCTTTCCCGAGTGCGCGGGATAATTCTCTTTTTCCTTCCACAAATCATTCGATATCGAGTATTCCTCCGTCATCCTCGCTTATATCCAGCCAGTTTTTTACCAGTTTTTTACGACCCGCGTAATACGTACGTATATTTTTTCGGTAGCGTTCTTAGTTAAAATTTATAACGATCGTAAAAATATTTCTCGAATCTCGGAAACAGATGCGAAAAACACGGTCAAAATAAATAATTCAACGTCAATGTCGTTACACCATCGGCGCTAGGAGCCATTTGTTTCCTCGACTATTTCATTTTCGAGCTAGATCGCTCGAATAAATACACGATTAACTTATCCTTCGTTCGATCCTTGAAAAACTACGTCCTTATCTAGGATCCTTGGAACGTAACACGTAACGTGCAACAGCACCTTAATAATTAAAATTCATCGCCAGCGAGGATTAAGCAATATAATCAAGCGAATGCTCGGGTCTGCAAATTAAATAAAAAGCATCGCCGACGGAACTTTCCCCTTCTCCGTTTTCCCTCGGCGTAATTTCTGAAAGCGTACGAGCGCTCCACTTTGATTCCTATCTGCGCGTCCGCGTCTCCACGATTCCGCCGGTATTTATCGCCGCGAGAAACATTAGCCTATCTATCGAGGTTAAGCGTTGCGGTGCGCCGCGTTCGACCGGTGGCTTTTCGTCGAGCACCGTACCGGAAATAAAGCAAAAAATACAGAATGCGGGGGCGTGGCAGGTCGCGCGACGCTATCAGCGACGAAATCCGCGACGATAACGGCGACGATAACGACGACGATAACCGCGACGATAACCGCGACGATAACAGCGACGATAACCGCGACGATAACAGCGACTCGCGGTGCGTTGAATTTTAGCTCGTTGAATTTAACTGACACGCGAACGGAATGGACGGACGCGAGATTTCGTAGTTTTACCACCCTTTGATAACAAACGGGGGCGAGGATTCGTTTCTTTCGTTTCCGGTGATTCGTTTATTCCGAAGTCCTGACTTCGGCGTTATTCGCGAGTTGTTCCATTGGAGCTTGGCTAAGGCTTATGGTCTATTCATACGGTATGAATTTACCGATTGATGCAATTTCTTATTCTCGTAAGAAATTGTCGTTGCATCGAGTTCGCTTGGAAACTTTTATTCGATCGCGTATGGCGGAGTTTAAAAGGAATTACATCGCGATTAAATATAAATCATTAGTCACTTTGATAACGAGATGGTTTACAAAACTAGAGGAATGATTTATTAATTTCGTTCCGTGAAATTAAATTGATTCGTAAAGATTGACCTAGTATTTAAATGATTATTTATCGTTGCGGTTACTTAAATACTTTAGATTTTTATTCAGTTTTAACTTTTAATTTTTTTTTTTTATTTTTTTTATTTTTATCTTGTATTATGATTTGTTAATGTCGTATTTACGCAAACATTTATATTTCTATTTTTAAGTTTCGTAAGATGAAAATTCTTAATTTTATTACATTTCGTTAAATAACAAGTTTTAAAAGAGTATTATTTTATCAATTATCCATAAGATGCTATTTTTATTGAAACGCAAATAGTTATTTTATAGTTGTACCGAACAAATTTTTCGAAACTCGTATTTTCCAAGTTGTTTGATAACAAATTTTTAAATCATTTGCTTTACTTACGCTTACTTTATTTTTAACGTAAATAGTTACTTTTTACAAATAATAATAATGAATAATAAACACGATTCACGTATTTACAACTTTTGAAAGTTATATTATTTTATCATCTCGATATTTTTAACTCAAATATTTTGTTTTTCTTTTTGTATCTGATAAACCATTTTGTCGGATAGCTACGCGCGAACGACCAAATATTATTTAGTTTAATTTAAGTTGGGTCAAAATTATAAAATATTTGTGTACCCGTCGCGAAAATTTGTTACGATGTTAAAGTAAATTTCGTGCATATTGATTGAATAAATAAATAATTCAATTTTACAGGCAACTATATCTTTGATTTTATAAACTATACAGAATTCGTTTGGAAGTTAAAAACTTCTATATCGTGAAACTTTGAAAATCATATACAATTTCTAGAAGCGATAAAAAATTTAACCTACTTTTTAAATTCAGTTTGAAAAATATATAAAACTGTTGAAATTTGTACCAGTGCACTGAGTTCTTTCCACGTAATCCATATTTTCTAATTAAAATAATAAAAATTGGTTTTAAAATTATTTTACAAGAACATTTATTTTAAGTAAACCAAGAGATGTGAAAATATCAAAATTTCTAAATACAATTATCGAAGCCGATGATTGGAAATATAAATGGTTTATTATTTTACTATCCTTTCTTAATGAAAAAGCAATATTTAAATTTATGTAAGAATTCAGTTGTAAAAAGTTTCAATTACACTACCATTAATTAATAAAATTATTCCGTTGTGATATTTGCATATATTTTAATAACTTTCAAAATCGTTAAGTAACTACGTATAATTTATTACGTTTTAACCAATGATCGTAAATTATTTTTAAAAAAATAAATTATTAAAGTTATATAACTATTCGCGTAAAAAATTTGCATCGCTAAATTTTATCGTTTTCAAAAATCTAAAATTAAATTTTTAATTTTAATTAGTTAGATTAACATTATATCACATTTTTTATAACGCTAGGTTCGTTTGTTCTAAATTTTTAATTAGCCAGCGACACGTATATAATATAACTACATGAAATGTAAAATAAAATTATTAATAAATACAGTACCTATTATTTTATTTAAAACTTTATGGATAATTTGGTTATTTTTGGAAATAATTTTTAGAATTATTATTTAGTTAATTACAATAGTTTTAAAATAAACAATCGATATAATATATTAAAAAAGAAAAATAAACTATGAGAAAAAGGTGGTTTTTAAATTACAAGAATAAGACGAGAATTTTACAAAAATATAAAATAAAATACAGAGTTATGTATATTGAGATGTTGAAGTTTTTAATTTACTAATATTATATTTTCAGCTTGCGCATAACGATATTATTATACGTATACAATTAAAAAAGTATAAAACACGTTTCATTTTAGAAGCTTTAAAATAAAGTAAAAAATAAACTCGTTTCACAAAATGTTATTCTTGAACGCGTTATTTTTTCGATCGTATCTATGGTTATCATACCGCACGAAAATTTGGCATAAATTGCCACTGGCCGACGTATCAAGTCTGCATATTATATTCATGCAAAGTTGGATATCATCCGTGGTATCTATTTTTTGGGAAGAACGATTGCCTTGAATTTTAAAAGTTTAAAAGGTGCATACGGTTGATTTGAATATTTAAAAATACTTACTTTGCATCGAGTGCGAGCAAATATGCACGAGAGCAAGTAACGCGAAATTTCGGAACGCTCGAAGCAAAAATACCCATCCTCCGAGCTGCGGGTAAAGTTCGAAAATATGGAGTAAAAGTTTTCGAGGGGGTGGAAAATGTCTCGTCTGCTCGGACGCGACACGGATTCGCGTACCCCGACGGTCGCGCAGGAGTCAGGCAGGAGTCACGCTGGAGTCACCCTGGAGTCATCCTGGAGTCATCCTGGAGTCACTATCCACGAGGGATACCCCAGGACTCCGAGGCAGCTGAAAAATCGCAGCTGAAAAATCGCAGCTGAAAAATCGCAGCTACCGGCAGCTCGCGAATCCCGAGAGTCTCGTTATTTCCTCTTATTTCCACCGGCGAACCGTTTGGACGAACGGGATGGAAAAAAGGTGGTTAAAAGGTGGAAAAAAGGTGGTTAAAAGCGAGGCAGAGAAGAGGACGTACACGTGATGACTGGCCCTTCTGTGCAGGTGTCTCAGTTGCGAGGAGGTGAGGACGGGCATGCAGACCGACCTCGACCTGTCCCTCACTATCCTGATGCTGGGTATGCCCTCGTCGTCGCTACAGTCCCGGTCGTCGCTCACCGGGCTCAGGGTACCTCCGCTGCCGCGCCTCGAGCTCTTCTTCTGGTGTCCCCCGGATCCCGAGAGACCGTTGCTCGAGCCGGAGCTGGAGGAGAGTCCCCGCAGCCGCGACACCAGCTTCATGTCCATGCACAACATTGCTGTTCGATTTGGTGGACGGTCCGCGATTTATTGCGTTTGCCGTTTATCGTAGGATGCGCGTGGGATTACTCCGGTTTACCGGTGGTTCTATGTTCTTCGGGGGGACTCTGGTGCCAGTGTATCGACATCGTCCACCGCCGACGAGCGCTGGTCTTGCTCTTGGTCTTGCTCTTGGTCTTGCTCTTGGTCTCGCTCTTGGTCTTGCTTCTCTTCCTAGTCGGAGGTTTGCGATGATTTTCTTCGGGGATTCGAAGATAGACGAGTCCTGTCTGTAATTTGCAAGTAAATACGTGGTACAATGCGCTTCCCGTTCTGTGCCAGCATCTAATAAGAAATGAGACTCGAGGGACTTACAAACGATCGAATTCTACGTTTATTTTTACATTTTTCGCTTGCGGATATTTATTCTTTTTTAAAACCTTTATTTTTAATTCAACCAGTAACTATGAAATACGATTCATCCAAAATAAATTTACATCGCGTAGCCATTTTTAAATATTTATACTATTTAAAACTTTCTTTTTCGTATTTTCTTTCGTTTCTTTTTTTAATTACCTTTGTTTAAATTTCCGTAATTTCGAAAAGCTCGTTAACCGTTTCTTTTATTATTACGGTAATATAATTGACGATTTGTTAGCTTTTTCAAGACATTATTTCTGAAATAGTAATTATACTTTGGTACGAAATATTATATAAGTTTTTTCAAGGGTTTTTTTTTGTATTAGCTTAAATATAATAATTAAAATAACGCACGTCGTAACGTCGCGTATTTATATCTATTGTTATAAAACTTGAATGATAATAATAATAATGGTAATAACAATCGTACTAATACTAATCTCATCGCGCATACAACGATAAAAGTATCGTTGTTACATTACGATTAAATTTTAATGGAATGCGATAATAATGTAAGAAAAGCCCAAGTATTTTTTAATTAGCGATACATTTTTGTTATTCATGGAAGATATTTGAATCTGAAATATTAATAAAATAAAAGTACACGATCGGAGCAACACTTGAAAGTGTAATAAAGCAGTGCTAAAGTTGTTAATAAACATCCTTTTTTATCATTCGGCGTTTAAAAGTATCTTTTAAGGTTATGCAGTAGTGAACCGTATATTCAAGATCCGAGGACTCGGTCCCATTAATAAGATAGATAATAAGCTAATAGCGAATTAATATAATGCTTGTTAAATATGATTAAACACCGGGGAATAACGTTAACGATGTACGTACATACGACCGAGTACTTCGATAAAATTTAACAAAAATACTTTTCTTTGTTAGCCGACGGTTAATTAAGAAACTTTACTCAACCTTTTTTTTTATTAGACACCAAAAATATCTCGACTAATTTCTTCTCTCCGCATTTATGGCGTAGTTTTGTCCTCGGCGCGAAGCGCATGTCTTACATTCTTCCTCGTTTCTACCATTCGTTACATTTTCCTAGGTTTATTTCCTAGAACTTTACACGACACTTCTGCTAATTGATCAAATAATAGATTTGAATGAATCCACTTGAAAGTAACCTAATTTTTTTCCAACTTTCTTTTCCCGACAATGGAAAATCTCCCTGTGACGTCGTTGCACAAAACTTTGGCCAGTCGAGATTTGGCAAGACGAGTAGCCAATGAAAGAAAAGCACGCGCGAATCGTTAGGCGCTTTTCGGCGCTTCAGTCTCCGGTGACTGGATACCTTCCTTTTTCATTACGCCATTTCCTTATGTCATTTTCCAGGACCTTTTTTACCGTAACCTCGAAACCTTCTTTCGCCTCTTCTTTCGACTCTTTTTTCGCCGCCCTCGGTCACACGGACGGGCTTATTCGACCGCTGCCGTCGTCATCGGAGTCTTTGATCTCGGATCCCTTCTTAAAAATTCAATTTCTTACGACTCTAACCCCAAGCTCGTTCTCCGGGCATCCATAGTTGTAATCTTAGGACGTTATAAACGTTTTCCTTAGATGAAAAAGCTTGAAGTCGTTGGCTAACTCCACTTCTACGTATCTACGTTTCTTTTTCACCTTTTTTTTTTATCCCGTTTCCTTGTTCTATGCATCGCGGAAGATATTCTTCTACACTTTTCGTAGCTTTCATTTTTTTTTCTTTCGTTTTTCATTTTTATCGCTAGAAATGGCCGAATAACCTAAAGGAGTCTTCTTTTTTTATTTTAAAAACGCTATATTTAGATTTTTAATTTTTGTTCTCATTCTCGTTGTAGATCGAAGTTTTTGAATGCGGATTCGCATTTTTATCATGGAATTTAGATATTTCGAGAGATAAGATATAGATCATTGTTATATTTCTGACGTATAGAATTTCGTTCGAATTTATTTGACCTGTGTTCAGATGTCGGTGTTGAATGATAGATAACTCATTTCTAAATGCATAGAAATTTGAGAGGTCGTTTTGAAAAATTTGTTTGTTTACTATAAATTGCAGAGATTATAAAAAATTGACCAATTTGATATATATTCTTTTGATAAATTGTTCTATCGTATTTTTGATTGTCTCAAAAGCATACTATAATATTTATAAAATGTCGGGAAATTTAAAGAAGTCAACGTTATTCAAAAGAACTATTATTCAAAGTCGTAACTTTTTTTGAATTTCCACAGCTTATGCATATTCAAATATAATTTAAAATTTGAAATTAGTCTAAAGTTATGACTACCTTTCCTATTATAACTTATAATTGTAAAGATTTTTGTATTTTAAATTATAAAAAATTTTAAAAATTACCGACTCAGTTTATCCAATGAATTAGGGTCAAATCATTTATAACGAGTAATTTATCATCTATTCGGATATATACACTATAAAAAGGAATTTTGGCGACAAGTGAGTCGCTATATACGAAAGTCGGGAAAAATTGTTCTTTTTACAAAAAAAGCAAACTTTTGACAAGAAGATAGTTTGACGTTAAAATTAATTTCTCGGCGTGTGAAAGTCTTTAACTCCTTCAAAAATGGAGGGCCAGTCGAGATAAGAGTTTCAACGTCCTTTCGTCCCGAAGAAAAGCTCTTCCTTTACAAACTCTCCATTCATTAAAAGCTGCGCGGGAAAATCGCGAACGACAGTGACTATTCAACTAGAGGAGACTTTTTATGGATAAAATTTTTTCTAACCAAGTCTTCCAATTGTGAGCCGATAATAATTAGCATATGCTTTGATTATTTTAGTATTTATTCAAAACTCGTTCCATTTAATCTTAATTATTTTCAAACTTTAAATTAATTTTGATGAATAATTTATTTAAAAAATTTGAATTTATCATTTCAAGCATTTCATTTTCATTTTTTAACGATGTTTGTATTACCGACTCGTGACTTTTATATAAAACTGCTATCGAATAATGAACTCATATATATAATAAAACAAACTTTTTAGAGCAGGATAAATACATGATTATCCGTAGCTCAATTTTAATTAAATTTACATTAATTTTATTAAATTAAAAATTTTGAGAAAATTTTAAATAACTTCGAACGTGAGTTATATTCGATATTTGTATGAATAAATGCAGATTATTTATAATTTATGATTTAAGTGGTCTAAAAATAAAATAAAATTCTATACATTTGGAGATGGAAGTTTAGAAATTTTATTTTATTTTTAATAAGAAGAATCAAAAAAATCATTTTAATTAAGTTTTATAAAAAGTATAATTATTATTTTCGTTCGATCGAACTAATTCGAAGTCAAAGAAAAATTAACGTAATGAATTTTTTTTAAAACATAATTGTTTTATTTAATACAGATAATATTTGTAATATGTTGGATAAAATGTAAAAATAAGTTTGAACACTATTTTATCGATGCATATGTAATAAAATATTAAACGATGTACAAAATAACTTTTAATTACAAAGCTTTTCTTCCATCAATAGAAATAATTGCGTTTTCTCTAAAATTCGAAGCATAAATTCATTTAACAGTTAAATTAGAAATAGTATCAAAGCTATCGCTACTTGTTTAAACTTGAATTCTTTTCACGTATTCTTAATTAACTCACTCCTCTCATAAAGTACTACATTCAAACTACGATATCTAACTTTAGCGAATAGTCGATATTTGTGTGTCACCTCGTAAATACATCGAATGCAGACATTGGCGAAATATAAAGTTCCTTATCGGAACAAAATACTCGATGTATACGTACGTAGAAGTACTCGCATACTATACATATACTCATTCTTGTACGTGCGCAGATTGAGGAGTCGGAGAATTTCGTCTATACGTATGTCGTCAATGATTTACTTAGGCAGAACACGCAATTCGAAATGTTTCCCGCTATCTCCGACACTGTCCTCGCAATTACTATTCTCGAGATGTCGAAATGAGCGCCATACAGAAATAGAAAGGGTGAAGGAGCGAAGGATCGAAAAAGTTCGGCAGGCGATTAGGAAACGTCCAGTGACGTCTATGTGACAGTATCGGTCACGAAGATACGACGTTAGATGCGACCTGCGACTTGCGACCTTAGATTCAATAAAAATCGCTGCCAATGTTCTTCGTAATATGTGTCCTTTTCGCTTTCCCTTTTTCCTCGCATGTACAGTTTGAACATTGATCTTCTTCCTAATATACGATCGTACGGACGTCGTAAGAATGTCGGACGAGTCGTATCTGATCGGTTGGTCGTGTTTTTCTCTGTTACGCCATTTTAATTGCGATCGCAGCATTCGCTGATTAATTATTATTGATCGCTATTTTTTAAATTAGTGTTTCAACTTGTAACGAGATTCTTTAATATCTCGACACGTATAATCTTTTTATGTGTATAGCCGTGTTTATTTTTGAAGCGCTAACGAAAACTATGATATTAAATGAAAAATTTAATTGAAGTGTGATTATATGTGTATTATCGAAAATATTTACTAAAGTTTCATTAAAGTATCTGCCAAAATTGACATTCTAAATTTATCAGATTCCATTTTTTAATCTAATATATTATCGAACTGTTGATTTTAGAATTAAGTAAGAAGAAATTAGATTACTATTATCAAATAACATTGAAATATTGAAAAATCATGATATAGTATAGTATTATATTATACTAAACATTGTTTCAACTTTATTTGTTTAAAAAAAATTTAAGCTTATTTTAGAATGTACAATTAAAATAAAATTATATATAATTTAAATGAAATATCATAAGATAATTGAGCTTATTTTTTTTTTAAATGTTAGTTTTTTAATAAATTAAATTTTTTAGTTTATGTTTCAATTTTTACATTAATGATTATTTCATGATACGATAAAATTCGTAAATAAACTCAAACATTTTTATTTAAATATTATAATACTTGTATGCCGATATATAATATTGTATGCAGATCGTTATATAATTGTATTCTCAATATAATTAGGTTACAAATATCTAAATAATATTTTGAACATCTAAATGAAAAATCGATTTTAAAATTTATTTTTAAAAAGTATAATTCCATTATACAGAAAATAATGAATTACATGGTTCATCGGAACCTTTTAATACTTTATATAAAATTTAAATTATTCATCAAAATATTTAAAACGAGCGTAACGTGATATCATTTATTGTTACGAAAACGCAAATATTATTTCGTACAAATTGAATATATTTAAAAGAATTTAAAAACTTTTATGAAAGTAAATTCGTATTTTTAAAATTTTATAAGCGAAATCTAATATAAAAATTAATTCTAGGCTGACATATCTGTCTTAATTTAAATCATCGTATCATATTCGAACAAACAAAAGGTGTTCGTTAAAATTATCGAAGATATATTTTTTATTTCATTTTTTAAAAATATTTTTGCTTTTTTATATATTTGAGGAATTAGAGTTTTTAACTGGTAACACAATATCTTTTTATTAACGTCGTAATTTACAAAGCTTAATCCGTCTTTTCGTTGCTTTATTGGAATCTAGTTCGATAAAAAAATCCAATGACTCAACTGTAGAAACGTTTAGCTTTAATTAAAAATAATTTAAAATATTTATATACAATAAAAATGTCTTCTTGTCTTCAAAAATTGTATTTTTAAATATTTTTTTACGGACTTTTAAAAGAAGTTTTGAATAATATTTTAAAGATTGCAATGATAATGATATACAAAATTATTATAAATAATAATATAATAAATATATTAAATTTTTTTATTAAAATTTTGTTTATAAAATTATTTTAAATAATTTAAATAAAAATAAATATATTAAAACTTACATTTGAATTATTAAATCTATTATAAAAATGTTAATCGGTAAATGGATTAAAAATTAATAAAAAATAACCAATAAGATCTTGTAAATTATAAATTATTTTATCTCATAAGTCACTAATAGCTTAGATAATTCCATAGATAATTCGTCATTTTATTATCTTCGTAATTTATGAAGCTTCATTCTACGTCTATTGTGAAAATACGCCCAATTCAAGTTAGACGCGAACGTGAAGAGTTAAGGAGTAAAAGTCCAACATTAATTTTCTTCCTGTTTATATCCAACACTTCGTTATTTGTGAAACATCTTATTTCCGACAATGATAATTAATAATATAATATGAGTAGTGATGTGGGCCTCATTTGTGGGTATGGAACGAGAGATTTGCTGAATCTTAAGAAACACGAGAAAAAAATGTTTTTGTAAATAATCCTTTTTACTTGAATTTTAATTCTCGATCAAACACTATTTATTATCATAAATCAAGTAATTAAATATTTGTCTTTTATAATGAATCAAATAATACATACAGAAGCTTGTGTATATTAAATATTTATATCAGAATATGAAAATATTTTAAATTTTAATTTTTATAATAATTAAGCGAAAGAATCAAGTTACGGATTTGTTAATTAATATTAGTAAAAAATAAAGTTAAATAGTATTCAGTCAAAAATATTGTTCATTCAATTTTTATAAAAATAATTCATTTTATTTTTAGAAAAAAAACAACGATTTGTTATTCTTCATTTAAACATTTTATTTTCAATCCAAGTTTCAATCATTTCTTTGAAAATTTAATTATTGTTTAATATTATTTTTGATTAATTACATTTGTGAATGAAAAAATAAAAGTCTGTAAATGGATAGAATAAACATCAAAATTTACTAAATGTATCACGTAATACTCTATCATTATTTTTGATGATGCAGTATAAGTATAATATATCAATATAAATCATTATTTAATTAAACTTTTTTCATAACTTTTAAACGTAAAAAGTATAAATCGCTGTCGACTTATTAATTGATGTCTAATATCGGATAATATTTTTCTCATAAATAACTGTTTTCTTATTTCGAATTAAATAAAAATCAGTAGATTACTAATTTCATAATTGTCAAATTATCCTACATAAATTATAAATTTTTTGTAACAAACAAAGTAAACTAACCAAAAATGAATTTAGCGGTAGTACATAATTATTTAATATAAATTTAATTTTCGAAGAACACTAATTACATCTTCTAAATAAATATGTTATTTACTTTTCATTTTAATTTTAATTTATCGTACTTAGCTTAATCAAAATTATTACTCTTAGAAATGTATTCTCGTTATTAAATAGAAAATTTTGAAGGTTTTCGTAACATAAATTTTTGTTAATACGATAAAAAGCAGACATTATGAAAATGTAACCGTATATTAAACTTTGAAAAAATATATAATATAATAAAAATAAATGAAACATATTTATAAGCCTATTTAATTTTCGTACAAAATACAGTATTTTTAATAAGTGGTTATATAAATATCGATAAAAAGTGTTATAAATCATTTAACGTTCGCCACTTTGATATATTTAATAACAAAGATCAAAGTTACATAAGCGCTCACGAAGACATAAAATGATGAATCATCGAATTGTGCAATTATCTTAATACATAGTATAAAATACAAAAGCATTCGCGTAAAAAATATTTGAAAAACACTTCCTTGTTGCAATAACAGGTGTTGAAAAAATGCCACAATCAATGTACTATTTCTTTAGATAAAATTCCACTATTCGAATCGATGATTCTTAAGCTAATTATCTCGGTATAAATAAATACTGCAATAGAAGAAATAGGATGAGCGACTAAGACAGAGGAACGATAGTCAAAGGCGATTATCGGGTAACGTTGTCGTCTCGTCACACTCGTTAACAACTAAGCTCATCCGGTCAATCAATCGAACTTCCTGTACCGTCGCAGAGTTCGGAAATTCCTCTCCTCCCGCTTTCGATCTTCATTTTGCCGGTGCGACGTAGGTACACACGTTTGCGGAAGGCTTGTCGAAGAACGCGAGAAGAAGACGGGGGATGGGAAGGAGGGAGGAAGAGAGAGAGAGAGAGAGAGAGAGAGAGAGAGAGAAAGCGAGAGCCAAGGCACGAGAGCCTATGTATAATACGGGCCAGGCTATTTCTGTACTCGCGCTCTACTCTCGAGGGTTGTTGGCGGGGTTGTTGGCGGGGTTGTTGGCGGGGTTGTTACCGAGTTTACCTGCCCTTCGCGCACCGTTGCACCGCTAATAAAATTCAGCCACTCCCGCGCGGGCTTATTCCAAAAGTTACGCTCTATCATTTTCGCTCGTCGATCTTTCTCGATCTTCGGGGTATACCGAGGAAGCCTCGACTCTCTCGCGCTTTCGGGAGCTTTCCTTTCGTGCACGGCGGCCGTCGGTCTGACGCGAATCGACCGCTACTACTTGGCAGGGATTTTTAATCCGACGCTAAGCGCGTGACTTATTCGCTACTATTATTGACCACTCGGTAACGATTTCTCCTTTTGTACGTCGAGTTTTCCTTCCCGATCGATTTCTCCTTATTTTAAGCGCCAAGACATTGAAACGTTATTTGGAAACGTTCGAGGATCATTGGGTGCTATCGTCGAACCAAAAGTCGAGAGGGACGAAACGACGAATCTATCGTGACTGCAAAATTATAATTCATGCAAAATTCTATCGCGTAATTGCGATCGAGCGTTCATTTTATATTATTTTTATCGAGCCAATTTATTTTCCGACGCTTTCAAACTAATGTGCGATTGCGTTTTTCGTTTTACGTTCAATCGTACTTTCGCCGCTGTAGAAAAACAAAACGGAATATTTTATAAAATATTAAGAAGGTAGATAAACTGATTAAAAATCAAGCCATAACGTGTAACGAGCTTAGTGTTTCATAATATTATAAAGGGGTAAATAACTTTGTTCGATGGAAGCTTTATATTTCTAAAGCACTAGATGATATTAAACTTTTTATAACTTTTTAAAAATGCTCTATTATTTGAAATGAATACGTTAATCTTATTACTATAATAAGATAATAAGAAGTTTTTTAACTCTTATACAATTCGTAAATTATTTACTTTAAAAAATTATATTGTATATCGATATTATCGAATGACTATAATAATGACTATAATATAGATGTTTAAAAGGTTTTCTAAAAATTATGTATTTACTTAAACGTCCGTATAAGAAATAATGTTAAAGTTCAACTCGATGAGATTTATTTTATTTTAAATTTCTATATTAAGCGATAACTTTCATTGTTTTCGATTCAAACTTTTCTATCCTAGTTACGAAATTTTTAAAGTATAACTAACGAATAAAACAATTGATCATCGAGCATTTTTCATATTTCAAATATTTTTTTGATTATATATTATTTTTCGTCATATATTAGTTTATTATGCATTCGGAACGTAACTATGTATATTTTTCAGCTAATGAATCAGTATCAATATAATTAAAAACCAATCATCGATGTTTTCGAAACCTTGGGAAACAGAAAAATTTTAAGGTATTCGGTACATCTATATAAAGCTTTGATCAATAATGATTTTAAATTAAAAAAACAATGCATTTGAATTATGAAAACTATTTTAGAGCTTAAAAATTAAATTACATTTAAATATAAGAATTTATTAGTGTTCAAATTATATTTACCTAATTTTGTAAATTTATTTATTTAACGAATCGGAATCGCTACGGAAGCTCTCAAAATAAAATTAATTAAATTTTGCTTAAATAATATATTATTATCCGTATTATTATTAAAAAAATAAAAATTTTAATTTATATAACCAAAAATCCTTATATACGAATATTATTTCTATTTCGCATTTATCGACACATTAGTGTCCTCAAAAAAATTGGTCCGCGTTTCATTTATCAGTATGTTACCGAATATATATATAATGTCATAAACAAAGAAAATTTATGTTTCTGACTCTCGGATACGTAGAAAAAAGATTTCAGTCGAATTTATTTACCTTTGAAACATAGTACATCAATTAAAAACTAATACGAATGCCAATCACTTTTAAACGTGAAATAATGTAATGTCATGGCTTTAGAGAAAATCTTTTATAAGTAAAGAGATATAAGTAAATTTATTAATATACATACAGCGTTGATGGAATTTAAATGAAATTAATAATTATTTAATACGTGCAATCAAAGTTATAATAATCGTATTTGGCGAGTAAGTTAGTAGGTGTTGCGGTGGTTTGAGCTATTTAACGTAAAAGTCAACCTCAAGGTGAAATAATAAATAGGAATGTTTTTAGTGATCATAAACATAAATTTTAAACTATCAACTCATAAAAAATAAATAAAAGAACTATTTACGATTAGACGCGCAGTTGCTCCCAACTTTTTCAAATGAATTAAAATTTACAAACTTAATTAAAGAAGAAAGAATGTACTTATCGATAGCAGCATAATATTGCATAATAAATATATAATTCGACACGAATGTAGGTAAAAGGAAGGATTGATTTTGGTGTTTAACTTTTTAAAACTAAAAGACAGCTTTTAAATCGTTTGCTCCTACGTTACAGAAGCGTAAGACTCTTTCATTGAAATCTGTAGATACCCTTATTTTTCTTTTTCCGTGCACATTTTTTCGTCTTACTTTATACTCAAAGCAATTTATGTAGGTCTATCTCTTTATCATTGCAACAGAATGCAGACGCGAGTTCGCGCGTGTGCGAGGGAACACGTAATACTTTTTTTTGCAACTCGTTTTTTATACATTGCAACTGTGTGTACGAGTGGAGCTGTGTGTCGTATGACCTGAGATGTGAAGGAGAGGAAGGGAGTGGGAGGGAGTGGGAGGGAGTGGAAGAGAGGCAGGAGAGGAAGGAGAGGAAGGAGGGGAAGGAGGGGAAGGAGAGGAAGAGCGATGGAGAGATCATCGCCGCAGGATGGAATCCATGAATTTTATTAAGCAGCCGTTGAGAAAAAGTGAACTTAAACTGACGTGTGCGCTCATGTAAAAATGCACTTTTTCACGTCGGTGCACAGCTTACTTTTTCTCGTGACTGAAGATGTATATTTTTTTCAAAAACATCCCTATTCGTATATCTTTTTATGCATTGCCTCGGAAAAGAGTTGCTCACTTTTATGTTACATTCGAACGTGTGTTTCGACTTTTTATTTTACGAGATCTATGAGAATGTTTGCAGTAATAAAGATCCGTAAAGTATAAGTTTGTGGTTAACTTATTCTCTTTTTAAAAATACCGATGAAGATAACACGATACGCGGAATTTAATTAGAATGATATAATTGTTCGTAATTTGCGATAAGAATAAAGTTAAACGATGGATCGAGCGATTATCGAAGAAGGAAATGTTTTTAGTCGATAGAAAAATATTTATACAAAAAATTACTTAAAATTTAACGAGTTCTTGTGAAAAAAAATAATTTCGTTACCTACTTTTATAATTATTAGATAAAAAAAATTATCGTTATCGAAAAAAGTATAAAACAGAACATTGTAATATTTATAATGATAATTATTTTAAAAATAAAAGAGTAAATTATCATTTTTGAAATAATGTAAAGAAAATAAATATAAAACGCGTTTATATTTCGGTAGTTGTAAAACGTATCATGATTTTAATTTTTAAAGTTGATAATTAAATTTTTACGATTTGAAATGAAAAAATTTTGAAAATTTTGAATGAAAATTATATGGTTTATAACGCGAAATTTCAGTGTCAAATTTTTTTATCGGTGTTTGTTTAGCGGTAGCTTTAGCTCGTTGTTATTTTTGTAATTAACATTCTCGGTATACGTCATTTAAAAAATTTCCTTTTTATTCATGTGCAAATTTTTGCATAAATATATATTCATTAAATTTGAAAATCTAATTTTTTTAATATGCAAACGCTAATTAATTAAACAATTTACGTACCGAATTAAAGTTCGAATGTTTATTAAATTTAAAGTTGTGCTCGGATACGAAATTGTTTGAATAAACTTTTTAGCTGTTCCGTCAAGATCATTTTAATTTAGTTTAAGTTTCTCCGAAGAAGAAGATCTATCATCGAAGGAATTTTCTGCAAAATAATTCGTTTGAAATTTGTTCTATCTCGGTATTCTTTTTCGCTAAAAGTTGTTATATAAGTTTCAGTATTTATAAATCTTTAAAGAATTACAAACTCTGCATCTTTTTACGAAGCACTGGAAGTCTTAAAAGTCGATCGTCTCGTGTTCGCTGCGTTAAGGCTTAGAAATTTTCATAATCTGTAAAGTTCCCGTGTATTATCCGAAACTCTTTAAAAGTGCGCTAAAGTTGAAAGAGCCTACATTTGTAACGCGAATTCACGCTCGAGTCTATTATTCAGCTTTGCAGCTGCGCCTCCGATGCTGACCTTTCGCATTAATTTCCCAAAATTACGTATACATAGGAGCGTACGACTTGGAGAACGACGCAATTTCGTTACGGTTGAGTTGAGTCTCGCTCCGGTCGATGTACGCACATCGATCCCTTTTGCCGTGTGTATCAAGTTACGTGGATATCCGAACGGGGTTTCGAAAATTACTGGTTCGCGATTACTGGTTAGAGTCCGTAGACAAAATTATGACAAAATTATGACAAAATTATGACAAAATTATGACAAAATTACGATAAAATTATAGCCGACAGATTAAACTGTGAGTTTAAGGAAGATTTAGCGTTTATGGAAAGGAGATAAGTTTAAACTTGTTCGAAAAAAAATATTCTCGAGGCGAACGGTATTTCAGAAAATAGACACCAAAGAAAACAATCATATTTTCCTAATGGATACAGTATTCCTAACTTTTACGTTATTTTAACGTTCCTAAAGTTTCAGCTAGATTATGTAAATTATAAAAGAAAATAATTTTCAAAAGATCTAACGGGAGAACCTGCATATTGAGATATGAAAAGAATTTAATATGCATAAAAAATTACTAGGTCAACGGCTATTCGAACGAGTTGTGTCATATAAAAAGAGAAAAATACTGTTTCAAACGTCAATATTGAAGATTTTAACAAGTCGAGTCTTTGAGATTCTGTTTCTACATAATCTATATAATAGAAATATGGCTAAGTTTATTAAAAATGAGAACTCAAAATGATTTCTTATTTTGTTGGATGAAAACAAATTGTTAAATCGGTATTTATTCATTTTTAAATGAAAATTATTTAATCGGAGAAAAATTAGTTTTCATATTTTAAAAGATACCGATACGTTTATACTGGGTTTGAAATTTAGTGCAAAATAAACGTTTTTATTTTATCAAAGAGAAAATTAAGAATAATCATTGTATTGATTATATGGCGTATGTAAACGTCGAGTGCAGAGTTCGATACGTTGAAATAATTATATTATCCATATTTTTCAGGTTACGCGATTTTTTTCTGTAACTAAATTGATCTTTTCCACTACTAGATTCTAGATACCGGAATAGGATCTAAGTTTTCCACTGATACCGAAAAATTCCATACGTTACAGACTTTCCAGCATCTAAAAATATGAATTTAAGATATTTTTAACTCTCTTAATTCAAAATCTATTATACGTAATACAGTAATTTGCGTTAAACTGAAAAAGTCATTCAATAATTTTTATTTTAGCCAATGACTGGTAGCAATTAGACTGCGTTAAAATCTAATAAAATTTCTGAGACAGTTCAGGAGTTTTCCGTCCCAGTTTAACAGCGTATAATCACTATGACGCCCGCGCATTAGAAAATAATCACGAAATTCGCAAAACAATTCGAGCATGAGTAACCGTAGCGAGAGAAACTTTCCGCCTGTATTCCATACGTCTAATTACGTATATATCGTAATTAGCACGCTATTTTCCGTATAACTAAAAAAAACTCGTTCCTGAGTTTAATTGCCGAATTTAATACTCGAAGGGAGAAAAGGAGGAAAAAAGGCAAGAAACAAGTGTGAGCTCGTTGTTTTCCTTTTTTTTTATACATCAACGGATAAGCTCAAAGAGAGAAGAATTACTTTTGTTAGTCTTGCGTATTTTCGGATCGAGTTCCAAATATGCTCCGATCCGCTTTGTTTACCGAATCGCGCGATATAAAGATGAAAGGAATCTGTGCTTCTTTCGGGTTTTATAGGGTTTTTCCGTTGCAAGCGAAAGTGGAAAAAATCGGCGTCTTTTTTTCTAATTAGCGATTTAAACATTTAAGTGAAATTAATTAGAATAACGAACGCTTTATTTAAAAGTCTGTCAAGGGTAACATTGAACTCGATTCCGATGATTCGTCGATTTAAATAAATGATTTATCTTTTACGTTGATACCAAAGTTCCTGTAATCGTTACGAAACATATATACATTTTTTATATCGCATATTATTTGTACGCGGTAGTAACGATAAATAAGATTTGAATAGCGAGAAAATCCAGGTAAAATTGTACCTCGATACTTTTTATTATATCTTGATCTTTAAAGATAATATAAACCAATCAAAATACGTGACATTTAAAAAATTATTCTATTTATTAAGAAATTGCGGTTATCGTACCAAAATATTAATTACTATTTCAATGGTTGAATCATTGCGAAATAAACGTACATCGATACGAATTAAAGATTCGATTGGATTTCGTATAATCGCTGTATAAATACATCTGTAAAGAAAAAACGACATAAAATCCATTGTTTATAATTATCAGAAAAGCATTACCTCCAAATTTAATCAAACTTCCGTGCAACTAACGTCAACAAAAATACAATTTCGATCATAGTTTTTAGTTCATATTTTGCACTCGCGACTCGCCGTTGCCAAGTTCGAAACGAGAAAACACAATAACGCCACAGGCAATAAAGAAAAAGGCGAATTCATTCGATTGATAAGCCGTTCGCCGCGAAATTGCCAGCGTCGTCGAAAAATATATATGGAAAAGCGAATGCACTCGGTGAAAGCTACGTACGACCTTGCGCAACAAAAACTCACGCGCGTTTGTTCTTCCGGGAAAATCGCGGAAGCTCCGAGGAGAGACCGAAGCTGCTCGTGTTGGTCGCTCGGGACTCCAACCCCGACTGCGCGCCGGAAGGAACGTGACCGAGGGGGAGACCGAGGGGGTGACCGAGGGGGAGTCCGCGGGGAGTCCGAGGGGGAAGGAAGGTGGATTTAATGCTCCCTGTGTTCGTGGCCGCTCCGGCGGAGACGCTCGGCCCGACTGGCGCCTCGCGACTCCCTCCTCGCGTTCCTGAACCGCGCACCACGTCGCCCCTACCACCGATGGCGCCGCTCGCTCGGGTGCATCGACTGCGTGCGCGCCTCCTGGTGCGTTAGCCTCTTCGCGAGCGCGTTGGAATTTCGCGCCGAGAGTGACCGGAAGTGGCAACTGTTCCGAGTCTTTCTTCCTTTTCTCCGGCTTCTATTTGCTCGGGAGTTTTACATCTGGATTGAACTGCGTTGACGCAATCACGCAAACACGCATATATGCGTCGCTTGTCGTCGTCAGGAATTTTGGACCTTCTCTCGGGTATTTTCCGGGCGTTGGACTTTCTCGGAATCTTGCAATTTAGTCGTACGCTCGTTTCGAGGGTGATAAGATTAAACGTACTTGTCGACAAGAATCCTCGGATGACGAACGAATGGATCTACGAAGTAACTTAGTATCAATTTGTTTCCATGCTTCAATAATGAATTTACACTTTATTTTTTTCCGCTGAGCTCGTTAAACTATACTAAAACTTAATAATTCCAATCGTTGTTCGTATTTGTTAAGAGGTTTTTTCTCAACGAGAAATAATATGCTTCGTAACTTGCGCAAATTACGTTATTCTTGGCACGATAAGTCTAACGAGAGGAGAATCAATTTCCGTCGAATTATCGAATGCTTTAACTTGTAATTTATTTATATGTATTTGTGATAATTCATAATTCATCGGTAGCGTGTCTTTTTTAGCGAATCGTTTACATCGAATTATTTTGTACTTTAAATATTTGATAATAATTATCAATGGTAATATTCTGTTTATTCCATGGATACTGATTTGTTGGAAGATTCAATTTCGTTAATATTCGATTAGCGATTAGAGAGCTTCTACGTTATTATGTTTCAGGCGTGTCATTCGGGTCTATTCAAATAAAAAACCTCTTCGATATTATTTGTTCGTTATCGAAAATGAGATAACGAAATAATTTAGAAATACAATTTTAGTTTTAATATTTATACGCGATATTTGTCTGTTCGTGTATTTTTGTGAATTTTCCAATATAAGAAATTCTTCGTTTATTACAAATGTTTCCGATAACTTATTTCTTCGAGTGAATTTAAATTCTTTCAACTTTAATTTAATATATACCAAATTTTTATAGTATTATACATAAATCATAATAAATAATGTTTGTTGTATATATATATAAGTTTCATTAATATTATACGCATCTGTTTGAGTATGTTATTATTTATTTATTTCTTATACCGCATTAAAATATTTCGCTATTGAAAATTAGTTATATTAAAATACATTCTATAAGTTTAATTGATCATTCATGTAGAAATTTCAAGTCTATTAAATTTACTTAGCAAAAATTTAATTATTAACTATAGTTGGAAATATATCGGATTTTAAATTTATGATAACAAGTCACGTTACTTTTGTGCATAAAATAAATCAGGAAAATACTAATAATTAATAAAATACATTTATTACGATATTCTTAAGTTATTAAATTTGTTTAAAATAGTTTTTCTATAATGACATTAGGCTAAAGTATAAATTATTGTTATTATATAATTTATTGACATTTATTTTATTTACGTAATTTAAAATATCAAATTTACTCAATATTCTTAACTCATAAATCCTTTATTTCTTATGTATTATATCCATATAATGCTGTAATTTAACCTTTTTAACGATCTTTTATAGAAGATTAAAAACTATAAAAATTATAGTTTTTATTTTATATCGACTTTCCGCTAAATACCCAAATATATATTATTAAGCTATTATAGAATATATGGGAAGTCAGTTAATAATCTTTACCATTTTTATTCGGTACAAAAATATAACAACTATTTTTAAAGTGGATTAAAATACCAAAATTTTTCGTAATATAAATTTTTTATTTTATTTTAGGAAACGAAAAATATAAAAATTTTAAATTATGACACAATGTTGTTAATATTATAATATAAATTTGTATTCGTGAAAAATAATAATTAGCTTTAGATTAAATTTTAATATATTTAAATTAGTTTAAAACTAATTTATTGTCCACTATCATTACTATAAATGGATTTTCAAATACATTCTAAGCTGTATCGATTATTATTCGTCCAATATTCGCGCTAAATTGAAATGAACTGAACGCAATTATTATAGATTACGCTATCACACCTAAATAGCAATTAAGCAATATCGAGCAAAATATATATTTGCTCGAATAGTATTTATTTATAAAAATTAAAATTACGTTTATGTTGCATATTAAGCAATATTTTTCCTAAATTACAAGATAACTTTTAAAGTTTATAATTATCGCTTAAAAATTTTAAAAAGATATTTTATTAATAAATATCAAACAATAAACGAGAAATTCGCATTATTTATACGTTTTACAGATTAAAAATATTTTAACCTAAAACTCAATATTTATTATAGGAAACTAATTTAAGAGTCATTTAAAACGTATGTCAGTGCTATAAAGTTATCTGTATTATAAATACATTCTTCGTGTTTCCTGTTCGGCATATTCAGTTTTACGTAATTTACCTTCATAAGTAAGAATTCATAATTTATCAACAGCAGCGAATGTTATAAAAAGAGAAATTAAACATAATTTTGATACAATAGATATTCACGCATTTCTTTATATTATTACAAATTTTTCTAGGAAACGTAGAGTCAACAACTCAAATCGTTGTAAATATTAATATTTTTCTTGTTTATAATATACAAATAAATAATAATGTCTTGGTTGCGAATACAAAAGGTAAAATTGTTAATTGAATGGACATGTGCTTAGGTAAAACGTTAAGACATTCATGAATATCTCACGATATAGATTACTAGCTATACGTTAATAAATATATTTGTTTGAATTTGATTTAGACCAAGCTATTTATATATCGTTACGACGGCTTTAATTGATTACGCTTCGCCGAGATCGATCTGGCAATGACACATTTGTATTGAATAAAACTGCAAATGTAAGAACTATCGACTTGAATACAACAGGAAACCTTGCAGATAATATTATCGATATACGTTTATTGTTCTTTAGGGAATTTTATTATATGTTTTCTTAATAATGTCTTTGAAAATTCGTTTATATAAGTGACTAGTAATTTACTAGAAAATCTTTTAATTTATGTTTTTCTAAACCGAAATGAATGTAACGCTCGGAACATTTACTATACCGAGTGAATTAAAACTTTCTACGTATCAAATTTTTTCAACGAATCTATTCGCTACAAATAAATTATCTCGATCGATACGATACGATTATATCGATATTATAACATTATTTTTTATTAATAAATACGCGTCAAAAACATTACAAATGAACTTATCACGAGATTAATTAGGATAAGTTAAAATAGAATGTATTAATTTTTTTTTATAGATTTTAAACGAATGGAAAAACACAAGCTTCGTATAAAAATATTTTCAATAATGATTTTATCAATTTTTTAAATAAATGATTGAAAATTGTAAATATAAAACTATATTTCATTCGATACTTATAAATTTTTTATATCTCAAAATATTTTTAATACGTATTTTTCCACCCTTTTTAAAATTTTTCGATTAAAATAAAAAAATAAACTGATAAAATAAAAGTAATGAAGTTAAAGTACATACGTAGTTACATCATATACTAGTTTTTCCTAAAAATAAATACATTTTACAAGAGAAACAAACTTGTAAAATATTTTTAAAAATAATGATTTTATATCGTTATATTTGCTCCTAGAAGTTGTACGAAAGCCTTCGGGAATTCATTTTTAATAAATTTTATTCTTGATTCATCGATAGCTACCAAAAATTTGATGGCAAATTTTAAATGAATTACGAGTTCGTTATTTCCGAGTTATAATCGATTTTTTTTATAATATTTTCTTAAAATATACAGAAATACCTTTTCTAATAATACCAAATAAATATGAATTGGACAACATTTTAATTGTAGAATGTTTTCTCAAGTTCGTAAAATATGATGTTAACGCGAATAAATATTTCCGCTCTACTTCTTTCGAAATATATTTATTTAAATTCGGCACTTCCGTTTTTCGATACTGGCGTAACTCGAAACGAATGTTTTTCTTTTTTCCCTTAAAATTAACTATAAGTACAGCGTTGATATTCGTTACTCGACTTCTCGGTTGAATTCATCCATGAAATGGAAGTTCACCGCCGAGTACAACGGACGGCTCACGGACGGCTCACGGACAAAAGATCATCGAGTGGAGTTGCGCACCTCCGAGTCGTATTACGTATAATTAATGAAAGTGCAGTGTAATTTCATCCAGAGCCTAAACCACTGTGCACTGTTTACGCCTATATTAATCGCCCGCACCTCGTGAAGTTTATTAATGTTAATGATGCAGATAGTAGACATGAAAGATTCAAATGATCTACCGAAAAATTTCTCCCGTTCTCCCGTGTGTGGTCCTTTTAGATTAATGACCGGAAAACTTGCAGACATTCAGAAGTGTTACGCGATATTATCTTTCGACCGTAAATTTGTGCATCCTTTAGTAACTATATAATTATGCAAAGTGACTTTGAATATTCTTGATAATGACATATACTTAAACGGATACGATAAAAAGTTGCTTTTAAATTATTCAAATTATTCCCGGCTTACGAACATATTTTGCCAGGTTTTTTTACCATTGAAAAACTTAGAATAATAACAATATATAAATTAGATTGTGTAAAAAACAAATGTATCAGTCCTGGGAATTTAGTGCAGCATTTCTATTGTTGTATATCTCGATATTCTATAAGATCGACCTTTTGTAAATACTTTCACGACTCCATAAAGGGAAAGCTAGATTTTCAAAATGTCCACTATAAATTCGCTTTTACGTAATCATTTTGAAGAACATTTTTTCAATCAGTTTTAAAGGATTATTGAAATTTTAGATTAAAAGTTTATTCAATAGTAAATTCTATCTTTATATTAGATAAAGCGAACGAGATTTCAGCTTTTGTCAGTTAATTCTACTTTTTCAATTTTCCTTGCTAATATTTATTACTCGATCATTTTGTTATGTAAAGAATCATGTTTGTAATTTTCTTGAAATAATTTCTGCAAGGTAATCGATATTTTTTCTCGGATCCAACTTTTACCGTCTATCGAATTCGGTCGCCAGTTTTTGTTGTAAATCAAAATATTTTCATGATTTCTTTTATTCGAAAAAGAAAACAAGTTTGGTAAAATATTATCGTATATTATTAGAATAAAAGATGCACTACCAGAAAAGTATCATATTTGAATAAAACATAAGAAGAAAGAACGTTTGAAACGATACATTACCATTCGTTACAATTCCTTACAATTCGTAGGAACGGTTCTTTCACGGAACCGATCATTTTTACAAAAAGTTTCAAGAAAACGTAATAACGTAATAACGTAATAACGTAATAAAATATTTCAATATAATATCGTCGAATGATCGTATCAGCCTGCGGTAATTATTCCAAAAATAGAACTTGAAGGTAATCGAAGAACGCAGTAAGAAAAGTCCGGAAAAGTTTTCGGAAGTACCTCTCGAATGATTTAAGAGAAAATTTCCAGCCGAGAAAAAAGTTGTCGTTTGGATGGACCTTGGAAGTGATTTAAGCACTTGGACTTAGTTAATGGCAAAACCGTGTGCTTTATTTTGATAGGGTACATAAATACACATGGAGTTGGAGGCGATAGTATTGCTCGCAATTACGTCGAAGGCGGGTTCGTACGGATTGTACCCAAGATACAATCCGTATGTCTAACCCCTTCCCTCTTTCCTTGTAAACTCTTGCATTTTTTCCTCTTTCTCATGCGTCGGAACTTTCTTTTCCCTCGTTCGTGTACTCGCGCATGTACAACTTGTGCGGGGCTCGCTTATATTATATATACGTGCACTCTATTAACCTATTTACCGAGGTACGAGAGCCACGCGAGAAGACAGAAACCGATGTCCGATTTTGCTACTACGAAAGGAAACGAGCTTTTCCAGCTGGAAATCGATTTGCCTTCTCGCGCAATCTTACGTATTTTTGGGATTTTTTTGATTTTTGTGAATTCAATGGTGTGATCGAGAGCAACGATTCGAAACTACCGTTCCTTGGGTTCAAGGATCCAGTTTTTATCCTTCCGTTGAATCAAACTCAGATGTAAGTTATAAGATAAGTATTGTGTTTCGATCGGCTAATTTCAACTTAAAAAAAAGGAAATCCTGTGCACATCTTGTACCGTTCGAATGCTATCTTATGAAAGTGAACAAGAGGTAAAATCATTGCATTATAAAATTTTCATTTATATTTCTCAACTTTTTTCTCAACAGCGGATAATACATTACTGTGAACGTCTTCTATATATGGAAACATGTGTTGCGTTAGTTGATGAATTAATACGTAATAAGGTTGATACCGTCCGCTTTATTCCTGATGTTGATTTATCGTTCATCGTAGACGACGGACACCTTTATTAGAGTTATTATATATAACTATAAAATATTAAAACTGCTAAAATTAATTATTTTATTATACAATAAATATGTTTATGTTTGTAGGTAAATGTAACCACGTGATTGTAAAAAGCATTTAATATAAGCAACGAAGTATTTTTTTTACATTTCGATCGATTTTTTAACATACTTTTTACATTTCTCGTTAAAAATTAAATAATTATTATCTTATATTGCCTATAATATTTGAATATTTATAAAAAGATATTTAATAATAATTTTATTTAACGATTAAATTGAAATTATTAAATGCTTGGTAAATTATTTTTATATAATTGTGGAATAATTCATTTTTTTAAAGATTAAATCGAAGATTTTTAAAATTGTACGATAGATTATACTATTTAAAATTAAATTATAAATAGATTTTCAAGAACAAAATTTATATAATGTTCCTGTTAAATTATCTATATTTTATCGACAAATTATTCTACGGATTGATTGACATTCGAATAAAATTGCAAATAAAATCAAAGTATTCGAGTATTCAAATTTGGTTAATTAAAGGCTTTATAGGTAAAATACTCTAGCTTACAACGACACCAACAGTTCATTGTGTACATCAAACATAGAATATAGTAAGCCTTATCAAAGTTAGAGATTAAATCAGTGCAAGCTTCTGTCCTTAAATCAAAATTAATACCTTAATATATGCAAATACTTTGAAAGTATTTTTGAATAATTCAAACAAGAGATTTAAATTTAATATTGAATGGATATAAAACATTTATTTATTTACTTTCAAAATTATAAACTTCACGAGTAGTTAATTTTAGCATTAATATATATTTACAATAATTAAACTCACACAATCAGTTTTACTTTTTAATTCGGATGTGAAATAATTTAATATAAATATTTCATCTGATCGACTACATTAAATATTCACAGAACGAAAAGTCTGATTTAGATTATTATAAAATATGTATTTCTTATAGCATAATTATGCAAATTCTAATCTAATTAAAAAAATAATTGTATTTTTTTAATCTTAGAAGTTAATTTTTTTTATTATAAAATTAAGAAAAAAAAGTTTTGGTCAGAGTATAAAAATATTTTTCATAAAATACTATTAATCGATCATTAATAACATTTTTTTTTAAATAAATAATTTCAATTTTCTATTTTACAAATATATCTAAAATCAGTATTAGATTTTATTATTAAATTTATTATTACGTATTTACTTGAAAATTCACTAAATAAGATAAAAGGATAATGGATAATTCCTTTTCTCTTTCCATCTTCCTCTATTTTTTGTATCCACTCTACTTTCTTTTTACAAGTTGATTAATAAAATATTTATAAATTAATTTTAATATTTTGTATGAATAGAAATTGTAACATATTATATTTCGTAAAAAATAAAATTAGATAATGTAATAATATGTATTATTACCGATGATTTTTCTTTTTTTTAAATTAATTAGCTGAACGAAAGCTCCTCATTTTTTCGGAAAATATGTAAATTTGAAATATGTAATTAAAAAATTAAATTCTAAAACTAAAAATATTGAAAATCAATATTTTATGTAACTAATAAGAATAAGAAAAATATCATGATACCTTGAAACCACTATCAAAGCTTAATGGTAATTGACATCTACCTAATATTCATGTTCGTATGAATGTTTTGATTCGAGTATATATGAAGATTTCAAAATAAAAACATTTCGTGGATCCAATGGAACTTGGTATAAGTGATGAATCTCGTTTCGTTTGATGAAAGATATTGTAAATAAATATATAACTACCTCCACTGTATTATAATTTTTTTATGATTAACCCTTGTTTGAGATTTTCAAATGATTTGTCATTTGTACTTATTTCAATGACCTCGTTCTTTATATTTAGCAAACGAAATATTTTTATGTTAATGTTTTGGCTCTTATTTTTAAGCGATGGAATATTTTTTCTTTTATTTTGATTAAAGCGATTATTCTATTTTCGGAACTACGTTAATATTAACAATGATAAAGCAATGGAAAGGATTATTCGAATTAACTCGTTAAGATTTACTCTTTACTTTTTTCATTTAAAAAGGAGGTCACATTATTCTTTGATCGAGTTTCTTTCACAGCTTGAATTGAGTGATTACATTAATCATATTCACATGAAAGAAATTTAGCTGCGGATCAACAAAAGAATTTTCTTTTTTTTTTGTATTGTATTTAGATATTTTTATTGATTTTATTTTATCTTTATCGTAATCGAAAGAATCCAGAATTTTTTTTAGATAAAGGCATACATTTTTATTAAATACGTTATTTTTTATTACAGAAAAAATGAAATTTTATATGATTTAATAAAATTTAAAAACAAATAAATATATACAACTTTTATTGTTCGAAAATTTATAAATAAATAGTAATATAAATCTGCCAAAATAGATAAACGTATATTAGAGTTATAAAGCCTGAACTATTTCGATACTGAAATGTAGAATTCGAGTTAAATTCTATATTAAAATATTTCAAGTGATTCTTACAAATTCAATTTTTTTTAAATTATAATTTAAAATTTCCTTTGAATAAAAAATGCAACCGTTTAATTCAATAGAAAAGAATACAAAATAAAGCCAATATCAGTTAAAATAAAAAAATAGGCAAGTATAACACGTAAACCAGTTTAAAAATCTAAATATTTGAATACTGATATTTTTCCTCTTATTTCTACAGTTATAATGATTTATTTATTTGTTATATATAGATAAAAATATATCGAGGATGGAACCTTATAAATGTATTTTTAGCGAATTAACTGATTGCACTGATTTTCAGTAAATTAATAACCTTATTTATTAGTAAATAATAAGCATAGACATAATTTTTTTGATGTTTTATTTTTCCTAAAAATGAATACATTTCAATATCTATATTAAAAACTTTTATTTAAGCGTAGACTTTAGTAAATTATAATAATATAAATACAAGAAATATTTCAGCTTTTTATATCGTATGCGTTATATATACATATATATATATATATATATATAATGTGTCTATATATGTTTTTTATTTTATAACATAAAATTACTTATTTAAAGTTAAGATAAAAAAAAGTAATAAAAAATACTGATTTGGCAACTGTTAGATAAATATACATTCATACTGCTATATCTAATTATTTACTATCTTCTGTACGATATTCTATTTAAATTTAAAATCACATAAAAAACACATTAAAAAAATTCAAATAATTTCTGTTAATAAAAAGTACAGAATAATATTTTATCGGATCTAAAAAGATTTGAACCAAGTAATTTTATAATTAATAATGTTAATTATGTGAGAATTTGATTAAAATAGTAAAAAAATGCAATGGGTGCAAAAATTTTTACACTGCAAAACAAATTATTGTTGGATAAATCTTTAATATTCTAAATTAAAAAATTACGATAAAAATATATTTATATAAAAAAGATAAATTTTCAATTAACTATAAGTTCATTATTATCTATATGTAATGTATAGCAAAATAAATTTCAGTTTTATTTATTTCCCATTGGCTTGGCATATATTAATGGTTATTTTTAAATTTTACGGCAAAGTATAATAAGAAAAATAAGAATTTTGTATTCACTGAGAGTTTGCCAAATCGGCAACCTTTTATATTTGCCTCTATATTCTAAATATGAAAAATAGGGTGAATTAAAGAGTGATATGGTGAAAGGAGGCAATTTAAATAATACTTGGATTTGTGAATGAAATTTAGGAGCATCAATTTTTTAGATTTCTATTGTTAACATATTATGGTGAATAATTAAAATAATTTAAATACACTTATTTAAATATTTTAATCACTATTTCAACAATGATATACAATCATACAAAAGTAGCACAACACATCGAAAATAATTGTTGCTAGAAATTCTGTATTTTCTTATCATTTTACTAGAACACTAAATTTTTGATATTGAAAATTTTTTCATCGAACTAAAATCAGATTATTTATGAATAGTGAAATATATTATAATAACCAAGCAAATATTCGGATCGAAATGAAATAATATTTTTATATTTTATTGAAACACGACCGAAATATCAATAATCTAGCTTAAATGGGATTTTTTATTACTTGAATATGTAATTCAAATGTAAGTGAATTCGTTTATAATAATAAGTATAACAAACTTTCAATTTAATTTTTTCTAGAGTGAATTTTCTATATTCATCTGTAATTTTTTCTTTATGCAAGATATTCCAACTTATACATTACTTTGTATTTTTATGAGAAATTTTCTGTGGAATAAATTTTTTTAATGATGTTTAAATTTTAAAATTTTGATATTTTATTATTTATTTATTCATATTAAATTTTTTAATTTATTTCAACTGTAAAAAACTATCCGATTTAGAATATCCCTACGGATGGATAAACATTATGCTTATCATATGTAGATTAAGTGTATTCAAAGTTAGTCATATAAAATTTAGGTTTATAAATATTAGAGAAATTATGGAGAATAGTAATAAATTGACTCATCTTTTACTAAGTTAAATAAAAGATGGATTAGAAACGTAGAGATTTATTTCAGAAAATATTAAGAGTGTACATAAACATTAAAGGGACATAAATATTCGGATTATTATACTGTGGATAATTTATAATTATATTACTAAGTTAATAAAATTAAAATACTTATTAATACTTATTAATACTTATTAATACTTATTAGTTACTAATGATATTATAATTTGTAAAATATATTAGCATATCGTGTTTATAAAAACTTTTTTGTTTCTTGGCGTCTTACTTGGATTATGCAATTTTTGTTTTATACAAAAATTTTTGAATTTTCATCATTTTAATAGAATATCAAAATATTTTTTAAATAAATAACCTAAGTACTAGAATTTATATTATTTATATTATTATTAAAAATAAATGTACTAATTAGAAACACATGTCTCTAATTTTACAAGAAGTATGCAATATTTTCTGTTACTATTGAACTCCGATTGAATTTCAAATGATTTCATTGCATTGTATATTTTAGAAATGATTATTAATTTATATTTGTTACAGTTTAATTGGTTATAAAACTCGAAGATTACTGCTTTATTTTAAATATGTTTTTATTGGAAGGCATATAACGTATTTTTTATTTTTCAAATATTCCTTCTTGGATCCTAGAATGTATTTAGATTTTGCAATTTGTATTATATAAATTTTCATGAAAAAACTGTAGAATAATTAGAATCATTTTATTTACTAAAAAAATAAACAAGTAAAGTAAAGTGAAGTATACATTCAAAATTATTTTGATATTAAAATTATTTAATTTTCAAAGATTAATAAATATTTTTATAATATCGAAAACGTTATATTGAACTTTCATTTTATTTACCGTAAAATATTGATTTATAAATTTTATATCACAATTTTCATAAATTGAAAAAATGAAAACATTTTACCTCCGAATATGAAAAATGACTAAAAATATTAAATGGAGTAATAAATTAATCATTGTGGCATTTATTTTTAAATGCGCCAAAAAGTTTTGCACAATCAAATGAAATTTCAGATTTCTATATTCTTTCATATATAATACAGGATATTCAACATTTTCAATACAAAGAATATATAAATTTGATCAAATTTCTTATCATAAAGAAATTCCGTATTTTATCTTCTAGAAGAGATTCAAAATAAGAAAAAGAAAATAATTTTAAAAGACAGATAATATTTTATTCGGGAAATTGCAATTCTCGAAGCGAAAAATAAAGCACAAAGGCTTGAAATAATTGAATAATTATTATTCCATTCGATTAATGCTGCGTAATTCGTATAAAATAAATAAGTTTAATTACTTTTTTAGAGAGACAAACGAAAGCTTTAACGAAGAGCAAATCTTCGAACTTTCTATTATATAATGTAGGATTTTTCTTTGTTCCCCAGCAACAAAGAGATATTATAAAGGAGTGATAAAAATATTGTCTTCATCCCGAGAAAAAAACAGTAAAATATCCGTAGAAAACATAATAATGCAATAGTATCGTGTATCATGGAAGAAGAAGAAAAGAAACCGATTTTTATATTTATTAGCGAATTGATTTTAAAGGAGCGTACGATCCTAGATGATATGACATCGTAAAGAGATGAATTCAATAAGTGAAAATTTGGCTGTGAATGTACTTCCTATGCGGCTTGGAAGACAGACTGTTTGGAGTCGTTCCTCTGACCGCGATATTATCACTGGTGCACTCGTCTATCGATCTTGTTTACCCACGGCAAATACAAGCGTCTTCTTCCGTCTTCTTCCGTCTTCTTCCGTCTTCTTCCGTCTTCTCCTCTTCCACTTCATCCTTACATACTGGTGTTTGTGTGCGCGACTATCGTATGCGTCTCGATTGCAATCGCGTACTTTGACTTTGAGGCTGATCCACTATTTTCGTATTGTCATTAAGGGGTGACAAGCTTTAATTAAATTCTAAATTTATTATCGATGTTGATCGTTTCTCATTCAGCTCATTCAGAAGGAAATTTCAACGATACCGAATGAGAAAAATATTATCGCTAAATCTTAACGCACAAACACTGAAAAAACTAAAAGATCTTTGTAATTTAATCTGAAGAAAAATTTTAAAAATGCTTATAACTTTTTTTATCCGTAATGAATTTTTCGAGATATCCAAGGAGAAGTAACACAGTTTTCGTGTCTTATATCTTATCTTATTTCATTTTGAATTTTAACAAAATTATAATTAGAAGATTTTCATTAATTATCGAAGTTATCGAAGTAAAAATATAAAAAAGAAAAACTTTAGTATTAAAAATAATGTCGTTTAATTATGTTTTAATTCTTCTTAATTATTTTTCTAGTAATAGTCATTTTAAATTATTTTAATATTATTATTTATTCTACGCGTATAAAAAATATATAGTAAAAACTTTTTAAAATATAATTACTAAATTAATTTTAATTTAATAAAATTTTTTAAAAACATCGATTAGAAATTTATTTTTACATTTTAAATCTAAAGATAATTTCAGGTTTCAAGTAGTTTTTAATTTTTTAGACTAACGTAAATTATTAGTCAAGTTTGTATAAAAATGAATATCTGAAATTTTAAAAACATATTTAATCGATTTTATATATTTATATATGTAAACATACATACGTATATTTTATTTTCAAAATATTATCTCCATTTTCAAAATATTATTTTAAACTTAACATTATTTATCGAATGAAAATGTCTTTGATTAAAATTTGTTAATGGTATCGATAGCAAAATAACTAAATAGCATTTTCGTGTTATTTGTACATTAAATTACAAAATAATGTAGGAAAAAAAAAATTAATTGACAAACTCGGTGTTATAAGAATTAAATTCTAGTAAATAGCGTAAATGAACTAAATACATAAATTATTCTCGTTGAAATACGTTATTGTAGCTGTGCGAAAATCTCGAATAAAACGAAGTAACTAATCCCAACTACATTCAGACTGATTAGCATGGAAATCCAAATATAAACAAGGTGTGTATTTATAATTGATATGTTTTAAAATGTTTTATATGTGTAACAAAAAATAATAAAACTCTGATATTAATACCGATAAAAGTTATTATTATTTCACTATAATTTCCCTTTATATTTTTTAATCTTATCTTGTATCAGTAAAAATAATATACTCTCGTACGATACGTTTCTTTTAAATGCCAAAAATTATTTCCGATCATTACGTAATATCTAAAAAATTTAGTTCAAACGCGTGCGCCGATATTTCTATTATATTTTGAGAATTATCTAAATGATAAATTTTTTTAATATTAATTATTATAATAAAATTAAATATTAAAATACTAAATTTATTTCCCGAACGATAAAATTATTTTAAATTTAAAAAAAAAGGTTTGAATTTAATTAAGGTATGAAATAATATCGACGTATAATGTATACAAATAATATAAATTAATCTAGAAAAATCGATGCAAATATAATTGGCGAATCAAAATTTATTTCTGAATTTCTTTTTAATAATCAATAAAAATGTGAAATTAATATAAAAGTTATTAGTGCACTTATATACTGGTTATATACTGGTTCGATAATATATTTTCATTAAACATTTTTCGAGCGAGTCTTAATTTATTCCGCGATATTTCAATCGTAGATATACGACATGCAAGTCTTTAAATGCCATTTATCACTTTGTCACGAAAAGGTAAAATCGAAAATATATTCAACCTTCGATCGGACACGACGACATATATTTCATACTTGTTCGCGCTCGAACGAAGCTAATCCACACTTTCCTGGGAGCTATTCCTCTTTTCTTGCTCTCGTTCATACATCTGCAGAAAAGTGTAGTCCTTCGTGTCGCAAGGGATTCGAACGTGGTTTTTCCTTAATATTCAACCGAGACTAAATAATCTTGACCTCGGCTTCTGTTCTTCCACTTTTCAACTTTTTTTTCCTTTTCCCTTTAGCGAATCAATTAGTCAACAACTTACATTCCACCGTTATTAGATATTTAAATATCTATCTTTATGATTTATATTAAACTTGAGACTTAATTCTCGAGAGTAATAATTTCGCAAGGATTATTGTCTATTCGATTGAAACTTGAAACAGTATGAATATAAATTATGGAAGCTGATGTCTAAGGAAAACATAAATATAGGGCAATTGCGAAAACTGAGTCGTTACTGTTCCTGAAGAAAACTATATATATATATATATATATATATATTATACTTGAAGAAAATTTAAATTATAAATTTTTAATAGTACTAACAAAAATTATGAAGCAAACTGTACAGTCATTCCGAATTTTTTATATTCGAATCTGTTAAATTTAAAAGGAAGGAAACTTGACTTTAAATATAATTTCACAATGAAAATATAATGTTTAGTAACAAAAAATTACAAACTGTGGATTTTCACGTGAACCATTTTCGTATAAAAAAGGTAATCAACATTTTACGATTTTACGCAGTAGTGTATTGTCGTTTGCATAAAAAAGAAAGTAGCAATAAACTAAGCATTTAAAATAATAGAAAAGATCGTGATAAAAGTTTTATTATATGCAAAATTTTTCAGATTAAACGTGACTAAATCTAATTATTTTTCTAGTAGTGACTTCTTAAAAATTCGAAAAGTATGTAATTTTAAAAGATTTTCAAATTTATTAACTAAATTGATCGATATGAAAGATTCTTTTATAAATTTAAGTATATTTTATATTTAAAAAATCAGAATAAGAAATTTAAATTTTTAATGCATTTCATGTTTTCAAAATTTGTAATGAAAAATATATTAAAGCATTTAAAAGTATTCTATTCGATTTCATAATTTTCGTTAACTTTCTATTATTTTTATTATTAAAAATATGTTTATTATTAAATTTAAATTTATTTATTTACTTTTAATAAATAGTTAATAATCGATGGAAATAAAAATATATCTAGCTATTTATTCGTATTAAAACTATTAGTATTAAATTCTAATAAACAATTTAAAGTATTATTGTAATTTCAAATTTTATTTTATAATTAATAATTAATCAAATGGAACTCAATTGAATTACTTAAATATTTAAATTATTATACGTAATACATTTCAAAATATATTTGAAACAGAATTATTGATAAAATATAATACAGTTATCGAATGTAATCAAAATTTCAATCACAACATTTCGACTTTTTAATCAATACTCAACAAATTCTTTGAAATATCTATTTATAAGTTATTTTATGAATTACAAACTATTTTAAATCTTACCGAGAATTAAATTTAATATAATCCCTCTTTTAGAAAGAATATATACTTTCAACTATTTGTAAGTTTGATGAATATGACACCTCAACAATTTTTTAAGAACTTGTACTTTGATTTCAGCATAGTTCTTTATTAAAGATTCTTTAGACCGTGACTTTGAAGAGATCGAATCGATCTCTTTGAAATGTATTTGGGATTGAGATGATGAAGTAGCTTCTACTACTAAAAAAGTTGATGGCTCTTGTATCGATAATCGCCTATAACTTTTTTGAATCTCGATATTTTTAAATTACTAAAATTCTATTTAAAATTGTTTAAAAATATTATAACAATAAATGTACTTTTTTTGGTAGAAAATATATTATTATATTTAAATAGAAGACAGGAATATTATTTTGATCGAGTTATACTTGTTAATTTGTTGATACAATAATTATAAATAATACAGTGAAATAAATATTTAAATCAATATAATATTGATTTTAAAATAAACATAAATAAATAAATATATATATATATATTAAAAAATTAATAAGAATAATTCAATGAAATCAATTCTGAGAAACTTTTAAATTATACATTCGAGTTGAAAAAACTAAATTACTTAATTACGTACAAGTTTAAAAGAACTCATTTGCAAGTATTTTTAACACCGATAATAATCGAAGTCTTTCACTCGGAGATCGTAAACTTGCTGGTGTCAAGTTATGTATATATGCGTACATTCTTATGTATCTACGCCCTTTTAGTTCCATCGGTTGCACATTCATGTCTTACAGTCTGGATAAACGCAAATAATTAAGTACGAGAACTTTTCTTGCAGAAAAAATAGCATCAGACTTTGTACAAATCACTATATTTGAATTGTGATAAACATGCAAAATTACTAAGTAATACATATATTTTCAGTATTTAAACGGACTTTATTTCACAGAATTTCATAAATAAATTTGAATAAATCATAGGTAAACAAATATTTTATGTTATTTTATAATAATAGTCGATATTAGATTTATAAGTATTTTTAGGATTTCCGAACTTTATTTAAGATTTGAACATACAAGAACAAATTAAAATTAAGACTCGACGTTTATTCGGTAATTAAGAAAGTACTTCTAACTTATTAGTACTTTTTTATGCCGTAGTAAATTCTTAAACACCTATTCTGTACACTAAAAATATCTATGTACTAACTATAAGACTAGTGTAATTTTTATCTCTTTAATAATATATAACACAATGTATAGCAAAAAGTGTACTAAAAAAATTTTACGATATAAATATGACACATAATTTTATAATTTAATATTATATTGTATAAATAATACGAATATGACAAAAAAATGTTAAACAAAGAATGAGAATTTTTTTCTTAATTAATAAATAGTAGTTTTATAAATATAACTTACTATTTTAAATAACTATTTTTACGATTGGTAACGAAAACTAAATTCGATGAATACATCGAACGAGTTTGATATTTAAAGTAAATAGAAACTATTATTTGGGCATAAGAAAGGTAAATATTATTCAAATGTAATTAAAATTTTTGGCATAGCATCAATGTGTAATTTTCTAATATTCGAGGCTCACACGATAAAATTTTAATTTAAGATTCGATGAAGATAAAGACAAGCTAAAAAATCTAATAAGTTATAAATTCTGCGACAATAAAGTATAGAATATTGAAGTTTATCGATTCGTTCGTAATAAATACTCGAAGACATATTTTTATTGAATAAAAAAAATGATTATAATTATTTTAATTTAAAAGTATATAAATTAAATGTTATATTATTTCATTTTTAATACAGTAAGTACTGTTACATTATTTGCTAAATTGATGTTACCTTATTTTTGTAATAGAATAAATTACTAAAATTATCGATAAGATTTATTTATATTATTTATTCATCCGTTGTAATATTAAATTTGATATCATCATTTTAAATTTCATTATTTCAAACAAAAAAGAACTAAACACGTTGGTTTATATATTTTTATTTTTCTTTAACATTGCTTATAATTATATAATAGTAAACATATTTATTTTTATATAACTAATAACGTGCATTTGCATCTAATCAAAATATTTCAGTTCAGATTATGATTTTAATTTCGATATACGCTCGGAAAATTTTTTACAAAACTAATACATTTTGTTTAAAAATGACAATCGTAATATGAACGAACATTTAAAAAATCGACCAGAAAAATGTTCGATTTATTCAGATTTAGTAGGTAATAAATTATTAATAATTTTAGCGAAATGTTTTGAAATCTACGTCTCAATTTGATTTAAATATTTTACGAGTACTAAAAATTTTTAATTGCGTATTATCGCATATAAGGAAAAAATATAGGAAAAAATATGATAGTAAGCATTACTAGAATAAACGATATAGTAAAACAATTATTCAAGACAATATATAAAACATTTTACAGATATTATCTTCCAATGTCTTATTGCGTCTTGGTTTGCTTTGCATAAATAAATATGTACACTTGCCATTTATACATCGTTTCGTGAAAGTTTTCAATGTTAGCTATACAATCTTTAAAAATCTATATAGTAACGCAAACGCTAAGTATTGCCTATTGAATTTGTACCTGTACTATATCACGTACGCAAATATACATTACGAGCTAAAAATTCAAAACATTTTCGTACATAATTTTGACGATTATACGTCGTTTGTATAAAATTTCCTAAACTGCGCATCAATCTACATAACTAAATTTATTTAATCTCGTTTATTCGAAATAAAATAAAATAGAGAAAAAAGACGTCGTATCGAATTTAAAAAAATATTTACTTCGCTCGTCGTTCCAAACAAACGTCGCCTTCTCGATATAAGTAATTTGAATTGGAATTTTGTTCGTAAACGATCTATTTTTACGCTATTGATTCGAATCCATAATCGATTTTCAGACATCTTTGGAGAAGGTAGAAAGCGATGGAACAACATTCGGATAAATTTTCGAATTCGCTTTCAACGTCGCGTATAACTCGCGTACATCGAATTCGCCAATTACCGATGCACAGTAACGTCCAATGGTTTACGTGCAATGGTCGAATCGAAGTACAGTCGCAAGCTGCAAATCGAATGTCGAACTGGCGCGTAGCGGAAATTCCTGGCATCGATGAGAGTAGTCGGATCTTCCTGTCACCCTGTCGGCAGCTATTATACGGCCGATAGACTTTTACCGGATATCAGCTGAGCTGATAAAGTAACTTGCGGGCTGATACGCCAGTGGTGGAAAGTCAGGAAAACTTTATACCGACCGAGAAATTCCGTGATAACGTGCTCTAAACATTCGAGGGAGGATTTACGTTACGGGGCGTTGGGGAGGCGTTTCCAAGTCCGATAAACTTCCCTTCGTACCGCGTTTCTAATTATTTACATTTTTCCGTTACTTTTTATAATTAATTTAGCTAGATTTTAATGGATTTTAAGAATGTTTCACTGTGCTTTTTTATGGGGTTGGATACTTTTCCCGTACTTTTTCCGTAAAGTTTCATTTTATTTCAGTCTTGTCGGAAGTTACTCTAAAATACAATAATAATTAATTTTTATTCACACATCGATTATTACTATACGTTTAGATTTGATTTATTTATTTATCGATCAATCGTATATAAAATTAACAACGATAATTTACGTTACAATAAGATTAAATTGTTTTTATTTATTTAGAAATATTCCTTTTTCGGTTACACTTTTGTATCTTTTCTTAATATTGTATATTAATCTTATATGTTACTTTATTCGAAACATAGTATAGCAAATATCCTTGATTAATAATTAAAAATGACGTTTTCGTAATTACAAGATGATTAAAACAAATATTAGTGCCATAAAAATTTTTCCAATATGTACATTGTAGAGTTTCCTTTTGAACCAAATAGATATAAAGTTTTTTAATCCTTGATTAAATTTAATTCAATTTAATTAATCCAAGCCCATAAATTTAAAAAAAATACGGTCATTTTGTAATATAATTTTGTAGAATTCGTATTCTTTTAAAATTTTATCTTTGTAAATTTATATATTATGTAAGGAAGGTAAATTTTAACGATTAAATTTAATCTAAAAGTTTAAATTTAATATTTAGATTTACATATATAAGAAAATTTATAGTAGATAGATAATTTTTTTCTCGAGAAAAGTGCAAATTTAGTTAGTTTTTAATATAAGATAGTAACGATTTAAACATACTTTGAATACATAAGAAATGAAATTTTTTTTTCATGAGTACAAAGGAAAACTAAAATCCTATTAATTTCAAAAACATGTATATATGTTTTAAATTAATACATATTTTAAAGATTGAACTGTGTTTAATGAAAAAAAATAACAAAATCTTTTTTTAAACTTTTTAAGAAAATCATAGTCATATACGATTTTACACGTTTGTTCCATTTTGAATTTTTTTGACGAACAAAACTGAAATATGTCCACGCTTTATAAAAAATATTAAAAAAATAAAAATTTATATAATATATTCATGTATACATATAATGTAAATTTATTCTTCCGAATTATTCGATTTTTTTTAACCACAAATAAAGGCTTCATTCTGAAAATTAATTAAATTTTTAACAGTATCAAAATTTAAACTCATTTTCGAACAAAATTTGTCTCGAATTAATGTCACAAGTTAGATGAATTTATGAAATTCTTCCATTTCGAAAGGCTATTTCAGTCCATTTTTTGAAAACATAAAAGTTGCTGACCGAGAGAAAACATAAGAATGAAAAACAAAAACTCAAACTACAAATTATATTTATTCTTTAAAAATAGTTTTTTTATGCACAACACACAAAATATATTAGATTTAAATTATATTAGGTAACAAATTTTGCTAATATAACATATTTCATTTGTTTAAATTTTTCGCATTTATTATTTTTAACTATATCTGAAAAATATATCTTTCTTAATTATGAATATTTATTAAATAAATGTTTATCGAAATTAAATTATTTTTCCGATGGTAACGTATTTTATTTATTCTCGACTCGAAAGCTTAAATCTGACTTACGATAAAGAAAACTTTATTGTATTGATATTCCATTATATTGATTATTCAAGAAAAATGTAGGTGCAAGCATATCATGTTTACATAAAAGTAATTATTCAAATTACTATTAGCTCTGATCAAGAATGATACATAAACCTATATAATTATATATTCAGCAGAACCACAAGTATTATCGTTACCTGCAGTATAATGTGATATGAGAATAAATGGAAGTTTTTACTTAAATAATCATTGCACTATAATCAGACAACTTTTTATTCCCACGTACATGAATAAAGTATTAATGCAAGAAAAATTATTAGTAATTAAAATTTTTATTTTAAATATTGAGATTTTTAAATATTTAAGAGTAAAATGATTTTACGTAAAATGAAATCAATATATTATGCAAAGCGATAAGCCTTTAATATTAGACAAGAGATTAAATTGAATTCCACGAAAGTATAAATATAATATAAATTGAATACAAGTTAGATGAAGTTAATATAAGCTTTTCAAAAAGCATTAATATCGATACATTTTATTTTTAATATCGAAAAATAAGTATTTTTTAATCGAAGGCTTAAAAAGTATGAATTCCTATATATAGATTAAGTTCAGTTAAGTTAAATACAATAAATTGTTCAATCGAGCTCATTAAATTTTATTTTTTATTTAATAATTCCGTAAATGTTATTAAAATTTTTATATCTTATGAATTCTATTTAATTACAATATTTTCATATTTTATCTTTTCTAAGTTTTTTTATAATACTTAACTGGCATGTATATCAAATTTTATTTATACACATAAATTTTTTTATGAAATTAATTTAATATTTCACTTCGTCATTTTTCTTTCTAAATAAGATATAAAACAAATCTCCTTAATATTATTTTACTTTAAGATATATTCATGTAATTTATTAGATAGATATTTTACACTAACTTTTAAATAAACTTGATTTAAACTTGTTTTGTATAATGTACGTTGAAAGTATAAATGTTTTATTTCATATATTATTTATACATTTAAATGAATGTAAATTATTTATTGAAAAATATAATTTTTGTAAATATTAATAAATCAACATTATTCGCTATATGTATAACCCAGTTAAGTTATAATTAAACTAATTAAACAGATTCAATTTGTATTGTATATATTGTTAAGTACATAATATTTTATTACAATTATAACATGATATTCAAACGAATATTTTATGACATAAACAGGAATATTTACAAAACAAAATATATATATATGTGTAGAATTTAAATTTACTTTTGTATTCTTAATAATAGCAAATATAACCTTAACATATTATATATATATATATATATATATATATATATATATATAATCTTATTAATTTTAGCAAACAATTCTATTTCTGACATTATTTAGTCAGTTAATGTATTCTTATAAAGTACCCATATTTTCAATTTGCAAACTGCGAAGTAATTAATTCTTATCTCCGAAGTTCGATTTTCATAATATTCAGGATTCGTGTACACGTTTTTTGAAAATATCTAAATAAGTTTACGTTATTAAGAAATGTAAAGATATTTAAATCTCAAAAATTCGATGCAAAAATAAAAAATGTAATTAACCATGCAGAAGAAATTAAGTCCTAAGATATTTTTAATCCACTCATTAGCGTTTCTGATTATTACCAAATACAAGAGATGAGCTTGTCCATTCACGCAATCCGAATTGCTTGTCGAAAATTAGTTTCCGGCTAGAATGTCTCGTTCTTCTTCTATCGTAATTTAACAAATTCCTTCGCTATTCAATGATGTTCCCTTCGTTTGATTCCCGACTCATGGAGTCTTCCAATCGAAATATTTCAGAGTCACGTAGGACATTTTCTAGAGTGTGCTCGACTTCGTTCTATACTTCAGAGAACAACGTCCAACGAGACGATTTTGGCAATGGAGCCAGTTTCAGAAAGCGAGGGTTTCAGAAAGCGAGTACTGATTTTACTTGTACTTATATATATATATATATATATATGTATATGCCTGTACGTGTCGTGAGCATGTGGGCGGATCAGAGAAACTCAAGCTTCATTTGATAGTGTTATCGTAGACGCGTCGCAATTATAAAGTCTTTTGTATACAAAATTACAGCAAAAACTGGCTGTAATTAAAGTTGGATATAAAATGAAACTTTTATCAAAAATTTATTAAGTTGAATGGAATTTCAATTGTTTGAACGAATAATATTTTCAATATTATAAATCTAATAACGTTAAGAATTAGTTATTTAAAACTTTTCAATTTTTAGTAAAATTTGAAGTAAGTTGTTGAGTAGTGATTACAAAAAAAGTAAAATTTAGCGAATAAATAATTGAACTCTCGAGTAACGATTATATTAAAAAAATTTTTCTCTGTCTTTTTTTCAAATAATGTAACAATGCAATTCAATCGCATCGACCGAATTTCAATATGACGAGAAACTTTTTATACTTCTTATTGCTATATAAAAATTATAGTAAAATTTATAGTCTAAAAGAAGTATCTAAAAATATACAAATTTATACAATGCAATATATTAAAAATATGTAAATCTAATATATACTATATTTTTTCATCCACAAAATCATAAATTTTCTATTACATATGCGTATCGGTTGAAATAAATGTAGTGGTTTTGTACAAGTTTGATTAGCTGTAATTGAATTATGCGCACTAAGCATGTTTATAAATCTATTACATTAAAATGATTAAAAATATGTTAAATATCTAAACACCACATGCGGGATTACGAGTGTGAGTGAGATACAAAGCGTCGGGGTACAAAGCAGCGAGTTTACGGAAACTTCTTGTCGGCCCTGAGTTTTCCTTGACAACGCTTTCCCGCAATGAAGAACGCACACAGAAGCATTGTAAATGCAACCTTACATCCTATTCCAACCCATGAATTTCTTCATTTAATTACTTGTCCTCGCTCTTAAAGCAACATCTCGCGTGTTTGTACTAATTAATTCTGCTAATTTTTAATGTATTAGTACTACCATTTTTATTATTATTGTAATTATGCAATGCAGGAATATTTTATCAAAGGATCACATTAAATTTTAGTAGTCTTAACCGTTTTTTTTCTGAAAATTTGTTACTTCGATACGTAACAATAATTTTATTTTAATAAATGAAGCAAACCTTGATAATATTGCTTCGACTGTGTTATATAAATGAAGAAGTTAATCAATTGCTTTCGAACGACGAGACGTTAATTCAGATACGTATAAATCATAATATGCTACATTATAATACATGTTGAACATGCATATATTTTATTTAGAAATTAGATCACGCGCAAAAAAAGAAATACGAGAAAAATATTAAGAAAAAATAAACTCCGAGCCGAAATTATAGTCGATCGTAATCAATCGAGTAATACTCAATTACCGAAACGAGAAGCGAAGAAAACAAAAAATCGCCACGATTCTTTAAAAGAATTTTATCGACATCTTGCATCGAATTCAAAATCTTTATTTTCGCTTTATTTTTTTCATTAAAGACTCGAATGCATTTTACACTATTTATATAGACTTGAAAAGTTTCATAGCGATACGCGCGTCTAATGCCAATTCTACCTTATTCCAACAAAACTCGGGTCATTTGTGAAAAGCGGAACAACAAAGGTAGAAGAGAAAGTTACGATAGTTTATGCATGAAAACGTAGCTTACAATACGAACGAAGTTCATTTCCGTGCTTTTCAATGTGGTTATTCTATTTGAAGCTTATTTCTTAACGTATATTTCAAGCCACGTTAATAGTTGTAACACTTTTCTACTCGTTTATACCTCGATGTTTGGGTAATCAAAGAATACGAGTAAATACACGATAAAGGTATAATTGTTTTATTTCAATATTAAAAGTCTGAAGTATAATTCAGTTCCGAATCGGATTTAATAGAATACATTTTATCACTTTTTGGTACATCTGATTTTTTTTAAATTTATGCCAAAGAGATAATTCATAAACAATTACTCGCAAATGTATTTAATAACAAACCGTATATTTATTCATATGTATAGGATAAGGAATTTTTGTATAATTCTTTCGCCGTCCGTTGCTCGTCGACGCTCTTACATAATTCGCCCTAACGTACTTAGAAATTTAAAAAAAAAACGGTCGTTCTTTTTTTTTTAAACGTTTTCCTACCTAACCTCTCTTTTTCTCCCTTCCACGCAAACTCACGATTCTATATTGTTTTAAAGGTTATGCGACATAACTTTTCCGGTAACGTTAAGAAATTACACGAAAAATTAATTTTTTTAATTATTTAAATATTATAAGTAAAGAGAAATCATTCAAATATCTATACTAAAATATAATATTATTTTAGAGTCGTATAATTTAAGTCGCGCACAAATTTTCCTAAGTTTAGCATCGCGATTATTCGTTTTATTATTGCTAATGATGTACTTAAACATTGAAATAACCATGTATATAATATTTATAAATAAAATGAAAACGGGTCTTGATTTTTCAAACAATAGGTACATTTTTAATTTGAAATAATGTATAAATAGAGCTAAAAGGAGTAAATATGTTTGACTCTGTGTGATTGAAAGAGGGAGGGAGAGAGAGAGAGAGAGAGAGAGAGCGAGATACGAGATGAAAGTAGAATGAAAGGAAAAACTTCAAGATGATAAAATAATTATGATAGTACAAGTAACTATTATTTAAAACATTTTATTTTTGTTATTAAATATAAAAAGTGTAAACGAAATAATTTAAAAAAATTCAGTTTAACATGTATAAATATCGATTTATTATGTTATGCGATAAAAAAACAAATGACACTCATACTTGCTTATTAATTTATCATTATATTCAATTATTCGCGTTATATTTTGATGATTTATTATATGCATGCGTTAACTTATGCAAAAAATTAAGAAACCCATGTTTCTAAGTTTTATATAAATACAAATTTATATAGTCATACATTACATTACGTAAGAATTATATGAAAGTGCAATTCTCTTTTTAAATATTAATTTTTTATTTATATATTACGTAATCTAATAAATCAAGAATTTGAAGTTGCAAATTCAATTTCAATAAAAAATATTTATTCTATTTTAATTTTAAACTATTGATTTTATAGTAATTTACAATCTCGTAAACATTTACCGTTGAAAAATTAAGTTATCTATGTTCGTATCGACGGTCAAATCGCCTAAGATTTTACTGTGAAATAAAGATTTAAATACTTTGTTATTTATTAATAATTATCATGCACATAAAAATGTTTCGCAAATATTACTTACAATTTTTATTTTATCGTTATACGATTCTTCCAAGGAGAAAATAAAAATTTCGTTACTTTATTCTATTTAAATTTATTTCTTTAGAAAACAGATGTATTCTTCGATATTTATATTTTTTGTTTCTATGAGAGATGATTTCTTTCAATAAGCTGCATTATTTTTATTATAAACAATATATAAATGATTTAAATGTATAATACAAATATATTACATCATAAACTATTTTTAGTGTTATTTACCTTTCACTTTTGTCTACCGTAAGCCTTGTTTAACTATTTTTTAACCATGAATTTAGTTTATATTTTTTAGTAACAAATTTTTGTAGCGTCGAAGAAATAAGAAAAGGAACAAAAATTTGTATTTAAAATTATGCAACATAACGTCGTATCCTTCTATTGCTATAAAAATTGAAATTAATAACACCGTATTTATGCTGTACAGATTGCAATCAGTTCTATGTTGTTTGATTTTTGCTATCACGTGCATTTGGACCTTTCACCTTTTGTACACGTTCTACCGATTTTCGCTCTCTCTCTCTCTCTCTCTCTCTCTCCCTCTCTGTCTCTCTAATTCGCTCCAACTACTTTTCATAATACTGTAAACGTCATAATTTCCAATGAATAATAAATTATCTTGACTATATTATGTGTTTATCGATGTTAAAACATTTGCAGTCTAGATTTTCTTTTCTAAACTATACGTAAAGTTTCATCTATGCGTAAGTAAAGAAATAATAAATGAATATCGATGCGTGCCCAATGATAGGATAAGAAATTTTCATGATTTATCAACGTTTAAAATGATATTCTCTCGAGTTTTCTTGATACACACACAAAGATATAATTAAAATAATATAATAATTCGTTATTATATATATTTTGAAATCATATTAATGTGAAATTGTGGCTAGGGTGTAGAGTGAAAGTTAGAGATTGAACGAGAGTGTAGACGGTCCAAAGTACGAGATAAAGGAGGGGAAAAGCATCGCATCACATGAAAGTCGTTAATGCGAGTGCTAATGGGATTTAGTTACATGCGATTAATTATATAGTTATATATATTGCTGGTTATAAATTTAGTGTTTATTTCGTTTTTATTGGATCGACAATGATCCTTTCGTATCAACGTAGGATTCATTAACTCCGCAACAAAGACTCGAATAAAAACCTATTCGCGATAACAGTCAATATGAAAGCGGATTGTTTCTTTTAGTAAAAAGAGTTATTGAATTGTATTAATAAATCTTCTCAACAGGCTGTGAAAGGAAAACTGACTCTCTCGTGATTCTCCTGTTTTTGTTGGGAGGAGGAAGTCCTGCATTCTACTGTTTATGAAGTAATATGGCCCTCCCTCGTAAATATTCTTCTGTTTACACAAGATCTCTCTCTCTCTCTCTCTCTCTCTCTATCTATCGTTTTTGCGCTCTTCCATATCCACTCGCATTCTTTCTCTCTCCTGCGCATATTCATAATCTCGCGTAAACAGTAAAACAGTAATATTTTCGTTTATTTATAAATAATTCTTATAAATTCCTTAATCAATCGTATAATCTCGAAGCTGCTTATAAATTTATAAGTATGCGTTTCATTTTAAAATTGAAAAGTGAAAAACGAAATAAGAAATTTCTGCTGTAAAAATTCTTGAACGATCTATTTATAGCAATATAAAAAAGCATATGAATTCAAATCTCCGAGGGAAATACCTCGTAATCTTTAATGAAACGCAGTAAACGCTTAAAAATGAATATTATTATTTGGAAAAGTAATTTTTTTTAATTATAACGATACCGGCAGTTTATAAATATTCAATTATTAATTTAATCTCAATTGTAATAACGCTATCAATTTCAAACAATATAACATTTTATAATATTTTATAATAAATATAACTTTTATATTTTAATAAAGAATACTTTTGTATTACATACGTAAGTTTTTTTTGTAATTTCATTTATTTTTCCACTCAAGAAAAAATGAGATTTGATATTTCGTTTACAACGTTTCTGATATGACTTTATTAAGAAAATTATATATTTTTTCAAGACTACAAAAATCCGAATGTTGCTAAATACGCTCTTTAAAAATAAAATAAAAAATTTAATTTGAAAACGCTGATTTTGTTTTGAAATAAAACTTATCGACGCCTCGATTCGCACGGAATTATTTTCTAAATTTCTTCCGTAGTATTTTGTTACTTTTCAGGAAGAAATATACACTAAAAATCCTTCGAAGCATCTCATCGATAAAAAATGAAGAATATTACGCTCATATCGTATCATTTTGCGCATCGATGTTTTATTTTGCTGCGATAAAAGTATTAGTTATGATCGGCGGTGTAAAACCGAGGTCTGGAGATGAGTTGTAAAAGAGGCGCTCGATGAGATTGATGATTCGTTGTGGAGTTTCATTGGGATCGTTTTCATTGGTGTACCGGGAAAAATTGAACGCCGTTGTTTAGATACACCGAGAGAGTATATACATTTTTCGTATTTCAACTTGAGAATTCGCGCGACTTTACTTATTTCGTGCTACAAACTATTTTTACTTGCATGGCTATATTTACCTACTGCAGTTCATTGGTTACAACGTCAGTACTACCAATGTTAAAAATTCCTGGTTTATTTAATATCTTTAATGATATTTGTAAAATCAAATATTTAATTTATAATCCAAAGATTTTTAAAAGCACAATTTTTCGTTCACATGTTTTTTTGTATGCTTGCGTTTATTTATCGAAGTAATTTAGTTAATATTGTATATTTCTTGTATAATTAAATTTCAATTTATTTATCAATTTATGTTTTATTCTGTACAAGTGGAAGAGTAATCAAATATAATTTTTACAAATTACATATATTTGAAAAAAGCATTAAACTGATTAGTAATAGATAAATATTGAAACGATAGGAGTACGATTTCTTTGTGTCTATTAAATTTATTTTATATTTTTCTTTACACTTTTATATTTATTATATCTTCTTTATTTAATAAGGAGAAAAAATGTCAATATCATTGATTAAAGCAAGTAAATATATTTAATTTTTACGTCTTAATCGTTTTGTTTTCATCTTTACAAAGTATTGTGTTAGATTTTTTTCTATATATTCTTGTTCTAATTACCGTTTTAATGTTTACTTTAATAATATTATAAATATATAAATTTATCAAATCTAAATACAATTATATAAAGCTATGTAATAATTAGACTAAAGGCAATAAAGAAAAAACAGCTTTAACGTATAGCTTTAAAATTTTAAGAATTTTATTTTTTAATAATATAAATGCATAATTACTTCAAAAAATAAAATATTAATACAACACAAAATTATATAAATATCATTAAAAATAATGAAGTTAAATATTGTATAGGTCATTTATTTTTTTATTCATGCAAGTATTTTTATTAAAATTAAAATAATGTACAAAATTTTTGTAAATTATGTAATAATGCTCATATCGTTACTTTAATTTCAAATAAGCGATATAAAATAAATTAGCATCACAAATATTATAAATCATTATTTCATTAGCAAGATCATTTTAATAATTGTTATATTGGTTTTCCTTTATCTATATTATTATTAATTTAGGAATATAAATCATCGAATAACTGTTTCATATTCTAGAAAATAGGCTTTAACTATTAATTTTCATTTAAACTATTTATAAAAAATAAATTATATTTCGAGAGAATCAATACGCTTTAATTTGATTACAATATTTTTTTATATAAAAATAATCTACTATATACAATTAACATTGCTCTAAAAAAAAACTCTCAATTTTTTTTCCATAATTATCTTTCATTTTATTTTATTAAATGTTATTATTTGCATCATTCGTCTTTGCGTGTATTTTAAATACGTTGGAAATGTAAATAATTACAGTTGTTGCTAAAAATTATATTTTCTTTATTTATCGAACAAGTCTTAACCAAAAGTGACCATTTTTGTTTAACGCATATTTGGATACGCGTATGTATTAAAAATAATACATGTAAACTTAGCGGTAATGCGTTAGAACCATTTTATTTATTAGTTCAAACGAAATGTTATTATGTAATTCAGTGAGATTTTATTTGTGCACAATAAATATATTTTAAATTGAATAACATAAAGTAGATTAGTATACGATTTACTTTAATTTATATAGAAGATCGAGTTTCTTCGTATTCAGGAATATTGCCTTTTACATAGAAATACGATTAAGATTCAGGGTAAAGAAAACTACATCTGGTCTGGCTATTTCTTCTTACAATATTCTATTTATTTTATTTCACTAAACTTGTAAAATATTTCTCGTTACTATTTTTATAATTTACGTAATTCTCCATGAAATATGGTTTCATTTATGTTACGTTATGTTTAGCATAGAATAATTTGAATCTGAACTTTAACGTCTTTATTTTTTCATCGCTCCATCATCCACTGAATTTTCCTTTAACTTTTATTTAACTCGCTAAATTTAATTGAAGTATGGTCTATTACTGTCCATTCTTTAATAAATAGAGACAACTCTTATGTATTATACGATACTAATATTATCGACGTAAGATATATTTCACGACATCGTGTTTTACGATTATTATCTACAAAATTCACTTTTTCCTTGTAAATTAATCAATAAAGACACGTATGCATTCAAATATTATTAATAGAAATGATGGCGAACGAAGTTTATATATAATGAATAAATATTACTAGTGAAATAGAAATGAATAGTATAAGTTTAAAAGAAAATGATTAATTTTATTACGATCATCGATATTAATTAATTACACGGTAATATAATTTTACATAAAACAAATTATAAATTTGAATTAAAACGTCAATATTCATAAAATGAAGAGAAATAGATTTATTTACATATTTACAGTAACCGATACTATATTATAGTTAAATTATTATACGAAGATCCATCGTTAAATGAGTAACTAGTCTTTCAAGAAAGAGTGGAAGAAATGTATTTTTTTCATTTTCCTTTAATGGTACTGCTACATTAAAATCCGATGTAGAAGAATCGGAAGTTGAAGAAATAGAGCAGAACTTCAGGAACACCCATAATTTGTCAAATTAATTTTTTTCTATTGGGCGCGATTCGAATAGAATAAGGTATACGTAAAAAAAACATAATTCATGCAAATAAGAGAAAATGAAGTTTCAAACGAATCCACGAATCCACGAATCCACGAATCCACGAATCCACGAATCCACGAATCGAAAATCAGTTCCGATTTCCATACGGACAATCCAATAATCGCAACTGTCACCGAAATTTCTAAAATGACGATTGCTCGTTAACCGGGAAGCCATTGAATCCATACGACGGCTGGAAAAAGCCAACGCGCAATCGGCATTAATCCACTCCGCCGGTCGTCGCGTGCCACTTTGATTACATCTTTACGTGTAAAACACGTGCCTCCTCGTCGAGTATGTGTGCGTGCGCGTGCCTATGTGTTCAAGCAAATCGTCTAGCGCGCATCTATTTTTGCACACTTCTCCGCGGATGTTTGCGCTCACGTAAGCTTTTACGATTGGTCGCTCACGTGACTGCTGCATACGTATTCCGACAAAATGTATTATTCGAAGGCTTTATTTTTCTCGCGCGCACAACTTTTCCGAATATATCCTATATATATCTCATTTATGTTTTTCGACATTAGATAGGGAGAACATTAGGAGAGGAACTTTACATCTTTCATTTATAAATTATTATTTTCAATTATATACGAGATGCAAAATACGAGATTGAAAATTTTATGAATAAAATTAAGATAATGATTTATTTTAACGACCTTCGAACTGTATTTTAAATAACAATAGTTTGAAGAAACTAAGTACTTTAATATATCATTACGTGAAATACGTGACTACGTTGCCAATGTACAAATTAGCTCTTTAATTTTCCGAAAAATGTATACATCACTGTGCGTTTTTAAATACGAGGCTAACCATAAATTTATACACGAATTAAAAATGTAAATGATAAAATAATAACGGGTGAATTACGTTAAAGATCTGTATAAATGAACTACTATTTAAGCGGATTACACGACCTTCACCGAGGAGCTCTTTCGAACAACGTCACGCGTTGTTTCTTTTTTTCTATTTCTTAGTCTGTTAAACTTTCTTCTCTCCCTCTCTCTCTCTCTCTCTCTCTCTCTCTCTCTCTCTCTCTGTATATTTCCACTTGAATTTATTTGCACTCTAATAATTTAATTATGATATCTTTACTATGTTCAAATTCGAATTTAAAACTCGTTGTAAGTATAAATTGAAATTAAATAGTCAATGTTGAAAGTATTATCGGATTGTGAGTGAACACGAGATAGATAATGGTTGAAAAAAAAGGAAAAAAACTTAATGAGAAAGTGAAGTAACAAATTTGCGGAGATCGTAAGAATCAAGATGCGTTGGTGAGAAAGGAAAAACTTCACTCAGGGACAAAAAGAAGGAAAAGTTGTATGCAAGAATCGACCAAGTGATTCGACGTGTGATTCTTTCTCATATTATTCAATAAATTGTTATTGTTTCACCTTTCAATTTCTCCTTTTATCGCTCGGTTATCTTTCACCTCATTTACAGTCATCGAAGCGACGGAAATTATTCTAGAAGCACTTACATTTTTTATATGAAATTTAAAAGATTATAAAGAGAATGATGACACTCAAAATTATATATATTTACTACATTTTTTAATTTTAATATTGCATTATTATAAAAATTTTAATATAATTAAATTTAACCAGATTAGAATTTCAAAATAAAATATTACATCCTCGTATTATTTTTATATTAATGATTCCGAAGTAATTATGTCACGCAAAGTATATTTAATCTAGTTTTTTGATATCATGAATTATAATTCGCATTGATTATATGCGTTCAAAATATGCTTTTTTCATAAATTTTTATTAAAATAAGTAATATCGGTTAACAATATCTATTAAAATATTATCTTTTATTATTGGATATATGCAATATTTTTTAATCTCATGGGTTGTAAACTCTAATGAGATATTTATAAGAATTAAGATTTTTAATCTTTATTTGAATTTGAATTTACATCCGAAATTCTGATAATTTTCTTCAAAAATATTATATATATATATGTGTATATATATATATATATATATATAGTTGGAGCAAATAAGTAAATGATAGATTGCATGTAATATACAAATTGAATAATAAAAAATATAATAATTGAAAAAAATCTGTTATCAAATTTTAAAGCTATGATTTCTTTTACTAAACCAACAATTTCTATCGAAATTGAATTTGAAATTGAATTTCATTCTGTAAGTAGTCTATTTAGTCAGAATAAATGTAATTCTTATAAATTGAAAATTTAGGAGAAAAGTTTTATAACTCATAAATTACAGCTTTTCGAAAACAAATTTTTTTGCTAAAATATTTTTGAACTTTTTATTTGCGTGGTTAAATTATAGCAAGTTAAAATGTTATGAATATATTTTATCTCATTTTATTAAAGAAAATTAGAAAAAGAAATACGTTTTATTGTAAAATTAATGTATGTAATAAAGTTTAAAGATATATATAATTATGAAATATGCGTATTAAATTAGGTAGAATGAAACATTATATTTTATTTTAGATAAATGATAATACACGATAGATAATAATGAAAATGACGTCAGTTTTATTCGAGACATAAATAAATTATATAAAAATTGCTACATTACAAATCATGTTTAATTAATAATTTGATATTTGCATATACAATAAAAGTTACATATTAGCAAAAAATTAAATTTCTTTTAATATTCTTTATTACATAGGACGTTAATTAATTTTAAACAATCGAGTTTATTACAAAACATATTTACAACTACCATACGTTATCGGTTAATATTAAAAAAAATGATTTCTCTTTAAAATTAGTTGTAACGTTTTATGTTGAGTGCAACAATTTTATTAAGCGTTATTTCTATTTTGAGAATTCATTTGTAAAATCTATCAATACATTCGAATCGGTTATTTTAATTAAAGCATACGAATGAGATAAGATCTCGAAAATATTTTCGCTGTAACCCATTTACCCAAAATTCTTTACAGTATTTAAGTATTTTTTTGTTAGGGAATTTGAAAAATCTGAGTATTCTTATCCAGCTGAAAAAGCAAAATTTTCCTTATAAAGATACTAGCCTAGATAGCGAGAAGAAAAGTCATTATCTTCGAATGCTCTTTCCAAGTATCTTTTCAGGAAGCGATGAAGTTGTCGGTACCTTCGCAAAGAATCGTTCGTCTCTTTATCCTTGGACTAAATTTTTCGGTTTTGAAAATGGTTTTAAGAGTTTTGTTGATTTTTGCGAAAGAATCTTGACTTTCGCCCGCCAAGAATCAATAAATTATATTTATCCGAATAATTTATTTAAAATAAAAGCTACACTCGCGATAAACTGTTAATTTATGAATCAGAATGTCTTCGTGTATAATTTAAAAGAGCAGAAACGTAATAAAGACAGTGGAGGAATTTGATTATTCAAAATCTTAAATTTCGCTCCATAAAGTAAAAATTGCTTTCGTTCTTTGAAGATTAAAAAGTAAATTTTAATTAATGTTTATAAAGAAAAAATAAGTACGATTCCTCATAAATATATATAAAGAAGAGCGTAAATATAATATAAAGAGGAGGGATAAAAATACTGGTGAGTTTTCGCGCTGGTAAGCGCCAGTTTATTTTATTATATTGAATTACCATTGCGCTCACGTAGCGAAACCTCGCACTAAACATCCAAGTGCGTCTTTAAAATGTGTCCCACATCATAATTCTCCATCTCCGGAAATAGTCTCCGCATCGAGCTACGCAATGCGACGTGCAAATATACACAGGCGATTACGAAGAACCGTATGCGCAATACACTCGCGAGTCTAGGTTGCAGCGATCGTAAAGGTTCGTTCCTTTCCAAGCCGGGAAGATTCGCATTGTTCGTGCGAGGAAGAAGAACGAGTGCGGAGCTCGAGTTATCCTCGCAGCCTCGGCGGATACAAAGAGGGATGCGAACACGAGATAAAGGAGAACCTCGGCGCTGTTGACGTTCACTGTTTAAGTGATATTAGTTTCGAGACACGCTGCCTCTGAGAAAAGAGCCGGCGTTCGAACGTGAGTCGGGAAGATCACCATTGGAGGATGAGTTTGTGTACGGGAATCGTACCAAGACGAGATTCCCATTCCCGTCCATGTGTACAACGGCGTGTGTACAACGGCGTGTGTACAACCACATGGATACAACCACATGGGTACAACCACATGGATACAACCACATGGGTACAACCACATGGGTACAACCGCATTGTACGAATCTATCGTTTTCTTTATATTTATTGCACAATGATTTTACTTTATGCTTTCGGACTCTGGAAACGTTTATGGTACAGAAATGCCAAAACGTATCGGTAAATTTATCGCTCGGATGCTGCGACGCTCGCATCGACGTTAGTCCAGCGAAAAAAAAAAACCGCTGGGATTCGATTTCATTTATCGTAACCGAAGCGAAAAAAAATATTTTATAAATAATTGCGAGTTTTTGTAAATAATTAATGAGTTTTATAATATTTGTAAAGTGAATTCGTTACTCGGAGTTGAAAAGAGTTAAGTATGGCGTCGGAGCATCGCTACCGTGAAAGGATTTTCTACTCTTAATTTTACAATATAAAAGCAATTATGTTTTTCAAAGAAACTAAAACTGATTTAAAATTACACAAGTAAATTACATTTCAGTTTCTTTTATTATTATTCAAATTAATATTTTGAAATCTTAATTAGATTTTGAAAATTTAATTTATTTAAAAATAATTATAACCTTTTTCAAAAAAATACAATTTTTTAATTCTCGCGAAATATTAGCTTTGAATCGTCTTTTATTTATTCAAATCGAGTATTATTATTATTGCGGTGAAAACAATATTTATTTCCAAACATAATTAAATTATTTAAAATATTTAGATGTTTCTTTAACTATTTTACGTGAAACTTGAACCATACATTGTTTATCTTATTTTTCAATTTGGATACATAAAAAATGCGTATAATTTTTAAGAATTGTTTTTGGGTTTAAGATATTATAAATATAATATATATTTTAAGAGATAACATAATATTTAAAGATATGAGTGGCGGAAGTTTTAATTTTTTAGTAAATGAATTTTGAGAGAATATTTTTAACAAAATGCAATATTTTAATAAAATATTTCTAAAATACCTAATTTAAAGTTTGAACGAATAATATTTTTTGAATTTTGAATAATCGATCGCGATATTTATTCATTAGATTAAAAAATTAATTATCCAGGAAAATAATCATCTGGAAAATGGACTGTTTTTATAATTACCTTATTTTCAGAGTATACGGAAGAAACGGTCGTAACTGCAGGGATTCAAATCTGTTTCAGTTAAACTTTAAAGAGAGAGAGAGAGAGAGAGAGAGAGAGAGAGAGAGAGTGGGTAAAGAAAAGAAGCAACTTTGGCATAGCAATACATTCGTCATGACCGCGGAAAGTTTAGACCTCTCTTAACGTTTATGCTCTTTTACACTTTTTTCCTCTTTTTCATCCTTTTCATTTAGTTGCTTTTCTCAGAGTAACGGTCCGCATGAAAAGTTCCAGAGGTCAAAGGGCAAAATGCGTTCTTCTTACACCTGCTAGCAGCTCAATATATATGTGAAACACCGTTTTGCGTTAATGTCTTTCCTTTCGGTACGTCATTTCTATTTGGGTGTTGCATAAAAGTACTTAATTAATCTTTTAGATCGCTTAAGAGTACTTACTCAGTTTTTGTTTATCCACTAGCTTAAACGAATTACTTATCTGAGCATTTGCATAAAGTCAACTTCTCTTGTGATTTTTATAATATTTTTTAGGAAAATATATAAGAGTATAATAAGTAATAAGCCATCGCATTCTCTCGATAATATAATTTATTTAATTGATTTAACATTAAATAAGGTATGATTATAATGCGTTTGATGCACTTTGCATTTGTATTTAATGAGAAATTTCACGAAACTAAGTGTATCGGAAATAATTTCTTTTTATGGATATGAGTATTTGCTTTCTCTAAAATATAAAATTGATATAAAATTTTTTTGTTTTTAATTCATTGCTTCTATACATATATTTTATTATCAAAGGAAAAATATAAATACATAAAAATAATGATAATAGGAATAATATATTTTTACTAAAAATTTCGAAATACAAGAATTGAAATATACAACCCAAAAATTTTAGAAAATTAACGGTTTTTAATAGTATTAAAAAAAACAGATTTAAAGCTGTGTCCATATTTAAATTGCTTATAAGATTGTACAGAAGATTTGTTACTACTTTTCTTTTTTAAAGTTTTTTTAATCATAAAAGTTATATGTATTATTTATATTTTTACAAAGTTACGATGGGATGTGACTATAAATTGTGACATATATATATTTAATATTTGTAAGAAACGGATAATATAAAAAAGAATTTGAATAATTGCACTAGACTCGATAATAAAAAATATATTATTTATAAACGTAATAATTATTTATAAACGTACAATATTATTAAAAAGTAAAATTTATCTTTTAATATTTACAAAATTTACAAAATATTTTAAACGGATATTTTTATGAAAAATATGGTATAAAATAAATTCTAAAAATTGTTGAACATCTAATATGTTTTGTAAATTGTTCAAGATGTTCTTTGAAAAATTTTATAATATATTTTTCGATATAAAAAAATTGACACTCAGAAAAAAGTTTAATAAAAAAATTACAATAAATGATAATAACGGTGTAAACGGTGAACTTTAAAAATGCTTAAGTATTTAAAAAAATTGTCGTTATTAAATAAATAACATAGACGTCTCAATTTATTTAATTATTTGTAGTTTAAAATCACAGTATGAACAAGTTACTTTACCTTTTACTCGATAAATATGAAATATATCGCGTTAATCGAGCAGCTTCAAAGTATTGATCAAGTAAATTATATATTTTTACTTTTCTCTGCTCTTCTTGCATATTTTCTATTATTATATAATTTATGCTTTTGCTTTCTCATCATATAGCGCAGTATTTTCTTCATTTATTCATCGTATACTTACTTATTCAATGCATCCTATATTCTCAAGAGACAAGATTAGTTTTTTACGACAGAGTAATTTTATTCTCCTCTTAAGTTCATATAATAGTAACGGTAACAATAGAGTGAAAACAAAGCGATGGCTTAAGAATGAATAGTAACGAATTACATCAAAGCAATGCTCTTTTGATTTTTTATTTTTCTATTCGTTACATTTAACCGAGAAACTAAACATTCATATTTGTAAATTTTGGATTCCATACATACGTTTCTTTAATATAAACAATGAGTTTTACAGTTTAATAGCTGAGTTGTTGGATTAAAATGCTTTATGTTTCGAAATATTTCAAGTTATAAGTTATTAAATTCAAAAGGTCGTTTAAAATATACAATCTTTTATGTAAGTAGTTTTATGTAGGTTTTCGTTAGCAAATGGAGATACGCATCGAGAAAAAAGGGAACAGGACAGAATTACTATTATCGTGGAAGATCGTTATCCGGAGAATAAAGAAAAATAAACACTAGATTTATAAACAATACTTTATTTTGCTGTAGAATTAATTACCTTCAGGTATCACTTGCCATCTTTCGTACACGACACATTTTTCTTTCCCCCAAAGAATATCGTCTTTCTTTTTTCGTACGCATCTCAAGCTTTCGACCCTCGAATCCCGATTGGAGGTTCAACTCATTCCGACCAAGTCTTGATTGCTCCATATATAATTTGAGACTACTATTTTCTAAATTTATAGTATAGATTTATCAAAAATGGAACGTAGCGATTTCATTATTATTGTAGAATCAATTGTAAACAGGATACGAGTACGATAAAAAGGCGGTTACTCGCGAGAAAACTTAGTAAAAAGAAATCATTTTATTCTTCGACAAACCAAACGTAATGTACTCGCACCCATTCTTACTCTTGTTGCGTGGCTTATCGACACTCTTGCATAACTCCCCTTACTCGTCTGAAAAAAAGACACTCACCCTTTTCTTCGTAAACATTTTCCTATCTATACTCGCAGTCCCATATAATTACGTTTGTAAAAAGCTGCATAAAGGATCGAATGTAACCGATTTATTAAATGGATCAGGGACGTGGATCCGTTTGTAAACGTAATTAACGAAAATCAGGGTCGCGTACTAAATTCGTACCGAAGTGATCGATCAATGTACGTTTATTGATTTTAAATTTCCATGCGGAATCAGAAAAATTTGATGGTTGCTAAACCGAAGGTTGTATTTCAATTCCTATGCAACGTTTCCCTCAATTTCTCAATTTCTAATCGAGGTTCGTTGAATATGCATTTTTTTGTATATATTATAAATTTTGATTTTATGTATATAATCGAATGTATATGTTTTATCCTGAAAATGACTAGTTTGCGCGGTATATTTTTAAAATTTTTAATACATTTGAATATTTGAGCATTAAAATCAAAACACACGATTCGTATTCTCAGAATCTTACAAGCTTTCGTAAATCTTCATCTCCTGTTCTTGATTGTATCGACTTAAAATCGGGGCACAAAACATATAAACGCATTTATTTGAGTTAGTTACAATTAAGATACCTTTATAACTAATTTATAAACCATGAATCCAAGCCAGTGTATAATAATCTCTTACAGTCTCCGTATGTTGTAGGTGCGGAAAACAATGGCGTAGAATATCGCGTATCGTTATGGAGTTTTTCCAGCTACGTCGTATCGAAACTTTTTAGCTTATTTTTTACCGATCTGTTGCATTGCACACGGGCTCACATTTTTTCGGATTTTGTTGATCAGAGGCAAAGACCAAGCGAAAAATAACGCACGGAGGGAATTTACGCTTGTAGAAGAATTATTGGCCATTTTTTGCTTCGTATTTGCGTGTACACCTTCCCTTTTAGTTATAAAGTCTGAAAAAAATACCTTCATTTTATTGTTAGAAAAGGAGGTTTAGTTTTAATAAAGGTATCGATATTAGAACATTTTTTTTGTTAAATATTTTTGTTGCTAAATATTATAGTATCCAAGATTATCGTATCAAAATTATCGGAGTGATTAATAAAAAGATTTAATTCATTGTAGTTATTATTTTTAGTTATAAATTGCAGTTATTATATACTTATGAAAGTATCGTTTCATTATACGAATTATTAATTTTTATTTATTTTTACTAAAAATATTAATTTTAGTAATGATTCAATTTATTATATTTTACATAAATAAATTTAGAAATTATAATGGGTACTTTTTATTATAAAATTAATATTGTTACATTGACAATTTCATTAGAATTTTAATTTAATTATCTGGAATATGTAAAGAATTTCTAAATTTAAAACGAGTACTCATTTTCGATAAATATTATATACGATAATGACATCAGTGAAATAATATTTTATTTAATTATTTTCGATATATCTTATCAAAAAGATAAAATATTATATAAATTAAAAGTTTTAATATTCTTTAAAATACAAATATTTACAAAAGTTTAAGGCTAAAAAATACGTATCAAGAATTCGTGCCCTATTTTTATTTTTTGAAGCGGAAGTTTTTTGGGTCATTAAAATAAATGGTTCATAAATATTACACAGTTGATTCGAAAGATTTAATCGTAGAATAAAAATCTTCCACGACAACTAAAAATTTAAATAAAAACATGGTATCTATTTTTTATATTTCATAAAGCTACAATTAGGTAAAACGAATATCATATTTTAAAAAAAGTTACAAGACCTTTGTCACGCGGTATAAATGCTCGGATCGATTACGCGTAAAACGACTATATTAACATTGAAGAAATTAGCACGAAACGATAAATTAGAAGATAACGTATCTTATATTGCATTCTTAACAATAAATTTATATATTTACATTTATAACCAATGAAAACATGAATTTTTACAATAGTCGTATATTAATCGTTCGAAAAAAATCAATTTACTCGTAAATATTTGAATATTTTTGATTTTTATCTTAACTGCAGTTTACAACGTTGATTTTCATATCGCTAATGGTAAAAGAATTTATACGTTGTGAATTTATACGCGCGTCCGAAGCAATTAAATGAATTCATCGGAGCAGAATCGTTGACGAATAAAATGAAATGAATCATAGTTCGCGTTAACGTTCGCTTTACGATACACCATAAATTTCGAATTTCAAGTTTTACATAATACAGCAAGAAAAAATCATAGATCCCGGAACGAATCCTCGAGCCAACCCTTTGAGTCTGCTGCTATTTCGGAGCGGCGCAGCGAGCAAGAATCGCGCGTACGTTATTAAAAAGCCGTTAACCGTCGATTACTTATGGCTATTGGTACTCGCACCCGTATGAATCGATGACGTATGAAAAGCTTCCCGCGCAGAGTCGACCAGTCGCAGGTGAAAGAATATCGAATTATCCTCGTTCGATGAATCTCCCCGACGAGCAGAGAAAACTAGAGCCCGATCGCGAAATGGAGCGCGGCAACGGGATGAAGAGGCGAACACTGGCCCCGGAAAGAAATGGGGGATAGGAGGGTGGAGGGAGTGGAGGGAGGGGAGGTACCCCGTGATCGCGGCAAAGAGAGAAACGCGCATCCGCATCGTCACAAAGAGTCAAAGCAGAGGTAAAAAAGGAAAGCCGCGGTCGACGGGTGGATCGACGGGTGGATCGACGGGTGGATGGACGGGTGGATGGACGGGTGGATGGACGGGTGGATGGACGGCTAGTGATAAGGGCGGCCGATGCGCCGATGCGCCGATGCGCCGATGACCAGCTTCCACTTGGTCAAGCGTGATCGAGATCGATCGCAGCCACGAGCGGTACAAAAGAGCGAACCACCCGCTCTCCGACTCTGCTCCTCGGAAGAGTGCTAAAGGGTTAATTATAAAGCGGCGCTTCGACACGGAACGCGGCGACGAGGAAATGGAACGCTGTTCGCGGATCGAGGGCGGCTTTTCGGGACCTCGGGTATGGGAACGCGGAGTCAATTAAGTGTCGCGATTACCCCGATTACCCGAACCTTCCGAACCTTCCGAACCTTCCGAACCTTCCTTACCTCTCTCAACCTCCGCCTACGATGCAAATTCTAACTTTGCCTCCCGAACAACTTCCAACTTGGTTTAGCCAATTATTTACAAACTTATCTGATCTATGCACGACCACGGCAAAAATTTATTCGCTGGAGACGATTGTAAACTCGTATGTTTTTGTTTCAACGATCTTGCGCATAAATCACCCAGAATACGTAAATTTTTCTTTCGTTGTCGACGAATTGGATAACATTTTCTTAAACGTCTATTTATTCGATACGAGTTAGATTTAACCTCCGCGCAAAAAATATCCTTTATTTTTCAGAAAATAAATGTCTAAAAAAACCTTTTTAACGATTTATATTTCTTTAAGAATGTGGAGTTTCGTAAAATGTAATACCAATTTGGATAAAGTATTCGATTCAATTTTTACTGTTCTTTCTAGCCAAAAATCGATAAATCAAAAAACCGTATTTTATAGTAAAAGAAAATATAAATAAAGAACATTCTAACGATTTTTGAAGGGAGAAATTTATTGTATAACTTCATACCGAAAATTAGGAAAAAGTAAAGACATTTTAATTTTCTCCTTGGAAGAATCGTGTAACGTCAAAATAAAAATAATAAGTGAGCTTTTTGAAAAACTTTTAAATTTACGATGATTATCAATGAACAGCAAAGTATTTAAATTTATATTTCATATTGAAATTTTAGTCTATCCGATCGTTGATATACACATAGATAACTTCATTCGCTAAGGATAAAAAGAATGTTAACTTATATTATTACCGAACCTTCGATGAACGTATCCATCGAGATTATAAACTTGTTGAAATTCTAAAAGAAATTTAATATTGACAAGTTTCATATTACCATTAATACCGTAAAAACTTGTAACTGTCGATACTCAGTTTGTTACATTATGCACTATATAAGTGAAAGAATGAATGTTTAGAAAGAGAAATACATTTTCATAGAATTCTTACATAATATATTGTATAACTATATAAATTTGTGTTTGAATAAAATTAAAAAATAAGACCTACCGAAGAGTTTGAGGTAGCTTTAAATTTATAAAAATACACAAACATACATTTCATTATGAAAAAATGTAAAAAACTTCGAATATATTGATTTACTAATGAATAAATTTGTATTAAATGTCACTAAATAATTAAAATAAATTTTACATTACTAATTTTTTCTTTTTCTTTTGAGAAATAAAATTTACTTTGATCACTGCATTCGTTATAAATTGAAATTTATTCCATTAAAGTATCTTATAGATCAAAAATATTGCTGTTATTATTAATAATATATAATGATAAAATTGTTGATGACTAAATAATTAATTAAAAATGTTAGACATTACCTCGATTTATTTCATTAATTTTGTTATGATTTATAGGAATTACGTTAAAAAGTTTTTGCTTTTAGAAGGTAAACAAAAAATTAATGATTTTATATATGCATTAAATATTAAAAAGGATTGCCGAATTTTGAATATTACGAACCTGTACTTAAATAATGAAAAAAAATACAACAATGGCTATTAACATTAAAAATGATTTATAAATGAATTCTGGAGAAAAGTTGTTATCACTTATATTTCCTTCCTCTCTTATCTAACTAGTCTTTCTCTCTCTCTCTCTCTCTCTCTCTCTCTCTATTTCTCTCTCTCTACAAATTATATTCATATTATTATAAGATAGATTTTATTAGGATATTAAAAAGAAAAAATATCATACTTCAAATAATAATTTATATTTGTATACTACACTCGCCTGTAACTATGTTTTTATCACGCACAACCTAACTTCGACCCTTGGTTCTCTATTCACCCTCAAACGAAAGGGACGCTTTTTCTTTTTTTTTCATGCGAGTCTTGGGTCTTTTAATTCTCACAAACATCTCACATATTCTCGTTTCATTTTTCGCTTATTCTCCCATTTTTTCGGTAATTTTCTTTACCAGCAATCTCATAATTTTATTCGTAGCTTTTTATTATGATAGTTTACTATCTGTTATTACGTATTTATATTCTATTTTTTCACTTGGTACAATTTTATTATTTTTGATTGTTTATAATTTTTAGACACATACTTCAAATCTAAAAATTGTATAATAAAGTTATAAAATTTCAAATAAACTTTCCTTAATATACATATATACATAATTTTATATATTAGAATCCACTTGTCAGTTTTTTAAAATTCGTATAAATATTAAAGTATTTCTAGAATAATTTCCGTCGCTTCGATGACTGTAAATGAGGTGAAAGATAACCGAGCGATAAAAGGAGAAATTGAAAGGTGAAACAATAACAATTTATTGAATAATATGAGAAAGAATCACACGTCGAATCACTTGGTCGATTCTTGCATACAACTTTTCCTTCTTTTTGTCCCTGAGTGAAGTTTTTCCTTTCTCACCAACGCATCTTGATTCTTACGATCTCCGCAAATTTATTACTTCGTTTCCTCTTTCATTTTTTTCATATTTTATTGTAACCTTTTCACTTTTCCAGTGAACTGCACATTGCTTTTGTAATATTTAATTTTATAAATGTATAAAACAAAGTTGTAAATGGTTGTTTATATTTTTGAAAAAATATAACCATAAAAATGTTTAACATGTAGTAATGAATTTCGAAATAAAATTGAACAAATAAAATAGAATTTATGGTTATTTTTATGAATGTAATATGTGTTACTCAATTTATTTTAAATGTTTAAATAATTATCAATAGTTTTTATCTTTTTATGTGTAAGATTCTTATATTTCCACAAGATTTTTGAATGGAAAGTAATCAATGTATTTAATAATAGCTAAATGATGGTATCATTTTTTTAAATCGATCTATTCTTTATTTAAAGATGAACGTTTTTCATATTGCAAAGACAAGTATATTTTAATTTACTCCATATTATTTAACCTTTTTGTACTCAATACAAATTTAATTATATTTTCATTAAAATTTTATTGTGGTAGAGATAAGCTGAAGACTAATTTGTTGTTTATTATAAAATGACTTTTATTCACTATTCGGTATGCAGGATTATATCCTAAAAGTTTTCTTCCGTACGTTAAATAAAAGAAGTCGAGTTAGATATTAAACCAATCGCAATGCAGTATAATATGCATTATGTTCGAGTAATTTTGAATGGGCTAATAAAATCGAATGAGTAAGCGGTAAAAGAAATCGAAAATATCAATAAGAGATTCAAAGTGTCAAAGACAGAAAAAAGTGACTTTTACAAAATTTTATAATAGATATTTGAAATTTCATAAAATTGAAAGAGGAAAATTCAAAAGATACGTTTTTAGTCGAATCAGTTTATTTTTCGAAAAAGTGTACAAGAAAATATCGATAGAAATTTTCCATATAAATACGAAAGTATGTTTATAGAAGAAGTATTTAATAAGCGTAAAGTTTAAAGTTAGCAAAAAAACATTTATTATTATTCTTTAGAAAGTAGTTTACGTATTCGCTACATTTTAGTTTGTACGTAAAGTCGAAAACTATATTTTTATGTAAATAAACAAAATATGTACCGCAACAATGTATTTATTTTCATCTTGATATTGGTGATGAAATTAAGATTCGCATGATTGGAAAATAGATAAGATTCCGTTAAAATGATGGAGTTTACATACATAAACCAGTAGCCGATAATAACATGACATGTTAATTGGTAGCCTAGATTTTGCTGGTAGGAAAGCAGATACGCGTTTATTTGTACATCCGAAAATAGAGCAGTCGCCGATCATTCGATGCTGCTACACCTTTTATGCAGTCATGGCCAAAGTATCTAGAATTTATTTTGTTGGTTTTAAAACTATTAGATGAACAACCTTTTACGAAATTGTAGTGGTAGGTGTCGAGGTTATCGCGCGTAAAGAGGGTAGGAGCTTAAATACTTTATTGCGCGCTTTAAAGCTTAGTCGATTATCGTAAGCTTTTATCCAATATAACGCAGTTATTGGGATAAAACATTTCATTGACTAATCTTAAGGTTATTTTACACTCGTGTCGATACTTACTATATCAGTATTTTTATTTTTTACGGGACAAAATAATTTCTTTACATTGCGACCAATCAATTTCATCCATTAAGATTTTATTCATATATATAACTCATTATTTTGTAGCATTTTATTTTTCAAAATTTCATCGCTTATATGTTCGAGATAATTATTATATTTTTATGGTGAAAACTACAATTTTGATAAATTCATTTGAGTCTTCATGCTGAATCGTTTTCTATTAAAAATCATAAAGAATATTAAAAATTTATTCTTTTTCTTGATATTTGGTAAATTTATTCATAAATTTTAGTAAACTTTTAAATTTATTAAAATTCTCTTTCTCCTACAGTGAGAAAATAATTGTTGCATGTATTTTTATTTCAAATTTATAATTCAAATATAAGAATTATTTAACAAGTATATCAAATTTTTTATTAGAATTTATAATTTGAATATTTAAAGGTATATTTTTTTATGCATATATTTATTTATTTTAAATAAAAACTTTTAAAATAATACTCTTTTTACTATTAAAATTCAGTAATAGTATACTGTTTTTACTATTAAATTCAGTAATAGAATAACTGAAAATATATTTTAACAATTTTATATTTCATTTATTGATATGAAAGTAGATTTTTTTATGTTTTACCTTTATATTTTATTTTATATATATTTATATGTGAAATTTGTATTTTACTCGGTATATTTAGTATAAATAATACTATAAAAGTAATAATTTGTTTGCGTTATTAATATAAATCTACTTAATTAGTATACTTATCTTATTTATTATAAATATCTTTATTTATTAGGAGAATATTAATTTAGTTTTGTTACATACTTTAATATTCTATATCGTCAGATATATAAATCATTTTTTTAAATATATTTATTTATATAGATATTGAAGGACATAACGATTTGTATATTTTAATATGATAAATAATGATATAACAACGTTTATTATAATGATTACCTAATATTTCTATATCGTTAAAAAAATATTATGGAAAATAAATATTTCATTATATTATTCATAAAAATAATACATAAAATTACTATGTAAGCTTTTAAATTTCAGGGTATTTTAAAACCATTGATCCTCTTTAAGATTAGTAAATTTATTTTACTTGAATTTCAGATATTTATATAGATTATAAAAATTGAAATACATCTTTTTAAACTCATTTATATCAAAAAAGCTAAATGCACAAAGTTAAATAATCGTTATAATTAATTTAAATATATATATTCCTAAATTGATACAAACAATCGATGGTATATAATTTTTTAAGATATCTAAGTCAATGTCGGTCTTATATTTATCAAATTCAAACAACTAAAGTATTGTAATAAAAAATTTAAAAATATACATTTTATAATTTTTGAGTTTTATTAAAAGTTCTTTTCTCAATTTCAATCTATACAAATTAATAATCATAAACACTTTAAATAAATCATTAAAAGTAAGAAAAATTATTTGAAATACTTATTTTGAAGTAACTAAATAAATTTTTTCGTAATTTTTTCTTAATTTTTTTTATAAAATGTCGCCTATTTTTTTAGTATATTTTGCTTACTCATACTTCAATATTAGTTAAGAACTTAATCATGGACATTTTATCAAATATCTTAGCAAAAACCTTGAATCTTATAAAGTGACTAAGCATAAAAATCCATCGATCTATATATTTACATTAATCTTTTTTCAATTTGTATCGGTATTTTTTATATTAAGTAGCTTATTTACTTTTTTTTTAAGTCAATAAAAGCATATTTTTTATAATAAACAAACTTTCAAATAATTTTTCTCTATATTGTGTTATGTATATTTATATAATATTCAATTTAATATTTGATTATATTTTATATTGTTCTATTATTATATTCTTTTTTTATATTAAAAATATGTCATTATTTTATTTACTATATCTTTATTTATTTTATATAATTAAAGAATATTCACATTATTCTTTAATTGATTGTATCGTTAAATTAAAAAAACTGAATTACATAAAATACGTTCAATCGGAAGCTAAGCTTGAATTATTTTTTAAATCATCTTATATTGAAAACATTATAACAAAATTGATAAATACAGCGAAAAGGTATTTTGTATTTCATACTCTTTAAAAAAAAAGTATTTTTTATTATTTTCAAAAATATATTAACGAATGCAGACAAATTTTTGAGTTATAAAAATTTTGGAAAAAAATTGAAAAAAAAATATATTGATAGATAGTTTTTATAATCATTATTATTATAAATTATAATAATATTATCATAAAAACTGAAATATAAAAATAACTACAGTAGAAAATTTTTGACCTGAAATAATTTAGAAAGAACAGACAGTAATCTTCTCCGATGTAATGAATTATATTTTAATATTCACAATATTGAGTTTATAAATGAGATTCTCTTTCTACAATTGCATTCATTTAACAAAAGATAAATTTTTTAAAATTTAATTTATTTTTTTAATTATAAATACAATATAGAGTATAGAGACGTGTTAAAGAATATATAAATCATATATGCAATAAATAAAAATGAAATTAGAAAAAAATTATTAATATCGTTTAAAAAGAATACGAATATTGAATATTAAATTCTGTATCAGAAATTTTGTTTTGTGTTTATTAAGTGTATTTATTAATTGTATTTATTAAGGTCAGCTGTTTATGCGTGTCAAGTTATATTCGAGTACAATAATTTGACAAATATGATATACGAAACCTGTTATATTACTGAATCGTACATGAATCATAGATAAGTAGTTTTCACTAGATTACAAACATCAGAATAGTTGGATACTATTATCATCGACAATGTAGAGATATCTGTGGAGATATATAATATACATCGCTACCTTGCCATTTTTTTTCACAATATCGACAAGTTATCCGTAAAGAAAATACAAATTTTTTATGAAAGCAACGCTAAACCTGTTATTTTGCAATTTTTACGTGTAAAAGTTTGAATCTTAAATATCTAATATTCTCCTGAATATAATTATAATTAGACATATAATATATTTATTTATTACATTTTTAATTGATTTTAGAAACAAAATAAAGAAGTCATAAATAATTATTTTGTAATTCTTTTCACAAGCTTTGAGATTTCGTATGAAGAATCAAATATGAAATAGTTTATTTCAAAATAGAAAATAGTTAAAAACGACTTATTAAAATAAAAAAATTGAAATGCTTCTAGTGTATAAAAAAATTATAATATATTTAAGATTTTTCGTTTTAATTAATTTAAACATTTATAAATGATTTAATATGGTGTTAAATTCAAATAATATCGAAGTAATAATTATACTTTATAGAAGTTACAAATAGTATATTATTCATTACGTATTTTAATATATACATTAATAAGCCGTTTGATAATTCAGCATTAGTTTTTGATTATTTTCTAAAACTAGTAAGTTAAATATAATGTAGTTAATTTCATCACACTATATTAACATAAGAAGGTAGAATAAAATATAATTTTAAGAGATTTATAAATTTGAATTTATAACTTTATATTTTTTATATAATTTATTTGGTATATTTAAATTTTTTAATGTTTAGATTAAGTTTATGTTACGTGTCTGAAATATTTGCAAGAAAAAAAAATGATATGTATTATTTATTTTTTGTACATGATTGTAAATAATGAAATTCTTATAAAAATTTTTAAAAAGTTATTTTAAATGCATAAATATATTTTGACAAATTTTATAATTGGTTTTGAGATTAGAAATGGTTTGTATGTATTCATCAATCAAATCAATAGTTTTTTCCCGCATATAAAAAATATGTACTTAAATTTCAATAATTTTTTGCTGGAATATAATAAATCTTTACAGATAGTCCACTTTTACATTATTCATACTGAAAAGCATACAATCTATAGGATCTTGGAAAAATTTTAGTGTAAATCCTTGAATCATAAATGTATGTGCTGAAAAAAATACAAATTATTTTTAACACATACATAATAATTTTAATTTATATTTATACACTAAACAAAGTTCTTATTTATTCAATAACTATATCGTTAGTTTCAATCTTCTATTTTTCTATTTTATTTGAAATTTTGCAAATATCATAGTTGAAAAAATACGAAAGTTGTACACCTGAAATGAAATTGTTTTGTATATGAATAATAATGAATATATTTTCTGGAAAAGATCTTAAGTAGTAATATATATATATATATATATATATATAAAAGTATTTTTTCTATTTAACTGTAGAACAATTACTTTATAAAGTGAAAATTGTTTCTAAATTTATATAAAGAATGAGAATTTCGAATACTTTGTACATTAATTTTGTTATTATTAAAATTTATATATATATAATAAATATTATAAATAATAGAAGTCTTTATTTAAAATTCAAAATTAATATTTTCAAAAAAATTGTGTTATTTTTGGTATATTCAAATTTTATTTTATCCGATAGATGAGAAAACATAATTTATTTTAGATGACATTTATATCAGACAATTACAGTCTATATTATTATATTCTAAAATTAGTATTAATATATTGTAATAATTTAAATAATATTTTAAATTTCTAAATGAATGTTGTTAAATTTTCATATTTATATGTTGATGATGCAAGTTTAAATAAAATTTCAAAATAATACTTATAATATCAAGTTATTTATTTAATTAAATTAATTGTTTTCTAGTTGAATAAATGAATTCGATAAATATTTATAGGTCAAAAAGTAATTATTGGATAAAATATTAGTATTGTCTGTATCTCACTATATTTCTTTAAATGTTGAAAATTTAGCATTTCATTACTGTTTCCTGTTATTCTGCTAAAAAGAATAAGGAACTGAAAAATTTTCCAGTATTCCTAAAGGATCGACTAGATCGAGAGGATAGATTCAATTGAAATAAATTTTAATAATCGAGAGAAAAAGAGAATGAAAGGAAATAGATAAGTTTTTGTTATTCTAAACTAATTTATTGTATCATAAATAAACAGTGAAAAAAGGAATAAAAAGCTTTTACTCTCTTAAGAAAATTAATTTAAAATAAATAATAATAAATGTAACGAATTACATACGGTTCCTTTTTAAGAAATATATTAGAAAAAAATATCGAAAAATATTAAAATTTAATCAAAAATATTATGATTGCAATTGTTAAATTAAAAATATTTAAATACATATAATATTTCCGTTTCAGAAATATGAGTTTGATTTTATTATAAACATAGATAACAAAAGTGTTATAGAACTATTTAATCTGATTAAGAAAATTATGGATTCTTGTATAAATTTTAGGATGATATGTTTTCGAAATATATTTGATATTTAAATATATCTAAAAATAATTTCCACTTAATATTTCTCATGTTTTTAAATATAATATTTCTACGAAATAAATATATTTTATTTAAATAGAGTTTCTAAAACGTGAATTTTATTATGAACAAAATGTTTAAAAATTAATGTTTAAACCAGTTACATATTTATATAAAAAATGAAAAACGTTTTATTTGAATATAAATTTTATAAATAATGTTACATTACATCAAATAGTTTCTTTTATTTCGAAAATGAAAAAGATGAAAGGAAAAATGAAAAAATAGATTCTATATTTTAAAAATGGTTAATTTCAAATATTATTTTATTACATCAATATTAGAAAGTTCAACAAATATACCAATCAAAAAAATTTATACAATATTTTTTATCGGAAATGATATTCTAGAAATATTGTATAAATATATATAGGGTTTAAAAAAGAAATAAAAAATTTAACCAATTATCGATATATAATAAATTTGTTTAAAATATTTAAAAATATTATGTATATATTTTATTTAAAAACGATATTATTTATCATTTTATTTAAAATAAATTGGGTTTCTTCTTAATATAAAATAATTTTTATTAAATATCAAGCACACATAATGTGATATAATAATTTTAATATATTTAATAGCCGATAAAAAGTATTTATTCGGTACATTTATAAATACCCTATAAACAAAATTTTAGTTTAATCAATCTAACTCAACGAATACTAATATGATTAAGATGAAATTAGATTTATTTCATTTTGATAAAATTTAGAAAATATTTTAAAGTATTACGTAATTAAATCATAAATATCGGCATATTATAATGTATATAAATATAATAAAATTTCGCTAAATCTATAATATGTATATAATTGAAATTGATTTAATAAAAAAATAGAATTACCCATATTTGAATTTTCATTTTCAAAACTATTACTTTCACTCTCTAGTTGAGTACTTTTCTTACATTTATATTGTCATTTTTATGTGGCGTACGTAGACAATATTTACAAAATAATAGTATTTTTGGATAACTTGTGTAACGTACTAGTCATTACCTGCAAATCACACATTTGCCCTTCTCATTCAAGATAAATGCGTCATTAGGAATGCTCCATTTTATTGACCATCATTTGTAAAGGATTATAAATATAGGTCAATACATTAACCTCCTTAGACGTTACATACTCTCCATTTCCTCCAAATTTTAATGAAATTTAGAAATCATCTTGTATTATTACTTTATATAATAATACTAATGCCATTGGATATATATCGAAATCAAACTAAAAATATTAAACTATAATCTTTGGAATATTGGGAATATAAATATTTATACGATATAATGTTTACCTTTTCTCGATTATCTCTAAGATATTTCAAAATCATTTTTTCATTTTGCGGTAAAAAAATTATGTACAGTAACGTTTCACGAAAAATTTTATTCGGATATCAATATTCGATGCGTATCGTATTTGCAAAGAACAAAATAATATTCCTAAAACTTAATAAATACACTCGAAAACTGTATGAAAATTGCGAAGAAAAGATCATCGCTTCTCCTTGTAAATACATTATTTTAGTAGAGTAAAACAGTCGTAAAAAGAGAATAAATTATTTGAAACTTTGAATTTTTATTCGATTCTATAATGCAGTTTCAGAAATCTCGTAAGCTACAAATTATTACTCGAATGTGTTTATAACGGGACGATAAAAACCGACCTAAAAGTCTTAGTTGAAAAGTAAAAGTTATAATTCGGTTTGGCAAAACAAACGAATGTAGCAGAATGACGGAATCGCAGCTCGAGGTTGCCGGCTATGAAAAATGGGATCGAGTAAAGGGTTGTAAGCAGATGATCGGTGAATCGTGGGTGGATAGTTGTCGGACGGTCGGCGGATGGTCGGCGGATGGTCGGCGGATGGTCGGCGACTTACCTGAGGGTCCAGGGCAAGACCTTGCTCCCCTCGAAGCTGATGCTCCTGAGCTCGTACTTGGAGCGCACCCGCAAAGGCGAGATGGGCGAGCTCCCGTGTATGAGGCTGCGCAGGCTCTTGGAGGTCGGCCCGCCGGGGATGGCGTAGCGGCGGGCCGCAGCTGTGCTCCCGACCGTCGGGATTCCCTCCTTCTGACCCGTCGTCCTCTTTATCGAGCTCATTTTCCGGCTTTGCCTGCTTCCCCGCTCCGCCGTCCGCTCGTCAGGATGTCTCTCGCATCGAACTACCTGAAGCATTGTTTGTTTTTTCCCTTCGTTTAAACTTGGCTCCCAGTTTCCTCGGCCTCGACGCCCCTTTTGGCATTTCTCATTTTTCATTTTTCATTATTCCGAATGCGAATGCGCGACTCGCGAGCGCTAAAATATTAGTATTGTTGTCCGTGAATTGTACTCGGGCTATTAGCGAAGAACTCCCGGTAAATAATATTGATTTTAATAAGGACCGTTGCGACGATTCGTGCTCTGAGATATAATAGCGTGGAAACGGTACATCAAAAAAAAAATTCAGTGTCCTACATGAAACTTTCTTTTGTCGATGCATATTTTTATTTCACGGTGTGTTTATATATTATACAACTGCACCTGCCATACGAGTTGTTTCATCTTTAATATTTTACATGCACTCTGAAATAGTAGTTACTTAGTTGAAAAAAGAAAAACGCGTTTACTTTTAAACTATCTGTATAATAATTATAAACGTTTTTCCCGTCGAAATGATTTTTATTTTTTACATTTTCACGTATTCGATAATTTCTAAAAATTATGTAGAATAAACATTTTACAATATTTATATATTTATAGCAAGAAAAAATTTTAATCGTTTTTTTCAAATTATTTTGACATTTATCGTTACCAGATTTATTTCTTATTTTATTCAAAGATGTAAACAAATAAAAATATCTATTTTGATAAAACTGCATAATAAAAATTAGTATACCTACAATATATTTTTACTAGAAAATATTATATCGTATCTATAAATGCACGTATTAAATTGATTTATTTTATGATTTAGAAAATTAAATGTAATTAAGAAAATCAAGAAAGAAATGAATCTGATACTGAGACTCTATTTGAATACTTATATTCATTAGTTTTCATAATTTGTAATTATCAGTATAGTTTTAGTCCTGGCATCTTTCGTTTATTTTTGGAACAAGGATATTAGTAGTTATTATTAGTAAACTAATAAAACGATAAAATTATTACATAAAAAGCGGTACAGACACATATTTCAATGATTGACAAAATCAATAACGAAATCAACTTTATGACGCAAAAGTCTTGAAATGATTCTTGTAACGCGTATAAATAAAAATGTATAAATTACATTCTTTGTTTAGTCGATTATATTTATTCTGATTGTCCTATTTTTATATCAATCTATTCTTTTTATGAATAAATATTTTACTATGTTATTTTTTTGTATTATCTATATTTTATAAATTATGCGTTAAATTGATAGTGAAATTATTTTCCCGTAGCTTTAGTATAAAATAGAAAGTTATATTTACTGATATCGTCTTTTAAATTAATGTATGCAAAATTATGTCCGACATTGCATCGATTTATTTTTCGATAATGAAAACATTCTTTTAGATCGTTTACATTTAAGTATTTCAAGAATATTAAATATTTTCTATTTGAAAAAACAGATTTCGTAAATATTGCATTTAAATATTAATGTAAGGATTTCATGTATCTTAAGGTATCGATAATTGTTTTCGGAATCAAAAAACAATTTACTATGTGTCACTCGATTCTATTCAATGTACTTTTGAAAATATAAATAATTATGCGTGTAAGTAGAATTTAAACATGAGTAAGAAATTATAGTATTTAAAAATTTTGTATTTATATCAACGTCAACATTTGTGTCAGATTTTAATTAACTAAAATTGAAAATTATCGATTCTTATAAATATATTTCGCAGTTAAGGAATCTTAAATTGTAACTTATGAGTTTAAAAATATTATGTGATTAGATAGTTAATACTTAACATAAGTAGTATTTGTATTCACTCATGTAGATTACATAAATAGATAATAATGATAATTTTCATTTAAAAGCAAATTACTTATAATATAAAGAAAAGTAAATACATTTTTGTTAAATATCAGAAAAAATCCTCAGAAGTAAATTCAATATTTTAGGATTTAGAAAACGTTACTAGGCTATTATTAAAATTTAATTAATTACATGTTTTTTTAAATTGTACGATATAAGAAATAACATTCCATATTCTCATTTACTTACTAATTATTATATACATAAATTATTCGACACAAAGTAACTAAGCATTTTGCATGCAAATCACAAATTTAGTTAAAAAATTTAAATGTCACTTAAATATCAAAAATAATTAAAAAAAAATGTGTTGAGCTCTTTAAATCGAAATAATTAAATTTATATAAGATAAAAATTAAATGAAATAGATAACTTTATCAATATTCGAGGCTTAATTAAATAATATGCTGTTTACGATATTATATAATATACGTTAAATACAAAATTAAACTTAGTAAAATTAAATATTATTGTAATTGCACTATAAACTAAATAGGAAAAATAAAATTCTTTGGAATATTATTTTATATTTTTGAACATTAGTTTTATATTTTAGTTTTATATATATTGTTACAAAAATTTACGTTTAAATTCATTAATTATATTTTGGTTTATTTCAATTTATACGCAAATACCGATAGGCAGAATTTCTCAAACACAAAATGTAAAACAGTTTGAATACAAAACATAATTTAAATATTATTCGTTTTAATAAGTATATACTAAATACTATATTATTTGTTACATTATTTTTAAAAATAATTACGAATTAAATAGTAAATAATTATTGTAAAATAATTCAAAGCAACAATTAAAAAATTCAATTGCCTAAAAAAGTTATTTTAATACACGGAATCAAAATTAAGCAGATATATATAAAAATAATCGTTTACTAAACTTATTTAAAGATTCATTAATTTTGTATAGATTTAAATTAAAGTTTCTTAAAGCTAAAACAAAATATTTCCTTAATACAACATTATGATTATAAATTTAATTTTCTCTTTGCTATAAATATATGTTTTGAAACCATTTATAAACGGATTCATTCAAATAAGAAAGAAAAATAGCTTGAAAGATTTTTAACGGTAATAATTAAAACAATTAGTTAATTAAAAAAAATTCACTTGTACATAAATATATAAATATATATACGATCGCTCTAATTTTATTTAAGTATTTTCTTCCTAATTTTTTCGATAATTTGTAAACATCGAAATAATTTAACCGATATCCGCATTTACAATTCTAGAGTTACGAAGCGTATCGCGAGAAAAATTCCAAGATAATTTTTAAATAAAAATTTGTCCAGATACTATTTCTACATTTTTCGTATAACCGATACAGACGTACGATTATTCAGGTTGGAAAATTTGAGAGATTAATCACGTATGATGCGTAGAATAAATTGTACTTAACAAACGATCTCGAAAATCTAATCTTTATAACAAATTAGGTTTCCGTATGCTCTTGTATGATTTTCTCGTATGATTTTCTCGTATGATTTTCTCGTATGATTTTCTCGTATGATTTTCTCGTATGATTTTCTCGTATGATTTTGTAGAGAATCTCGGGAGAAGCTTATAGAAACGGATTAGAGTGCACTTTAAGTTGGGGTAATATTTTTCTCTTTCTCCTCGAGCGCACGTCACACTTACTTCAACTGAAATGCCGAGATGAAGGATCCCTTTCGGTGGAGAAGCTAATCCATTTCCTTGGCTGGCAGCAGGAAAAGCGTTGTTACTTTAAGAAAAGGTTCTCACTCGTCCTGATTCCACGCGGAAGGTCCTACGAGTTGGACGCCGCGCGCAACCATCCCGAACTCCACGTGCGTGACACTCGCGCTCGAGTCCTCGGCGTCGGCCGCGTGTGCCGCGCCGGGAAAACGAATAGACTTTCCCGCTCGTTCGCGGTCCGTCGGGAAAACAGTTCTGAACCTCCGCGGCGAGTACGGGCATCTCTCGGGTGGGCGGGAGCGCGGGAGAGAGCGGGAGAGAGCGGGAGAGAGCGGGTGAGAGCGGAGAGAGAGCGGGAGAGAGCGGGAGAGAGAGCGGGAGAGAGAGCGGGAGACCGAGCCTGGCGGATACAGGTGGAGGGGGGCGGACGCTTAATCTTATCGCCGCGTGAAAATCCGCACGCGAAGGACCTTGGGCTCGCGGTACCAACAGCGCCAACAGGCACGTGGCGACGTCGATGCCGCGACCTTGACGACCGCGCGCCTCGTGTCTGCCCTCGCCACCCTTTCTCGGCCTTTTCTTCTCGGGGTTTTGATTCCCGCCTCGGTCGCGCCCCCGGCAAGGGTGAGCATCTCCCGGTGGCGATCGCCGATCTCGGTGCGGACGCGTCCGTTTGCCTACCTGGGCGACTCGACTCGGTGAAGAGCGCGACGCCGGCTCCGCTTCTCGCTTCGCACGCATCCCCACCTCGGGGCCGCGCGCACGCGGGATGTGTACGTGCACGGCGGTGGCGGCGGCGGCGGTGGTGGCGACGCCGTCACCCTCGCCTCGCGTCCTCGAGGCCGGGAGGGGCGCCGATCGCACGCGCCGAGGAGCCGAGAGCGCAAGCGTTTCCTCGCTCTCGCTTTCGACTGCTGGCGAAGTTTGCTTTTTTTTCCTCCTTCCCTCCTTCCCTCCTTCCCTCCTTCCCTCCTTCCCTCCCGGCCTTTCATCCTTCGACTCGTTCCTTTTTCGGTTGGTTAGCGATCCGCCACCGCCGCCGCCACCGCCGCCGCCACCGCCGCCGCCACCGGGTATCGATGACGGTGCAAGGACGAGACTGCGGATGAAGCTGCAGCTGCAGCTGCACCACGACAGGAAAATTGCAGGCGGTCCTCGGCTCTCGATTCCTGGGGCCGATGCGCCGCCTGAATAATTTATGATTCGTGTGCCGGGCCTCGCGCTATTTTTCCGTCATCGAGCGCCTTTATCCGGACCTTACGTGCGCGTCCTGCTAAGTATGGACTCCCGGGGCTTCGTTCCGCCGCCACCCACCCGCCAACCGCCGACCGCCGACCGCCGACCGCGCTACCCGCTACCCCCCAGCCTCCGCCGCCGCCTCCACCGCCGCCGCCGCCGTCGATACTTTGGCAAGGAATTTTCCGAGGATCCCTCCGATAACTAAACTCTGTCGCCAGCTCCAGTCGGCGACATTTATCTAGATGCTAATGTTTCATTTTAAACTTGCCGTCGTTTACATCTTTCGCCACTCGGGTATGTTTATTTAATAGCCGATTCATTTACTTTCATAGATTCGATTACGCGCGCTCGAATTAAACTATTTTCCAACTAAGTACAAACTTCTGATCGATCGACACCCAAAGTATTTCGGGTTATTGTATTATCATATACGTCGTGTGTAAAAATTTATGTTCCTTTATTATCTTAATCTTCGCCAACCTCAAACTTTGAAAATAAATTACATAATCCAATAATAACTAATAAAATACAGTCAATTATTTTCCGTTTCGTGCATTTTCCGACTACAAAGTTTTACTAAATACGAACAAATTGAAAATGTATTAATTATAATTTGGTTGTACTACATTTTAAAATAATCGATAATACACGTTATTAATTGAAATATTTTATCATATTACGTCACTTTTTCTCACTAAATTAGCAATAAATTTAATTTCAAATATTACGATAAAAATAGTCGTACTTTTTATGATTTAATATTATAATTTCCTAATTGGTATTTCTATATATTGCGATATTATATATACGGCGCGAGATATAAAATTTAACGGATTATCTAATATTTGACATAAATATGCATCGTCGTCGAAATATGATGCGTAGGAACAATTATGAAAGTTACTTATATAATTTCATATTGTTTTAATTAGAAGTTCATTGGGAGTAAGTCAAATTTCTGATGATGTTACTCTATTGCTGTGAAATATTAAATTTTACTTAATTAAATAAATAAAAAAGCGATGAAAAAATAGATAAATAATAATAATTAAATTTTTATTTCATTCATTATTTAATAGTAATTACTCTTTTAAAATTTTTCTAATATTATTGAAAGATGTTTTGTTTTAATGAAGTTTAAAACTTCTTAAATACTATACGTATTATTTGGTCAGTGCTGTATTTGTATATAAATGAAACTAATAACGAAGCAAATATCAGTGGTGCTAGATAAAATAATCTATATTTGTATAGAGGATGTTAATTATTGCGGATCGATGTAAGGTTTATTTCCATAATTAGTTCATTTCATTTATGTTCTAGTTTCGTATATATAATCTGATGAATTCAAAAAATAAAAATCTAATTAAAAATTCGAACATAAATGAAAAATAATACTTAAACGATAATAATTTTTAATGCGAAGGTATTAAATATTTAAATATTATCATTTTTTTATTATATTACCATGTAAAAAAAGTTTTTCTTGCAAAACATTTTTTATTAAGACTATTTTGGGTGTTCAATTATAATATAAAATTAATATTCATTCGTAAATAAAAATTGTAGAAATAAAATGTAAGATAAAGTTATCATCTATTTGTTGAATACATAAAATTATGATTAAAAATCAACTTGATATTCAGTGTTACTTTTAAAACTTTGATTTTATTGATTTATTTATAATTTGAAAATTTATTTAAAAACTAACGTATATTAAATTGTATGAATATCTAAAAATCATTTACAGATGTGAAAGCTTTAGTTAAAAATACTTATACTTATCATTTAATTTAATGATAAAAATCTTTAATGTCATTTATCTTAATTAGAACTTTCTTACTTTCCAATGATAAAATTTGAATTGAGACAGTAGTTTTGCAGTTCAAAAGAAATATTTTATAATTCCCTTTTATTTAAGAAAAGGAATATCTTCTTCCGTAAATGTGTGTATATTTGCTTTTTATAAAATAATAAAATTGAGTTTTCCATGAATTCATTCAATTTTACCTTATATTCAATATTTAATATAGTTATAAAAAATGAACGAATGAATTCTATATATTTAAATTGATTATAAGTTTATTATTTTATTAAATGCAGCGTAAAATTGAGTCTTCCTTAATTTTTAATAAAATATTTTAGACTTTGATAAGAGATAATTACTAGATATGATGTTTGTTCAAAATATTTTAAAATTTTGTCAGTTGTTAACCGTTTCTAAAACTATATTTCTTATATAGATAATTAAGTTCTTAGATTTGAGTAAAAATATATTACAGAAATGTAAAATATATTAACTTTAGTTAATATGTTTACAAAAAATGAAATAAAATTTATGTGTAAATTATGAAAACAAAATATTGTAACAATTAATAAGATAATTTAAATCAAATTCTTTGAAATCAAAAAAATTTCGAATTTATAAATTATATTTATTCTTTTTTATTAATTTGAATATTTATATTATGATAGTTTCAACTTATCAAATTATTGTCGTTAACTGCTTCAATCATTTTAAGGCTACTAACAGAAACCAATATATATTTTTGTAACTGTATTTTTAAATGTAAACCAAAGCAAGTTTTTTCCAGAACGTAAATTTTCACTAAATATGTCAAGCACATTGTCCAAATTAAAGCATAAAATTTATTCAAAATTAATTTTACTACAAGATATTAAAAATTGATTACAATGTTTAAAAATTAATCGCATGTAAATGATCCCAGATTATTATTTTAGTATTTCTTATTACATACTAATTTGCTAATTTTATTTTAAAAAAATTTTAATAATATTGCATCCTGTCGTAAGAAATTAAGAAAGAAACCTTTTAAATTCTTAATCGGCATAATAATTAAGAGCGAATTAAAAATTATTTATTCATGTAGAACTTTAAACCTCGTGGATAAATAAAATGTTCTTAAAGTCATGCTCGCAACGTCAAACCCTATAATAATTATATAACTCAGTCTATTATTTATTCGTTAGATCGTGGAAATCACTTCCGTAAGAATGAATTCTTGTGCAGTGAAAGTTGATAAAATATCAGAGGTTCTTTAAAGTGTTCGCGTTGATGTATCCACTCGAAAGAAAACTTCAGAAAGCTGCGAACCTTTTCAGTTCGTCTAGGTTTTAAGACTTAGCCGAAAATGAAAAGTAAAAGAAATATTAATCAGTGCATACCATTAAGAAATATATATACATAGATGCATATATATATATATATATATATATATATATCGCGCAAATTCAAGTGATATCGTAAGCAATCTCGGACTTTGACGGTAAAAAATTGGTTGCACTTTGCGTTATAATATCGAATTGTCATAGATTTTAATTTTTGCACTTTAAGAAAATGAAAATAATATTACCGTAAAAAGATCATTTTTATTTAGTACGACTAATTAAATAATTAAATTATATTGCGAATAAAATTTGATGGAAAGTTGAACGAAGAATTTAATTTGATTTTTTATTCAATCGAAAATAATTTCTTATACATTTAATATAAGAAGGTGTACGTTATAAAAGAAAATCTCATTTTTATACAAAATTAATTTTCTTTCTTAATTGAAAAGAATTGATTTATGATTCATAATATTACAAAATATTTTTTATTTAATTTTATTCTTGTATATGTAATTCACAATGAATGCATTAATTTTTTATCGCCAAATTATTTACGTATACATCTTTTTGATAGTAATGACAATAAAGTAAATTTAATGCTCTGAAGAATGTAAATTAAGAACTTTATGTCAACCAATCATAGTGCCCATAAACTGTCAACGGTAATAAAAGAAATTTCTCTTTCATAAGAAGACTAAAAATATGAAGAATATTTAGCGTAATAATTCACACTGAGTCGTTCTTTTTTATTTACAAATATTTATTGTGTCATGAATAGCATTGGTCTAAGTACTTGCAAAATTTCCGTTGGAATTAAAAGTATACTTTTAATTATCCTTTTTTATGTAAAATTAAAGCTAATTTATTACGATTTTATATAAATAATTCAAATGACATAATTATAAACATTTTGAATTAAATAATTTTTAATATAACTGCTTTTTAATTCTAAACATTAAGAACTGAGAATTCAACAAAATATTTTTATCGTATATCTTTCTCTCTGTTCTTTAAATTTTCAAAAATACTGTTTATTTGGTAAAATGTATACAACAGTCAATTAATGGATGAAAATATAGATACAGAAAATGAATGAAAATATCGATGTATTTTACTATATAATTAAAACACGGAGGATGAGTTTCTTTTGAAAATCAAATTGTACCGTGTTTCAAACATTGCTCACGAATTATGTCAATCATCGAGTTGTTTCGTACAAGATAAAATAACTAAGTGCGTCAAGGAAGTTCCTTTGATCATATATTTATCAAAAATGCAATAAAAATAAATATTAAAATAAATATTTAACAGGATGAACAGATCTATACGTAATTCTATTCAAAACTTTTCTCCATATACTCCACGCGAAGCGATTCACACGAGAACAACGTGAATTGGCATTTAAATTTAACCCATAAGATATCTTTACGTGTATATTTATATACGGATGTAAGCTTCCACGTGTCCAAGTTTGTATATAAAGTTTATATTCGCGTTACTCTTATTAGAATTGCTTCCAATCGGATGTACATAAAAGACTGTATCACCACGTCTGTGTTTTAAAGAAAAGGCATTTTTTAACTTCTAAAGAGATATCATGATGTAAGAGAGAAAATATAAAGTTTTATTATTCAAATATGAAGTTATAGTAAAAGTTTTAAATATTAAAAATTGAAATTCAAATATGTAGAAAAATTAAAATAAATAAAAAAACAACTTAATACATTCAAAAAATGGTCATTAATATATTTGTTAATACACATTTGTATGAATAGATTAAAATTTTCAGAATACTAAGTTTTTAATCATATATCCTCTTCGTATTTCGCAATATCTAGAATTTTTCAGATTTCTTTGATACATATTTTACAAATTCGAATTTCTGAGTATTTTCTGATGTAATTTTTACAAGTTTCGATATAATTCTCAAAAATGCATCATAAAACTGCAAAGTATAATAAGTCTTGCTAGATTCGGTGATTGTAGAAAAGAGAAAGTAATATATATCCAAGGTTAATTTTACTTTGAAGAGAATATTTTCAAAATACTTACATTTAAAGAAAAAATTTAGATCGAGTATTTTTAAGAATAAGAAAATTATTAACTTGAAATTTTAAGAAATTATCCCATTATGATAATTTTATTTCTTCCCGAATTTAGATTTATCGCCAAATATACGAAAAGTTTATTTTAAAAGTTTTATATTTGTTCGTTTATTTCAAATTACCTACGAAATGATATTTAAGATCAAATAGTTTTTTTTGTTTAAGAAATGTTCTAACGATTTTCGTATATTCTTATAAATATTGGAGAATATTCTTATGTATAGATTATTATAAGTAATTATTTAATATTTATTTTAATTAAAATTTAGGAGTCATTACTAAGAATAAATTGTAGCTCTTTCATTATTAAGTAGTATACAATAAAAAAAATTAAAAATCGTCATCCAATCACTTTAAAGAAATATTTTTAGTTATAATCAGCTTATAACTTAACAATGGCGAATTATATTTAATAAACAATATTGGATTTTGAATACGATTGCCAAATTATTTAATAAATTTATTTTGTTTAACAAGTAATATTTATAAGCATAAGTAACTAAATATTGACATATATAATGAATTGGAAAAGTAAAAATTTATCATTACATCGTTATAAAAGTTATAAATTTTAATAATTTTCATAATTTCTTAAGTATTATTTTTTTCTTTAAAAATCGTAATAATTTTAAACGTAGTCTTTACTATTACGTATCTCTACAATATATAAATTGTAAAGGTATATTTATATACAAATGTATTTTTAAATATAATATTTTTATTATGATACATAATGTTTCGATATTATTTACTCTATTTATTATAATTTTTATAAATATAAATATAAAACTGCGATTTATACTTGAACATTTCAAATTTTAATTAAAAAAATTTATGGCATCCATTAAATTATTACCGGTAAATATTACATTGGAAAATTAGAAAAATATTAAAATAATTGATTACGAGTATCAATTTTCTCCCTCGATGAATAATTAACGATCTTAAAAATTTAGAACACAGTAAGCAACTTATTTTTAATTTTCTAATTGATACTTCGATATAAACATTCTTTTAAATACGACAACTATTTTTCACATAACAGGATAATAAAATATAAATTACCAATGCTAAAAGGGTATATTGTAATTATTTATAATTAGCGCATCTTTATCTTTAAATTTTTGTAAAAAAAAAAAAAAAAGGAAATAAGAGGCTAAGAGGCTAAACCCGAGCCATGCATATCTCATCGAGTCACGTTGAAGTTAATGTCGCGCAGCCTGCCATTATCCGTATCTACGCGAATCAGAAAAGCTCTACTCGTGTTCCCGCAAGAAGTGGAAAACACCTCAGGCTATTCCACGATATTAGAGCGATACGCGACGCTTTCAAGGACGCTTGGATCGAGATCCCGGAATATAAGCGTGAGGAAGTGCGAGCAAGTGCGAACAAGTGCGAGCAAGTACGAGCAAATGCGAGGAAGCGAGAGCTTTTTTCGCGATGAAAAGTCCGAGGGAGGTGAAAACTTTGATCCCTGGTATAACGCGAGGTCGGAGAGATTTCGTACAAGCTGCACAGTGATTAGAACTTCCTTGGGAATATCTGCGTCGTGGATAACCCTCGACCTGGATCAGGTCAGTCCAAAGTCTGCGATTTAGGACGTGGGATTTCTTTGTCTTTGTCGTCGACGTTTTAGGCGGGAGTTTTAGGGAGTTGCCGACTTTGGCAACTTATACTCGCAACGCGTTTCACGATTACCAAGCCTTCGATGCCTTTCTGAATAGTTTCGTGTTTTATAGTTTAGGGACGTAGAAAAAATAACCTTGTAAACTTGACCAAGTATTTCTTACGAAGTTTCTTACTTATACGATTATGTTTTAAATTAAATAAATAGATCATTTTTTATATTGTTAATTTATTACTATCTTCAATCTTTCCATTGTGTATAATCGAAATCTTTTTAATGTTATATATTAATTAGTTTTTAGTTTCACAAAATATAATTAAGATTATGATGGAAACTTTTCGCCAACTTTGATTGTAAATAATATAGTAAAATTAATTTTTTTTTATACAACTACTTTCACAATTTATTAGCCGAATTTATGGTTTACTATAGATGTACAAATTATTTTATATATTTCGTTGATTGGTTGTACAATCGACGAAAGTTTGAATCTATCGATATCGTTAAAATGTACGATAAAGGAATGTGCGATATCGCTCTAAAACTATAGACATCTATCCGATACATTTTTCAAGATCAAATTTTAAAATATGAAAACGTTTGTTCGAAATTCCATAATAGCAATTTATTATAAGTTTTGAAAATCACGTTCAGATCTTACAGATCAAAGTAATATTATTCGGTCACTCGCGGCAAGTTCAGCCGTCCACATATAAGAGAAACAATTCGAATTCTACGACACGAAATAACAAGATTTCAAACTATTCCATTTACTACAATATTATTCGTGCGATCGTTATAATATACTCAAGTTGCTCATCTCGCGACGTAACGACGATCGTTCCAAAAATTTGTATTCTTACGAGCTCCGAAATGATCGTCGTCGTCATCATCGTAAAGATGTAACATATTTATTACACGATCTTCGACCAAATCACCCGAAAATCGAGTCGTTCTCGCAGTCACACACACGTTTACAAGGTAGAACATCGGCTAAGTAGCCAAAGGCGATTAAAGTAGGTTAAACCCTCCGAAATGTTTACCCTCGATATTTGCAGTGTAATTGGGCAAACGTTCGCCCGTTGTGATGCAGCTGTGAAAGAGAATTGCGTAACCAGTGGCTAAGCGGGTATCGCTTTAAGGTCGGACATAATCGGTCCCGTGAGGTGAAACGAGAAATCGATCACTTTGCACTCGCGCTTTATACGTCGTATAGGAATTGCACAACTTAAAACAAAAAGACCGAGAATAGATACGATTTATTGACCTGAAACGACGTTTCTTCTTTCCTTTTATCCGTTCTTTTTTTCTGCCGATGTCTAGAGGAATAAAAAAGAATCGGCCTCGACTAACGAGATGAGCAGAATTTATCAGTAATAAATAATAAAATTCATCTTAATTAATGCTTTTACCGATTTTTAAAACATCGTTATACCTTGAGAATTAATAAATTCAACAAATTAATAAATTTAGCTTAAAATAAAATTCTGGTCTTGTGTTATTTAGAGCACAATATAAAACAAGCGTTAAAACTACAAAAAATTTATGAAATTCAACCTAAATTTTTTGCTTAGAATACGATGGTAATTCATGCATTACTATATCTCAACTATAAAAATAATAAATATTGTACGACTAGATTATAGGTTTCGATAATAATATCGAGATAATACAAAAAAAATAAAAATATAAAAATATCGAAAAATATTTTAGATAGAATTATGTAATAAAGTACGTGACACCGAATTACTACGTTTTAAAATATTATTTTAATTCGACTGTTTCGTTTTTTTACATACGATTGAAACAGAGACGAGTAACGTAGCTTCTTAATAAGTATTAATTAATCAATAATTCTTATTAATCTTAATTAATTCTTAATACGTATTTTTAAAATATAAAATCAATACGAGTGGTTAATAAATTAATAAAAAAAGCTTAATAAATATCTTTAAAGTATAAAATGAATTCTTAATAAGTATCTTTAAAATATAGAAATAAAAAATAAATTACGATCGAGTAATTAATTTACTCGGATATTGTATCACCGTATAAATTATATTTGAAAAATGAAATACACAAAAATATCGTTCGATTTTGCGATTGGCGCACTTTGTTATCAATTTTACAGGGTAAATAAGCAGCAGCAATTAAAAAGCATTATTGTATTTATTTCACAATGAAATTTTGATACAGTAGATTTACAGTGTTTTATCTCTCTTATGTATTTCGGCTGACGTTGATCCGATTAGGGACAAAAACACTGATAGCTCGACGATTTATCATAATCTAAGACCTCGAGAGTTCGCCTCTCATTTCGTTATTTACTCATGCGACAATGTCAGTATTTACAGAATAGCACCTTACAATAGTACAGCTAAAGCTATCGCGTATATAAAAATGAAGGGAAAATGCATTAGAGATACGCAATGGAGAATAGAGCGAGACAGTATCTCAGCAAGAGAGAAGCTTTATTTTATTTTTTCCGTCGATATATTTGAATCTGATATATACGCCGCGCATGGCATCGTACGTATTCGCGTACATACATATTTACGTGCATATTTACGTGCATATTTACGTACATATTTACGTACATACGGGATATTCGTAAGTTGAACGCCTGAGAAAAACGTGTATATTGGGCGGTATAATAAACAATTTTTCTCTCGTGAATTACTAGAAAGGAAAACTCAATATTGCACAGCGATTTCAGCCATTTGATCACCAGCCTGTCGTCGTCATTGACTATTGTGACGATCTATCTTTTTTACAGATCGAAAATATAATTATATTCTTTTTCTTTAACATATTTTTACAAATCGAGAAAAAAAAGAAAACGCGATGATTCTTTTATTTTCTTCGTTCTTCGCTTCGACACATGAAACTTACGTACAGAATACTTCGCGTTCATGTAAGGTCTACTCGCTTAACAGGGCAGTATTATTTCGTTACATATATACTTTAGTCAGTTATGTATATATTTATATAAAAATATTTCGCGATTCCTTATTTCATAAGGAGAAGAGGGATAGCAATAGAAAATAAAAACATGTAGGTTGAAAAGCGTAGACCCAGCACCGTATTTTTTGTGTTTACTTTCTTGGAAACTTACGTAACTATTATCACTAATGCGTTCAGGAAAGATCGAACAAAATAAATTGTTACCCAGCGACTTTCGGCGCGTAAAGATTTTAAAAGTAATTTATACACGCTTATACACGCGCGATTACTATACATTCGAATAATTCTTTATTCGTTCGAGCCCTTATCGATGAAAGATTAATTTATTAATTTACTTAAAAGATCTTTCGTCGTTTCAGCCCTCCTTGATACAATTTAATATAATCGAACGAAAAATGTAATCTCCGGTAATTATAATTTGAGAAACGTGAGCGAGCAACATTCGAAATGATTAACCGCCGCTCGATGCAGATAAATAATTCAACAGTGTCCAGCGTTGACGCTGACTCGGCGCAGCGGAGCTTCTTTAACGCCGCTGGGCGTTTCTTTCTTTCCGTGTTAGGAAGCCAAGTTTCATGTATGTAACACCGCCGTCTCTCTAAGTATTTTCGAGCGTTTCTCCCTCGTCTCGTGCGCAAAGTGGAAGAAATAGCGTGGGCAGGAGTCTCGAGGAATTGGAGGGTAAAGAGGATTAAGAGAGAGAGAGAGAGAGAGGAGAGAGAGAGGAGAGAGAGAGGAGAGAGAGAGGAGAGAGAGAGGAGAGACAGGAGAGAGATGAGATAGGGATGTATTTTACGCGTTTCTCGTATTTCTCGAACACCTTCTATAAAAGGAAATTTAAGTGCTAGACTCTACAGTCCCACTCGTATGAATGACAAACTTGGTGCGGTCGACAAAAGCGTGCTGGGTCGAGGGACGAAGGAGGGAAAAGAGGTATTAAAGGCTGGTAGTATAGTCGGGAGAATAGTCCATAAAAAAAGAGGAGAGGAAGAGGCAAAAGAGGAGAAGTAGCAAGGATGCGACGAGTGGCAAGTGGAAAGTCCAGCATCGTAACTCACGTTTCCATCGACCGACTCCGAGTACATCTGTTTTTTTCCTCTACCTTTTTTATTCTCGTTTTCTAGCCTCCTACGGGGATCCCGACGAGAAGGTGTTCTCGATCGTTTAAATGCATCGCTCCCTCCTCGCGTTCTTTTATCGTCTTCTCGCTTCGCGCGAGATAAATCTTTCGACGTTCGAGACCGTAACGAGGAAAGGGCATCCGCAAAGGGAGCAGAGCGCAAAAGGTGATGCGTGCATACGCACCGCGTCTCGTTAAACCCGTAAACCCGGAGAACGCTTTCCCTCGAGTGCGTCGGTGAGTGCGTCGGTGAGCGAGTCCGTGAGCGAGTCCGCGAGTGAGTCCGTGAGTGAGTCCGTGAGTGCGTCCGTGAGTGCGTGTCCCTGAGTCATCCCTCGGTTTCGGGATGCGCGAGCTCGAAAGCACCTGCTGTAAATTACGTTTACGACTCCGCGAGACGCGTTTCAATTCCGCGTCCAAGGTCGCCAAAGCGTTAACCAACGCCACGTATTCCTCGTTGGGCGTTGAGCCTCTCTTTCGTCTTTCGTCCATCGTCCATCGTCCATCGTCTTTCGTCTTTCGTCATTCTTGAAATTTACAGCCGGGTCCGCCGACGGACGCATCATCTACGTACCATCTAGACGCGCTCCGCAGCCTCGCGAACCCGAAGAAGAATTCGTTACCGGAGGCGCGACCGTCGACGCCGTCCTCCGAGTCCTCCGAGCGCGTATGGTAACCTGTGTGGGGTTAGTGTACGAGAATACCTATCGAAACCGATGTTAGAGTAATCTACGCGAAGCTAAAAATCTCATTAACGAATAGCTGCGGGGATGTCCGCGTGGATGTCCGCGTGGATGTCCGCGTGGATGGCCGCGTTCGGTTTGACTGGATACGCGGTATTGTACTCGCAGCGGTTGCGGTACCGAAGGCAACGGTTCGCGAGCTACGACTTATTATACGAATTACGAAGATGTTCGCATCGGACTCGGCCCCGTCTTCAAATCTGCATCTCGGGCTCGGAGTCGTCGTGGAACCAGCTCGAGGGTCTCTGACCCGCGTTCTGGACGCGTATCTCCCTCTCGGTGTACCGCGTGGATGTCGCGAAGCTGCTGGTGCTGCTCTGCCCCGTGACCGTGTTCCCCTGCCTCGTGATCTCGTCGTAGGAGGAGATGGGTGCGACCTCTCTCCTGATCGGCCTCGGTGTCGTCTCCGTCGAGCTGCAGGGCTCGTCGTCGATACCCCAATGCGGCAAATTGCGAGCCGGGACGCCCCAATGCTCCGTGAATTCGGAGCCGGATCTAGCGAGACTCGGCTGACTCAGAGATCTGACCAGCGAGTCACCTTCGAAGGACGAAAGGCTCGTCTGATCGTCCCTGTCCAGGCGGGCGAAATCTCGAACGGTCATCTCGGACATCGATCTGAGATCGGCTTCGCTGCCGCCTCTCGTCGTCGAGCTTAATTTCCTGAATCGGGAGGACAAAACGTATATTACATATGCGCCGGTAACTTACAGTTTACAAGCTTTAGCTTCGTTCATCGTTTAACTTTTAGCGAGTACGATTATTATTTTTGCAGTTTAATAAATAATAATAAAATAAATAATTTCCCCCATACTTTGATTAATGTCTCGAGATGCATTAATAACAAGTGGGTATTAATATAATTTTTGTTTATGCACGCAGAGTTAATATAATTAATAATGTTGCGTTGATTAATGACGATAAAGAAAATATATTAAAAAAAATTAATCGTTGTTAGTTTTTTCATTGTTGAAAGTTATTAATTTCATTATAGAAAGCTTGTAATATTTTCGTATCTTACTTTTTGGTACACATGTAAAAAAAGAAAAAATTTATATTACGATAATGTCTCGAATCAAATCGAGTAAAATAATAAAACATATGTAATTTCTTATGATATTCGAATATAAATAATGGAGAAATCTTACACCTATCGTTGTAACCATTAGAAATATAACTATTTTTTCGTATTTTTGGTCACGAGTAAAAATTATAACGTATCAATTGCAATATGTTAAAAAATATATTTCAACGTCCTTTAATAAAATTTAATAAAATTGAATTATAATTCTTATTGTAAATCTCGATCGCGTCAAATTTCTTTGCATTTATAAACCGAATTTGTAATAAATTGATCGTTACCGTTGGTTTTCCTTAATCGATAATTGCAACTTGTCAGAATTGAAATGATTAGACGAATCGCGTAGCAAAGTAAACGCCAAGAAAAGAAATGTACTCTTACCTAATTCTGATACCGGATACTCCGGGACCAGCCGCGTGTCTCAACTGATCCTGTCCAAAAGTTCTGGCCGAACTTCCTCCGTCGCTTTCGTATTCGTAAAGCGTTGGTAAGGATGACCTCCTCGACCTGTTGTCCCATTCGGTGGATTTTCCTCGCTTGTAGCGCTGTCCGCTCTTACCGTGAGACGAGGAGGAAGTCGATCCGGCGTTCGGTGGACTAATGATGCGTATGATGACATCCCACTTGGCTGGCGGGAACAAACTAACGTACCTCGCGTCCTTTCTTATCAACTCGTAGTCCTCTTTCACGATGGCCTCGGTCAACAACGTTTTCAGTGTGCTCTCGGTTGTTATAATTTCCCGCCACTTCTTTCTCTCGTCTTCCGTGAACTCGGTCGCGAATTGTGGCTCGAGGACGCGTTCCAAGTTGTACCAGCTCGTGGCACTGCGTTCGGTTTCCTCGCTGACGAGATCGCGAGGCGAGCCCCGAGGAATATCCGCTCTGACGGTGTAGGTTGGCTGGATGTGTACGTCGATGGGCTCGTCTCGCATTTTGGAACTCGAGGGCTCGTTGGTGATGGTGAGGTTCGAGGCGGAGCTCACGTCCGAAAAGTTCTCCCACTCGGGCGGAGGGGGCGGTAATTCCTGGAGGGGATAATTCCTGATCGTGACATCCCACTTGGGATCGGGGATCTGTTGCTGCCTCGCGCGATACTCCGTCACCTGTCGGCGATGCCGCTCTATGTCCTCGATGGTCTTCTTCTCGGTGACGGTGCGCAGGAAGACGTCGTCGACCTCGTGGGTCGTGATCTCCGGACGTCTCGCGGCGACGACCGGCTCCACCAGGGGTTCCACCTCCTCCCTGGTGTGCTCGCGGTACTCCTCCGTCACGTGATTAACGTTCGCCGGGTGTATGGAGGAGGAGGGTGCCAGCATACTGGCGACCCGGTACTTGGCGTGGGTGGCGTCGGTGACTTCGGTAAGCGATCTCGTCTCCGTCATTTCGGTGTTGAGGGAAGCCAAGGATCGGGGACGGTGGGTGGCGACGTGCGGCGCTGCGTTGATCGTTTCGGTCACGGTTTCACGGTCGGCCTGTTTACGTAGAATTCTAGAGTAAACGGGTGGGGTCTGTTGTCGGGAGGTATTAGGCGGGGGATGGAGTTCGGGCACGTAAGCGAAGGTTGTTAGACGCGGCTCCGGACTCTCGATCGTTCTCGTTGTTTCCTCGCGTTCGAGGATCGTTGTTAGATTGCGTTCCAGGGCGAGACTGGCATCGGACTCGGAAGGCAATGGACTCGGAGGTGCCGGGGCGCGTTTAACTCGCATCTGTACGTCGAATTTGGGCTCGACGGGCATGGCTACTGGATGACGGGACTGGGTGATACGCGAAGCTGTAACCGCTGTACTTTCTACCTCATTGATCGTCTCGGAGTAGAGGGAGCTGGAAGCGCGTTGCTCCACCTGTTGATGGATGAATGCCTTGGTTTCGTAGGAGCCAGCCGATGACACGGGAAGAGATCTTTCCTCGTCGACCTGTGGTTCACAAAAATCGTTTTGGTATAATAAATAGGCAACCGGGAATTTTTCAACGGGGTGACGATCGCGCTATGCTATAATTTATTGGCGAGCGATCGAGAATGGAAAGGAAAGGAAAGGAAAGGAAAGGTCGACTCGGTTGTTGCCACCGAGAAACCTCCGAGCAACCTCCGAGCAACCTCCGAGCGAGAGGAAAAAACTAATAATGATAATAGGGGCTAATAAATAAATAAAATAAAATAACAAAGGTACCTCGGAGTGACTTTCGCTGGGATAGTCGCTCGGGAGCGTATCCGAGTGCTCGATCACCAAGTGAGCCTCGCTACCGTAGGCTTGTTGGGTGCCGATGATTCTCGGTATCTTAAAGTCGTCGAACATGGATATGCGGCTGAGCGCCGATGAGCCCGAGACCTTTGTAATTTCGGAGCCGGCGAACTGCTGATGATGAACGACGGGGACGGGTCTGCGCTTGAGACACATGTACGAACAGCCGAGGCCTAATAAGAGCAGCGCGAGGAACAGTAGTGTGCATATCATTAAGAGGATGTGGAAACCGCTGAGTATCGGCGCCGCTGGTGGCCTGTGAATCCAGTCATTTTTTTCCTTTATCCTTTTGCTAGCTGCGCTTTATTTTTTATAGGCGCTTCAAGCATGGATGCGGTAATTATGCAAATTATCCGTAATTTAATACGTCCTTTTAAATCAAAATTAAGTAATTTTAGTTTCGATGATTTGCGTACACTTTTTACCCGATCGATGTATCGAAACTTTGTATAGATCGCGTTTATCGTTAATTGCACCCGTAAACCATTAATATTTTTATTATTCGATAAACGAGTTATGCGTTTTAGCGTATTAGGTATTATTCTGCTCGGATACATTGATTCGTCGTATTAGCAGTTAGATAGAAGGTTTCGCTTCGATGAAAGAAAATAATTTATAAATTTTTAAGAAGTTGATCTCTTACGTACTTCTTCGTTTTTTTATATCGTTATTATCGTTGATTTTCATAATAAATCATTGCCTATGCTGCAAAAAGAATCTTTAAAATTCGATTAATTTAAATATTTAACGTTACAGATTGATTTTCAGAATTTTATGTTTCTCAAAATCAAAAGCCAAAGAAGAATTTTATCCTGTTTAAAACATCGCCGTAAATTATCCGTTGACTGTCTAATGCGTGTAAGATAATTTTTCAATAATCTCGGAAATTCAGAGTGTGCAATTTCATCGTAACATTACTCACGGTGATTCTCGAGGTGCAAGTAAGGGACCCGGTTTTTCCGCTCTTGCTGGAGGATATCGGCAAACTATAGTTATAACTTCATCACCATCCATCTCAAGGCCTGGGTGAAAACGCACCACGATATTGTTCGTAAAGACTCTCGGTGGATCTTGTACTGTACCGCAACCTGAATAATAAAATGTGCACGTGTATTAAATTTTTATATCGATAAGTATTGCTAAAAATATATCGAATTATATACCCAAAGTCTCAAACTCGAAACGTATTTTTCGCGTAGTGACAATTTAAGTAAGTATACACATTTATTTATCATTGGTAAATGAAATCAACTCGACATTTTACGTAATTTCACGAAAAAAAAAAATTATTACAAATAACGATACCGTTAAACATTTTAACGATAACGTTAAACCTTATTCGAAAGAATTCACAGTAATTTATACGTTTGAATCGTAAGTGTATTTAAAAAAAAAAAAAATAGAAATACGGAATTACAATAAACGTTGAAGAGTGAGGCAGTTTAAAAACTATAATTTATACAGCCTGGGAATAAATTCTCGTTAAACATCGTTGCAAAATATTCTAGTTTCGAGCTATCTTTAACAAATCCTCCTCGGAGATAAAAATTTACATATTCTGCAACATCGAGATCGTTGCCTAATATGTTAAATACGTGAAAATGATACTCGTCGCATCGAGGCTAGTTGTAAAAATTAAAGTTTCGTTGAGCGAAGGAAAGGAGCGGAGGAAAGGAGCGGAGGAAAGGAGCGGAGGAAAGGAACCTCCTTTTAAATTTTGAAAACTCCAATTCCGGTCTCTTTCAAAATTTCCAATTTCCATTAATAATTCCCTCGTACCTTTCAACGGCAGTTCGATTCTGGCGGTGTCGAGTCCTCGACCCTTGGTCATGCAAGCGCTGTTCCTGTCGAAATCCGCGTAAGCCAGACCGTAGAACGGCTCCTGGAACATCAGCTCCACCTGCATGCTACCTTGCGAGCAGTTGAGGAAGGCCTTGGTACGATTGAGATGAATACTCGGGAGTATTTCGTTGAGGTTCGTCACGGAGCCGTTGAGAGTCGTGTAGATCGGGAGGCCGATCTTGTCGACCTCGATGCTGTTGCCGTGGTCGCGCGACGGAGCGTCCTCGACATTGTTGCCGCCGTCATCCTGGTTTGCCAGGGCGCTGCCCGCGAGGCAGACCCACAGCAGGATCGACACGGCTGAACGCATCATCTGCAACGTGAGAATAAATGTGGTTTTGAGTCGCGTGCGTTCGCGGTAAACCCGCCAAGGTCGACGATTATTCCCGGTTCTTCGTCAGCGCTGGATTCGGCCGCTGCTACGGTACGATAATACTGTACGGATACTGGTTGGAGACCGCGACTCGGGAAAAATGTAACGCTGCAAACTTTACCGATTTTACGATATTGCTGCGGATACGTTCGATGGACGCGCGTCGTTGATTCGTCGTTGATTCGTCGTTGATTCGCGGCCGTTAGACAATTATCCTTCCGATCCGTTTCGATAAGCTTCGAAAATTTCAAGCGTCTTTTCTATATCGAAATCCTTTCAACTCGTTCGATATTCGACATTTATTTTCAATCTTAATCAACGCAACGAAATTAATCGACGAGATCCAATCGCATAAATTCCTTCCGATCGTTGCGATCTCACGCTTTTTTCAAAATACATTTTACACCGTGGAATCATTTTTTATGGAAACGCACGGTTTTTCGAATACGAGCGATGCAACGATTCGAAACTCGTTAAAATTTAAATTTTATCGATACAACGTACTTATTTATTCTTTCGTCGAGCTTGTCAGCGATCGAACAACGAAAGATTAACGCGTAGCGCTAAAACTGCATATCATTGTATTTAAAAATCACCGAACGGACTATCAATCGTTAATTAATTTTCGCATCTCGTAACTTAATTAAAAAAGTGTGTTTTAAATTCAATGGTACTCGATGATCACGGATGATCCCAAGCTAACGTAAAAGGCACGATAAATATAATGGCGAGGAAAGACAAGAGTCATTTTCGGAATCTGGAATTAGCGCGATTTATCGATACGTATTCGGTAATTTAACGCGATCGAATCCGGCGCACCGTTACAAGTCCAGGATGGCTCGCATCCAACGGCAATATTAATCTACGTCTTTTATCGCTACGTCTTTTATTAGAAAGGTTCCTAAATCACAAAGTAAATCATGCGCCAAGCATCGTTCCCGGGATCGGACGGAAAAAAAGTCCTCCGTACGGCGCGCATGAATTCCGCAATATCGCGTTGCTTTACCCAATAACACAGCGATCGTACACCTTGCGGCATATCGTTTGCCCTCGTCGCTTTCGCGAATAAAAGTCACGCGCAAAGGAAGGGAAAAAAGGAGCAGCGACAGGCGAGCGAGCGAACGAGCGAACGAACGAACCAACGAACGAACCAACGAACCCGATAAGATCGCTCCTTGCGAATGGTCAGGCATGAGTTTGCCTCGAGTCCCAAGGAGACTAAGAACACGAGCGAACCGACTGGAAGCTCCGACCGGTACCGTTCGCGTGGGCATTTTCCAATTCCAGGGCTCTTTGTCATGCGAGTCGAACTTCCTACGCTCCTTCCGATAAACGGTTCTAGCCGGGAGGATGAATAGGCGCCGAGCTCCCGAGCGGGGAAGCTCCTACGCTCCTACGCCGCCGAGGAAGGATAACGTCTGGGACGCTGCGTTGGATGCTGCGTTGGATGCTGCCTCGGATCCTGCCTCGGAGTCGGGAGCCTCATTTTCGGTATACACGTGTACGGGAAAGTTCGCGCCGAGAAGCGAAGCCGATACGAATTCGAGAGGCTGCGAGACCCTCGTCCGATCCGCCGCTCGGTGCAAAAAAAAAAAAATATGTACGCCGGTGTGCCTCGAGGAAGAGGGAAAGGGAGGAAAAAAGAGACGGAAAAAAAGCGCCCGACGAGACAAGTGGGCGCGCTGCTCGCCAATATAGATAGCGACACCTCAATGCCAACGGGCGAGCGCCGCGACGTGTGCGTCGGCTGGAATTCCAGCTCGTGCTCGACTTTCACTCTCGTCGGTTATCGCGTTCCTTGGCACGCGCGCGCGGGTTCGCACGCATGGGAGCGTGTGTGTATGTGTGTAACCGTCTCTCTCTCTCTCTCTCTCTCTCTCTCTCTATCTCTCTCCACTTCTCACCGTCTGCATGCGCCCGCGCGTCTAATAAATAAACGCGGGGAAAGGTATTTTTACAACGAGCGTTCGAAAGTGTAGGCGCGCGTGAGAAGGCATAAATCCCGAAGCGATACGGGGAGAGTCTACGATGTACCCTTAAAAGAGGGAAAAATTCGAGTTTAAATGTAATTTTCGTGCCGCGAATCAATAACGGTAAACTTCTCGAGTTAAATGGATGCCTCGATATTACCGATGTATAAAAATTAATATTCGAGCACGGTATTCCACTATGCGCGGATAATTATAATCTCGAACGAATACGAGCGATTTATAACGCGGAATTCGTTTTCCGAGCCAACTAATGGTTAATTTTATTCTCTGTTCGAAAAGATAAATATTTCGCGTTTCATCGGTATTCGCGAATGTCGCGCGTATCGCCGAGAACATTTTATCGATAACTTAAATATATGAATTTTATATTTTCCGACGGGATAAAAATGGTAGCTGGTCGGTAAATTATTCGCAGAGAAGCATCTTTTGGTTATCTCGAAAGTCGAAAGCGCTAACGAGATTCGCGTTACGGAAGCGAATAGATTTTTCGATAAATGTCCAGGATAATTTAAAAAATGCGTATTTTCTCCCGATCGAGGCGAACTTTCGATAAAGGGATTTTCCAGGACCGGTAGGCCCGATCGTCGATTAAGGATAAAAAATAATTTGTTACAGCGCGAGTTTTAAAACCGCGATCGGGAGATTTTTCAACACAATCGCGTCCCTTGGCTCTTCCCATGTAAAATTTTTCCTCGAAGCGAGCGATTCATTATTCTAAAAGCAAATACTTAGGGCAGACTGTCGCCAGAGGAGAGTCGGCGGGATCAAAGAATCGGTGCGGCCTAACGAGCGCACGAAGGGTTAGCCCCCCCTAGATGCGGTTCTAGCGTCGTGGACGACCTTCGTAGGATTATCGCGGCCCCGACTTGCCGCGCGCGAGAAAAGGGCCTCGGCCGCAAGGTCGTTTTCTTTATAAGACGCGAGGCGGCCCCTTGCGGTAATGGGCCGCGAACGATCGCGCGCCCATTATAAGAGCCGTAAGTGTATTTACGGGCCGCGGATGTCGAGACAATGAGCGGGGGGTGGAGGCGAGGGCAGGAGGCGAGGGCAGGAGGCGAGGGCAGGACCGATCGAGCCGAGCACATGCACTTTTAAATGGTTCCGCCGCGCCCGCGTTGCGTGCACGAGGGGATTGTTATCGGGTCCGGCCGTGCCGAGGAGGTGGGGGTGGTGGGGGGAGGTGGAGGACGTGGAACAGGCCGAGGAACAGAACGAGGAACAGGACGAGGAACAGCGCGAGGAACTGGACGAGGAACTGGACGAGGAACTGGACGAGGAACTGGACGAAGCCGATTCCTATCCTAGCGCTCACGGATTTCTGGAGCGAATTCCTCCGGCTCTCTTTCCGCCTCCCCTTCCTTTTTATCTCAGGCCTAACCTTCGTTATGGCTTTTCCATTCGACTCTTCCGAGTATTCCGTTCCCAAGGTGCTTTATTACGGAGCTCACTCTCCGCGGCTCGAGGACGTTCGCCACTTTTTACTTTTCTTTTTTCTTTTTTTTCCTCTCCTTTTCCCCCTTTTTTCTCATTTTCTTCTACCTTTCTTTCTTTCCATTTTTCCGATGCCTTTGCTTTAGTCCCGCGCGTTCAGTCGCGCGTGGGTTTATTGAAAATTAGCGAAGGATCGCCGGGGACGGAAAATACCGCGAGTTTTACTGGAAGATGCGGTCAAGCGTCGTGGTTTAGTTATATAGCGACGTTGCATGATCGAACTGTTATTTTCTTTATGGCGTAGCAGTGCCCTTGCATCCAAGTTACGAATGATCGAGGAAAACATTAATTGATAACGAAGGCCATTACCGATCGTTTAACGATCCTTGAATTATTGTATTAGAATCGAGTACGAACGACGTCCCGCGAACGTAACGTAACATTACGACCCGTCGTGAATCAAAACGTTTTGAAAACATTATTAAGGGATGTTGTAAATCATCCGTTCAAAAATGAAAAGAAATTTTTACTAGACTGGATGTTACGCCATAACCGTATTGTAATTTTTAAAGAGAAAATTATCCCAATCTGCTTTTATCTAATATATATATATATATATATATATATATATGAATTATATTTTACGCGAAATAGTCTATATAACTTTTAGATTTTTAACCAAAGACAATGGAAAGGAAAAAAGAATCGAACCGATTCAATTATCCGAGGAAAACAACGGTAAATTGAGTTTCGTAATATATTCTTACGTTACAATTTATCGTAAAATTAAAAGAAAATTATCGAAACGATATGGAAAAAGTAACGCGATAACTCAAAAATAATTGCGTTACATATTTTCACGAGTAAGTTTTATTAAACCTATCGGCGATTATTTCTTACGCGTTTTCGAGATCTCTCGGAACCGGCGAACCAACGGACTTCCATATAGAGAGGGTAACGAGGTACCTTTCACCTTCTTCGACGGAACGTTAAATCGAACGCTAAATCGAACGCTAAATCGAACGTTTAAAATAGGAGCTCCCAGCTTTTAATAAATTTTATTTGGCGTCTAGATTTTTTACATAATTTATCTCTAAAATGGTTTTACGGCTCGTAACGAACCTCGGAATATGCAACCGGTTATTCGATATTCCAGTATCCGCGAGTGGGCGTCTTTGGCAACAAGGCACCACACGCGCTGTTCATTAATTTTTCCATCTAACTTTTATCTGTCTCCGAATAACTTAATTTATAACGCGCTCGCCTAACGCCGCGAGGCCGCGGTGCGCGGGATTTTATCGCAAACTCGTTTCCAGGACGAGCTCCCCCCGTACGTCGGCCTCGGGGGTGCGGCGACGTCGGGAAATCGAGGAGCGGATAAGGGACTCGGCGACGGCGCCCGTCCGTGACGTCAGGGTGGGAACCCAACGAACGTGTCCCGAGACGCCTCGAGACGCCCCGAGACTCGCTCTCTCTCTCTCTCTCTCTCTCTCTCTCTCTCTCTCTCTCGTCGGTGCTCGCCGATTCCCCGATTCCCCATAGCACTTTTCCTTTGTCTTTCGCCTGCGGAATTTCGAGGAAGCTCGCCGGTTTTTACGGAGCGGCGATTAGCGCGTGCCGATAGGCGAAAAATCGGATCCGCGCACTTTGGTTTCGAGTCCGTCGGATACCAGCGCTAATAATCAATCAGCGCTCTCGTTGCTCTCGTTGCTCTCGTTGCTCGCGTTGCTCGAGTTGCTCGAGTTGCTCGAGTTGCTCGCGTTGTTCTCGTTGGAATGCTGCGAGGGGTCGGTGCGGCGGAGCGGGGCGGGGCACTCGGTAATATAAATACCATGAGTGCAACTCTTAAGATCGAAAAGGATAATAATTATCAATGTAGTCGCCGGAGAATGTTTTAAATACAGTGACATAGCAGGATGTCGGTTTGTGGAAGCCTGTCTACGGTGCATGACTTTCTAGAAGCTGTTGATATTGGAATCGCTACGTTGTTGTTCGGTCGAACGGTAGACGATACCGATACTTTTTTCCGAGCGAGTTCGCCTCGAACGTACCCACGGACGAATTCGAAACGCTCGCGTCGATAAATAAAGAAGCTTCGTAACCGGTCTCTGTAGTAACCGTCCTGGGAGCATCCCCCGCGTCCCCGGGGTCCAGGAACCTGGTCTAGCTCGAGCTCGACGACGCGGCACGACACCGTTACGAGACCTCGACTCGCTTCGCCCACCCGACCGATTCGCCCTCGCATGCGTAAGCAAGGCGGTTCGGTACGGTTGCTCTTTCTTTCTCCAGCTCTTCCTCCTTTTTTTTTTCCCATCGTTCGCGGTCGGACCGTCGGCCTGATTTAAAGGGGGTATCCCCGGGTGGATGCCTGAGTGGAGTGAGTCGGGCGCGCGCTTCTGTTCCTTCCGCTCCTTCCGCTCCTTCCGCTCCTTCCGCTCCTTTCGCTGCTGTTCTCGTGCCGCGGGTTAATTATCGGCGCGGCTCCTCAAAGCACCGCCGACTCTGACTTCTTGCGCATTAGCGCACGCGCGCTCGATTATATTGTTCCGGCGTTGCTCCGAACGCGGCGATAAGGTGTTATTATGTTTTCGGGATACTCGCGATGCCCGGATTGGGCTTCGAGGGTGGAGGCTGGACCGGGAGCCATCGGCGTGGTTAATTTACATTCGGGAACCATCGCACGTCTGATCGCGTACGACGGTGAAGCTGTCGAATGTCCCGATGCGATTCGCCGATCGAGTTAATTGTGCCGCTAGAGACGGAGGAAGATAGAGACGGAAAAAGGGAAAGAGAGAGAGAGAGAGAGAGAGAGAGAGAAAGAGATTTTATTCGTCGCCTCTGCTCCACTGGGTATCGATGTGCCATCGTTCGTGTACGTCTATTAAAATGCTTTATAAAAATCGTCGAATGCGTTTAATAAGAAAATATTAAACGATATGCTAATTAATGCGAAAAAGAAATCAAATTTTATTCTTTGTTATTGTTTTCATTTATGCAATAGTTTTCATGGAAAAATATCTTTTAAATTTTACCGATTGCTTTTATTTCCAATAAAAGTTCGGTACAGTTTTTAAATACTATTTTTACTTTGTAATAAGTTTTCCTCCATTCGTTTTTGTTTTGGCATTGAATATTAATATATAATAGAAATAGTGGTATTTACATTTGCAAATACATAGCTTCGATATTCATAGTATACATTTATATGAATTTTTTTGCTGCGCGGTGTACGAATACGAATTCATAAAAAATGCATAGTCGATCGACTAGTTTAATAAATGATTTACACTGTACGATCGAATTCTCGAACGGAACGAGAAATAAAAATCATTCGTATTTATTAATTATAAATCACGATATTGAATATTAATTAAAACAATGACTAAAGTTTTATTTTATCGTCAGGGTGAAATATTCATGAAAATATCAATTTAAATTTAAGTTGGTCGGTGAATCGTACCGACGGTTTCTATTTTTTCTAATTCAATTTGAAATATCCGAACAAAAGAATTAATCGTTTGATTCGTGTCTCTAATCGTTGTAATTATCTATATATCCTATATATCATTTGGGAAGAAACGAAAGTAATCATCGGATTTAATTATCCGTTTACAAGGATGATACCGATGAAACCTTGAAAAAGGCTTAATCTACAAAGATTCGTACGATCGACCTTCGAGAATAATAATGGAATGGCGCGGAGCGTTATATGACGGTAGATATGCGAAGATGCGATTCGGGTCCGGTCGACGCATAGAAAAGATCTCTGGATTACCGGCTGGACATCCTTGGGAGGACGGAGACAAGCCTCGCAGCAAGTGTCCAGCCGGTGGTTCAGCCGGTGGTTCAGCCGGTGGTTCAGCCGGTGGTTTTAGCGCTCGTCTCCCGTCCGGTTGAATCAGGTTCGATCTCGAACCTCGAAGAAGATCGTCGGCTTTACTTTTATTTCTCATCCCGAACGCTACCTCATCGCGAAATACACGAGCTAAAAGTCGGAGACGCGCGCGTGTACCAAGTTTTTCATTTATCTTGGTACGGTCGCGGTCGCGGTCGCGTTTCCAAGGAGATTAATTCGGCCGATAGTGTTATTGTAACACTAAAGCAAATATTTTTATTAATAATAAGTATTATCGCCGAGAGATACGAGCATAATTTAGAATACATTACGAGCTATATACGAACCAGCGTGATATTCTATTTCTGTTGAATGTACTTTGCTCCAGTTCACGTGCAATAGGACGTAGGATTTCGTAATAAAGTAATTTGAATTGTAAATTAGATGTACAGTAATCATAGTTTCAGGAAAAAAACTTTACCGAGCAAAGTCATAAATGGGCCTCAACACTTCGTAAAATTCATCTGGAATACCGCTATAATCGTACATTAAAATATAAGTACAAAAAAAAACTGCAGGCTGGTTTAATATATTGCTAATACATACGCAACCTGTACATATATATACATATATATATATATATATATGAATGTGTATGTAATAACAACAATAGTAATAATAGTAATCATGCAATCCTAACGTTGCCGCGTCTCGGCATAACTTTAATAAAAAAAAGTGCGAACCAAAGTAGTCACGACCGAGCTCGTTACATATTTAGTGGCGCAACGTATTGTTCGTAATTGCATAAAAAAAGAATTACCGTTAATTAACGAAAGATCGGTGCGAACGAAGAAGAAAACGAAATTGATACGATCCTTGGAGTATCCTCGTCCGTTTCAAGACCCGTCCGTAATTATTCCACTACTTATTTCTTCTTATTTCCGCAAATTCATAATTCATCTCCGTACCCGTCGATATCGGCCAAACGGATTAATCCTCGAGCCTCGTTCGTAAAACTCGTCTAAGTAAATCACGTGCCACCCGCGTGTTTAAAAAAGCTAGAGCAAGCATTTTCACGCCGACAGATATAATCGTGCGAGCAAACAAAGGGAACGGATGACGGCTCGAACCATTAATCATAACCACGTTTCGAGCCTAAGTGCGGCCAATTCCGTAAGAAGCAATTTTGCGGATCGCGTAATCGAAAAAAGCGCAAAAAAAAGGCAAAAGAGAGCGCAAAAAAAAGCGCAAAAAAAAAGGAGCGGATCGTCGCAGACGTTTGCATAATAGTCGCTCGTCCGAAAGAAGCCGTCGGATCGGAAGGGAAGGGTCAGAGGTTCCTCTTCGTACGCACCTTCGTCGGCTCGGGCTCCTCTGGTCTTTTATCTCGTTCACTGTCACACTCGCTGCGTCAGCCGCATGACACGACGCTGCTCCCTGAAATCAGTCGGGTCGATGCTCTCCTTTAGTACCAACTACACCAACATACGTAACGATGCTCGGCGAATTCCCGAGGACGCCGCCGAGCTAAGAAAAAGAATTTCCTTTTCGATTCGAACGGGGTCACATTTCGGCGTTTAATCGTTGGTACAGTACCACCGGTTCTTTTACAGATTCCGCGAACGCGATACGTGGGATCTTTATTCACCTGCACGTTTCCACGGGTTTACGAGATTTTTGTTTTATTATTATGATTCTTTCGAGCTACATTTTTTAATTGAACTTTATTACGTATTTATAAGAGCCGTGAAGCAATCCTACTTTTGAAACACAGCCAAGAGATACTTTGGTGTAAATTTATCGCGGACGCCAAAACTCCAAGCAGCATGAAAAATTTGTTTCAAAATTTATACGCGCGTGTACGATTTTGCGGGATAAACGGATAAACCCAAACCACGGGAAGACTAACAGGAATCATCGGTAATTTCAGCGCTCGCGACTAAACGAACCGATCGAAATGCTACGTCAGAGCTCTCTTGTAATGGTTTTGACAGCGTTCGTTGGAAGGATAGATCGCGAGTTCGGGAAATAAAACTCCGGCGTAAAATTTGCAAGTAGGCAAAAAAACGTAGGGAAATAAATTTATAAACCGGCGGACCAACGCAAGATATTCCCGGTACAATGGGAACGAAGTATTCGAGGAGCCTCGCTATCGAAGCGTGCCATCGAATTTGGCAATTGTGCGCGCATAAATAATTCATAAATAACGATTGCGATGACTGGCCAGGTTCCGTAATAGCGTTTCAGCCGGGATTGTTCGCGCCTCGAGGTCCGGACAGCCGTTCGATCATAGGCCCTCGGCGGGTGCGCGTCGCATTCCTTTCGCGGGAACAATCGAACGCGTATCCTCGGGAATCGGGATGGAATCCGAGGTGCGTTGGCCCGCGTCGACCGCGTCGAGAGGAAGTCGCGTCGACGAGTCATCGGCGCTCCTCGCGTACCAACATCTCCTAGGCGCGTCCTTTGCCTCTGCCCCTCCCCCGACCGCCTCTATCGCGTCCTTCGTTGTTTCCGGCGGGCCGAGTCGCCTTATACGTTCGCCACTCGAGCGCGTCCCGTACACTCCCGGACGATCGCACGACGCTTTCCTTGCAATTACGATACGCTGACGAGAGGAGAATATTATTAGCGGCGGATGCGGATATCGACTGCCGACGATCCTTTAATTAGCGCGACGCTCGTCCGCGACGCTCGTCCGTCATCCTCGGGAGATCGCCTCTTCCTCCTCCTCCTCCTCCTCCGATGGGCAAGCGTTAAATGCCCTCGTCCAATGCAAACAACTCGCGCGTTTTATTCAGAGACGAAATGGCTGGTGATGACGGCTGGTGCGATGACGGCTAGTGGTCGATACGTAATCGCGACTCGCCGACTCGCCGACTCGCCGACTCGCGTGGGCCCGACATCCGTACGAGAACGTCGCGAACGTAAATCGCGAACGTAGATCGCGGACGTAAATCGCGGACGTAAATCGCGGACGTAAATCGCGGACGTAAATCGCGGATCGCTTACGGGATCGGTGATTTTATTTCGTATCCTGTCTCCGACTCCAACGAAATTATTCGCGACGCGCTTCTCCGACGCGCGATGAAAGATTCGCCGAGTCTTGGGCTTCTTCGGCGAAACGTTCAAACGTTCAACGGGGGGATAATACGAATTATTAAAAGTCACCGTTGGCGTTTATCTTACTCCCATGCAAATTTTCTACTTCGCGAGCGGATACGCGAGTTTCAGACATTTGCGAAATTGTATAATATTTATAATTTCCGATGCTGACAAACGTCGAGCTCTTTGACGTTCGGTATTAGAATCAATTATAGTATTTATGCAATTTTGATAATAACACCTTTCACTCGCTACTTATATTATATACTCCTCGGGTCCTTAGCTCGGACGTGGAATACTCAAAATATAAAAATGAAATTTTTCGTTGCGTCATTTTTCATTTTGTGTATTCATCTCGCGTTTTCCGTATTTATACTTGTAACACATGCATTTCAGCATTGGCGGATTCAATTTTTCGTGGCATTGTTTTCTGCTCGGTTAACCGTATTCGATTCTCGTGATACGTAGTTAATCGTGACGCCATTACTTCAGCCTAGCTCGATTATTTTTCTACTCGTGTCCGCGGAATGAAAACTATCTTGTATTTGTCCAATTGCGTGCTTACAATGCTGTACATCACTTTTGACTGTACGTGTTTTCGATGCAATAAAGGCGATAACGCGAATGGAAATTTTTTTTTATCGAAAAGAAAAAGAGTATCCATGCGAGGTTTTCCGATATATTGGATGATTTAAAGTTGGGCCGTGATCGATTAATGTTTTAAACAAAGAAGCAATTAAATATTTTAATTCTTTCGAGTAGAATTTAGATTTTTGTAAACCATCGTCCATTGAAATATAATCTTACGGTATAATAAAACATTTACCGATCGTAACAATGCAAATATATATGGTATAATTTTATAAAAGGGTATAACTTTCAAAAAAAAAAAGCATACAATTTACTTTGGAAGCCAAAGTTTTTTGTATTTCTCACTGTTCGTCGAGTCTTTAAATCCTAATAGGATTCAATTTCCTGATAAAAATAGTATCGTCGCGTCACAGTATATAGTTTTCTCACAAGCTTAAATTACAACTCATTATTTTATACAATAACAAATTATCTCCTCTAAATCATACCGACGAGTCGATAATCCAGTGAAAGGATAACGCACTCATCCTTCGAATTATGCACGGTTAATCCTCTTGGAAACTTCTTTAAAAAGGAATAAACTAAGGATTCGTTTATCGCGACACCTTCTTAAAACTATCGTAAAACACGATGCAAAGTAATATGCCATTGGAAGTCACGTAGAGTGTAAGGAGGGAAGAAAAAAAGGAGTCTTACGTCGGTATTCGCGCTCATCACCGTTCACGAAAAACAAAAGTGAGATGGCCGAAGGTGAAAAAAGTCACGCATACTCCGGACGCTTAAAACAAGACGAGGAATGACGCGGAATATCGTGTGCGGAGCCAACAAAGCTTAAAACTCTCAGGCTCTATCTCTTTCTCTCATTCTCTCTTTCTCTCTTTCTCTCTTACTCTCTCGCCTCTCCCTTTCTATACGTATATGATACGGCGGGAGGAGAGGCCGTGCTTTGAATTCCGCCGCGCGCAGTTTCATTGAGCCATTACTCATTCCTTATGCGCACTGCTCGCGAATGTACTTACATCGGCCGTCGATGCGTATATTTATATATACATTTACAAGTTTTGAAAACAGCAAAGTGACTCTTACGAAAACAAAACGCAGTGCAATCTTGTTGAAGTATCGGTTTCACCTCACCTTGACAACAATGCTCAATAGTGTTATTAACCTTTCGATTTACGGTGATGCTTTTACCAAATACATTAATTTTAACTGTTTTCCAATCGCGCTAATAGAATTACCCTTTTTAAATTAGTTTTTAACATTCATTTTTTGCTTTTTCAATAACTCGATAATTTTTTTATTTTATTATTTATTTTATTAGATATTTTATCGCGATATTATTTTTCAAAGTTTTTTAATTTTTACTAGCGTTACTTTAATATTATGAAATTTTAAAACCTCGAAAGATTCTGTTTTTAATGATATGAAATAAAAACATTTAACTCGAAGTATTAAAGATACGTCGGTAGAAGCTGTGACGAATAATTAAGTACACTGAATTAAAATTAAATGTCAGAAGGAGAATCTAATTGAATTTAATATCTTTATTAGTCACCATGAAAATCAGATCTAATAAATATGACTCAGATTTTGCGGTTAATGTGTACAATTTATAAATGCATTCCAATTTAGTATTTTTCTTGGCATATTGTCATATGAATTATTTAAATTAGCAAATTAGTTATTTGAGGTGTTAATATTGTAAACGTACAAAATAATTTAATCAATAACATCTCTTTTATAAAAACAACCGCAGAATAATACGACGCGATAACTAATTTTTAACAGCAGTATGAAATAAATTACATTAATATTTTAAAACTTAATTTCCTCCGAAGCTTCGTTAATACAAATTAAAAAAACTATGTAAAAGTATAATTTTATGTACGTTTGCTTAAAACTCTTATTAAATCGTATTCATACTTTTAGCCTATGTAGATATATATATATATATATATATGTATATAGAATCAAGAATGGAAACAAGTACAGAATCGATACCGTAAACACAATAAAACACAATATTAAATACAAGACTTTCCAAAAAGAGTCATATTTCTCAACTGCAAACTGCCAATATAATGAATCAGGTAGATTTTTATGAATACCACGTTATAAATAGCGACTCATGGTTAGCTATGTAAAGAAGGTTCCATAAGAAATGCGGGAATTCGTTTAAAGGCTTTCGTACTTCCGCAACGACGCGTATATGGGTACAAAGATAACAGAAATAATTTAATAAGGTTCGATCTGTATAAGATACATAATATACGTGGACAAAACCACATCCATATAAGCATACAACTACACATGCGCGTATACGTATACGTAAGCAAATACGCAAACGAACACGAACGTCACGACTTGGCGCACTTTCGCATACGAATGACTGACGCATCACGTTGTCCAAGTTCCCGCGATGACGAGGCTCGGAGTCTCTCGGGTACACGAGACATTTTTAAAATGGCAAAAACCTCATTCAACTCGCCGCTGGCGCTATACCATGGTCATTATCGGAGCAAGATAGAAGCTGTGTTAGCGTCACTTTTTTACTCCCGTCAATATGCGTAATGTAAATGGAAATTTTCGTACGTAAGGAGTGCACGAGATAAAAAAGAAGACCGCTAATTCTTCGCTTCGACACTCGTGTTATATTGAAATATGAAATATTTATCGCGAGTTGTATGAAAATCATTTTTACAAATAGCTGTACATTAAATTTTCACCACGTCTAAATAGCTAAGTCTTTTTTCACCGAGCGTAATGGGTTAAAAGCTTACGATCCAAGTAAAAATGAACGCTGAAATACGGTCTTAATGATTATGTAAATAAAAAATTATAAATATGCATAAGATATTTCGGAATATTGAATCTCATAATCAAAAATTTATCGTCGTAATGTTCCTATTCGTTTTATTTGCAATTTATGGGAACACGATTTACATTAAAGAAAAAAAGTATTAAAACTTCTTTATGCGGACGGAGATAATGTTGCAGATTTATTATCAGTTCGATGGAGTATAGGAAATAATAAATATTTAAATGTCTTTACTTCCTTGAAATGGTAACAAGGATAAAATCGAGTTGTATAAATATTTCGGTGGTATCTTTATAATATAAGTAACGCGTGGATTAATAAATACCTCGGAATAAAAATATCCGAGTGAAAATGGTGTAACTTTTTTTTTTACCGTTTTCCATTAATATCGTACCTGTAAATAAGAGCGCGAGAAAATTTATAAAAGCCCTTTCCGAGGCCATTTCAGCCGACCGACCGAATAAAATCTTACGTCGACGCAAAAGAAAATAAAGAAGATTATGGCAAAGTGACGAAGTAGACCGTAAAAAACGCTCCTTCTTTCCTAGTTTTTACTTCCGAAGCAAATATGTACGGAAACATCCCCAGGGGTGTGAATCGGCAGAGAGAGGGGAGAGGGTCGATCGCGGAAAAGGTCGACTAGCTTTATATAATCGGTGGTCGAAAAGACCGAAAAGATTGAAAAGAACGACACAACGACACAACGAGACAACGAGACAACGAGAGTAATCTCTCTCTTTCTCTCGGTGCAATCGAGGCTTCCGCAGCTCTCCGAGGCTTCTGCCGCATCCATTTAGCGTCCGCACCGCTTATCGCGGACTCTCGGCGAACGAGAGATACTCGGGCGACCTTCTCCTCGCCTTTTCCCTTTTCCCCTCCCTCGTCTCCCCGTCCTGCTCTTTATTCGCTTTGCTCTATTTCTCCCCTTCACTCGTCTCGCGCGCGGCACGCATAAGTGCGCCGTTCGGAGATTTCGCGATAGGCCGGGAATTTTCGAAGAAGAGCCGCGCTTATTATTTGTCCGCCGATGTCCGATCGGATGTCGTAATTCGCTCGCGCCGCTAATTACTTAAGCGGAGGCACTCCTTGGCTCTTGGTGCTGTTCTCGGTGCTGTTCTCGGTGCTGTTCTCGGTGCTGTTCTCGGTGCTGTTCTCGGTGCTGTTCTCGGTGTTCCTCTCTGTGCTCCTCTCTCTCTCTGCTTCTCTCTCTGCTCCTCTCGGTGCCGTCCTCGCTGCTGGAAATGCTACGCGAGCGTCGTTGCTTTTCTTTTCCGCGGGATTGCTTATTATTACGACAACGTCTCGAGAACTCTTACCGATCTTGGGTAGAAAAGTGACCATTTAAGGTTACGCGCGAAAATAGTCGGATTTATAGCGAAGCAGCGATGGATGCCGCGATATATTTGCGAAACCTTTGGTACGCGAGAAACTCGCTGAAAAGTGGCCAATCGCCGAGCCTAAAAGTCGACCGATAAACGTTTCGAACCGGCACTCTTTTTTTTTTATACCGGATCGCTAATTTACGCTCGCATTTTTAACCTTTCTTCGCCAATGCTTCCACCAAATATCCATTTTAATATCCATTTTAATATCCATTTTAATATCCATTTTTTGTTTTATAGATATTCTTCTGGTTTAAAATTTGCGATAATGATAAACGAACCGTTTTCTACGCTCGATTCGCAAACAAAATTTCTTTGCAGCGTAAATATATCCTTCGGTGGATCTTAAGAAACGTGAAAAATAAAAGTTAAAAATCGAAAGTAAAAGTGAATCTTGCTTCACTGGCTGTAAAACGAAGAAAGAAGAAAGCGAAGAAGTTTCACTTTTAAAGAAAAAGTCGGAGTATCTTTGTACAAATAAATTAAAGGCAGCAATTACGTAAATAATCGACATTATATGAATTCGAATAAAAAATCGCGATCGATCGTAGCGGCCGAGCTTGGCAGTTACGTAAAGTTGTTGAAAAACCAGTCCCGGATAGTCACCTTTAACGCTCGCAATAATATCGAAGCAATTAGAAGTAAGGCTTCTCCCTATTTACTCGAGCGTGCCGTAAAAGAGTCTCGGCGAAGCCCTTGGAATTCATCGGAGGCGACTCAATCGCGGGAAATGTCCTCCTGCCCCCGCTGGTGGCTCGGTGGTGGTGGGGAGGGGGGGGCAAGTAGATTCGTTCGCGGTCCATTCGGACGAGCGGCACCGAAAAAGAAAGAAGGTGAAACCGTGGAAAGCCGAAAGCCGAGCTCGCGGAGAAATCCGTCTTGGTGCGCAGATTCTTGTTGTTGAGTTGTCTCTCGCGTTTCCCCCCCGTCCCCCCGTCCCCCGTCCCCCGTCCCCCGTCCCCCGTCCCCCCGTCCCCCGTCGCCGCCGCGGCCGTACCCGTACCCGTAGCCGTACCCGTAGCCGTACCCGTAGCCGTAGTCGCGGCTACTTTCACTGCGTGCGCGTACGCACGGCGAAACTCGGGACGTCCGTGAGCGTTTGTTACGCTCGCCGCGTCTTCGCGGTCGTTCCACGGTCTTCCTTTTTTCGCCTCGCCTCCTCCTTTTTTCCTCGCTCTTGTTTTTCTCCAAAGGGGGTGGATGCTTTATTCCAGGTGGTCTGTATTTTATTTCAGCGTCCGGAGGTGGAGCGGCTCATTTTGTTCTGGTGATACGCTGAGTAATAACGGGCTGGGGATACCGGTTAGGCCGTTTTTTATTCAATATTTCTAGTACCTTTTGCCATCATTAAAATTGAAAATTGCGTGCTCGGCGTCATATTGAAACTCGGTGATCAAATGTTTAATGGCGTATCGTGGTGCTTTGAGCTCCTTTTAGTCGGATTATGTAAACAAGCGAATGAATTATATTTTCAATAATAAAACGATAACTTCCATTTTTATACTTGAGTTTACCGAAGCCTCCGGATTATTCAACCTTACGCTTCCCGTATACTTTGCGTATCCTCTTCGTTGCTATATTATGCACTATGAATTAATAAGAATAATATCCACAGTCTATTAAATTATTTTTTATATTTTTCTTCGTGAAAACAATGCTTGCGATAATTAGATTCCGATGTTACTGTCATTATGATGATGTACGTATAATTTGTCAAAGAATGAGGCGCATGTAGGCGTCTACAATCTCTTGGAGAAACTCTGCATCTTCATGCTCGCTCTCTTTTTCTTTTAGATTTGCACTTCATTTCGCTGTGTATACTTTATTATGTATGCTCAATATTTTATTTCGTCGTTAGTCGATTGTAAAGTTTATTTTGTATTATGTTATTGTAACTAATAATAGACTGAAATGCTGACTAACAACTTCTTTATTTATTATTTCTTTTAGTTTATAGATCAATGATGGTAAATAACTCGATATATTCTCCAATAAATTACAATTTTATTGTTGTTAATGTTACACGTTTTTAAAAGTTCGTTCTATATTGCATTTTTTTTAACAAAAAATAATCCCGTTAATAAAACGTTAATAAAAATATTTATTCGAAAAAGGTAAATATATGTAATAACGGTGGAAAGTTAAAGAAATTTTTAAACATTGCATATTTATATTTAATTTTTGTATTTAAAATTTGCATATTTAAAAATTACTCTATTAAAACGTTGAATAGTTCCGTAATTATAATATAGAATATTCGATAACGTTATTCGTATTATTCTTCTCTTGATTTTAAAAATATCGAAAAAATAACGAAAATACTTTCGTCGTATAAACTATAGAATTTAAAATATTAATATTAAACGATAATCTATATTTTTTATTCTTTCGACATGACTTTACATTCGAAGATCTCGACTTTTTTTATATTTTTACAATAAGAATACAATTTATGAGAAAAAATAAAAGAAATTTCTAACGATTTGCAAGTCATTCATTAGCTTTTTGCCAAAAATCTAATTTCTCCAATTAAAAACGGGTCTTGAAATAAACTTTTTTTTAACGTAGTCATAATTTATCAATAGCGATAATGTAAAATTTGATCTTGAGATAGAATCAAATTAAAATTGGACAACAAATTTTTTTTTACGAACAATTTACATTTAAGTACGAAATACGCACCAGTGTATAAAATCATATACATTATAAATAAGCTTTGAATCAAAATTTATAAAATGTTTACGTACATAAATTTATTAATCTCGTTAATTACTTATTCAGATTTCCAAAAATAATGCAAGACCGATGAAAAGTCGCACCAGCGATCGTAATTTATTTATTTGAAATGATATTCGATCAGGTTGTTAATAATAAAGTTGAAGGTACAAGTGTTTCGCTTTCGTAACGACACATGATTTAAAATAATATTATGCAAAATATTTAAAATATCGAACACACTTTGAAAAGTACGAAGTTAAGTTTGATGTAAAAGCATATATCAGCGATAAGTAAACTAGTAACAAAAAGTAATATTCGTCAAAGTAAAGTATAAAATATAATTAACGCTAAAAAAGAAAATTTATGCGAGTCTTAAAGTTTATTTTACGAAAGGAATACGAAATAAAGGAAAAATAATGAATTTTATAAAAGAAAGTAAGGAAATTAATTTATGAATTGGAATAACATTTATCCTCTAAATATGAAAAATAAAATAACAGATAAAATTGATTCAATAAATCGAGTCGAGTTGGTAGACGCTATACGTTACTTAACTCACAATCGCATTGTTTTTTTTTCATACTAGCATTATTCAAGGGCGATAAAAATTTTATTCTACCTCTTTATTTCGCTGGTCTTTTACTTTCAGTATCTGTCTCCCCTCGCGCCTTGGACATTCGCATTCTTTTCTTATGGAGCTTAAGCATATATATGTACACAAGTCGCCAGACGCTAAATTGCGCATCCGACATGGCACGCCGTGCGTCTTTTCTCTTTCTCTTTTCTCCGTCGAGGTGTCGTTATTTTTGTGGGTTTACTGCGGCGCGAGTATGAAAATACCGGTTTTTCGATTTTTCAGAAGTATCCACGCCGCATCGGCTATCACAGCTTTTTCCCTTTCGACGACCTCGGACTGTTGTACGCTTGCAGCCGGTGCTTATTCCACGCGAATAATACTCGTTTTAAACAACATTTTATAACTCATGCGAATTTTAAGGATATCGAATGAAAACGAAATTTTTGTCCCATTAAATTGTAAAGTAAATATATATTTAACAATCTCTTACCCCGCGAATGCTTTCCTGCCTTTATCTCTCGTTTCGTTGCTTGTTTTTATCACCGTTCCAGCTGAGATAATTTCGATCGAAATAATTTTGTCGCGCCGCGGACGTTGTTTGCAAATTTTGAAGCGCGTTGCAATTTTCAGAATCCTTCTCTTAAATCTCTATTTATTTTCGTACTTTCATTCGTACGAGCTTGATTTATCTCCAACTTGGGTAGGAAAAGCACGATATTTAACAGAGTCTCTACCAGAGTCTCTACCAGAGTCTACTCGCGCAGTAAAATAAGAATAACGACAAAAAATATTTCCGGTACATATTTCTTTGGAGATAAATACAAAATTAATGTCCATAATCACTGCACATTAAGGGATGTGGGTGTTTATAATATGCACTGAAAAAGCAGGTGTGTAGCATCGTAGATAACGAGCTACGAAGCTAAAAAAAATACGCTCGTAACCGTTACTCATAAAAACGGTGAAAACGTGCCCAATATACAGAGCTAAAATTACGCGCACGCTAAGCTGGCATATTAGAGAAATATCGACATCGATTATTGTATTTTTACTAACTATTATTTTAAAATATATAGGTTTTAAATAATATTATAAAATAATAACACCAATATTTATTACGGTTATTACTACATTATTATGGAAATTATTGCAAAAACTTGATGTATTTAAATACACTGTTAAAATCACGCGTGTAAGCCGATATTTTTCTACCTTGCAATTTTATTTTTTAAATTAACAAATAGATATATATATATTATGTATTTTGTATTATGTATTTTTACTCATATATATATATCGTATACATAAGTATGTATGTATAAATCCTCTAGGTAACATATTAACACCTATTATTCATTTTTAATAAGAGACAGCTACTATAATTTCTAACCGTATAGAATTACTTGGAGAAAACGTTCTTTTACAATTTTATAATCTCTAAAATAAATATTTCACATTTATGTTACTTAATTGTTTATATAAAGGTTTTCTAATTTAAATTATCTTATAAATCAAAATCGTTTTTTAAAACTGCCATATTATTTTGTTATTTTCTATATTGTCGGATATATTTTATTTTAATAATAACCATTCGATAGCAAAATAAAACATTTATTACGAGATATCAAAATCTATCGAACGTAAAAATTGCTTTTTTTAATCATAATGTAAAAAATCGTTAAATTTATAAAGTTATAAAGTTATTGGAAAGTCAAAGAGAATGTTAAATATTAAGGATATAAAAAAATCTCATGACTGGCAAAATAAATATTTCATTTAAATTCGTAAATTACTCTGTATAAAACATCGATAATAAGAATTTTTTTTCCCAAATCAGAATATATTTTTATCCATGATTTCCATACTTTATTTATAGGTATCTTTTATTGTAACAATGTCCTTTCAATATTAATGAAAAGGCATTTATTACGCGATACTAAAATCGATTGGACGTAAAAATTGTCCTTTTTATCGTAATATATATATATATATATATATATATACATAAAACTTTATAAAATCATAAAACTCGTGAAAAATCCAAGCTGAAATAGCAAAAAAAGTTAAAGTTAATATTAGCGATAAAAAGATGTAAAATTGGAATAGACGCACACGAGAGTAAGTGCGTTTTATTATAAATATTTTTTAAGGGAAAAATGATAACGATATTGATTTCGTATCGTGGAGACTGCGTCGAGGACGAGGAAGATTTAAGGAATCGCGCGTATTCGAGCGAATAGCCAGTGTTGCGATTCTCTAAAACGGCAAATCGCATTCCGACATCTCGTTGACGGGAATCCGGAGCGGAATTTCCGACGCCGTCGGTGAATCCTGATCCCTTTGGGTGTCGAATAGGATGAGAGGAGTCGAGAGTCGGATCGGCGAGGGATTGGCGAGGGATCGGCGAGATTAGTAGACTCGGGTATTGGCGTGACATCGCGAGTCCAGTCGGGATTTTTTTTCTATATTTTTTCGGGGATTTCATTCGCTCTTTTTTACGTTACGTCTCCGTGTCCGCTACCAATTTACGAAGGGAAATTAAAGCGTTGGCCCACGGACGGAGGAGTGACAAAGGAGACAGGATGGATGGATGTACCGGTCGAAAGAGACAGAGGGGGAAAGGTAGGTGTACGTTGGCGTGAGGTAATACGGGAGGTGAGTAAGCGTTGCTCGTTCTATCTCTGTGCGCTACATCGGTGACGTCATACGGCCAACGCGAGCGCAACAGATACCGAGAGACAACGGTAAGATGGCGGAGCCACCGCCACTTTTAAGGCCTGTCCTCGTTGGTACGAGGTAAGGCTCTTTCGAATTATTCAGCAATTACGTGAGGAAATAAGAGCCGGTCGTAAGAGCCGTAAAGGTGAGCTAATCGAAGAGTCTTTTCTTTAAACCTAGTGTAAGCGCTTCCTCCGATATTAATGGAATTATTATTATTATTATTATTATTATTATTATTATTATTACTATTGTTATTATTATTATTTTGTCGGAGTGTTTCGGCTCGCGCTTTCGAAATTTCAATAACGTTTACGGTGCGACTCGAGTCAAACGGTGCGAAACGAATTATGTAAAATAATTTCATTCTAAATCTTGGAAATCAGAGTTTATAACATCTTTGAAACGCGAAAGACGATTCAACATTTTCATTTCAGACAAATTTCTCCGACGAATCATTAGTTACAAAAGACTTGATATAATAAGCACGTATAATTTATTTAAATGTACGGGAATTCTATTAATGGTGTACGATTGTAAACGCGGTCTGCGATATAATTGACCGCAAAATTTTACGTAAATTTCGAATACGGAAAACACAATTTCTCTCCTGCTGATCGCGTATTCCCTATCTTTGCAAGTAATTTTATACACGATTATTTATAAATATTAGTCATCTAATCGAAAAATTAAAACGCTTCCTAAATAAACGAAATTTTATAAATTTAGTTCGATTGTATTTCAATATTATATTTCAAAGAAACGGATGATTTCGAGATAAATTTCAGATATTCTTCGAATAATATTTGGTTCAATTTGGCTTTTCGATACGAAGGTTGTATCGGATATTGATCGAAATAAGAGCAAAAATAATTGGAAAGTGAGGTGATTACCAGCAATGTATGCCTTAATCGTAATAAGAATATTCATATTTATGACTTTGATTTTAAAAATAAAGATTATATCGGAAACAGTCTAAAATTACAATTTTATTTTATATATTTATTTTACCGAGTAAGATTTCCATTAATTTTAGCTGTCAGAGTAGTAATTTAAGACCGAGTTCTTTATTAAGATATAGTTAAATCTGATGTTCGGTTCAGTGATGAATTTTTTTGTTTGCCCGTATATTGTTTAAATAAAAGTAAAAAATGTCTTAATTCTGTAAAAATTATTTTATAATTATTTTAATAACGATAAAAATTATACTTAACGTATATTCATTCAAATTTGTTTAAATGTAAATTTATAATTTATATCGAATGCATAAAATATTTAGAATTTCGAATACGTATAAATAATGCATATCGTTAATAAAAAGAGGAAATAGTTACGTGGTTATAAGCAGTACATTAAAAATATTTATTAAGTTTAAATAATTGAAAACAGAGATGTTACGTATTTGATTTGATGCTTTTAGAAAAACATTGACACAACGACGATAAGTTCTAAATGCGTATATACGCGTGTATTAGAAAATACAAATATTAATTTGAAAATTTATAACAATATCTGTTTACAGTTCCGTATTTGCTCGGATAAAAAGCTAAGGTACTATATTTTATAAATTTTGTTAGACATTTATGCGAATGTACGGATAATTTAAGCGCTTTTATAAATCGAAGAATTTTATATTTATATATTACATTATTCGTGTTTGAAACGTCTGTCGAAACATTTTTTTAAGTACACAGGTTACCAAAGTTTCTCTTAAAGCTAAAAAGTATATCCCATCCGTTTAGCATTACAAAGGCAGAAATACAATTAGACCGAGCATTATTTTCTTACATTTTACGTATCGGTCGACGAAATAAAAAGCATTAAGCTCTTCAAGTATTTCACTTAACTGGTTTGTTACAAGTTCTTTCCCCACCACAGGAAAAAAAAGACACAGCGCAAAGGAACATAAAGCCCGAAAAATGCGCGTATCGCTTTATACTCCTCGCCAAGAAGCGGCCAAGAAGCGGCCAAGAAGCGGCCAAGCTTCTTACCAACCCGCTCGAGAGAAAAAAAAAAAAAAAAAAAAAACTTAACGACCGTCCCGTCGAGAAAAAGGACGAACGTGTCCCAGCCAACTTTTTAATGTCGCGTACGTCTCTCTCGCGCACGCGTAGCTTTTTTTCTCCAAGCGTTTTCACTGGCTGCAGTCTAATTAGTCGCGCAGATATCTCGCACTCGTAGTTGCTAATGGTCTCTGTGCGTCTCTGCGTCTCCTCGCGACCGTTTGAAGGAGATTCGGCGGAGCCGATGTTACGGTAAGCCGTGCGTAACGACTTGTCCCGGGTCCCGAGGCTCATTTTTTCACGCGCGTTCACGTTTCATCCTTCTCGAATTAAGTACGCGAAAGCGTCCACGCGACGTGAGATTATTTAAAGTGGGATCGTGCCGTACGCGTATACGACCTTACGGTTGTAAGATTGTTATTTGAGTTGGGTTATTATGGTGGGCGATGGGAATGCGATAAATTTAATCTAGGGAAACGACATTGTTAGCCAAATAAATTTATACCGTTTATTCGTTTTTAGTGTTAAGTTTCAGCGATTTTTATATTTTTCGACAATTTTATCGTCGCGAATCCTACGGCAAACCAACGACAAACCAACGACAAACCAACGACAAACCAACGACAAACCAATGGCAAACTAATACCTTGCGAATGTTTAAAAAAACAACGCTTCTATTACAAGTCGCGTCATTTATAATTTATGGACTCGTTGAAAAGCGATCCAACGTGTCGAATAAATTCGAAACAATTTTTTTTAATCAAAACACTTTTTTATTCTTTTTCATTCGTGCAAAATGTTTACCTTTACGATTTTTCATTTATTTGCTTTCTTTAAGGACAACCGTCTTTTATAACGTAGTTGTTACGTACATTAAATTATACCTCTCGCAAATGATTATAAAATACATGTAAATTGTAAATTTTATACCGTAATTAAAGATATTTTATTACAAAAATTTAAGAGCCGATTTTACATTAATCGACGAAAAATCGTGTCGTGGATCGGCTAGCGAACGAAAAGCCGGAATAAAAGAAGAAAAGAAACGTTCGCGTTACATATGTAAAATTGCATTTTCGTTACGAACGCTTTATTTATCGTAATACGTTTAATGTATTAACTCACCGCGTCGACGTACCGTAAGCAAGTTCGATGCTTTAAAAGCAGCGCAACGGAGTATAGAAAGTCTTAAAATACAATAGCGTTAAATCTTCGAAGGGATCCGAGTCAGGTAAGTCAGGTACGAACGTAAGAAGACGCAGAGTTCGAAGCACCTTGGAAATCTCGTGGTTTGATTTAAAGGGGAAGCTGAAATTACAAGAGGCGATTTACATGAAACCCGAGCGAACGCGGCTTTTTCACGAGCTGCGACTTTTTCGCGTGGCCGAAAAATAACCGCTGCTCGCGCTTGCGCCCAGCGACGACACGCGTACACGCACGATCGCGTCGTTAATAAAATTTACGATAAGTAACGGCTCGAGGAAGGGGAACCGATCAAGGGAACGAGCGCACGAGCGTAGAAGTAAAGCGCGTTTCGCGGTTAAGGACTCAGGGATCCTTAAGGGATCCGGACCCGCGACGAAGGTTCGCCAATGGTTTCCGACCGCGTTTCGTTTCGCGTATAATGTACCGGATAATTTAGCGGATAATTTAGCGGATAATTTAGCGCATAATTCAGGGCATAACTCAGCGCGTAATTCAGCTCACAATTTCGCGCATTATTCTCGCGCCCTCCCGCGATTCGCGCTCCCACGCGTGTTTACGGAAGGCGCGCTCGAGGCGCAGGCGCAGGCGCAGGCGCTAGCGATTTAATTAACGGTTACCCGGACGGACCTCCCCTTGATCGCTCGCGATGATCCACGGGGCGCTTTTGTCTTTGTCTATCCCCCTCGCCGTTAAAAACCGGGGCCCGGCCCTCCTAGCTCATTATGCATATTTATGCGTGCCGCCGTAGAAGAGGCGAACACGCGCGCACGCGCACGCGCACGCACACGCACACGCACGCGTGGGCTTTTCACGCGTTGCGCAACGACCGAGGATCTCGCGTACGTGGATTTCGACCGTGAATCGACTTATATGGCGCCGATACCGATGCGCGGATCCAGCCGCGGTGAATTCAGCGAGTCGTCCCCCTCGCCATCCCCCTCGTCGCCCGTTCCACTGCTTCGTTTCTTCTCTTTTTCTAGCGGGATCCAGAAGCGTGGAGCTGCTACTTTTTAATCATTCGTTTTATCGCGAGGATGGTTTCGCTCCAACGTGTGTTTTGCGCGCATAGTATCCGCGGGAAAAATTATTATTCTCCGAGTCCTTTCGAAATTCTTTCGAAAACGGAAGTTCTTTTGCCGGATGATTTATCGGACGGTATCTCGCGATCGCGTACACGGTACGAATTCAAGAGCTTCCGATTTATAAAAGAATCATTATTCTTCGATTTTGCCTAGTAATGGCGTTAAGGTATGCTTTAACGTAAATAAGTATACTTTCCAACGGATTGTACTCGATACGTTGCTCCGTTAATAACGTTAAAATCAATTACTCATCGAAAATGTAGACAACGTTTTTCGTTCGATGTTGTTCGAGTTTTGAAGCGAGGCTCGTCCCCGCATTCGTAAATCATTGTCCAAGACGGTATTCGCCGAGGCAGCGTTGGTTTTTTTTTTCAAGGTTAAGCCTTGTTTACACGAGAATCGAGCTTCGGACTATCGAATTGGCGATGTCTCCGAGTACACAATGCCGTTCCGTCGTCGACCTAAAATAGCGTTCTCAAAAAAGGTCGAAACATAACTACGGAATTCGCGTGTATCGAAGAAAAACCAGGAGAGACTTCCAATTACCCGAAACAAAGGAGCGCTTGAAGCGCTCGAAGCGCGAGAGCGGAACGACAATGAGAGGAAAAAGGAAAAAGAATCGAATCCGACTCCTCCGAGAATTTTTTCCGAACGCCTTGGCGGCTTTTCCCAACGTCATTATCGTCCCCAGTCACGTTCCTTTATCCGCTCGCCTAGTTCAGGGTCCCGGTTCTCGCGGTCGCGTGTCAATCCCGAGCGATCCTCGTGTGCTCTCTACCCGCGCTACGAAAGTGAATCCGAGGCGTGTACTACTTTCGAAAAATCGCCGATGGCCTTTAAACGCGGGGACGGTAAAAAGTAGCCCGGCGATCGGGCCTTTTACTTTTTTCGCCCGAGAAAGCCGTGCGTTATGCAAACGGGGGACTGGCGCCGTAATAATTATGTAAATATCGTAAGTCGCTCGTCTTGCTTTTCGGAAACGGCGATGATGTACGGCGATGATGTACGGCGATGATGTACGACGATATTACGGTCTCTGGATTCGTTCTCGATCCCTGCCTGTTCGTCTGTTCGTCTGTTCGCCTGTTGGCCTGTTCAAAGTCGTGCCGTGTTCTCTATTCCTAACGGAAGCAGCGGAAACGGCGCGTCATACTTTTACGCGTGTAACTGTATCAGCCTATACAGATTTTGCGCTCGCTTCTCCTAAACTTCTTCTAATTTGCGCCAATTATATTGTAAGCGATGATTCTGTATACGTATACTTCTTGTAATAACACGGTACGAAGATGTATAATCTATTTTATTTGAACATAGATTTTATAGCGCGAGAGCATTCTTCGAGAATAAGTTCGAGAACTTATTGCGATACGAGTGCGAGGAATTTTATCTTCTTTTCGAGCATTTTATTAAAAGCGTAATTAGATGTGTCAAAAGCATAACCTACTCGTGGAAACTCGCATCGGTCTATAGAAAATTTTCTTTCAAAACTTTTTATTCCTATGTTTGCCTTTTTAATTAATTGTCTGAAAAATTTTTTTCGAGATCCATCAACTACTATATCGTTTAAACGTAAAATGATATTAAAAATTCTACAAAATACACGAAAGATGTAAAAAACTTATTAAAAGCATTTTTATCGAATCTTGTATCGTGCGCTTTACATAATTTTAGAAACGACTTTCTAATAAAATCAATGAGCCTGCGTTTAACGTACCTTTAAAAAAGTTAAAATGATAAATTAATCCTTTATAATTCGTTACGCTTGATCGAAAAATTTAATATTAATTAATTTTATGTGATTGGTAAAATATCTGACATTAAAATAACTACGAGTGCAATAACCTTTTATTATTCATTAATTAAATAAATTGTATAGATTGAACAAAAAGGTAAAAATGATGCATAAAAAATTACAAATTATTAATATAAATTATATAAATATCTTTCCCGATTTATCATATTGCTTTTAATGGCCTAATTATAACGAAAAATCAATGATTATTAATTGATTGTTAATCATATATAATTATAATACTAATTTTGTATCAATATTAAAATTAGCATCACCCTAAGTGTACGCAATTAATTATGTTTAAGAAAAATACGTCTTAACATTTTTTAGGATCTTTTTTATTTTTTGAAATTTTTATCATTTGATACTTTGATTTTATACGTTTGAAAATATTACGAATATTGAAATATGAATTAAATAAAATTCTGTTTATCTACTTTGCTTAAAAATCATAAAAATTAATAGGAATTATTATCTAATTTATTAGTAAAAAAGTTACGATTAGAAGTAAAAAAAAACAACTTTTAGCTTAGGAAACATTTCTAATGATATCAAAGTTTGATGCACCGCGGGTAAATTATAATCAAGATTGAAGAGAAGAACGCAAAGTTAACCGAAACACGGAAAATTAGTTTGTACTCGGCTTCTTTATACATTTTTTTTAATTTATTTACACTTTTATTTGATGTAAGCTATTATTAATAATTACAAGTGAATATAAAAATAGGTAAATAAGATTAAATAAGATTCTAAATATTGATATTAATTTACAATATAAAATAACGTAATTTATACGATTTTTTAAGTTTTCTATTGGTTTGAAAAGAAAATTTATGTAAATCGCAATTGTATATAATTTAACTTTACAAAATCAAAGTTACTGCTGTACTTTTTGTAATAATATATGAAAAATAATTATCGTTGATGTTCATCGATATAAAAAATTAAAATCGTTTCTTAATCGCATATCTAATCACATGTATTAAGAAAATTTTGAAAGACTCGCTGAAGCAAAATATTCGCAATTTTTGTACGTTACATTATTTATAGTTTAAGAATATTATCCTTTAATTAATATAAAATTTAATTTAAAAAAAATTAATTTTTATGTTTTTACTTCAAATAATACCATTTGTTTATGATTACAATGGTGATATTTTTATTCGATAATCAAGTGTTTCTTTATACGTTATTATCGATATGTAAATTTTACAGAAAAATTTTGAATCTTCGATATCGTAAGTTATTCGCATCGAAAAGACAAGATAAAATATTTTCATATTTATCTCGTTATTTTATTTCAAACGATATAAATTTCTTTTTTAAACTTTCTATCGATAGTTACATAGTTTTATCGAAGGCGTGTAATTTATGAAAGAATTTTCAGATGTATACAATCTTTCTAAACTCTGCTGTTATAATAATAGGAAATTAGATCGAAATACATATACTTTTGCAAATTCAGAAGAAGAAAGCACGAAGTGCTTATCCCTCGGAGTCACGATGTACGTAATAAAAGCATACCGAAAGTTTTGGTCGGTTGAACGATCTTATAAATTTGTTTAACAGTTATTTGATTCTATTCAGCATAGTTTATAAGAAAGAAAGGATATTAGATTTTTCCGATATCAAGATGGTTAAGGTTTAAATTTTATTAACCGTTATTTTTCATTAACGCGTAAGTTTATGTTTTGTCTGTCGCTACCGCGTTTTACATTAGAATAATAAAAGTTGATTATACGTCATAAAGGAAAGTTGTACAGAGTTATTTTGTATTTAAAAGCGATTTAAAGCTCGGGTTATTCGTTAAAAAGGTTGGTTAATAACCTCGATAAATCTCATAAACGCCTAGTTTAGGCGAATAAAGATGCTAACATTTTCAACACGAATGAACTTATCGCAAGAGCCGAGAGTCGACAGGCCGCGTTGCCGCTTCGACTCGGTAAAAATTTCCTTATATCCGACTCTTCGGTTTCAGCATTGTTAATACCACACATTACAATTTCATTATCTGCGCCTATTAAGCATAAAGATATCCAAATGAATGCAGCGCAACGAACACTGCTATCGGTAACAAAAACATCGATTACGAGTGGTTTTATTACCGGCGGGTAAGAGCCGTTGGCATCTAACGCATTAAAACACTTACATTATCGTGCCGCGAGGTAGTATCGCCTAAAGAAAGAGAGAAAAAGAAGTTACAGCCCTCCGTATCGAGGAGCATTTACGCGGGGAATTTACGGCGACTCGCGTGGCCAAGCCGTTGGTTTTCTCGCGCCGATCTGGAGCATCGCCGAACAATCGTGGATCCTTGGACGGCGTGCGGAACTTTTTGCCGCGGCATTTTCCTCCTTTTTTTCTTTTTTTCCCCCGTTGTCCCCCCACCCCACACACCCGTTTCCTCCCAGCTCCCCCCTACTCGCTCTCTCGCTTTGTTTCTCTCCGTTTTTTTTTCTTTTCCTGCCTTTCCTACGAGTACGTGAGCGCACGCCTCGCCATAGCGCCCCGTTACGTTCAACTGGGAAGAGGAGGCCCGACGTGCGCTCGCTCCTTCTCCGTCCCAAGGATCGCGGAATACCGTTTTTCAAGGTCTCGCGCGCTCACCGCGGCGAACACCGCGGGCCCTGGAGCTCGAGACACTTCCTCGCCATTGTGACTCGACGCGAGCGAACGCTTCGCTATTTCTCCGGAGAGAGAGAAAGGAGGAGAGCAGGGAGGAGAGCAGGGAGGAGAGCAGGGAGGAGAGAAAAGAGAGGAAAGAGAGGCAAGAGAGACAAGAGAGACAAGAGAGGCAAGAGAGACAAGAGAGGGAGAGAGAGAGAGAGAGAGAGTTGCCAAAGGCTCGCTCTGCTATTTTGCCCTCGCCCGTTCGATCTTTAATAAACCATTCGCCTTTTTTAATGTCAACTTTTAATAACGATTTTACTTCCTTCTTCGTTTCGCGTGGTGTTTCGATGCAGCCTGAAAGCTTCTCGAATAACAGCGAAGCGATTACCGCTCTAATGCTATTATGATTACCTGTTGCTCCGCGCTCGGGTTCTACTTTCGTTTATTTCGAAGGAAATAATGCCGGCTTTTTTTTTCCTCTCCCCGACTCGTACAATTTTTTGTAATTTCAAAAATTTCGAAATAAGAGTAATATAATTACACTTTCTTACCATTACTGGCTTTTACTGTATTCCTCCGTTCTCCGTTTCTTTGTGCTAAGGAGAACTAATTTATTTTAAGTTTTGTAAGCATCCCGGTGATTTACGAATGTATGTTTTTATCGTAAACCGGCATTTTTTTCCCTCTTTAATTTACAAATATGTACTATGTATGGTAACACTCGTTATCCAGATTTTGCGAGGATTATCTTAATTTCAAGGTTTTGCGTAAACGGTTTTGGATTATAGCGTTCATCGGTTGTTTACTTATTATCTAGAGAGCGATTAGTAACGTATGAAATCGATTCCAAAGAATTCATCCGAGTAAGAGATTATGTTCCATTTAAAAAATATCTTGTTCTTCGTTGCCGTTAACGCTTATACCACAATTTTAGTCTCTCGATAGATCGACGATAAAAAATAAATTTGCATAACTCATGTTACGACTCGTAGCGACAACTTACGGAGTTGCGAAACCTGTCGAGTGAAATATACGAATGCACCTACGTAGATTTAGGAAATATTTTTAAAACATCGTTACGCTATTCGAAAAGTAAATTGAAAATGAAAAGGGATTTAAAGAAACTAACGATCCTAGGCCGAACTACAATTACAAAATAGTGTTATAATACGCGTGATAAGCTTAACAGCGTAGCGACCCAAATGACTTTTATTTTTTAAACGTCGTTTATCAAAGAGACAATGTGGACTTGTCGGTTATCGCGTTATTTTTCCGAAGGCTTAGTAAGCGTACACGTAACGTTTGTATAATAAAATAATAAATACCACTCTCTTAAAAACAACAATGCCACAAAACTCGTATTTCACCGAGATATCCGTCAATGTCCGATTCGTTTTGCTTCCGATCGCGATTTCACATTAAACTCGTATACCATAAACTGAGAATTATATCGTTCCGTTCGCTATTTTTCTTGCCAATGCGTCGCAATCAAATTATCTTCGTTCAATTATAATCCGAGACAATAACGAACTTGGCTTCCATCGAAAAAGAAAACGTAAAATTTAAACTTTTCCGACTTTACAACGAGGATCTCTATTTAAGGAATCGTACATTTTTTGTCCCTTCGAACCATTATTAAATGCTTTAAATTAAAACTTTCACGATTCGAAAACGTACACGACGAGACTTCTTAAGGATGTAGCGGTAATTATCTTTTACTTACTTAGATTTAGAAACGAACGAGAATCGTTACATAATCATCTTTTGCATAAAAATGAAATTTATAAGTTGTTTTAAATTTTCCGCGCGATGAAAGAACCGCGAGGAAAGAACGACACAATTCTCAATTTAAGCTCCTTACGTATCGGATAATGCATGTGGTAAAATATAAATACTTAGCGCTATATTTGCTTCTCTCGAAACTCCTCCGTATCTCCTTTTATTCTCGTGTTCACGTAGGTTGCACTTTAAGGCGTTTTTTAATAAATGACGTCCTTGACATCTTTGCTCTCGCCGACTCTTACATATATTTCACAAGTCTCGATCCTTATTGACTCGTTTGCATATACACCGGTAACGACAACAACTGCACCCATCAACCGCACGCGCACCGCCGGAAATCTAAACGAAGATGCAAGGAGAAACAAAGATCGAACGAATGAAATGCAGAAAACGAGCTAGAGATGGATAGAGCGAGAGATAGAGCGAGTGATAGAGCGAGCGATAGAGCGAGTGATAGAGCGAGAGTTAGAGCGAGAGATAGAGATAGAGATAGCGTTAGAAACAATGAACCGAAAGTACGGCGTATAACTGCAAACTTTCTCCGTCTCGCAACCCGGAGAATCAACCAGTCGGAAATGAACTTGGAGTGTATGTGTGCGCGCACGTAGATGCGAGTGGGTGGGTATAGAGGCGAGCGAGCGTTTTTGTTCGTAAGACCCGTAGCGGTAGGTTCGGTTGTCAATCCGCGTTCGGTGATTCTCGATTTACGAGCATCGTTCGCGGCCACTCGCTCGACGCGGGAAAGAGTCAGGTGGCATCCAAGCGGTGCTTACCGGTGCTCCAAATTTCACGGAGCACCCGACGAGCTCCACGCGTCGCGTAAATATTATGAAAACGAGATCCCATCCCATCCCGTGCTTCGACCTCCTTCCAGGTTTCGCTGGGGTTGCGCGTTTGGATCCCGACGGTGATCCCGACGGTGATCCCGACGGTGATCCCGACGGTGATTCCAGCAGCCATCCCGGACGAAAGACGATCGGTTTTCCATTTTTAACGGCCTCCTCGGCGTTCGACTACTTTTTCCGCGGAGTACCCAGCTTTTTCCCAGCGAACCGCGGAGCGCGATAACCGAGTCGTTCGTCGAACCTCGCGCGAACCGATACAACCAACGAACGCGCCCAACGATTTAAAACCGTGGAAAGCGACTAACCGCACTCGGGCCTAAGACTTCACCCACGGATAAACAAACACTCGCCGATACAGTTTCGCGCTTAGAATCCGAAAAGGTGAGCGCGTGCGTCCGATCAGCCCATCGAGGCAGCCCTTCGAGGCAGCCCATCGAGGCGACGAGACCGGAAGGAGGCGGTCACTTCGTCGCTCGCGCCGACCGAATTCCGGAGCGTCGATGAAGCAGCTCGCGGGCGTTTAGGATCGTCCAGGTCCTGACCGTCAGCGCGAAACCGAGCACTCGCGCTCGAACGGTGGCCGTTCGCCAGAAGCCAGCGCGCGCGCGCGCACACACAGACACAAGCCCGACTCGTCCCGAGCACAAAATAGACGTCCGCGAGGAGATGGTCCGCGAGGTGTCAACGAACGATGTTGCTCGCTCCGTCGACGGTTTACCGATTGCGAGCGCGTCCCCGTCTTGGATCGAACCTTCCCCCAAGGGGTTGACCGTTGACCGATGTCGGATGTCGGATGTCGGATGTCGGATGTCGGATGTCGGATGTCGAGTGTCGAGTGTCGAGTGTCGAATGTCGAATGTCGAATGTCGAATGTCGAATGTCGTTCATCCGCGGAAAGCGAAAGATAGGCGGTGAGTGAGAGAAAGGAGCGAAATGAGGAGAGAAAGGAGCGAAATGAGGAGAGAAAGGTCGAGAGAAAGACGCAGAGAAACCAAGTGTCAGTGATACGGGGCTGCGGTATCACCGAGCGGGTGGCTCGCCGTCCGTACCTGTGCGTTGAGCGTGCGAACGAGAGAACGCGGCCAGGTGTGCTCGCAGGTAGGAAGGTGCGATCGCGACTAGCGATGCGCCTGCTGGGCCAGCGGGCCGCAACCGAGAGCAGAGCAGCGGCCCCTGGAGTACCGCTCCCGAAGTGCTTGCTCTCCCACTCTCTCTCTCTCTCTCTCTCTCTCTCTCTCTCTCTCTCTCTTCCTCTCTCCCCCCCTCGGGCCGCTAGAGCGCGCCTAGCGCCTTTTACTATTGCTCGCGAGCAAAGTGTTCGGACGCACAGCTGTTGCCGTCCGTTAGCGGTGCTCCGGTGCTCCGGTGCTGCAGCGTTTTCGTCGGGGCGCCAACGACACCGGCCCGAGCGACGCTTTTTCGGAGTCGGACTCCTCGCTCCGACTCCTCGCTCCGACTCCTCGCTCCGACTCCGCGCGACGACTCCATGCGACGACGCCAAGGTGATGCTCGAGCGATAACCTCGTTTCTTCGCTTCGTACGTTGACACTTATGGTTAAGGAGCTATTTTCGTTGAACGCTCCGAATTAACTTGTTTTCACGATTGCGATGGGCTAAGTTGTCACGACTCGGAGTTCGAAGTGCGCAATGCTCGTAATCGCTCTTGAAAGTCTAATGTTACGTTGAGGAAAATTGCATCGAGTTTCTTTGCGAAAGCTTCTTAATTTTGAAAGAGAGACCGACTCCAACTCGATCCTGTCTCGATGATTCCGCGACACTTGGAAATATCGAACGACTTCGTAAATCGCTTGGTTCGCGAATTTCCAAGCATCCGTTAAACGAGAAAAAGTTTTTTACCGTAAACTCGTACTTGTAAACCTAGAGTACGTAAATACGTATCGTGTGAACTGTTTACTCGCGTTCGATAATATCCGATCGAAAATAGCTTTAAAAATTTTAAACTAAAAAATAAGTTTTATTTTAGTAACGGATGACTTCATCAACGAAGATGTTACATATTTACATAATCTTGATAAGAAATGTACGTTCGCTTATGTATGTGCTGTTGTTTCGATACATGAAGTGGATAAAGTCAAGTTTTTGAAAGCATATTAGTTCTTCGCATGTTTATGCATTGATTCTTTTACGGTTTATCATCCTATTTATTACTTGACGTGTTTTACTAATATGGGTACCGTACACAGATTTATTATATCGCTAAATTGTATGATATTTTTTTCGAGTAAATGTTGTTCTAATCATATTCATCTATAAATAACTCTTGAGACATTTATGATACAATGAGCTAAAGTGAATGTAGCTATCTTAAATAAAACAAATCGCGTTCATAGAATTCTGAATATAACTACATATTATAAAAAAAATTTAATATATAATAAATAACGAAGAAAAATCCCACAGTTCAACTGCGCCGAATATAATTTAAAAAAATTTTGATTCGGCGATACGCGTATTTAAACTTGAGATTTAAACTGTAGATGTTCGAGTATTCGTTTCTTCATTTAGTCCATTAAATTTACTTACTTGCATTTAAATTAGTTATATAAAATAGTATTTATTACTTGTATTTTTTTTAGAAATAAATATTAAATATTCAATTGTAAACGTCGAAGGTTTTAAACGCGTATACAAAATTTACGAATTTTTTTTATATTAGTCGCGTCTTAAAATGCATTAAGTAATGAAGTATAAGTTATTACTTGATAATTTATCCATTCAAACTTCTTTGTGTCTGTATTTTTTTGTTCGGTTTAATTCGGTACAATATCTCTGTAAAAAAACTTGCTCTTTTATTATATACGCGTAATGCATAGTTTCATAGTCATCAACGGTATTTCAAAAAAAACTTTAGAACAATTTTTCAAAATATATTTTAATGTTAATACTGTACTGTCTACAAGGATTGTATACGTCCACGTATAGAAATGTGACTCATATAATTTTTATAGTTATTTAATTTATCTTTTCCTATCCTTGATATTTTATGTTACTGTTTCCTATTGAATATGCTTAAGAGTAACATTAAAAAATTAGACAACATTAAAAATCTTGTACAATAAAATTTCCTTTACGCGGATAAAGTATAATTTGAGAGTAAAATGTATAAAGCAAAACTCTGAAAACTAATTTAAATGTATTAATTTCAGTTGTATCATTTTTAGCCTGAATCTTCCTTTAAATGAAGAAAATTTAATTCTAAAATTGTGAGCATAAAGTCTTTTTTATTCATGATTACGTGTTTTGTACATAGTACTTTTGATACCGTTATTATATGAGAAAAGATCGCGTCTCGAAGTATAGAAAATTTATGAATAACTTGTTAATTTTATCTTAGTTTCAATCTAAATGTATATTGCAATTTTGATTTTTATATATTTTCACAAAATTTACTTTAAAAAGTGATTTACGGTATTTATATATTCAGCATCGATATTCTAAAGTTATGACAAACTAAAATTTTAAATTGTTTATGAAAAAATACTTTTTAATAAAAAAATATGAAATATAAAAGCTAAACAAACCTATTGAATATTTATTTCTAGAAAAAATATGAAACTTAGCAACTCGATCGGTTAAAAAATACGTTTATTTACGTAAAATTGAATAATGAATATACATATTTATGAATATAAAACATAAAGACAAAAGTATTCCATCGTATTTAATATTACGTTAAATATACATCTTAAATAAAGTTTCATAATAGAAATTACTGTATGATATCATTTTCATTTAAACTAATATTTATTTTCATTATTATAATTAAATTGTTTTATCTGTTTTATTCATCTTGTAAATAATCAAAGTTTTTCTACTTGTTTAAAAATAACAAACCATTTAAATTTAATATAAAGCTTCGAGTTATTACGTTAAATAATTTAATTTAATAAAAATTGTAAAAATATTCAGCAAATAAGAAATTATTACAATTTATTTTTATGCGATATTATACAATAATAAATAAAATTTGCAAATTCCTAATAATATCACAATAACTCAAATTTATATAATTTATATTTTATTGTAACGAATAAATACTTCTTCCCGTTACATAAATAGTAGAAGATATTAAAAAAATGTTATTAAAAATCATAATATTTACGTTACAAATTCAAATTTTTGATTTGCAGGAACCGAAAATAATAGAATTGATAAATCGTATATACATTTGTGGAAAAGTAAACTATGGGCAGCTTTTCTCATATCAATTTGAAATGCTTGATATATCTAGAGCGGAAATTTATCTAACAATGATGAAAAGCAAACTGTACTGGACCTTTTAAAATGTATTGTGAGAAATACCGTACATTTATTCTTCTTCTTTTGCAATTCAAAGTCACTTAAACTTTTGAGTCCGTTTAAGCTTTTGAACGCGATTGAGCGAAACCGTCAAGCTCTAATTTGCTCGATTTGCATAGAAAGCTCGAATTTAACTTCAATAACCTGACAGTTGTAGTATATTAAATAAATATATAACATTTGTTATGTGAAACTTCTCGGATACGAGTTATACAACTTTTGGTTGTCGTATAAATACGACACTTCAATCACTATTATTCGTTACTTTCAATTATTATTATTTTTTATATCTAATATTATTTATCGGCTTTATTTAAAAATGCACGTGTAGTAATAATCTTTTGCATTTTAAAGAATTAAATAATTAATTGATTCTTTAATCATTGTTAAAGTTGTTATTAGTAAAATATAAATACAAATAAAAAGAAGACAGTTTGATTGAGTTGTCGGCAGTTAAGAATAAAGAATGATATGGAAATTGTGGATGATATCGTACGGGTATTAATATTGAAAATCATATATCGCATTAAAATGATGTATTACATTAGAAATTCTATGTTATATAATTATACAATATACTACACGCGTTCTTTTACTACTAATGCAAGAGTCATCGTTTTTCTTGAGTTAAAGTAACAGCAATGGTTACAAAAGTACTCGCAAAAATAAATATTATATAATTATAATTCTAAATATTTCCATATTTCCATATTTTATCGTTTCAAATATTTTCCCATCAATTCAGAAATACCAGCACGTAAGATTGTTTAAAGCATCGGTAAAAGTTATTCGCTATCGATCTTATATAAATGTAAGAAGAAAAAAATTTCCTGTAACGTAACATATAAAAAAGTTCGTAAATGAAAATGACCAGCCGAAATAAGCGTTGGTATCGTGGATGCAATATTGTATCGTCGATCGTACTCACCGCATTTTACAAGTTGAAAGTGCTTATCCGAGGAATGTAAGGCGCAAGTCATTACGCATACGCGATGATAGCACGCATAGTGTCGAGCTGCCATTACAGCTGATTCGCCTAGTGTTTTAACTCTTTGGCAGTAAAGTAGTCGCGTCTGCGTATCGTATTTAACGAAGAGTTTTAAGCGCATAGTAATGAACCTACAATAACATTAAAAGTACTTCTCACGCTTAAAATTTTAATACGTTTAATGCATTGTTTTTCACGAATACGTGTTTTTTATGTCTCTATTGTGCAAAAATGCTCGTATGTGAAAAAAATGCATTGATTGTATTTTAATGATTCGTTAATAACAGCTTCGTACGTTTAAAGTTGTAACGTACGTTTCAGTAAAGCTTCGATGAAAGAATCCAAGAAAAACACATAGGAATAGTCGTAATTACTCTAGTAATGATTAAACAACTCTAAAAATACATTTTTTTACTAGTCCGATATTTTAACCAGATGTTTTTGTAAGGACCGCGCAGAAGTAATTAAGAAATTCCCGCTTTTTCGTTGAATGGCTCAAGCGTAGCTTCTGTTTGGCATTCCACTCTAGAGATACAAAAAAATATCGCGATGAACATTCTTCAAAGACAATTTTGTCGGATACTAATTTCTTTTAGTTCTTTTTTGAAATGATTGATGGATCGTAGGCTACATTCATCACTTACCGAGTATCTTTTCATTTTTTAATCAAAGTGTTACGCACTCGAGAAATTCTAGTTTCGAGAATCACAAATTATTCCGTTGTACCTGGACGAATAATGAGGTTTCACCCACGTTCGTGAGAAGCAACGAAAAATTTCGAATAATAGCTAGCAAAATTAATGTATAAGTCGACGATATTTTTCGATACAAGATTATGATTTTAATACTTATTTATTTGTCAAAAGATCGGATACGATATTACTACAATATTAAATATTCCGCCATCGTTCACATCGAATAATACGTATTAAATATTTTATTTTGATCGAATGCTTAGACGCGAATATTAATATATTTTTAGATCCTGGGAACGAAAATTTTTAAATGTTAATTCAAGTAAAGAAATAATATTATTATAAAATAAACGTTGAAGAATTTTATCCATTCTTCATATTAAATCTTCTTAAGTACTCAAAAGGCTTAAATAGTGTTCAAATATATTAAGTAGATAAGCTGCAATGCATAAGAATTTGGAGTAGAGAATAAATTTTGGCTTTCGTGAAATATTAAAAAGTACGCGATAAAAAAAATAAACAAATCCAAGGTATAAAACCTCGTGTAAAAACGATGGTGTAAAAAAGATATAATATTAGCAATTGAAAAGCAGCGGGAGATCAATCTCGATTTCGTAAATAAAAAAAAGTGATTTTTTTTTAGAATAACTTAGTCATAAAAGCAAATGGATCGGATGGAACCTATTTCAAATTTTATCTGGATCATGAGGCTTGTTCATTTTAATAAGAAAAATCTCATAATTCTGCCAAAAATGCAGAAAGTGATAAAGTCGTTGTCGTGGTCGTCGTCGTCGTCGTCGTCGTCGCCGCCGTCGTCGTCGTCGTAATCCTCCGAACAAAATAATCGCTAGAATCGAAGTGAAAGTTGTTCTCGCCTCGGCGTACGAAATTCCATCCAACTTCCAAGTCCAACGGCTTCAACCGGTACACTTGGCTGACTTTCGCTTTTAAAAGGCAATATCGTCGATCTTCATTAAAGCACGAGCGGGAAGGATCCTCCCACGGCCTCGCGAGCGGAAAAGATCAAAAAGCTGCGCGAGCTATAAGAGCTATAAGAGCTATAAGAGCTATAAGAGCTATAAAGCACCACCGGACGTCCTGCATCGCCCCCAAAAGCTCCGAGGAATTCCCGCTCCGGAGAGGGAAAATAGCTAAGGAGCGACAGGAGCGGGGGGCATGTGGGCGCTCCTTGCCCAAGGCCTTCTGCTTGCCATTTACGGCCAGGTCGAACACTCGTCGGCCACGGGGAGGGGCGGATAATGCAAGGATAGAAAGAAACAGGCCGCGCTCCGATCTCGACGAAATCGCGCGAGACGAGCGACGACAGCCCGAGAGCGACCGAGAGAGCGACCGAGAGAGCGAGGGAGAGATCGAAGGAGAGAACAAGAGAGCGAGAGGAAAGCTCGACTCGATGGTCGAAAATTTTTCGGACTCCCCGAGGCTGACAGCGAGGCTCTCCTTCTTTCTTTTTTACAAGCGTTTTGGCCTCGCTATTCCCTCTGTCCATGTTAATCGGCTGTTTTGTCAGATCAGCTTATTTCGATTTTTCTCTCCGAGGCGTTGACTTTTTCATTTTTCTCCATCCATTCGCCGACTCGAGAGACTCGGGACTCCGACCGTACGATGAATTAGCGTCGTTAATTTTTTTCCTTCTCAACTTTTCCATTCATATTGTATTTGCGAGTACTCTCCTTGCCATCGACGTTATTATATTTTTTATCCGTGTTTATTTATATTTCCTTATATTTATCTACGCAACTTAAAATTCGGTTCGAATCGGTTATCGTTAGTTCGCTGTAGGTTGAAGAATAACTTTTATTCTTTGTTCGCATAATCTTGGTAGTAACGTATAAATAACAGCTAAATTTGTTATTCAAATATAACAGAACGAGAATTTTCTTAGTTCCCGTGGTCTGTAATAATAGACAACGAGGCTCCCGTGAATGCATAACCACTTCCAGGAAAAAGTAGTTTTTGTCGCTGCGATCTCTAATGTATCGTATTTGCAAGAGTTTTTAACTTTTTAACTAAATGAAAATTATTAATTAAGTGTTTTTATTAACGCTTATGAAAATTATGATGAATTTACAAAATTTACATAAATACTTAAACATTACGGATACCTTACATTACACTTAGGTATAATTTCACATATTTTTACATAATTTACGTTTAACATCCCCGTAATTAGGGACGAAAAAGCACGGAGGCGATACGAGGTTGCGTCTTATCTTGTTAAATTCTGTATACAAGACGGAGAAAGAAGCAAGAGAAACACCATTGCAAAATGGTAAACATCGTTCGGTTTCGATCTCCGCGAAAAAAAGTCTCGACGATACAATCGATTTACCGTAACGCGAGGTGTGCATCAACCCTAGTAAAAAATATCCCTTTCCGCCCGTTATCTTAATTCACGCATAATGGACGCGTCGAAGCATTTATTACCGGTCGAAACGGCCCGCATATATTTTTATTTACGAGTAATCAGGAAGAACGCGGTTGGCCCGTGAGAGGAGAAAAAACGAGATAAAAACAGTCGTTCCTGTCAAATCTCGTCGGCATCTCGTCCTGCAATTTGTATTCAGGCAGTGGCCTTTCCACTGCTCTGCTCGCGGCATCTTTAAGGTTGATCTCCCTGTCCTTGTTGTCGCGCTGAGAACACGAAAATCGAACCGACGGGGATGGGAGGACCGATTTCGGTTTGCCTCCTGCCGGGGTTGAATAATTCCCCGTCGGATTAAACGAACGGTGACCGTAACGCGGAGACGATGTAACGCTTGTTTCGGGTACACGTACGAGGATGACAAAATTTTATTGCTCGGCATTTCAGCATTTTCGCATTTTGCGGAACGCGGCTTCTCTTTGACGAGTCCAGTCCGTTCGAGAGAGACGAGATAACTTTCGGCGGTGGATACACCCGAGTCGAATAGATCACATCTTATCGGCCGAAAAATATTACGGCGTTTATGCCGATCAATTACGACTAAACGAGAGCCAAGCGGTGATTTTACTTGATTTTACTTTACGCGAACACGCAACGACGTAAGAAAAGAAATTATTTTAAAATCGCTTCAAAGGATGTTTTTATGTTACACTTTACAATAAAGTGACGACATAATAGAGCTTTAACGTGGTAAGATTTTTTAAAACTTAAATTATATAACAAAGCAACGAAAAAAAAAAAACCTTCGTATGCTTTCGTTTTATAAAAGCGGAGATTCTTACGTGTTTCGCATAATATAAATTTGCATATACGCATAAGGTGTAGTTTCTTCGATTAATAAATAAAAAATGTGATCCCTGGTAAAAAATACGATCGTTTCAAGGTCCGATGAAGCTGTTTTTATACTACTTTTCGTTGTTATTTAAATTTTTTCTTAATAAATACGTATAATATAATAAATAATTTAATCTGTATTATAGATTACGTTACTTCTATACGTTAATTTTATATTTTACATTCGATCGTCCGCGGTTCAAAAAATAGTACATCTATCTTATTCGATGAAAAATATGCAAAAGAAAATACGATAAAGTTTCGACAATGTATTTTTCGACTTGGAGAAATCCCTAGATAAATATATATTAAATTTTATGCTTCAAATTTAAAATAAAAAGGAAGTCGACTAAAAGGACAAATGTTTTCTATTTTTACAAGTTAAAAAAACTTTACCAAAAGGATAGGCAAGAACTGGTCAAATATTTTAACACGTGCACAGATTCTTATAGATTTCATAAAATTCAACGGATCAGTCAGAGGCGTAGGTGTAGAAATAGAATGTACAATTTGTCATTGGTTTCATGAGCGGAATAAATTTAAATATATGCGTATATATGTGCCAAGCCACTCGAGACTTTCTCTTTTGAACTTGAGTTATCGATTTGATTAAATTTTTTTATGCAAAATTTCGAATGATTTATACAGATTTGCAAACAATGCAAATTCATATTTATTTATTTATTTATTTATTTGTTTCTTTATTTATTTACTTATTTATTTATCGATTTAATAATTTAGTTATTCGTTCATTTATTTATTTATTTAGAATAAAAATAAAACACTCGCGCACGTTCGACTGACAATGTTGCCTTATTCATCGATGATAAAAAGTACGCAGGTCGATAAATACGGACGAGCGAGCGAAGCGAGTTCCCGAATATCCTATCCAAATTCAAAGGAGGACGAACGTGTTGTCGACGCGATCGCGCGAAGAACGGAAGCTTCGACTCGAGTCCGACATTCTAAAGCAAATACCCACGAAAATTGGATTTACACGCACGTAAACTTGTGGACGTCGCGCGCGAACGAGGAGAGAGAAAAAAGTAGCCGGACTCAATTAAAAGGTCGAAAAGCCACGCTCGGCGATAAAAAAAAATCGCGCGATAAATGCGCTATCGGTCGCCTCGGGGGAAAAATGTTCTTCCCCTTGTGCGTCATCGGTGGAGATTCGCGCGGGAGATTCCGAGGCGCGCAGTCGTGAGTCATGAGGCGCGAATTTCATGGGACAGGCCGCCGAAAAAACCAACGGAATGCGGGGGAAAATGCGCTTTCGCAAGATCGGCATCGACTCCCACCTGTGTAATGCGGCCTCGCCTCGCGCGAGAGATAAGCCGAGGCTGAACAAAGGGGATGCGAATCACGACGGATAACGCAGGGCAAGGTGCGCGGACGGTGGGGGGTGGGGTAAGGAGGGGGAGGAGAGAGGGGGAGAGAGGGGGGAGAGAGATATCGCCGTTCCCTCGGACTCCGATCTTGGCCGCGTCGGGGGAAATTCACTCGCGAAACGAAGAAGCTCGCTTTAAAAGGCTTAAGAATTTTGAACCTTTGATGAAAATAGCATGAATTTGACTGAGCAATTTGGATAATGCGCAGCTACGCCGGACTAGGGACTAGAGCAAAGAAATCCCGTACCATAGAAGAGACTTTGGTTTGCTTATTTTGAAGATTTATACGTTAGAAAAAGAGTACAAAGGTACTATAAATTATGCCTTTATGGCGAAAAGAAAATTATATCGACGTACATTGTATTGTGAGAATTCTCGAATATTTTCCGAAAATAACAGTGCGAGGATTTTGTAATTTGGCTCTGCCGTTAATTTGTAATAGCCGACGTCATAAATAACGTTTGTACCGAGCAAAGTAAGTTTTGTTTAGAATACGCAAGAATATACGTAAGGTAGAGAAATAAAATTTTTTCTATAATTATAGTTTTTAAATTTTAATGGCAACATTTTTTATTTTTGTGTATATTTTTGATAAATACGCGAATCCGAATTATAGAAATACACTTTCTCCCAGACATTTGCCATCGTATTTAATATTCATGCACGGATATAATTTATGTATAGATATTGCGTTATTATTCATTGGCTTCGGTCTCGTACGTTAAAATGAAAATATTTTGACAACATTGTTAACAAAACTTATTGTGCCTCCGCTCGAGTTTCAAAGTGAAATTAAATTTTTTTCAAGAACCATTACATATTTAATAACTTTTTTGGAAATAAAGTATATTTTTTAAAAAGATATAAATAAATTTAATATTTTGAAGGAGGATACGCAATTTTAAAAATTGAAAGTCCAAAATTGAGTTCGATTCTTCTCGGTCGGTTCCAACTGATGGACGAGTTTGTACGTTACGAAACAGAGGTTTTTTTATCTTTGTAATCGTTATCGTTTCATCGACGTTGAAAAAACTTTATTTGAATATTTTAATTAAAGAAAATAAAGTATTCAAATATTTTTGTATAATTAATTTTATTAATTGTTTATATCTTTCTGTGTTATGAAACGTATAAATTTATACGGTCAATACTCGATCGAACTATTTCTTGAATAGTTGATTAAATTTACTATGAATATTATTTTAAGTTAATTGCTACCGTTCGATTATTACTTTCTATTTTTTAATCAACTTGCATTCGAAACGAGTGAATAATTTATGTTTAATTTATTTTCGTAACAAAAATCGAATCTGAGTAAGTGAGCTCTTACTTCGAGAAATTAAGAGAGTACTTTGATGAAGAATGGAATAAGAGGATCGTGAGTAAGGAATACGAAGGCTTTGAATTTGAGTTATTTGTACCTTTTTAACCCTTTAATACTCGTGTTGTAAACCGGTTTTATTGTTCTACAAAGATTATTTGATAAAGGAAGTTCAAGGCTTTTCTGATGAATGCGCCAACATTGCTCGAGTATACCATATCGACGAAAAATCTTATAATTGGAAAACTTTTGATTCGATAACATTTTTACGTAACGAAAGAGGTAAAAATTTTGATTATAAAATATAATAATTTGTAACGTTTTCAAATTACCAAGGCATAATCAGTATAATTGAATACATCAAATATATCTTAAAATATATCTAAAGAACCGATTAGCTAATATAAAGGAGAAAATAGTACTCTCGATATAATTTTAAACATTTATTTTCTAACGGCGCTTTGAAATCGAATAAATAATTAAGAATACCGAAGATTATTCGAATCCGCGTTATAAATTTTGCGAATCAAATTTTTAAGCGAATTTTTTAAAATCGAACTCGTTCGCGAATCACTGTATAATGTATAATGTCATAATAAACGGTTGAAATGCTTTTAGATCTTGGAAAATGGACATTTTTACTGCTCGTATTCGCCTACTTTTGGCTAAATAACGCAAAATACCGCGATCGTCGTATCCATCGTCGGACGAAAGAAGAGAGCAGTCGCGACGAATGGAGGGCATCGATATTCGATCGGGTAACGTCTACCATCGACTCCGGAGCTCGTCTCGATCCAACAACGCAAACATCCCTCGGCCGCAAAAATCGCGACAAGACCAGTGGCAGAAACGGAGTCCAAGTTCCGCCGCCCTTGGGTAAGCCGTGGCCCGAAACGGTCGCGTAGACAAAGACCACTTATCGCTCGAGTCTCGTTAACGATCCCCCATTAATTACTCGGCGGTCCGAAAGCGAACGCCTCGGCGTCGATCCGCGGATGGCCGTCAAGGGCAAAGCTCCCGCGGCCGCGGCCGCAGGCGCAGCAGATTCCTCGGGAGGCGCGGCTCTGCACACGCACATTCTCCTCCTGGCCGCTCGGCCACTAACCTCCTCCTCTCGCCGACTCGCGGAATGCAGCCCGTCTCTGCCACCGCCACCGCCGCCGCCGCCACCGCCGCCACCGCCGCCACCGCCGCCACCGCCGCCACCGCCGCCACCCGCGAGGCGTCTCTCGGTCTCTGGCCGTGGCTTCCGCGGACGAATTGCCCTGCCTCTCGGTCGCTCTCGATATCGGCGCCTCTACCACCACCACCAACCCAACGTTACATTCGCCTTTCCCACTCTTTCTTCCGCGCACCGGTAGTTTTTCTTTTTAAATTTCACGCTCTAAACGCTAATGAATGAACGCGAGCAACGGATCCGGCGCTCCTTCCTTATTTTGATCCAGCGGCGATAATCCGAGCCCGAGCGAACGGCGCTCTCCACTCACCGCCTGTTTTTATTTGAATTGCAAAGGACGCTGATTCGCGCCGATTTTTCGTGAACAGATGTCGCGCTCGATAAATACTTGCCCGCGTCGAGATGCGGCTTATCTCCGCGGCCAAGCGCGACTTCGATAATACCGGAGGATCGTGTTTTAGAGCGCACCGGGCAAACAAATGACCGCGCGATCTTCTTGTACGCGTCCTTTAAAAATACGATAAAGTAATTGTACCGGTGGGTGTAAAAGTTTCGCCTCGCGGTATCCCTAAGTAATTTACAGGGATACGCGGTGCAGCCAAAACGGGAAATCTAACGAATAATCTCCGATATTTACGCTTGGAAATTAAGTAAACACGACTTACTTTCGAAAAACTGTTACCACGGTCTTATCGCGTTCTTTTCGAGGGCTCCAGTTTTTTTTCTTCCCTTCCTTTATAACTAGACTAAAAGATATTACTATCGGATGCGAAAAAGATAAGCGGAAAACATTTTTATTAAAACCCTGCCCTTTTTTTTCCATTTTCGGATCTCGTCGTAAACTCAGGCGTATTAAGATACGTAAGTCGAAGGCAGCCATTCGTACAAATGAGATATTTTTTAAACGCGTATTTAACCAACGTCAATTTATCGCTTAAATCCGGTTAATAACAAAATACGAGGACGCTACTTTTTATCGTCGTTGAGAAAGGAAGATAAATTTGCGTTTAATTTTCGCGAAAACGCGCTATTCGCTAGTTTATGGAATCGTTGGTATTTAAAGTTCACAATTGGTCGCATACCGTCTTGAATTACGGCGCGAACATCCCATTCGAAGAGAGTCACATCGCTTTCGAAACAATGTCCAGCTGAAATTTTACGGAAGCATCCGACTTTATATACTCGTCACGGTTCCGATATTCCCTCGCGTGCGTCGATTATTGTTCTTGGGTGGATGTCGAGGAGTCACTTAAAAGAAAAGAGTCACTTAAAGACTACTCGAGGGTACAATTTACGCGTGAGTAGTCCGCTGGGATGGTTGATAACATGCTCCACAAGATTGTGCATTTTATCGCTGCGTTCGTATATATAAAACGTGTGCTCGAAATGAGTTTCAAAGGGCAAAATGCTCGTTCCTTGAACTTTCGTTACAATTTTTGAGGACTCTACTTTCATAAAGTACCCAGGACCCGCGGTAATAGACCATTGTTTGCTGAACCAGAAGCTTGTCTGGTGTGTATGTGTGCGCGCTCTCGTGCACGCGAACATGTCCGAGTATCCGTGTACTTTTTGCTTGTAGTTCTGACAGATACAGATCTACAAGCATTCAATGAGCACTGTATACATTCCATTATTTATTTATCGAAGTAACTGCAATTATTTTAAATTTTTCTCCAATAATACTATTATAACTCGATACCATCTCGTTTGATTTTTAGCTCTTTAATTTTTAGCGTTCCAAGTTTTGAAAATCGATTTTAAGTTTTTAAAAATTTATTCGTTAATTGACAAGGTCAGTCGGGGATATTTGATTTCAATCAAATCGTTTCTATTTGTCAAAAATAAAGATTTAATAATTATTTGTATCCCTGTAAAAACTGTGCGCGAAAGTTTATATTTTTCCTGGATGTAATTTAGGAGCTGTCCTTTAACCGGGCACAAATTTCTTTACATGAATTTTACGTCGCATGTTCGTGTCGGACGTAATTATCATTTTAATGGAAATTACGTCTACGATATCATTTTTTTTTTTTGCTAGTATGTATATCGCGGTTATTATTTATAGACCTATCCTTGTCTCGCTCTCTCGCAATAAGCTGAATCGCGCGCACCGACGCCAGTGTCATCAATCTCCATCCGCGCACTCCGTACGTAAGGAGTACACCTACTCGGAAATAAAAGATCGAAGGAGAAGGAAAGAGATCAAAAAAGGGCGCAAGCGTGTGGAACGAGCAAGCGATATTACATTCAAATTCCACGAGAGAGAAAGATTACTTTCAATGCGGATTTCAAATTTACGGATTCAGGGCTGTACAACAACGGATGAGAAAAGATGAGAAAAACTTGAGAATGTTAATACATAAAAACGAGAACAGCGGATTTACATACTTACAATATGGATTGTTATTGCAAGCTTTTAAGGTGATTACTTATAAATGTTAATTAATACTCGTTTGGAAGAAAACGCGATAAAAGGATTTTATAATTACAGTAGAAGCAAATGTATTAAATTAAGAGTAGAGTTTCTATGAATAGTCACGCGATGCGTTCTATGCGTTCTATGCGTTCTATTTAAAGTAATTGTTTCAACATAGATATAATACATGTCCTTAATTTTTTAGACGTTGGATATTTAATAATTTTAAACGATTGATCGTAATTTTATCGCTTCGTACGCAAAAAAATTTTGCATCTCGTAAATGAAATAACGTAATACAATTTTTACTCGTAAAGTTTTTAGCGTATACCTTGGATAAAATCAAGAATATCCAGTGTGTTTCTATCGCAATTATTTACTAAGTATAAAGTAACCAAAGCTAATTAAATAGGAGCGGGAAATCTTCTCTATTCGTATTATTCGTATTGGTATTTCTCGGAAAATATTTATTATAAACATTATTTTCTTATAAAATATAAATTTTACAAGCTACTTGTTTTCAATTAAGTTGAACAATATTTTATGCAAATTGAGATTCTATCGAGTATAGTAGCAAACTTTTAGTACATATTATTACTTTGATAATGCTTTCCGGTTTTATTTCGTTCAACAATTTGTGTAATATATATTAAAATTCCAGCAACAGCACTCGATGTCAAAGAAACCAAGAAAGATAAATCTTTTAAGCGAACTCCATCAATCACGAGAGCATCGCGCATATCAGCACTACTTCTATGTACAAATGATTCCTCTGAATAAATCCTATGTCTCATCTAAATCAGGTACAAAGCAAGTTTCTGCGAGCGAGCTCGAGATATCGAAAAATGTATTGTACCGCTCGTATCTAATTCTAGTAAAATAATATCCTACGAGAAAATGGTAGTACTTATTGAATTAAATCGAAACTCTAATCGCCAGTAATGACTTAAATGACTTATAGTTCTTTATAAATACAATTTTTATATAAAATGCAAACGTACTTTATAATTATATTTTACGATTTCATTCCGTACACAGAATTGTTAATTAATGATCGATTCACGCCCACTTTTAACGTTAACTTTCAGAACAATGTAAACCGGATTTCGAATTAAATCCGTCAGATATATTTATATATAAATAGGTATATTACGAGTTAATTTCAATGTTAATTTACATTGTTCCGTCAGTTTACGTTGATTGTGGGTGTACATATGTAAAACTACGTGGTTCGATCTTAATTAACGGATGGGTAAAAGTAGCCGTCGTTCCGCGACGCTAAAAATTTCCGTACCGTCGTTGTCATTTCGCATTTAATAAGCGTATAAAGAAATGCAAACATTTTTCGAAAATGACGGTTTATAGCGCCAATATTAAAGTTTAAAATCCTCGGTGGTGGTTTTAGCGTGAGTTTTCTGATGTCGAAATGGCAATTATCAAGAAGGACGCTGATTCAACTTAAATATTTACCCATCCGACGAATCGCTGTCTTAGGGAATACTTTTTTGTTCGCGTCCAGTTGATTTCAACATTACATTATTGAAAGCCATAAAAGATACCTGCGGAATTAGTCACCCACCTCATCCGGTAAGTCGCGTCCAGAAAAATATTCCAGCCTTGGAAATGTTTAGTAAAACTATTTCGATATAATTTGAATAACATTTTTTTCCTAATCGAATAATTTATTTTAAAGACATTGTAACACATTGAGTTTGTCTCGGCATAAAATTTTATTGCTATAATCAATAGTTTGCAATGTTTTCCTTTTGGAAATCCAAGCACCTTCGTAAAGCTTTTTATTATCGTAGTATTGAATATCCATGTAATATTATATCTCGGTAACGCGGATACGTCTAATTCTTCGTTAACTTTAGCAATTTTTTGAAATTTTAATATCGCGCGTCGCGAATATTTTAGAAAATCGATACAAAGCGAATCTCGTTAGTTAATATCGCACTCGCGTATTTCACCGAGTCGCGAGCCGAGTCGCGCAATATTGAAAAATTATTTTCTTAAGACTTAATTTGTATCCTGTAAACGGCAAAAATTTATCAAGAGTAATATTTGTAAGAATTAAAAGGCAAACGCGCCGTAAATATATTTCAGCGCGAAATAACGAGTAATAATTTAAGCGAGACAAGAAATGCACAATTAGATAAAGTAAAAATATATAAAATCCAGGTGTATCGACGATTGTGCGCGATTTTCGCATTCGCGGAGATAAAAAAGCGAATCAACGCACTCCTGAGCTACGAGCCAATTACTATTCATACTCCAGGATAATCCGAGTCGAGCGAGACCGAACCAAAAACCATCATCCTCGGGAAAGCGAAGGTGCTAAATATTAAGAGCCAGCCGATGACCGACTCGTTCTCCAAGGGTAAGATCCTCCATAGCGTGTGTATTCATTAGGTATTAAAGCCGCCCATCGACCGTTAAGAGCGTCGCTCGGCGCTTAATCAACGCTTCCTCCGCTTCCTCCGCACCTCGCGTAGAAAAAAAAAGAGAGCCTCTCCGCGTCTCGCCCACGCAACCACGCGGAGGCAATCCGACTGGACCTAGGAGGCAGAGGAGCCGCACAGCTGACGAGCGCGTGGGTCGCGACCAAGAGCTACGCCGGGAGACGAAGAACCGGGTCACGGTCGTCTTCGCGCGACGTCGTTGCCTTTTTCGTGCACCGGGTCCGCGTGGGTGAGCCTCGTTACGCGTTACGTTCGACGCGAGACTCGAGCTCGGGATCCTTCGAGTCAATGATCCGGAGGCCAAGTATTCGAGATAGCCAAGACCGAGGATATTCGAGATCACTTCGAGATCATTTCGAGACCATTTCGAGACCATTTCGAGACCATTTCGAGACCATCTTCCTGCCCGCGAGAAAGCCGACCTTCGAAGGTCGCTTTCTCGACGCTACGGAAAAATCGCTCCAACTTTTTCCTTCTTAACCGGCTAAATATTTTTTTCCGATGCTTACCATCTTTTTATTAACGCTCGAACGCCAATAAAATCGTTTGTTCGTAATGGAAGGAGTCGCCGCGAGGCGGTAAAAATATGTCCATTAGAATTTATGTTATAAAAAGATCATTTTTTATATATTCAAAAAACTCGAGTGTCTTGTATTAAAAAGTGATTTGCGTACGAGTAATTGGTCAATCTTCTTGAAAGTGTACTTAAGATTTTTTTTTTAATGAAAAAATAAATTATGATTTAAGGTGCAAGAATATTAATTTTAACTAATGATTTTTAGATACTTACATTACTGTAATAACTTTAGTACCCTTTCCAGATGATTGATCAATTATCTATATGTAAGCCGCTCTTTAATTAGAAAAACAAAATTTGGTTTATATATTCTATCTCGTAATAATTTATATGTTCACAATAAGTGTAAAATGTCATTTTTATGCTTTAACGTTTAGAATCATTTGCAATTTATATTATTTTTTCTTTAATTTTAAAGGAAATATATGACTTGTGGAGAGAATTTTTTCTATTAAACTTAAACTATAGTTTTTATTTATTCGTATAAATATCGTGTATTTTCATTTATACACCTGAATACGATATATTTTACAATTTAATATCAATTTTATTTTAATTTTGATACTAATGAAATCTCTAAAAGTATTTATAAATTGCAAAATTTACTATTATATCGTGCTGTTATTTTAGTTTATACTACAGTTATATGAATTAATTCAATCATCTAAATATATACGAATCAATTATCTGGCTTCGTAATTATATAACATAAAAAATACAATCATGTTGAAGAACCCAATCTTCTATTAATGGCCGCGTGTATTTAAAATAATGAAAACTATTTTTTTTATTATATTAATTTATAAATTTCATTGAATTTTTAGTTTTATAATTAATTTTCTTTATATTTTTAATAAAATAACTATCTCTTTTATTATTATTTGTATCTTATATTTTATTGATACTAAGCTTAATTATGTCATAATTTATTGATCGGTTATGTAAAAATAATACATAATTATAGTGTATATCTATTAAACTTCTAAAGTTTATATCTATAGCTCCTAAAAAAATGCAGAATTTATGTTTCGATAATTTTTATCAAAATCTTAAAAACAATTATATGTAATAAAATGTGTATCGACCTGTTTTGAAATATTTATTATCGCAAATAATAATTTTTCAAGCATATTAAAAATAATATATAATAAGCTTTTAAGTCGAATTATTTTATATAATCAACGTTGACTTTAATAATTCACAAAATTGTCGAAGCATCGTAATCAAAATACAAATGATTTTAAAATATATTCAAATAATATACTTCAGAATTCGACTCGAGCTAATCACCGTTTCATCATCTAACAAAAATATATTTTATTTGTATTGAATTATTATAATTAAAATTAAAAGTGAAATGTATTAATCTTTTAGAAATATTTGCTTTTTAATATTAATAAATATGACGATTAAGCGAAAAATAAGCTTTTTCGCGAAAAAATATAGTTGTGTAATAAATTTTAGTAAATTTATGAAATTTGGAAACGTATATTGGTATTAAATATTTATTTATCATTTTATACTCGTTAATCAATGTAGTTAACCCAATGTGGTCAACTATTATCGCCTTTACCCTAAATCCTTGTAAATAAATATAATTTATTACTTATTTATTAAAATTTAACATTTCTGATTTCAAGATTATTTAGAAAAGTCCGAAATTCGAGCAATATTTCGAATAAATTTAGAATCATAATGAATCATAATTTATTTCAAGGTGTTAAAAATAAACGATTATCAAAAATACGATATAGGCGTTTGTAAATATATATATTATAGATTATTTCCGAACGACAGAAACAAAAAATAAATTCATACGAATGTTGAACTGGTTCTTTTCAAAAGATTTAAAAATTCAGATTTTTATCAAGTTATTTTTTTAACGTATATTATTTCTTACAATCCATTTCGAAATCTAAGAGTAATATTTTAAAGAATATAAAAAATTAATGAATTTTTTATTCGATCACTGTTTTATTTAATGTATATATATTAATATGTGCATGATTATGAATCTATAAATCTGTAAAACTATAAATCTATAATATACAATTTTACACGTACATTTAACATTCCTAGATCCCGAATTTTATTGTTTAAATATTCAACAATTTTTTTTCAACATCCGGGATAAAAATGAACTGGGCAGTGACTATTCAATAACTAAACACTATAAAAAATAAAAGACTAATAAAATTATCAAAGGGGATTAGGAAAAAAAAAGTAGAAACGAAAAGCTTCGTCTATGCTGGAGATAATTGATCGCGGTAAGAGATCTTTAAAATGCTACCGCTCGAGGCTAAACTTACTTCGAATAGAAAAATCGAGTTTGAATCTTGATCGTTAAACGATGTACGTTAAGAGATCAATTACCGCGGACGAAGCCCGGAAGAAGCGCGAAATAACTCGATGCTAAAAATTTCAGTATATCGAGTTTGCGTTACGAAAGCGGCTTTTACGCTAGAGATACGCAGGCGCGTATCGATCGGAAAAATTGCGACGATTTCGTAAGTCTATCGGGTCTGTATCCTGTCTCACGGGGCTAATTAGCGCGGTATACGCAACGAACGAATTCAATCCGTATCGGATGACGATTTGACGAAAACCGAGTCGACGTACGGGAACCTCGTTTCGCAACTCGTGGAATAGGTATCGAAAATCGAAAAGCAGTTTTCGTCCTGGAACCAGTTTACGAGGTATTCTCGAAAGGGTGCACGCACGTAGCGCACGCATCTACGCACGCATCTACGCACGCATCTACGCACGCATCTACGCACGCATCTACGCACGCGGATACGCACGCGGATACGCACACCCACGATACCAACGCCAACATCCGCGCACTTCTACTTACGCGCATAAAATATTGCACACGCGGTTCCAAACACTTGTAAAAATCACTCTCATTGGCTTTTCATCTTTCATTTTCTTTCATTTCTGTCTACTTTCGGATCATTCTTTATAAACACCATTTATTACCACCATTTAAGGTATTTTGGATATTTTTACATTATATTTCGCTTCTTTTGATGTTTGTTTACGCGCCTCTGTAAATACATATTTTTCATTGCCTTGAATTTATGTTAGTACAGAAAAGTTTTTTTAGACAAATTCCGAAAGTTATGTTATTTATTGCAACTATAAATTTTTCTTTTTTGCAATCGTAAATTTAAATGTTGCGAAAAATAATACAATGTAAATTTTACGGTTTATAAATTGACTTTATTTTAATACTGATTTACATGGCTACGGTGCGGTTCATCGGAGCAAGCCGAAATTTTATTTTAAAATTATGTAAAAATCCGTATTGATTTAGAAAGGTTGATCCAAAGGATTTTACAATTACTTCTTGTCTTTACACGCGATATTTTCAGTCCACTTTCCTATCAATAAACGGTGAATTATGCGGGTTTTAAAAATATTTTCTTTAAGACGCGAACGTAATCCAATAAAATTTATAAATATTCACCGCTCGAATAATTTGATAATTTAAATTTGGCTTCTGTCTTAATCTCTCCTAAGGGTATAAATCTTTCTTAATCCATCGAATTTATAGTCTGTTACCCCGATTGATACATCGTCCATTATCGCGCAAAAATAACGATCCGAGAACGTTCATTGAATAAAAATCCGAGAAAGCGATCTTTGCACGATTTACACTTGTAAACGGTAATTAAGATTCCCCGGGGCCAGCCATAAAATCGCGATGATAGCGCTTCGTCGATCGTTCATCGTTGAAATTCGGTAATCTCCCTCGCAAATTCCCCTGGGTTTGGTCCGGGGGGATCGGCTTCCCCGCCATCCTTCAAAAAAAAAAAACGTTGACTCGAGCCGAGCGCATCATCGGCGTTACTCTTACTTTCGCCTCGCACTTGGCACTCCCAATTAATAATCGAGCTCGCGTCGCTTAACGAGGCCGAATTCGGGAGTGAATTTTTTTCTCGCCCCTCGCAATCAGCCGGGCCCGCTGATCCACGAAAAGGACCGCCGCGTAAATCCGTTCCGGAGCGGAGACTCGGAGCGGAGACTGGGAGCGGAGACTGGGAGCGGAGACTCGGAGCGGAGATTCATCCCGGAGACTCGTCCCGTTAATAGGACCCTTCGCGCCTCCGGGGAGGACACACCGGCAATTTGGCCGAGCTCGTAGCTCGTAACGCGCCACGAAGCGCGGGAATTTCGGGATGCTAAACACCGTGGCGGCGTCACGCCCACACGGACGAGAGCCGCGAGCCTCCACGGAAGGATGTTTATCTCGCGGACCTGCCGCCGCTGCAATTTCGCGTTTTATGTGCGCCGCTCGTATCCTAGCCCCGACGTCGGGGCCTCACCTTTGTTTATTTATGTTTCTTAGAAATTTTAAACTACGGCCCGACGTCGGGGCCGTACACCGACAATTTTGCGATAAAGCCGGGTCGATTGACGGTTTACGGGCCGTCGTTATGGCGTGCGAACGACAAATTTACTGCGACTTAATAGTAATAAACATTTTTCGGATATACTTCTTCCTATAAACATGTTTTCGTTACGTATCGAGACCAAAGCGATCCGCGATTACTTTCGTTTTAACGTAGTTCACTTTTAGTAATTGGCTGCTACACCGACTATCCGCTAACGAAGTATCCTTCCTTTTATTTATCCGAGTGCAAGGGCTGTTTTATATTTAAACAAATTCGGGGGAGCGTATTTTTAAAAAGCTCTCCCACTCATTTTCCTATTTTGTATTGTATTTTCTATACTTGTATCGTACATTTCGATATTGTATATTTTCGATAAGCCGGTTATCTCTGTAGGACACTGTGTTCGTTTGGTTAAAATTATCTATCGAAAACGGATACCGTTGAAAATGTACCGATAATATAAAATGTGCTTGATTCTTATTATCGGTCGACTTTTGAAATTTGAAACTACACCTCCTTACCTACAACTTTCTCTGTATCCAGTGTTAATTAACTCCTGCGTACTAATTTACAACTTCTTTCTATAAAATCTAATTGGATATAATGTTTCTACTTATGTCTTTGTTTACCAAAAGGTATTTTACTTTCTAATTTTCGTACTTAGAGTCGTATATGCAAAGTATTGTATGTACAAAACCTTATATAATACATATACATACATATTACTTCCTATTAGAAGTGCATTTCAAGATTATCTTAATCTGTGTAATTTAATTATCCTTCTAATAATGAACAGCGATAATAAATCCTCTTTCGTATCGTTAGTTAATTTTTTATATCGTTAACCTTTTTCATTTTTATTTGATATAAACATTTTTAAAATTTTTTTTAAATACTACATTTTTTTTCTATTTTGTTAAAGTTTATTTGTCGCTGCCGTACAAGGTTACCTGTAATAATACTATTTTGAAAATATGGAGTTTCAAATTGCGTGATAATAACTATTATTTTCATAGTTCACAGACCGTTTTTACTCTTTAAATTTGTATATAAGTTTTTTCGATACTATTGTTTTATATTTTTGTCTAGTTTTATTTAATATTCAATGCGTAAATTAAAAAATTAAAATTTTTTCAACTTTAAAAATGTTTGTTATAAAATTTTAAATTGACGTTCTTGTAAGCTAAAGTTAAATTATTATTGAGTTATATTTCATTTATTTTCCATTAACTCTGCTTAATATTCGATTAAGCATTATTATTTCAGTATTATTAATAAGAGTTTTTCTAAGATTTTCATCGTTCATAAAATATATTTTATGTCGGTACTCGAGAATTATTATTTAAAGCTACTTTTGCTTTTCACTTTTGTACAAATATAACAATACATTCCTAAATTAAATTGAATACAAGAAATTATAGAGCGTTACTTTGTTTCAATTAATTGTAAATCTTGTATGGCTCTAATGAATTATTTTCTACTCTATTATTACTATATAATTACTTCTGTGCTATATCTGCTTTCAGAAGTTAATTTGTACATCATTGAATCTTTTAGTTTTATTCTTATTTTCATTCTTATAATTAATATTAAATAGTTCTGTAAAGCTTATTTCTTTAATATAGATTTTCATACATTTATAGTCTTAGTTTTCTTTTGAAGATTGTGTTTTATGCATTATATATATTTTGGTACAGAACCGAGTGCAGTTTTTTTTAATGGTAAGCATTACCAAAATTTGGTTTCGTAACAATATGACCTAGTTTAAAAATTTTTCTTATCAAATTTACATATTTATTATTTGCACATTTATTCTTTGCAGATATTATCCATCTTATCGTTAATTGAAATCTTTTTATTTAAGCTTACTTTTAATTCATATTTAACTTCCATATTTTTGAATAATTTGATTTTAAGAATTTTTTTTATCTAACTATTTCATTTTAATTAAGTAAGATTATTATTCCTGAAAAATTTAAACTTATTTTTCGTATTTATTATAAAATCATAATATGATTTTATTTTTTAAACCTTTTACCATATATAAATCTTTATAAATTTTTGTTTTAATTATTATTCTATGTCGATTTATCATTTACCCCTATTTTTGCTATCTTCCGAATAATAAGATATTTAAAATCTATTCAAAATGCATCTTCGAAATTAATTATATCTGCCTTTTTTACTATTCTACAAACACTAAATCATCCGTTATAATAGTATAATTTTTGTTGTTATCGTAAGAAAAAATTATTATTCGTGACTTTAAAAATTTTGACATTCATTATATTGAGATGACATCTTTTATCGATTAAAAGATGAGCTGTCTCATTATATGTAGCCTGGTTGGAATATGTCCAAGTAAACTAATATGTATCTTTATTTTTAAAATAGGTTCTTCTAATATAATAAAATGCAATAAAATTCTTAGAACTATCAAAGTTTATGGCCTTTCTCATTTCAGACAATATGCTAACTTTCTTGTTTTATTAGTTTGAAGATTTACTCTCTTCTAAATTTCGTATTAAAGTGAGCAAAAAGAATCTTTTATCACGCCAAGATAATTTACTGAACAATCCTTAAGCTAATGATAAAAAAACATCTATTATCTTTTCCTTTATCTTTTGTGTAGCAGTGCGTATATAAAAATACATACTTAAATTAGTGACCGTCTAAACGAATAAAAAATGGGATTTTATTGATAAATAGAATTCTCTGACCCTTGACATTATTATTCCTTTTACTAGGAAGTTAATATCGTACCTACGTTGATTAGTTCCGCCATAGAATAATGTGAATAACTTGATGCCTGTTTCCTGCCCTTCATCATTCGTTTCCTGAATTGCTATTGTATAAAGATCATATCTACCTTCTTCACTTACAAATTCTTCGTAATATACTTACTATAAAGAGACTACCAATATTCTACTCAGCTACTTTGATTTTCTTTATTCTTAATTCCTGATGAGCAATTCTCCACGGGAGATCGTGTGAGTAACTATTTTACTTGTGGAGTATTTTACTCGAGAGAAATTTATGGTCGTACTTGTGTTGTTTATCCGGATGACTTCAGTCAACTAATGTACCATCATTACAATTTCGCATCATTTTCATTGTCTTTATTGCTTGATTTATTATTCGCAAATATTCTTTGTGTTCAAAAACCGCACATTTTATCAACAAAATCAAAAGTATCTTTTGTTACTAGGTACTAGAAAGATACATATTAAATATTTTTTATAAATTTTGTATTTCACATTACGTATAATTATGATGAAAAATTATATTTGATTTGATATTACGAAACAAAATATAATTTTTAGTCATTTCTTAAGAATAAAGCTTCGATAATAATAAACAATATATTTTTTATTAATTATCGATTTTATTTTAAACTGAATTATTATTATAGATATACAAATATATATAAATAAATACTTCGATATTTCTAAACTTTTTTTTGCATTCTTTATTACAATATATCACTGAGATTTATGTTACAAAATAAAAATTTTTAAATTAAATCTATTTTAATACATATCCGAACAAAATAGAAAATTGTATAAAAGAAATTTATCTAACCTTTCCGAAGAATATTGTTAATAAAAACTTTGATAGCTAAAATATATTTAATATCACGAATACAGTTTAGTCGGAAGAATTAATTAAAGCAATACGACGTGCACATAATTTAAAGCGTCGGTACTTACCTGAATAGTTACATAGAACATTACAACTCATTCTTAGAGCCTTATTTCATCCTTTATCACAATTAAATTTATGAACTTTCTGTATTTTTTAGTTTAAAATAGAATATAAAATTATTTCAATGACGATAAAAGTATGGATCTTATTAAATCGATGTTATCGCGAACTTTTATCTATAAAGATAAATACAGTTATATCCTCATTACTTGAATCGTATCAATACATAAAACATAAATATTACCAAAGAAAATTGCAATTTGAAACTTTAACTTTAATAAGTAATTTCTGAAAATCGAAAAATTGTACGCATTTTGTCGAAAAAATATAATTAAATATTTTTAATGACACTACCGGCGAATAATTGAAACAAAATAATCTAAGCACATCGATTTCTCGTTAAAAGATTACACTCATTTATTTTATTGTAATAACAAACTCCTGTTACTTTTTCTAACGGACAACTAGCCAGAATGAAACTGAATCGTTAATTGAAAAAGAAATTGAACAAGCCACCCTTAAATCGAAGATAAACATATATTTTAGCGCACGTGTGAACGAGGTATATATGCCTTTTAATTCGTATCTCCGCACTTCTCCATCGCTTCTCCCGCGCTTCTCCCGCGCTTCTCCCGCGCTTCTCCCGCGCTTCTCCCGCACATAATAACATACATCGCACCATCAAGTAATTTAATTATGCGAGAAGAAAATTCGGGAAAAAAATATTAATAAATGGTGTAAATGCCGCCGAGTTCTTAATCCCCCCTCCCATTATATGTAACAGGAACGAACACCCCTCTCACCCTCATCTCACTCCCCGAACAATTTTTTTTAATGAATCCCTCGCGTAGCTCAATTGCTCAACAGTTCTCAGAGTTGCTTGCTTGCTTTCGTCAATCTCGTTCTCTCTCTCGTTCTCTCTCTCGTTCTCTCTCTCGTTCTCCCTCCCTCTCTCTTTGTCTGTCTCTCCCTCTTTCCTCCCTCTTTCCTCCCTCTTCCCGAGATAATGACTTTTGCTCAGCACGCATGTGCTCCTTAATTACTGACTTTTTAACGATCCTCCCTATAATTTACGAGCTGCGCTCTTGAAAACTCGGTTCATTCCTTTTCGTCCTCTTACCTTCTCTCTTTCTCTTTTTCTTTCTTTCGCTAGCCTCTGGATTAACTCAATGCTGCTGCTTCTTATGAGTCCACAACGCTTTTAAGGCTCATTTTCTTTTTCTGTTTCCTTAAAAAGCGAATAAAAACTTTTCTCGATAAGATTGTAAACACATGTTTCGAAAACATAACATTTCAAAAATAATATTTTCGCGCGATGCATATTTTCGTACAAGTTTTGGTGTTGCCACGTGAATATCTCCTTATCACAAAAATAACCATATGTATTTTTCACCCGACATCTTTTACTTTTTACATTTTATAGTTTAAAAATATCTTTTCGTTTTAAGAGCTCATTTTTCCTCCCTTGGTTTACGAATTTACAAATTTTATACTTTTTTCTGATTATTTTTTGTATTATTTCTTGCATTATTTTTTTCACGTTAAGCAAGAATTTATAAAAAAAACTGGTTCGTAAAACCGCGTGACAAGAATGTATAATTATCAAAAATTTTAGAACAAAATTTCGTTAGATTTTACAAGAAGATAGATTCAAATTTCAAAAATATTATTCCTCGAGTTACTATTTATAACTAAAAATTTTTATCATTTTATACGCGTATACTTTTGTTTTATATTCATTTTTTGCGAATTACTTATGTTATCTTATAATCGCTTGTTGTTTATTTAAACCGTTTCGATTAAAATTGAAAAATCATCGATGTAATAATAAATGTTATTTTATTTCGTACAATGTACGCATCATTATATATACTTATCGTAACTCTAAAATAAATTTAAAAATTTTTAATTCCGATGAATATTTTTATAATTATAATACGAAATTATTTATTTATAGTTGTTTTATTATAAACTCGATAAAGTTAAGTATGTATACAAATTTTAATATATCCATTCGGCATTTACGTCCTCGATATCTATATAGATTTTGATAATTTTTCAATGAATTTTAAAATGTAAATATTATTAAAAATAAATTTAACTTCATTTTTAAATAAGACTCAATATACACGTGTTTCTATTAAGTAATAAACGGATTAATACAAATAGTTAGATCAAATTTTCGATAAGATTGAACCTAACATTTACCGTTATTAAGATAAAAATTCATTATTTATTTAAAGCAACAAAAGAAAATTACCGTTCGATAACCATACTATAAAAGACGTATAGAGTAATTTGTTAATTTTAGTTGATATTTGATATAATGTAAGGAAATTTATAAAAACAATACTTTCAGAGTATAGTTTAATAGAAATAAATGTTTATAAATATCAATTATCGGAATGTATAAAATATATTAAGCATAGCAATTTAAAATTTTATTAAGTTTGTAAGAATCGATTTCGATATTATAATTTTCCATTTGAAAAGATTAAGAAAAATTTACATGCTCATTTAATAACTCGTCAAGCGCTCGATGCATTTACCAGTTACATGTATCGATATTCATTCATCGCGTGTAAGTGATTTGAAAATAAAAATACAAGAATAAATTAATGTAGTTAAGTACCAAAGGCATTGGTATTATAGGTATGCTATTGAAAAGAAGAACAAGAGAGAGAGAGAGAGAGAGAGAGAGAGAGAGAGAAAGAGAAAAAGATAGGGAGAGATCGAATTATATCTGTCAATAAAGTTGACGGTAACGGATGGATCTACTCCCAAGGAAAATAAAGAGACTACTCCGGACTAACAGTAGAAGTGTCCTGATTACGTGTTTAACAACGTCTATCCCGACCACCGCGTCCTAGGCAAATAAACGTTAGCTCGGTGTATATAGCTCGAACGATACAACGATCGAGATAATACACGTGTCTTTGAACGATTGTCGGAACGTCCAGGAATCATGTTTCGATATTATTAAAGTAAGTTTTAATAGCTCGAAGCTAAATAACCCACAATGTTATGTCTCCAGTCGTCCAGAGAGGAATCCAGACAAACATTTTTCTAGACACTTCGAACGTGGACGGATAAAAAGCTCGACAACTGTTCAAACGGTATCCTCGTGCGATAAAAAGGAAGGAATCGTCGATTAATCTTTGTCATTCGGTTCGAGATCTCGAGTCTCTCGCCCGAGAGAACGGGAGAAGGGGAACAAGTCGACGGAAGCGAGCCATCGATTTTGCTAGGAAACGAATTCGCGCAAAAAGCGGATTCCCTCCGAGTTGTTCATCAGTCCCAGCCATGCAAAGCTATAAATTCGGCAGCGCAAACGACGACGCGTACAAGGGCGAACCAGTCCTAAAGCGCCGTCAGCCGCGGGTGCGAGAGCTACCGAATATGGAAGAACAACTTTGGAACAACAAGCTCGGAAAGAGCACCTTTTTTCTTTTTTTTTTTTCACCTTTTTTTCGTTCTTCTCCTTTGTCTCGGTGTCGAGACCCTTTAGCTCTCGTTGTCCCTCGGTTGCGCAACTCACTCTCGACGAGTTGGACTCGGTACCATTTTCCTTGGATGTTTCCTTGGACGTTTCCTTGGACGTTTCCTCGATGTTCCCTCGACGTTCCCTCGACGTTTCACCAGGGGCTTCCGACTTCCCTCCCACTTCCCTCCCACTTCCCTCCCACTCGCGTACCTTCCTTTTCTTCGGAGTTTCCTCTTTTCCCAACTCCGTAATTTTCGTTCGTTCCGTTAGTTTGCATGTGCTCGCGCGATGCTCGGCTATTCGCGTGCGACGTCCTCCGCGGTAATCACGTTGCCGAGCCAAGTATCCGAGGTATCCGAAGTTGCGAGACCGTTCGATACGGACGACACGTAACTTCGTTCAAGTTCGCGAATAAGCGAGTTATCGAAGATAACTCGGTAGTAAATAATGTTACGTCAACGAATGCGCGTGTCTTCGCCGTTAAAGAATTCCAACACCTTGAAACATCGAAAATTTAATACCTTCTCCTTTCGTACGCTATCCGAGACTGACAATTCCTTTTCCAGGCTTCGACAGCGCCAAACAAATTTGTTTATTTTTGTATTTTGAGCGTGGATGAATCGTTAATTTGTTTATACGTGAGAACCTAGCGAGAACCTCGCGAGAACCTCTTCTTCTATTCTGTTCGATCTCTGCGAGAAGATTACGTAAAAAATCTTTAAATCTTTATTTTTCTCTGCGCGTCGCAAGATTTCATGAATACGAACGATCTGATTTGACTTCGTAAGAGTCAATTTACTCGAAATGTATTTAGCCGGATAACGAACGTACAACTTTTTAATAAAAGCTTCCCATCGGATTTATAAATTTGTCAAATTCTTGTTTAGCTTTTACCGACCATAAATTTTTACACCGATTTTTTTCATATTTTTAAACCTGTAATCGTTGACTTTAAATAGATGAGCTCTTAAATCAATGTAGAACATTGGTATTCATGAAAGCTTGCTGTGTGAGAAGATAAATACTACCGTTGATCACATAATTACTTTAAGATTCAATCTATAATTCATTTTAGTGTAAAATAAATAAACAAGGTGATTCCATCTTAAATAAAAAAAGATTTAAACGCGATAAAATTTAAAAATATAACCGATTCAAAGTAATACGATTCCGTTAAAAATAAAAATATTTGATAGTTGTTTTACATTCCGAAAATGATCGATATCGCTTTAAAATTAATTATAATTCAGCAAATGAATTTCGATACAAATTTTTACTATTTTGTTTGCAAAATCGAGAGAAAGGCATACAATTTATTTTTTCTTTTGACTCATAACTTTTATTTACATCCCTTCGTCGCATAAAATTTTTAATAACATAAATACTATATAATATTGTACAATTTTATTTTTTAAATGAGATATTTTTAAATAGATATTTAACTAGAGACAAAATTTATAAAAATCTCTTGTCTTCAATAGCGTAGTATAGAATAAGCTAACACGCGTACATCGGTTGTACTATATACAAACTTTGTTTTCTTCTTGGCTAATATTTATACATGCCACAAAGAAAAAATTACTCTTAACTTTATTCTAACTTTTCGAAACACGAAAATATTACGTTAATTTTTTCTTTAATTCATAAAGTACATGCACTTACAGATTTTTTTTATAAAATATGTAATTTTTATAAAAAGCTGTAAAGGGATCGATGCTTTATTATAAATAATTATAGAATATTCTTATTTTTATAAATTTTATAAAAAATGAGCTGAATTTCGTTGCATGTTATACATTGTATTGGTTATATTTCTTCCTAATTTTCCTTAAAATCGCATCATTTATAGTAAATAATGCTCCTTTGTTATACGGTGATAATTTTTTATTATAATCTCTTCGAGTTTTATGAAATTTGGTTTCCTCTTTCTTTAAATATTTCATTCTTCCGAAGTAAATTATTTTTAAAGTATTTTGTAATAATGTTAAAGATGTTAATTTTCAAAATAAAATTATTTGAGAAGGCATTTGTAATCGCTTATTCTCGAATATATAATTACATACATCTTTAGTTTTTGATATTAATAAACTGTACGATTGAAAGATAATAAATTACAAAATATATGATATTTTAAAATAATTAAAGAAATATCCACGTATTAAATACAAAGAGTATTTTAACGATGGTAATAAATCGTAAATAATTGATTAAAATGTTTTTAAATTGACTTCTAAACTTTCTTTTACGAAAAGAAAATAAAATTATTATTTGGAAACTTATATAAGTAATTTGTATAACACTATAATTTATTTATTTTTGAATAGACGATAAAAATAATGATCTAGCTCTAAAAACGTAAAATAAGTAATAAATTGAATTTCGGATGATAGTTGAGAGTTGGTTTGGTAAAAAGCAAAAATCTATAAGGCACAGGTGAAATTATCAATTGCATTTTTCTATCTTTTCTTATATCAATCATCTTCGAAGAAACTCGCTCTCGAGGAAAATTAACATTTTATTTATTACGAATTACATATTATATTTCGTTGTACGAGCGCTGAAATATCGTCGACGAACGAATCAACGCTTCTAAATTTTACATAATTATTTCTAATTCATTTAAATTCTCTCCTACAATTTTACTATGATTTTCATTCTTTGGCATTTGTTTCTATGACAGCGCATATTTGTATGAAATATCGAGTACAAAGGTTCAAGTTCCAGGACGATGGTGATAAATCGATGAATATATTTTGCTGTCGGTCTTTCACAAAGGCTATTTGTTTTTTATCGACTAGGTATTACTTAAGTAGCGTTTTTTCATTAACATAGATTGCAGTTTCATTTATCAGTCTTCTGATGCTACTGATTCGGTTAGACGTCCCGTAAAGTTCACGCGCGACTGTACAAAACATTTTTTTTTATTATTGGTTTAGAGTATCGTATATCGATCGTTTTTCCGATATGTCAAATTTAAAATAAACTTTATTTTCACTATTTTTGTAACTCAGAAATTACAAAAATAGATTGCTTTATCGGTAAATATAAAGTCGGTACAACAAAGGATATGAAAAATGTATGCAAAATATGTACAATTAACATTATTATGTTGATTTTAAAGAAATATATTTCAGAGGAAAAAATTCTGCTATTATCGATCCGTTAATATTACGAATAAAATTCTTAAATTGTGTTATATTTACATAAATAGGTATAATATGTGTAACATTCATTCTTAACTAAACGAATTATTTTCTCAACTCTAATTTCTTAAATTTGACACGACAGAAAACTGACCATGAATAACATTTCACAATGCAGTAGCCCTTTTACGTAACCTTTAATTCCCGCGTTTTTACATAACTGCGCGCTGCAACACACAGTAAAAAAAAGAGCGAATTCCTTAATTTAATTATACGTATTATCCCTCAAAGAACGAAGTAATCTACAAGTGTTACACATTATATCGTAGAGAAAATTCAAAACTAAATGAAAAGTAAAATAACGATCGTTTATTGGGTTCGTATGCCATACTTACGGCAAAAGACGAGTACAGATCGATGTTTATCATAGATTATATATTCATCGTGTATCCGTTAAAGGGATTATCCTTGACGTTATTTATTTATTTATTTATTTAATTATATAATTACTTATTTAATTATTAAATTATTCATTAATTTATTAATTAATTCATTCAATTCATTATTTATTTACTTGTTTAATTATTTAATTATTTAATTATTTATTTATATATTTCGTTAATTTTTTTTTTAAACTTTTTTAAAATCTCATATTTTCGAACAAACCGCTTTTGGCCCCGTTTACGCTAGCCCCGGACTTTATCGCCGTGGGCGCGGAAGACTCGGAGAACGAGTTATCTTTGGTCCTCCACACCATATGCGCGTATATGGTTTTACAAAAAATTAATTCAAACAAGAGAGAAACGTATTTAAAGTAACTATAGGAAAATAAGTGCAATAAACGATCCAAACGACGATTGCACCTGCTGAAAAGGAATTTACCGACGATCCATTTGAATTTTCCTTTGTACAAATTGTAGATACGATACGCGTTCGTAATTATAAACTCTTGTATTTTTCAATTAAAAATAAGATGTGTAGAAATTATAATGAATTTTTATGTGGTACGTGTATTAGCGCACGCAGCCGATTATTAAACAGGATATTCATGCGATAATCAAGATAAAGGAGTTGCCTCACGAGATGGGCAAAATAATATTCAGAGATAAGAAGTACAAATATTAGTAGTGAAAGATACTTATAAAACGGATATTTCAAAATAAAACTTAGGATATTCATATATAATAAAATGTTAAAGAAAAGCAGCTTTACGAAAGACGTCGTTATCAAGGTTCGAATGAAAACAGCATTGTCTATAAATTGTTGGAAAATAAATCCGAAAGAAAAAAATCAAATGAAACGCCAGCAAGAAACTTACTAAATCCGCGGCCACGTACGTCTCTGCGCGTTATCCTCGTTGTCTCTCTCTCTCTCTCTCTCTCTCCCTCACTCTCCCTCTCTCTCCGACATTCTCCATTCTCTCTTCCTTTATTCCCTCCTCGAGGAGCGCCACATCTCGAAAAGGTAAATACTCAACAATATTCAACAAGGTACAATTAAGATACAAGGGCCAGGCAGTGAACTCGCCGCTATTAAATTCGCGCTCGTCGAGGCTGCAAGTCCTTTCTCGCATTATCTCTCTCACGAAGGCACACACCTGCTATTCTCTCTTTCACTCACTCTCTCTCTCTCTCTCTCTCTCTCTCTCTCCATTTTCCGCGCACGATAAGCGTCTCTTTGGCACTTTGACAATCTTCGACCATTGCTTTGTGCATCAAAAACACGATGGTCCTCGAACCGACAATGTAGTCGTTTCTGATACGCATTGACAGTGCGTCGAGAGAAGTGGAGGTTCGAGCCTCGCTTCTGCATTATTGTCGTATTCTTTTGCTTTGAAACGCGAGCACTTGGAAGCGACGGAGCGACGTAGCTCGGAAAAGGTAGAACTCGAGAAAGATCATTTCTCGTTGATATTTTGCTTTTTCAAACGTTGCAATTTTTTTTTATTTTATTGTTTTTTTCGCTCGTCTACTCGTCTGCGGAATTTTTTATTTTCGAACGATTTAGTTCTTTTTTCGAGCGATCACCGTCGATCAACTATAATAAAAAATCACAAAGTTTGCTTTAATATAAACGAACACCGGGGATTCGATATGTTCGTTCCAAAAAACGGATTAATCGTAGACGTACGTTAACGTTTGTCGATATATTCGATACTTTTTCTAAAATCGATTTAATAAGCTGTATACATCGGTTTTTCCACATTAACGAAAATAAGAAGTATTTGTATATTTCTCCTACTCTCCTACTCTTCTACTCTTCTATTCTTCTATTCTTCTATTCTTCTATATAATATTACCTCGTATTCGGCGAATGGAAGGCGAATGGAAATTACGAATGCCCGTTACGCGAGTTGAGTCCGCGTTCGCTAATCCCAAGATCGCTTCGAAAAATTCCGAAATCTTACGCGAGCCTCGCGTAACGAACGCAAAAAAAAAACTACTCGACCTCCAAGGATAGCCTCGGCTCCGAGCTACCTCGTCTTCGTCACTCGACCGTGCTGAAAACAATTAAAAACGATGAAAAAAAGAAAATGAAACGTTGAGTAAACCGATGGAGTCCTGGGACGAAGAGAAGAGGCTCGCGAACGGAGCGGAGCGCCAGTCTTTGTCGTGCTCGCGTGACGATAAGGAACAAGGACGGGAGGAAAGCGAAGGAAAGCGACTCGAAGCACGAGCGACTGGCGCCGGTCGCGTCCATTCCGCGGAACAGGGCTGTCTCCTCCTGCATTTTCCCGCGACGGGGAAAACGCGTTCGTTCCTCTTGCGCTTGTCCTCGATCGGGCTCCGGTAGAAGCGCGGCGGAGGTGGAGGCGGCGGCGGCGGTGGAGGCGGCGGTCGAGGCGGCGGTCGAGGCGGCGGTCGAGGCGGCGATGGCTTCCTCGACGACGACGACGGCGACGGCGGCGCTTATCTCCCGCGGCGCGTCCAGCCGTCGTCCACGATGATGGAACAAAAGGCGGAAACGCCTGTGGAGAAGCAAAAGTCACCCTTTATTAGCCGTCTCTCTTAGCCCGGGTGGCGAATTAGAGGCGAACGAGACAGGGCGGCAATTTATAGCGCGGACGATTGACGCGCTAATGCCGACTCTCGACTCTCGAACCGACGGGATACTTCTTATGCTTTATAAAAGGATGGCAAGCGCGAAGGATTGATTTCGCTCGAGAGGGACGCTTTGATCGAGAACCTCGGAACAAAATCGACGGATGGATTCGCTCTTGCGCGGAAATTACGCTCTCGCGATTCGCTTCTTCCTTCGAATTCCTCCGACGATTCTACCGGGATGAACAAACTTTCGGAGATTGATCTTTACCGATTTAACGATCTTATAATCACCAGCAAACTCCAATTTTTATGCTTCTTTTATATTCAAATACTTGTGTTGTAAGCTAACGTTTCATAGATTCCTGCCACTGAATATAAGAACATTGGAATTTTATTTGAAAACTTTCCTAGGAACGAAATGGAAAAAAATTTTACTCTGTACGTTTCCGACGGAAACTTCATTTTCGGGTGAGTTATATTAAGCGACTGAGAAACTAAGAAAATTCCAAACTTTTATGAATCCATAAAAATACACGATTATCTTCTGTCACATTTTATATTTTATGAAACGGTGAATGTATTTATATATTTGTTTCTATTTTTCGAATAAAAATTTTCTTTCGTAAATTGTAATCGACAACAATTTAATTTAAAGTACGATTATTATACGAAACGTGTATTTAAAAAATAAAAAAATAATCACCGATGAATTAAAAGTAATGCAATTTTTTTTTTTACGCGATGAATACAAATTATTATGTTTCTTTTTAACCATATCTTGTATTGTGCAATGTTAAAATGTTATATAAGATAACACTACGTAAAATTTTTAATAATTTATAAACTAAATTTAATTGGTAATTTTAAATGTTTTTCTCATTTAGTAAACGAGGTATTTTATTATTTCTACATTTTATAAAACGCACAAGTCGATGTTGTAAATGCTTTCCGATTTCAAAATAAAAAAAAATAAATGTTTGTAAAAAATATATTCGACGATGTTGGGAAATACGATATGCTCTATTTAAAAGATAAACAAATCTTGTGTTTACTCGAAAACACGACATTTACATTTGTAATTTGTCTTTAATTAAATTATCAATTCCAATTTTTTGCATAGGGTAAAATAAATAAAAAAATATAAAATGATAAAATAAATATAATATTTATTACTAAAATAAATCATCTGAACTGAAATTAGAATAACTGATAAATAATACTATGCGCGTACAAAAATATAAGTATAAGAATTGTTTATTCTTTTATTCAAATTTTTTACACATATTTCAAAACACAATAAACTAATAAATAAATATTTCGTAAATATTGCATCAAAGATTATTTATTTCTGTATTCATAAATGTATGAAATAGTTCTCGCATCTAGAAATATTTCTCTTTATATTAATGACTATATATGCTAAATGTGAATATAATCATAAAAAATTTTGTATGGCATGACAAACCATTTATTTAATATATATCCTGCTGTTTTAACAATGTACGTATTTTTACAATATATATACTTACTTACACTTTTACTAAATATAATAAGTGCTAAAGGATTGATTTTTCATTCAATAACTTGGAACTTCTTTTATTTTATTGCGTATCCGGTTTCATGTAAATGAGAGGAAAGGCTTTTAGAAATTCTTACTTACATTATATAAATATTTCTCTTTTAAACAATAAATATTATTAGCATTATTAATTGAAAAGAAGAATTTTATCACTCGGTTAATAAAATTTAAAAACTTATGATTTTATTTAAATATTTAAAATATTACTTTTTTTAAATACAATTATTTTTTCAAAGCGATTTATATAAATATAAAAATACTTTTTATCACTATGAAATAGTATATATTTATAAATACTCGTAAGTATTATACTATAATTCAATACAGATTTTTAATACAAATATTTTATTTTTCTAATAATGTTTAATAAGCATTTTATTAGTAACTATGATCAATATTATAAATACTAAAGATGTTAATATAAGTACTAAACTTATTAATAATTATATATGTCATTAAGCACTTAATCAATTAGTTCTTCAATTCAATATTAAAAATATTTAATTTGAATTGAAAATAAATATTGAATTGCTTCAAATAAATATTTTATTTGTTCGACTTAAAAAATAAAATAAAATATTTTAAGATTGTCTGAAAGCCAAAAGTTTTATTTTATTTTACTATATTTTAAATTTAATATTTAAAAATTTTCAAAGTACTAATGATTCTCTTGTATTCTTATTATATCTTTTTATGAGATTTTAACTATATACATTATAACTAAGGCGTTAAAATAAATTTTCATCTTCTAGAATAATAATGTATCTACAATCAATTATCTTTTTATGGTAATTCTCATTGTAATATTTTATGTTATTCTTTTATTGTAAGACTGCTGCAGTAAAAGCTAATATAGATACATATTTATGTTTATAAAAACTATTGTTCTGTTGCACTAACACATATGATACTTTTATAAAAAGTTGATATATTTATGTCTACTATATATTATTTTAACGAATCCATAATAAAAAATCTATAACCTTATAAGGAATGTTGCAGTAATATTATTTAATACTTTCTTTAATAATTATAGTGTTTTTTCAATAATAAGCAATACGTTTTTGGTTATTAAGACAAACTTGAAATATGTTTGATTTTACTACATAGCTAAAAAATCATATAATTTCTTCAATTATCTTAAATTATTTTATTTGATGTACATGTAAATTACATTGATAATATAAAAGATTAAATTATTTGAATATGAAAAGTGTATTCAATAAAATGATCGTTAACTAAAGTTTTTAATATGTTAATTTTGTTTTATATTTCATTTGAATAATCTCGAAGTATATAAATGTTTAATTATTCTATTAGTTTAAAAATAATTTAACTTTATAAACTACAATACATGTATATTGCAGTACTTTTCAATAATTTTTGTACCCAACGATATAAGTAAGTAATATATTTATTGCAGCGAAACCTTTTATGTAGAATTTTGAATAAAAAGATATACACGTTAATTATTTTTAAGAATTAATTTAAAAAAATAAAAATTCAAATTCAAACCCGAGACAGAATTCGATACGAATAATTAAAAACTCACATATTTTTTTAACATTACGAAGAATAACATCGATTATTATATTTATGTGTTAGTTCGCTATTCAATAAATATAATTTAATCGTAATGTTTTAGATAATATATTACTAATTATTTTCATTAAATTAATAAATTAACAGTATTAAATAAATTTAGTTTCTTAAATGTAAACTTTATTATTCATTAATTAAAATACCGATTAACTTTCAGAGTTTACTTACGGTAAATAAACTTTTACTCATTTTTAGATATAAAGTATGTATTAATAGTTTTACTTAAACACTAAGTTATACATAAAATATGACAGTTTCTATTAATAATAAAATAGATCATTCACTGAAAATACATAAAATACTTTTATACTGAAATTAGTAAGAGCGTTATTTAAATTTATGAAACATCTTGTTTTAATATTTTATAATTATAATTGTATGTCGATACTTTTATTACATTGATTTTTTTCACGGCAAATTAATATAAATATTGTATATTTTGCTAAATTTCTTTTGAAATTCATTTAATATTTTGAAAAAATAGATTCCCTATACTTTATTTTATACGTATTATAATTATAATATTTATTAAATTATTATCTTATTTAAAAAAAGTAAATATGCTCGTATAGTACAAGTGCATATTACTTTAGGGCTAACGATACTACATTATCGATATTAGATACTTACGAAAAGGAATAATTTGAAGTTACTAATTTCATCGGATAAAAAAAATAATAATAAACGCGATATTTTATGGTCAGATGTAAAAGAGTCCTGTCTCAATCAATGACCTCCTCTTACCACCGGTTAAAACATATTTCAATAAGTAAGCGCCTGCTTAGTCGCTTAGTCGTATAAAGTTTCTGCAAGATTACTGTACTTACGAGCGTAGTCTGTATATTATAAGTAATACATCCTCGCATTTATAATCATGATCTTAATTATTATATACTCATCCTACGGACAAATATAAAATTCAATTTATTAAATTTATTTTTAATTTTCAAGTGTATCGAACAAAGTACATATATATTACGTATATATTATTTTCAATCGAATTCCATTGATAAGTATGCGATACTTGTCGTGGAAAAAATTTTTAGTAAACTCCTACCGCTTTATTATATAAATTACAGAGTATAATAGCCCACGTAAAAATTATTTGATGCTCTAGTTATTGTAGTAACCAAATTATTATAAAATTATTTTTTCTAATTATAGAGATTATGTTCTACGAAAGTGTAAACTCGTCAAATTTTGTAGACCGTTAAACAATCGAACGAAGAACTTCCCCGCGTATATTTGTCGCATGGAATTTAAGTTTGTAACGAATTGAAAATTGATATTTATTGCTTCGAATAACATACGTTACCTTATAAAACAAGGAACTATGCATTCGTGTTTAACTTAGCGCGTAAAAGCGAGGATATCACAAAAAGTACTTTTAATAAAATTAATTAAATTTTCTCTTCCATTCAACAGCTCGTAATATACAAACCTGAACTCTTTAGTATAGATTAAGTATCTTAGTTAAAAGTTATACCGATGTTCGTATCAAAGCTAGTTATCAATTATAATAATTAATTATATATATATATGATTAATCGCGTTTTAAAAATTTTGTAAAAAAATATTATTTTATTATTTATATTTATGAAGATTATATCATGTTTGTACCAACTATGAAAATAAAATATAATATTCTTCCAATGACTTTAGCTAATAAATCTGATAATATTTCAATTTTTCTTGTTACAACTTTTAATAAAGATTAGAAGCAATAATACGAACGTCAATCGTAATCGGTACATTCATTTCATGGAGAAAAAATAATTCGTTACAACCGTTGTTTCTGTTAAGGATTAATTTTATTTATATTATGACTCTTTATTATTTCTTTATTATTATATCGCTGTACTCGGTAATAAAGCTATATGTAACAAATTTTTGTTTTATAAAAAAACGCTTCGTTACTAAAATTTATTTGCGGATAAAGCAAAAACGTTCGTCATTTAATCGCGATTGTGCAATAAACAAATTGTAGATACCAACGAAATCGAAAAATCTCTCATTTGGCTTTACACTCGGGATCATCCGTATTTGTAGGAATCGTGCAATTCACGCGAAACGAAGCGTAATATTACGTTAATTCCAATTTTTATTATTATTCGTATTAAATACGAATCGATAAATATATAAATTTACAAAAATTTCGATTATAATTTTGTGCACCATAGATTATCACATTTGACAAAATTAAAAAGTTTGCGATAAAAAACTCTTGAACGTTTTCGCAACAGTTAATAATACTTATCGACTATCGAGACGACCACTTTCGTAAATATATAAGCTAGTAAGAATTTGAGAGTGCGGGAAAATAAAACGGTTCTTTTTTATTCGTACTCTAATGAAATTCATTAACATTTACAGTATAATTAGATTCGAATTCCGGTGGGAGAGGACAAACGCCGAAACGCCGCGCGGCGTTTTAAATTACTCGCGGCGCATTCTTACCGAAAATTTCAGATAATTTCCCAGTGTCGAGCGAGCCATAATTTACAGGATCGGAAACTACGAGGACTTGGCTCCCCTATAAAGTTCCCTATAGCGCAAAAGCCGGCGGCTCGCGGTTCTTCGGTTCTTCGGTTCTTCGCCCGGAGTTATGTGCCCACTTAAGCGGACTACCCTGGGCTCGGTGTCCCCGCTCGAGCCCGAGGAAGCCAACTAATTAAGAAAGTATCCGGGACACACGGAAGTTTTCCCGGCGTGGCGCGTCAATTTTAAAAGGCGAACGCTGTATGCATCATCCGATGGCGCTTGTAATTAACGAGCGGAGTAGAAAAGCTTGTCGCGCCCAGCAACGAATGCGGATTCGCTCTCAGCTGGGAATGCGCTGTTATTATACGCGAGGATTCGCGTCGGTGCCCTTCCCGTCCCTTTTGTTCGGCTTTCGATAACTTCGGCCTGTGCAACTATGGGACGCGTGCGCGACAGCTCTAAAGATATTTTAAGATATTTTAACTCGACTTTGTAAACAGAGCTGGGATGGGAGAATGGGTTATTCCTCTTACGCGGACCGACCGATTGTCTTACAATGTCAGTTGTTACACCTAAAAGGCAGAAAGGCAGACTTCATTACCTTCGTTACCTGCCTTTCCTTCGAAAAACCCTTTCGAATTAATTAATGCGAAGGCTCCGTATACGGTCGCGCGCTTTTTATCATTTTGATCCTTTTATTTTGTATCATCGCTGATATTTATCACCCGGATCGTTAGGTAAGGTAGCACCGTATTTATTTTAAATTTAAACCGATTAACTTTCGATCGCATCCGAGTTTCTATCCGAGTTTTTCGATTAAAAAAAATATAGCGCGAGATAGAGGTAGGATTTTTGTATCGGACGAAACTGGACGAAACTGGACGAAATTGGACGAAACCCGACGAAACTCGACGAAACTCGACGAAACATGCGTGATCGAACGCATTTTTGAGCGGAGGTTTATCCGGTAGGAGCGTGGCTCGATGCGCTAGAAATTTCGTTCGTTGATACCTCGTTGGAGAAGAAAGGGCAACGATATTCGATTCTTGCGCGTAATCGATCGTTGTTCAAACTTATCCACTTACAATTAAAAGATAGATCGCGAGCAATACAAAGGCCGATATCGCACGCAGGGCCGATCTTGATGCGAGGGCAATTCTCTGGAAATAGCAATTGATAGCGTCGACTCGCTAACGAGAGGCCAATTAATTAGACGTTGGGCACGTCAAAAGGTAAATTCGTCAAAGTCGTGGAGGGGCATAGGAACGAGGCACGCGCACGATTATCAAGATCGCTCTCGATCCGCGCGCGTTTAGCCGCCGCGCGTATATACATAATGCGGGTCCAGGAACGCCGAGCGAACGCATCCACGAGATTATTTAGAATCCTCGGCTGCTGCTCGCGGCTCTCCTCTCCCTCTCGATTCCTCGGATATTCCCGCGCGTATCGCGTGATAGATGCTCGCCACTTAATATTCGCTCGTTACTACCAAAGTCCGCGAGCCTGCAGCAGCCACCTTTACGATTAAACTGGGTTCCACGTACTCCCCTTGGCCGCCCTTGGCCGCCCTTGGCCGCCTTGGCCGTCTTGGCTGCCTTGGCCGCCCCTAGCCGCCTCCTCTAGCCGCCCCTCCCCCTACTCTTCCCACTCCCTCCCACTCCCTCCCACTCCCTCTCACTCCTTCGATCTCTCTCTTTCGGTTCTCATAGCGTTTTAAATTCTAATTTTAATTGCGCTCATAAGCTGGTTCTGTTTACTCTCATTATAGCCTCGCAGATTACGCGCCTTGGCGTCTCTTTGTGCGAGCGGCTCCTTTCTTCCTTCTTTTTTCCTCTCTTTGCCGTTGCTATGTACGCTGCTTCTTACACGAGAAGGAGCGAGAGGAAAACGCGTGCATGCACGCGAGAAGAACAAAGAGATCATCTCCGCGAAGACCAAGGGTAGCTTTAAAAGTTTAAGAGCGAGAGAGCGAGAGAGCGAGAGAGCGAGAACACGTTGCCAAGTTTGTTGACTCTGACCTCTATTAAATTCGCTTTGCTATTAACCTGGTCCACCGAGTTTCCCCTTTTTATCCGCCTTTTCTTACCTCCCCTTCTTCCATTCGCTCGTTCATTTTTCCTTTTTTTCCTAACCGTGCTTGGGAAAATCTACTTCGAGACGGACAAACTAGAAATTTTAAGGATCAACCTTCGATATTATTCGGTTATTATTCCGATATTAGTAATTCGATATATTGAGATTTCTTAACTGTAAATATATGTATATCCGACAATTTAAAAACTCCCATTTGTTTTAATATAATCTTTTGGAAATATTAATCGTATTCGTACGTAATAATGCTAAACGCGAAAACAAGGTAATCTCGTGAGAAACGCGAATACGTTCGTAAGCAGTTTTCAATGTTTTAAAATGAATGAACGAGAATCGAGCGAACAAGTATTATCACCCAACGCGAAAAATAATTCTCTGGGTAAGGGAAAAGAAAACAAAGTACGTTTATCGAGTGACACACACAACCTAACTCGTACCAAAAACTTGGATCAACACTCGTCGATGTTACGATTGGAAAGCGAAACGTTAGTCGTTTATTTTTTTATCGCTCATATTTTTTACGAGTGTTTCTTTTATTATTTTTGATTTTTCTCATCGATCTACCTCAAATTAACCGATACGAAAAAACTTTCATCTTCTCGTGAAAAATCTTCTTGTTAACGGAGTTGCAAGAATAATTGATTTCGAATAACGCACGATCGTAAGTATTAAATTTATTTTTGAATTTGCGATAAAATTCTCGTTTGTATATCTAAATGAAATCGTAAGTTAAAAAATGTTATTAATTAGGTCTCGAGAATAAAATGATTCAATTTTAATCCGTTGCTTTAAAATTATTTTATTATATACTCCTATATTCGAATATCACTTTACGATATATCGTATAAATTTTATCTTTCCATTGAAATTGATCAAAATAAAATTTTCAATAATTACAGTCTATTAGATTAAAACAAAGTATTTTCTAAGAAAAAAGTATCTCTCGACTCGTTATTTAATAATGTATATCTAATCTTCTCACTTGATTCTTAAATTTGTAGAAAAATGTTCATAATTCGTATTTTCGAGGCTGTGAGATCGTCGAATAATTTTCGATCCTCCGGAGTTCACTATGAAAAAAATGTCGCACGAAAGGGTTTTTAATACGTTCGGTTCTCAGGAGTCATTCTCAGGAGTCATTAATTAGCGATTATTCGATACAACTTAGTTTCGGTCACAAGAAAGACGTTGGAAGAACGAAAACAAAAGATGCGCTTCCATAGAAGAAATAAATCGCAATTAATAAATAAACTCACGAGCAGCTTCCCCTCGTCCTAATTTCCAATGCAAAGACAACGGGGAATGCGCGTCGTTGAAAGTCCGGTGCACCGAAGCACGAGGGACATTTATTCAGTGGCTCCGACGCGAGACACAATAGGACCGGGCGTAAATACGCGAGGAGGCCGACCGCGACGAGGGAAAGGAGGCGGAAAGGACTCATCCTCGCGAGCGACGATCCCTTGTGCGGGCGATCGATTATTTTCGGCCGAGCACCGGCTATATTTGATTTTCGTTGGATCGCTCGATCGTTCTCTCGTAAAATTAGACGTGGTCCAGCGACTCGATCGGCTCGCGTCGGTAACTCGGTATTTCTCCCGGACCGACGCCGGGCCGATATTTTTCGCTCTGCTGGTTCGCTTTTTCCTTCGGGGCAACGATCACCGATCGTAAATGGACGTGATTTTTAATCTACTTTGACTACTTTTCACGGGGGCCTACGTTAATATCGCTCTCGCAGCTGCGGATAAAAAATTTAACGGCGTCTTCTCTGGTTTCGTTCGATAAATAAGTTTCCGTTAAAAAAGAGGTTTAAACTTATTTTGGTCGCGATTAATAACCGAAGTGTAAATTAAAAATGTTCGAATATTCCAAGTTCGCGGGAACGTTTATTTCCCCCGGTAAAATGCGAAAAATTTGGCGAATGCGCAAAGATTTTTTCCCTCGGAGGAGATTGTAAAGGAGCGAGGCGAAACCTGGAATAAAAAAGCTCGTTCGAAATTAACGACGAACCGATGAAAAATAGTCGCGTACGCGGTCGTATGTGCGCGTAAGAGGAATAAGATTAAAAAGAATCTTCTCGAGCGATAGAAAATTACGCGTTGAACGATTTTACGTATCAAAGACGTTTAAAGGAGGAAGGAAGACGTCGGTAGGATCGCTATTCTCGAACCGCGGAATCTCGTAATTAAAAAGAAAAGGAATCGGAGACAGGTGTTGGTATGCGTTTGAACATTTTAAAATGTATCCAAATAAATTACGGATAAAGCTTTTTTGAAAGGGTATTACAAGGTCTGGGTATAAGCTCGGAGCTCGTTCGGAGTGCGCTCGAAACTCGCTCGAAACTCGCTCGAAACTCGCTCGAACTCGCTCGCAGCTATTCCGAAGATTCATTTTTCGAAGTATCTCCATTTATTCGAAAGCACGAATTTCGAATGGAGCAGTTCGAAATTGCTCGTAGCCGGCGATCCATCATTAAGGTAAAACTCCCGAGGAATTTAAGCGGTGCGCGTAGTATCCACGTATCCACGTATCCACGTATCCACGTATCCACATGCATCCGACTCGCGGTGGAATGTAAACCGAAGCCGTGCGTGAGCGGACGCGAAGGTAAGGAGAGGGTCTCTCACCGAGATCAGGCTTCCTGCAGCTCGCCCTTGACGCTGGGCACGCTGTGATGATGCCTGGAGGCCAGTCGATTCGCCAGCTCGTGCATCACGTCCCTGTAGATGACGGTGTCGAGGTTCTCCCCGAGCATGTAGAGGAGGAACCAGTCACCGACTTTGCTCCGCCGCACTATCGTCTCCACGGCCTCGCGGCGCACCAGACGAAACCTCAGCCTCAGCAGGTATACCCTCGTGCGCGGTGAGAATATTATGATGACCTGTGTGGTTTCATAATTTTAGAGACGTGCGTTTATTTTCGTTATTTTATTCATTATCCTTTAATCGAGGGAGTTTCTTATTATGGGTAGCGGGGAAAACTCGTTCGTTGTTGTACATTTCGCATTGTCCGGCGAGCCTCGTTTATCTTTACCTTTATTCCAACAGCGAGGAAATTTAAATTCTAGGGATGCCGATTCGATACTTTTATACTCCGGGAAAATATTTCCATGAATATTTACAGGAATTTCGTTAAAACAATATTTATTTATTACGTCACATCGGCGGGACTTTATTTTTTTACGATTCCGCGTGAAACATCCTCGACTTAATTACCGTAAGGACATTCGAGCTTTAATTTTTATAGCGAATTTACAACGAAGCGGCAAGTTAAGTTTCCCAACATAATTTACGTCGATGCGCGTTTAATTCCAACCCGATTTAGACTCGCTCCGATCGAGTACAGCGGAAAGAAAAAATAAAAATGAAAAATTGCGTTTGTAAAAGAAACAAGGAATAACGTTGGTCTCCGTTCGCATAAGTAAGAAATAAGTAAGAAATAAGTAAGAAATAAGTAAGAATATAATATATATGCGTGTTAACGCAATGATTTTAACGGTTACAAAATCAAAGTATTTTAATAAATAAGATAAATAACGTTGGAGGTGTAATCGCTCAAAAATCAGATTTTACATTACATTCGCGTTGATATAAAAATATTGGCGATACCATATATCAAAAATTTTTATTTTTTAAATTGTTACAATTGTAATTTGTAATCAAGATGTTGTAAATAAAATTTTACTACCTTTTTGAATTGAATCGAGCAAGAATCATAATTCATCACGATGGTCAACTATATTAATCATATCAAATAACATCACAGCACCATGTTATATATAAGAAAAAAACGGATAAATTTACTTTTATAATAAAGAAAAGCTGATTTGATTTGTTCCCAAGATAAAATCAACCGCGCGCTAATGCCTCTTGCATTAAACTTTTCACATAATGCTTGCATTTATCTTCTTGTCATCTCCTTGGAACTCAACATAAAATGTATATTCACTCGAAAGACATAAATATAGTCGCTTCGTCGCGAGCTTATTATTTAGCATCTCTTATCGTCTATATCGGCTACGCGCTTCCTTCAAGAATCGCGACGACAATAATCCAATGGGAAGAAGAAAGGCATTTCGACTGGAATTGGAAGAGGGATTTTTTCGCCATCTCTTCGCCATCTCTTCGCCATCTCTTCGCCATCTCTTCGCCACTTTTCTATATCAAGGACAAAGCGCAAATTCACCTCTCGATTTTTCAGCATAACGATAAAATTATTTTTCTCTGCCTCTTATCGTTCCTTTATTATATTATAGTTCTTCCAATGATTTTACGACTAAAGCTACTTTATCGTTGGCAATTTTTTTTCCTCTTCCTTTTTCTCCTTTCTATACAAACTAGAAACTAGCAATATTTTAAAAGAGCGATATCGAGAATTTTTTACGATCGCAAAATTTCGTCGAGACAACGTATAAAAGTCCGAAAAACGCAATAATTAAAATTCGTACGGATCGCAAATATAAAAAAAGCCCGTATAATTTAGGAACGTAGTCTTGGAAAGGACGATCGTGGTTATTCGTTTGGACGTCAAAATGAAGAATAGAAAGGCAATAAAAATATTTTAATGGAGTTATAATACATCTAATTCTTCGATAAATAATAAAAGGTCCGTGTCATCGAGCGAAAGATAAAAGAGCACCCGGTTTATCGTAAAAATTTTGCGGAGCATAATTGTAGTTTCTCCATCGCGAATTTTTCTCTCGACGCGTCTACAAAAATGACTCGTGTGTTACAATAACGGTGCGTTGTTAATGAAACTATTGGAACTGTCTAACAACTACCTACAATTTCCGCTGCGTTGTTACAATTTTTTCTTCTTCCATCGTAGTCATATCGGAACGGAGCAGCGAGTCTTAGCCGATAGCAGCGCCGGTAAAAAGCTTTTCATTACCGCGGTGAACTGCCAGGGACTTTTCCAGGTATCCTCCGAGGACGTGCGCCAGCAACTCTATAGAGGATACGAGTTTGAAAGCAATACCGTCAGCCGCTCTATTCATCCCGTCGACATTCAGCTGGCACGCGCAATAGCATCCAGATTGGATCCGAGGCTGGATCCGAGGCTGGATCCGAGGCTGGATCCGAGGCCTTTATGAGTATTTCCATGCTTCTCGCTATCTTGTTAATGATGCAGCAGTTTCTCCGAAGCCTTTTGATGTACTCACTCTCTACATCGATGTGTCGAGACAATGAGGTGATTTCTTCGAAAGCTTCGGCTACGATCTCGCTTATACCGTCCGGGAGGTTAATATGTCCGATTAATCTGAAAACTCAGCCCAAGAACATACATTTTGCTTATGCTTTGGGCGTCTTGACTGCGGGAATGTTTTCCTTTTTTGCTTTTTTTTTTTTTTTTTGTTTCTGGATACGTGCAAATCGTTGCAGAATCTTAAATCGATATTGTCTCTGTAGGGGTCACTTTTTCTGCGAATTACCAGCAACATCATCGTACGAGGACTCGCGGCCATTGTCGTAATCGAACTAAGCCGAGAAAACTTTAATCTACTCGGCTCGGACATCGTGTGCGTATCGATAAAAATACTTCGATAAAAAATAACGTCGCGGTTGCCCGACATCCGAGAAAAGGATTCATTTTTTTTGCGTTACATACATTTTTATGAATACATGGGAATCGGTTATTTCCAGCTAAGGTCATTTTCGTAACATCCGATAAATTCATTTGAACGCGAATACCCGATAAATTCGAACGTTTTATAATACTCGAAAACTTTATACTCGTACAAAGGAGATTCCGTATCTTTATTTTTATTCGCCATTGTCATTTTTTATACCTTTTTAAATATTTTTAACGAAACGAGATCAAAGTTAAATTCGATATTAATTTGAAAAATTTTAAAAATTTTAAAAATTTTAAAAATTTAATACCATAAAAGATGATGCATCGTTATCAATTACAATTGATCAATTATAAAGTTTTCTTCCATCGAATACAATCGTTGCGATAAAAAATATTTTTAGTTACAGCGATACGGATGAATTTCTTATTTTATTAATTATAGGCTTCTAATTGCATTACCGACATAAATATCACCTAGGTAAAATATGTTCTTACGAATTAAAAACAAACAAGTATTCCGTAATAAAATAGATCTACCTGGTAAATATACGCCGAGTCTCGGTGAGAAATAAGGATATAAAGTAAGAAAGAAGAAGTCGTTGGTAGGCGTGATTAAAAAAAAGGATGTGGAAGAAGAAAATAATAACCCAGTTTTATTTGTTAGCACAATGCGTGCCGCAGGATTAAAGAGAATTCTCATAAATATCGTAGAAGGTCGCGGAAGCTCGGAGAATTTCAGTGAAATAAGCCAAGTATTTAACGAGCTTATTTAAGCAGCGTAATCTTCTTATTAAGTAAAGCCTTTAGCAGCGTTCGCTAACGGACTCTAGACTCTAGACTCCAGACTCTAGACTCCAGACTCTAGACTCCAGACTCTAGACTCCAGACTCTAGACTCGGTAGAATCGAGGGCGTTTGAAAAGTGACATCTGTAAATCGATCTGCTGATGCATCGCCCTTCCAGGATGAACACAAAGCGTAAAAAGGTGCGTTAATCCTCGAAAACGCGATTCGCGCGTGAATACGTATGTACGTATTTTGCACGGTAGTCGCCTACTCGACTCCCGTTGGACAGTTTCGTTCCTTTCAACGCATCGTAATTTACTACGCCATACTTTAACGTATCCTGTTTACGCGATCTTCGGCTTATCCAACAGATATAATAGAATTTTTCCTCTTTTACATTTTATAGATTTATTTTTAATTAAATCATTATTTAATACCTATTTTATGATACGGTGTACATAACGCGATGCTGTACAACCGTCGGATTCCTTGTCAAATATTTTAGCCAAGTCTAAAATTTAACTGCTATTATATTAAATTTACCGTAGATAAACTCCATCAGCTTTTATTCAATTTACAATATCCTATGAGAAATAACGTTAAATTGATGTATCGACGATTTATCGATACTCTCGACAACATAATTTATAGTTCAATATTGTACATTTTTTTAATTTTAAATTTTGTTCGACCATTTATATTTTCAAGAAGAACCAACGAGACTCGCTATCTATCCTTTTTGTATTTATAGATACGCTAAACGAATGTAATTAGAAAAATTATTTCATTTTTTTCGTTTAAAAAAATAACTCGCAAAAGAATAATTTATTTGAGATGTCTAATTTGACAATTTTACAATTTTACAATTTTTATTCCGGAAATTCGATTATTTTCTAATCCACTTTTGAAAAATTAAAAATTTCTTGAAAACATAAATAACATCCGATTTCTTAGGAAACTAAAATAAATTTAAGAAAGAAGCTTAAAATTAACCGCATAAAGTTTGTTTACATATCTACGTACAAGGATTGAATTTGATTAGACTCTATATCCGCTGAAACTCGGAATACATTAACGTGAATACATATACATACGCACTCCTTAAGTTTATCTTGAGATTTTAACGGGACTTTGCTCTCGTGGTCCCTTAAATGGATAAAATTTTTTTTTCCGAGCATTTAAAAATGATACGATGCTGTACTCGATTCCTTTTAAACGCTAATGATACATTTCACATATATTTCCCTTCGTAATCTCGGTATTTTTTAGCGACTAAGGGCTACGTATACGTAAATAGCAACTGCGAAGGTAGAAAAGTACCTTCGGAATAGTTGGGAGTGGCAGAATGTTGGTCTTACCCTGTAAATAACGGTCAAGAGGCTAAGCACTCCAAGGAACAGGAACCAGAACCAAAGGAACACGTAGATCTTCTCGTTGACGACGTTAAGCGGTAGTATGCAAACGGCGTCGTGCCGCTCAACTTCTCCGCTGACGCCGTACTTGTAGAAGGTGCACTTGGTCATGCGTGGGAAGACGTAAATCATCGGGTCGACGCGATCCTCCTGATCGGACTCGAGAAAGCGCAGGACGTCGATGCCGAAGGTCAGAAATGCGCCGTCGAAAAATCGATTCATCAGGAACATCTGGCCTGTAAGTCCAAACGTCACTTTTCCTCGCTAAACGTTTATTATTTAACGAAAAAGAAAAATAGCGTATTTTGTATTTTCAAATTGCGTAATATCGAGTGTAATCTCTTTTCCGATACAACTCCTACTAAACTGTAAAAATATAATCTATAATTCGCCTATTTTGCTTTCGTTATTACCTGCAACGTTTATCACATTGATCAAAACTTGATGAAATTTCGCTGCTTTATGCTTATTTAATACATTTCCCAACTCATAATTCTATCACGCGTAAACATATATCAATGTGAACATCTCTTTCTTTTGCGCGGATTGTAGATTACGCGAGATGATAAATATAGTTTCATCAGAATTTAAATTATTCCCTTTAAATAAATCTTAGATCCTAGCTAAAATATATGTTATAAAAAAAGAATATTCTTGTATAATTCATTACTGCTTACACATTTATCATTGAACGCGTATTTATCCCGATAAAAAATTAAATGCTTATACTCGTGGTTTGATATATTTACGTATTAAAGTTAAGTAACGACTAATTGTGTACACCGAATTATTTAAGCGCACCGATCGAACTAGTAAATCTTGGAACTCGTACGAATAGAATTTTAAATTTTAATTATAAATAAATTTTGCCTAAGATACGGGCTTTACGACTTCGAGGTATGGATGGACAAAGAAAATTCGCTCTCGAAGATTTCGTACGGATGGACACGATAATTTTACAAATGAATAATTCCTTCGACGAGAGGGTAAATGTCATCCATAAGTTATAGGCTGTTTCCTCGACTTTCGCACCGTGTTTCTAGCAACCAAAGTGGCCAGCTGTAAGGTTGCCAAAATTTTCCACCGAACCGCTAATTCACACGGTTGCCTCTTTTAACGCGCCGCTCTCTAAATTCTCGACCTCACCCATCTCCCGCGATCCATTCGTACCCGCAGTTATCGAGTGCATTTCCCGTCCGCTCTTGCAAATCGGTAATCGTGTTGCCGTTCGCGTTTGAAACGGGATACGATCGCTTTTACGATTAATGCGATTTATCTTGAAAAGATTGAGCCATCTTTTCACGCTTTTAAGGTAAGAGAAAATTGTTACGATCATCGAAGGTGAAAAATTTTCTGAAAAATTTAAACGACTCGTGTGTACGCGTCGATCCAATGCAAGTTAATTTAATGGAAGTTAGATTTCAGTCGGGTAGCTTTATTCTCACCGGATAAAGAATTCCAAAGTTATCTTCCGATAACGACGCTAAATTTCAATATCCCCTTAATAAAAGAAGGATAAAGGTTTCGATCGATTTACACGGCTGGGAAACTAATTAATTATAAAATACATTAACAATTTTAGCAAATCCGTGGATTCGATGAAAACTTTTAGGACAGAGTATCGAGTGCGCGATCGATGGATGGCCGGTAATTATCGATTTCGTGGGATAAACATCGGTTTTCATCGAGAAGCAATATAAAAGTATGCGAGAGGTACACGCGGAGGTATTGCGGAGGTAATGCGAGAGGTACATCCGAGAGGTACATGCGAGTGGTACATGCGAGTGGTACATACGAAAGAAACAGTCCAAGTAAAATAATCTCGGTGGATCGGACTAGCGCGACTCCGCGGTACGATCAGCCGAAAAAGAAGCGCTTAATTACAACTCCGATTTTTAACGGATACGAGTCGACGAAGACGCGACGCACATCCTACGCTCGATTTTCGATTTTCGATTTTCGATTTTCGATTTTCGCGTCGATAAGCCCAGCGAATAAGCCCAGCGAATAAGCCCAGCGAATAAGACGAGCGAACCCTCGACCGAGTAAAAATTACGAGATTTTTACGAGTATGGGAAAATGCCCTTGCGTCGACGAAGGTTAATTTTCGAGTTGCGCGAACTTGCGTCGCCCGCCAAGATTTATGATAATTGTCGAATTGAAAAAAGAATGCAAAGCGCGGTGAGTGAGAGAGAGTGAGAGAGAGTGAGAGAGAGTGAGAGAGAGAGAGACTCACCGATGACGTTCAGGAGGGCGAGCACCTCGCAGAGGTAGTACCTATACGCCCACCAGTTGTGGAAGCGCAGATTCTCCCAGAGATAATCCAGCAGCATCTTCTTCTTCTGCTTCTTCTCCACTTCGGAGCAGAGTCCGATGTCGAGGTCCATCATGAGAGCGTGAATCTTGCCACCCTCCCAACCCTTCCACAACCAACGCGGCGTGTAGAAGAGGATCGCCTGCGAACACACGTTGTATTTCAGTTTGGTGAGAGTCGTCGACTTTTCGTCCGCTCGTAATTACCGCGTTCGCGAGCCAACCTCTCACCCACGCTCGATCCGCTTTATCGCGAATCGCGATAACGATTAACACGGAAAACGATAATTACGTCTATTTCGAATTAGAATTATTAGAATTATTAGAATTATTAGAATTATTAGAATTATTAGAATTATTTGCGCCTCGTTTGTCCTTGAGTTTCAATCCATTCTTCAAAGCTTCTCCTTTCTTTCGTTTGCGCTTTAATTTTATCTAACGCTAACGGAAAGGAAACTTGCAACTTATTTCGAGAAATTCAAGTTTTACGTTGCCCGATTATTTCAATAACAAAAAAAATATATTTGAAATATCTCCGAGAACGCAAAAAACTTCTAAAATAAGTTTCCGCTTTTTTTATTGCATTATATTATTATAATTATACAATACTCGAGCGTATCGCGATATCGATCGAGTTGATAAACATAAATTTATTTTCAGAAGATTTAAGATCTAAATGAAATTATTTCGTGAGAAATTAACTTGGTACGCGATACGTACCCAATACTTTTTTTCATTCGTAAGCTAATCGATGCTGTAAAAGTTAAATTTCAAGCTGCACCGTAAAATATATTTCGTTTCAAGATTTGAGAAAAATTTGATAATTTAATTTTTAAATTAAATGTAAATAATTTGCGAATTAAAATTTTACTCGAGAGCATCGATATTTTATGCATTTTATATTTTTTTTACCAATGTTAAAGAGTATCGGTACGTATACGAAAAAATTCGTGTAATTATTTCCAGCTAAGTTTTAATTCTTCAAAGTATTTTGTGCGATAGTTGGATTATATATTTGGAAGAATCGAATCTTACGAATCGATGATAAGTTATAATTTAAGAATACTTATATCTTCTACCAACCTTCAAAGAGAGAATACTCAAGCGTGTGAAATTTATTAGATAATAGATCACCATCGATTCTATACAAAGTTTTCTAAGATTCTTATCAAAGAAATTTATCTTTATTCAATTTATTAACGTAATTCAAATCGAAACGATCTTTATAGAATGAAAAGATAAAGGTTAATAATGTATACGTATATATAAAATAATTCATTCCGTAAAAAGAGCAACAAATACTTTTTACAACAAATAAGTTTTAGTTCTTCCATTAAAATTCTTGGATTATCTTTATAGGAATTACACTGTTCAACTTTTCACGAACAAGGAAAACTCAAATTTATAGTTGCAGCAAACTCAAACAGCAGATTCATTAAAACGTTGACTCATAATTTATTACGCTATTCGATTCGAATAATTGAATCTATCGTTTTTTAATGCACCGGCCGGCCTATTCGCTAAGCGGTACGTACCGGCAATATCTTGCAAAGCTATAATCAATTCTCACGCGTAAAACCGCGAGTCTCGAGATCCAGGAGCAAGGAGCAAGGAGCAAGGAGCAACGAGCAAGAAGCAACAACGAAATTACAGCTCGGCTCTTAAGACATCTTCCGATGCCCGAGAGAGAAAAAGCCAGTCGCGAAAGGGATGCCCGCGAAATTCGAATTTATCTAGAAGAGAGAAGCGAGAAGAGAGAAGAGAGAAGAGAGAAGGGAGAAGAGAGAAGGGAGAAGAGAGAATTCGAAGGGCGGACGCGCGCGATTATTAATAACGCATTCTTAAACGGATTCCTCATCGCGCAGAAAAGCGGCATCGCGATAACGAGGAAATATGCCCAGGCTCCAATAGCCCAGCTCCAATAGCCCGACTCCAATAGCCCGACTCCAATAGCCCGACTCCAATAGCCCGACTCCAATAGCCCGACTCCCCTGATTAATGTCGGGGCTGCGCGATACTTTCGATGCGCGTTTTTTATCGCCTCGGACGAATCGCCCAAGATACGTTAATTGTAATTGAAAGCCGACGGCGGCGAGAAAATGTTTTAATTCGCACTCGAGTGCGCGATTTCATTTTGAGGTGCATCGGGTGATATGATTTTAGATAGCGTTAGATCTCCAGAGACGGGTACACGAGAATTTCGATAAATTCAATGAATTTTTTCCGGGTGAACTGTAAAGGCTTTTTTTATTTTATGCATCGAAATACTTTTATGTACTCAAATTGTATGTTATTAAGTTTTAAGATCCATAAACAATGATTTCACAGATATCTTACGTATTATTTCACATTTTTTAATACGAATTTCATACAAAAAACGATTTCAAAATCAGTTTATTTTATAACGGGAATGAGAAAATAATTTTAAACATATTTTTCGCGCGAAGAATTTTAACGAACTGATTAATATTTTAGTTACAATTAAATCTTCTTTTATAATGAAAAATATGTGTACATTTTTTTTTTAATATACGATTTGTAAAATATCGTTATAAAAATTAAGTAACGAAGTAAAATTTTTAATTTGAAAATTTTTATATCGCTTTAAGAAGAAGAGCGAATATGCTATTTTCACTTTTAAAGTAAAATAGAAATTAAATTATTATTTTCTTATTCAATGCTTTTTAGGTCTAATAACTTCTAAAGTACTATTCTAAAATGTTTTTCATATTTTACTATATCTTATTAGTCTTGGTTTTTATGTTCAACTAAAAAGTTTTACCATATTCTGTTTTTTATTTTTTAAAAGAAATTGAAAGTTTTACTATGCTTTTGAAACTAATAAGTGTTTTTGTGACTTAGGTTAGCATTAGATATTTTGCATAGAATTATTATGAAATAGTTGTTCTATGAAATTAATCAAATACCTTTAATCTTTTTTACGGGGCATTTAACTAAAGATCGGATTACGATGTCGAATTTGCTAATTATTTCGACTATCCGAAGAACTTACGTTTTTAGTTTCGTATGTATATAAAATTTATTAACGATTCTAATAATCTGTCCTTATTTTGGTAGTTATATTGATATTAGTATCGATATTATAGATTATTATTATACTTTTATCGGTGTTTATTAGTATACAATGAATATAAAATAAAATGAGATATAATCTAAAAAAAGAAAGTACGAAGTGAATCGGATTAATAAAAAAAAGTAAGATGAATATGTTAAAATAAATTGTTTAATAAATCTTATTATCAGTTGAAAGAAAATAAAATAATGCTGAGTTAGAGAGAAGATGGAATATTCATCGCTTAAAAAAATCAGTGCACGAAAACACGTCAGATAAAAAATGTATCCAAGTCGTCAGTTGAACATCTAGTTCATGTTTAGAAATGATTAAATTTTCGTATAAATAACTGATAGAATTCTCATATTGTGATTATTTATTACGGATATATAGCTATTTTTAAATAAATAATCCTATAAGAGAAAATAACAGAAATAAGTGAATTCGTATCAGGTATTTCATTATTTATCCATCTTATCCGGAATATATATTCAGAATTTTACGATTAAGAAATTCAGTTACCCAATTACAATAATACACTTCGCGTTGAATAATAAAATGTATTATTCTGTTACTGGAAGTAAATTAAAACATTAAAGCTTAATATTTATGAATAAAATTGTGTAAACTTTCCTTTCTTCGATATAAGATACATGAAAAACAAAAAATATGAATAATATAAAATTAGCGTGAAAATAGGATAGATAAATAGATTTCAAAAAGATAAAGTACTGTGAAAAAAATAATACTATTTTTTTAATTTAATATTGAATTGTTAGTATATCATTAAATTATATATATTACAATTATAAAATTATCTTTTATAATCGACAACGTTATATCTTTATAGCTAAATGAAAAATTTAAAGGTGAAATAAAAATGACTCGTACTAAAAAATTTTTATTTTTAATTAGTAAGAAAGATATTACTCTTATTATAAACTAATATTCAACATACGAGATTCAAGATTTCATTTTATATAAAATTTCTAAATTCTATACCACGCAAATTTAAGTTCAGAGTCGCGAGGAAAAATAAAGGTTTTATAGTCAATAATCGTATATAGTTATGTAAATAAGGTGTAAAATTTCATTACTATCATAAAAAAAAAGTTCAAATTAAAGACATAAAAAATAACGCTAAATATTTTTGTAATTTTTTCGTTGGTATAAATTCATGACTATAAAATATATTACGTTATCGTTACGAGAAAATTTTTTTGTCGATTGTTTAAAAAAATTTTGATTTTGGAATCGTCATAAAGATTGAACTTAAAATTTTCTGGAGAATATTTCTGAACGAGGAGAATTAAAAATATGACTGACGAGGAATAATGAAAAGGAAATTGCAAGAAAATTATTAAAATTATAAATATAAGTGAAAAGGAAAATAATTCGATCGTAAATTTTTTTTCGATCGAACATAAAAGAAATACTTACAAAACCAAAGAAATATATTTTATTAAGTTTGCTATTCGTCTAGCAATAAAATTACTCGTATAATATTAAAATTATATTAATTAATAATGATTGAAATCGTTAAAATAATTAATTTATTTTTTGGTATAATATCGTATATTTATATATGTATAATTTTTAATTGATTATAAAAGTGTTTGAGCTCTTATTTGTGAACTTAGTATAGATATTTATGGTACTTAGAAATAATAACCGCGGTTATATCCATCGTTTGTTTTCCCACACGTACAAAGCAGGTAAGCAAGGGAAAAAGGGATAAAAGAACGAAAGAGGCAAGAGTTGACGAGAGAACCGGAAGATACTCGTGATGAGATCAGACGCGCGAGCGATTCTTTTTTTTTCTCTTTTTTCTCGAGCATGTCGGTTATCGTCGAAAGGTTTGAATTATTGTTCTCTGCGTTCGCGTGTTGTGTTTGTTTTCGTGCGTAGTTTGTCAAGCGTAATCAATCCGCGTGAAACTCTATTGTCGGATAGAAGGGGTTGGCTGTTCAGCGATATAAGGAGATGTTCAGCCCAGCGTCTATTTCTGGGGTGTATCCTCTAAGCGACATCTCAGCTCGGGACTATAATGGACGGACTCATCGAGACGTCGAGGTCACGGAGGAGACGGAGGTCGTGTATATGTATTGTGGTGTGTTTGCTGGATGCACTTCCCACGTCTCGCATCGGTATCAACGGACCTTTTCAATCCTGATCTCCGATGTTGTAACGGGGTAAAAGAGCTCTTCCTTATTATACTTAGATTTTCCGTACAAAGAGTCCGGCAAGGGCCTAATGAATCCGAGCTTTCGAAGGCTGTGGTTACCTCGGCAAACTTCGTATTACCGGTTTATTGCAGAGATTTCATCCAACGACTTCACTATCCTCTACACTAATCAAAATAAATAGAAGCGCTGACACCGACGTCTCCGGATAATGCGCTGAAATTCTGGCTACTGTGAGTACAAAGCACCTATTTCTAGGATAAAATAAACATATAATTTTAAAATTGAGCAACTATTAATCAGCACATTCGTGAATGACTACACATTCGCTTCTACAACCTAACGAGAAACCTTCTACAACATTACTTGATTCTATTCAAGAACTCCGTGTTCATTCCTTTACTTTTCCAGATCAATTAAAAATGCTTCATGGACAACGCTTCTAAGAGCTCCCATTGCTTTTTTACTCGCTTTATTATCTTGTAATCTCATCTTTAAAAATTTTCATTAGATAAAAATTTATTTAATAACATTCTTATTAAAACGAATGAAAATAGTAGAAATATCGCCTATTAAAAATAGCGGATACCATAGGAAAAACAGTCCCAATATAATACGATCACAACTGAAAAAAAAATAAATTTTAATCGTTCGATAGATAATTTCATTGCTCGGTCGTGTAATATTTCATCGTACTCGAATAAATAATCACAACATCCGTGACAATGTTTTTGTAAAATAAAGCTTACGTAAAATAAGGATGTTAAACGTCCGATATTCAATCTTCTACCTTAGAAAATAAGAAATCCTTATTAAAAAAAAAGTCGAAAATTAAATAAAGATTATTTCGAGTAAAATTAATCTTCGGTATTTTACTTGGATAAACAATAAATATTGCACGTTCATAGGTATATTTTCAGTATTAAACAGAACTATTTGATTTTATTTGTAACGCGATACCATATTAAATTTGCCTTTATAAATACAATCTTTTATTCGCGAATATATAATATTATAATTTCACGGATCGAAGGAAAAATCTAAATTAATAATCGAATAAACATTCTTAAATGTTCGTTCGCGAATAAAAAAACCGCGATCAACGGTTCGGAAGACAATTATTATGTTTAATAACTGCTATATACGCGGATGTTCGGTAATAAATATGTATTTATATTTTATTTCAACGTTTTTGTATTCGGAACGTTCGACGATATATAGTTGGCGTAAATATTGGACACAATAAATAAATATAGATAAATTTAGCGATTATCGTAGCAAAGGACTAATGGAATAATCGTATAGAAGGTTCGCGTAACATCGTTGATAGCATAATTTGCAAAGAACAGTGGTAGTTTGCGGTAAACGAGTTCTCGCGATTCACCATTTTAAAGAAAATTCCCGTCTAATATTTCACAATCGGTAAGAAATCTTTGAAAAAAATACAACGCACGAGAAACCCTGCTAATTACGTCTCATCGTGTCGAATTCTACACGAACGTATACAACTGTAGGATGTTACCGCTGTTACCGCTGTTACCACTGTTACCACTCCGTATAATGACCGTTGATTCGAAATCCGGTCTTCGAGATTTCCTCGCGTAGATGCGGACAAATGGTAGTCGGAGCGTCATAAAAAAGGAAGCTTGAAATAGAAGCAACACGAACGGCGATACGCGGACTCCACGGAAAACGAAAGCCGACGCTCGCGGTCATCCCGACACCCGCTAAATACATAAACAAGCGAGATAAGTACCCGAATGCGTTTGTCAAACGGAAGTTTATTCCCGAGTTGGCCTCCGTTCGGGATGGGATTGGAAGAGGCGATCGAAGACGGGATCGTAGAAACGATCGTAGACGCGATCGTAGACGCGATTAAACAACGAAGCAACGAAACAACGTCCAGTGACCCGCGAGCCATCCAGAATCCATAGAATCCATAGAATCCATAGTCGAGCGGCCGGTTTACGAGCGAGATCAAAGAAGTCGGGAATTACGCAAACTTAGAAATAGGAGGCGCGCACGCGAATCGGTCGCGACCTTCGCGCCGTCTTTCACGGCCTCGAAAGGGGGAAAACGTCGCGCCCCCTTAGACAATGCGTGCGAAACACCGAAATCGCGTGCGAAGCTGGGCTGCGTTTTCCTTTTGCGCCGAGACCGCAGAGAAGAGAGGCTATAATTTCGTCGGCCGCTCGTGCGACTTCGCGTACATACTTTGGAGGAAAATTATACTCGTCTTTTTTAATTTTCGCACCGGGTGCCACTTGGAGGTTCGCTCCTCGCTTCTCGCTTCTCGCTTCTCGCTTCTCGCTTCTCGCTTCTCGCTTCTCGCTTCTCGCTTCTCGATTCTCGATTCTCGCGAGTTCGTGCGCAAACACCGAGATTTACGGATTTCATCAACGCTTGTTCTCCGTAAAAAAAATTAAATATCTTCTTGGCTTGGTGTTGCTTTATGAGATATTCGAGTTATACGCGTATATATTTAATGATTTTATTCGGTTTATAGTTATTAATCGAACGTCAGCTTAGAATTTACGTGTTTCCTAGAGCCTGATTAAATAACAGTAAATTTAAGAGACGTTTTATGAATTTATTTATGCTAAACATGCAGATACACTTTTTACCTAAAAAACTCGTCTAATATCTTACTGGAAAGTACGCGTACTTGTATGTACATAAAATTTGACTGATAGATATATTTTTACTCCCAGCCTAATAAATACGTTATTTCCATTCGTGTTATGCCTTACCTTATCGATATCTTTTACAAAATAATTTATATCCATCCGTCTAATTTTCCTATAACGATTATTTTCGTTTCAAAATAGTTAAAATATTATTTATGTAATTCTAAATAAACAGTTATAACGAAAGCCAATGATATTTATAATAATCGCATAACAAGCTTTTTCAAATGCATAATTAATCAGGACTAATTAGTAAATAAACTAAAATCATATTTTGTTCTTAAATCGTGTTATAAATCAAAATTCTTAACTGTAAAAATAATTAAGCGATTGATGTAATTTAGTTATGAAACTTTTTTTGGCAAGCGTCGCGTTCGAATCTTGATATTTGTTTTGGCACGTACGAATGTCGTTTTAATTATACTAATTTTTTATATAAATACGTTCCCAGATGTTGTAAATTTTTCTAATCGATTTTTCTAATCGATAGTAAACCGCTAAATTCAAACCAATGAACATTATTTCTAATATATATATATAAGTTTTTACGTAAACAAAATGTAAATAGTCGCACGGATGAAAAATGTATAAATGGTTGAAACAACGTTAAATGAGACAAGACTCGTTACATCTAAATTATGTGCTACTGGATCTCAACCTGCAAACGTTTTTATTATATCTAATTAGGTATTTTAAAAATTAACAGATATAGTTGAATTCTTATAAAATAGGAAAATTATAAAAGTAAAATTATAAGTACGAACGGACACATTTCAAGTACTTATCAGATTTTCCAGAAAACAGAATAATATGAAAATAATTATATAATATAATTATATAATAAAATTATGTAATACAATAAATAAAGTATAAAAATATCTCTAGATTTTAATGTGACAATACATATTTTATCGATACATTATTTATGTGTTCTCGTAAAATTCTTTTTCTTTATCTAAAAAATGTATACCATAAAAGAATTAAGATACGTTTTTTTGCTCATATTATGTAAAAAATACGTTTTGCGAGTCGTATTAATGAATTTTAAATAATATATGATAATATATATTATTTAAAATAAGAATAAATTGAAAAACAAAGTGTATAATAATTATTATCTTTCAACTGAAATGCATAGTTCATAAAATGCATTATTCAAGATTTCTACGTGTTGCATAAATAAATACTACTCTTAGATTAAGAAAGATAATACAATTTTTCAAATCTTTCATAAGAATTAATCTTCTCGTATATCACTATGATGTTCTATGTTATTTATTACAACTTAAATGTTGTTAAAAATAATGTCTTTTGTGTGTTTGTGCGTGTGCCTGAATATTTATATATTTATTTGTTTATATGTTTTAATGATATATTTGTTTTAAGATTCTTTTATCGATCTTGATGAAACTATAACGATTTATTAAAATATTTTTCATAATATGATAATTTGATAATGATTTATTTAGAAATTTTACTTCGATAAAAATTTATATCCGGTTGTTATTTGATCATTCTAAGAAGTTTTCAATCGTTTTAATATATGAAAATTGAGAAAACATTATTTCTGTAATATAGTTTAAAAGTAGGTAACTGGTTGCAAAGAAATATCCTTTAACGTATAGATAAATAATAATACGCAATAAAAATTTTTTACAAACTTTTTGTGTCGCCTATAAAATAATATATTGCATTCATACCAGAGTTCTTATTTAAAGTTTCCGATCGTTATTTCCATGAAAGTTTATTTTCATGAAAAAAATACGAATAATTTAATAATTATAAGCTTATGAAATTGTATTCGAACGTATGTTCCATAACGCAATTTGTCGTGCGATCTACTATACCGATCGAATTTCAATGACATTCTTATTATAATTTTCAAAGCGTTAAAACAGTTGCTAAAAAATATATAAAAGTAGTTCACGGCCACGTAGAGAATAAGAATATTTGAATATTTTAAGAATCAAAGAAAATCTTAAATCAGATTCTTTAATTTATACCCGGTAAGTATGGCAAATCACGTCATAAAGGTCATTTATGCACATTCTTTAAACTTTAGAAATACGATATAAATTCTTGCGATCAAGGTTGATATTTTTCTCCGACGAATAGGATTACATATAGTATTGCGTGTCATAATGTCGCACAATTTCTCATACGATCATTATCGTCAGCATTTAGATTAAAAATACTTTTAAAGTTACTAGGTCAGATCTGACTTGGGGTAGAATAATTCGATCCGAAGGAAAAATAATTAAATATTTCGCAAGGAATCCAACGGTAATTTAAATTTATTTTATTAAAAATATTTCAATCGCTCGCGATAACTTTGAAAATTTTTTAACGACGTTACGTACGCAAAGGTGATCAGCATAATATATATATATATATATATATATATACTCGATAAAAATTTGCATCGACTACGCCCAGATTATAGATAAAAAAAGTATTACCCACGGATGGAAAGTCAGTTTGCGAAGAACGAGTGTCGCACGCGTGGAAACTCTAATTGTTCGGAACAAGAAAAACATAATACAACGATCGTCCGTGTCTCTCGATTCCCCTCGGTGGATACGATAAAACCGACTCGTTTAAAAGTGTAACTTGTTTAAAAGTAAAGCAGGCGATAGAGTGAAAAGGTAATGTTAAGAATCAGTCAAGTCAAATACGCGAGACACCTTCACCGCGATACGAACGGGCAAGGATCGAGAGTGCGAGGAACGACAACGCGAGGAACGACCGCACCCACATTTACAATCGGCTCGCGTACTCGTTACGAAAAGAAAAAGCTCCGATCGGTAACGAAGACGCAAGGACTCGGAGACTGCGACGTCGTGCCCCGGCAGATTTACGTCGTGGCAGGTGCGGATCGAGGACGCGGATTCAGGAAACGGAGCCCAGATTATCAGTCGCGCGTTTTCCAGCTTCTCACCCGAGAGGAGACGTCGTCCGCTGGGAGTGAAATTTCGTGGGGAGGATAAGCGGACAGGGGGGGAATGGGGACGACGGAGGAGGAGGCTGGATGGGGGAGGGGAGGGAGACGAGAGGGGGATTCGAACAAATTGCGCGCGTGTTCCTGACCGCGTGCAGTACGGCCGTGTGGCTTTTCTTAAACGCGCCGTTTAGATTCCCAGCGAGATCGAGAGTGGATACGGAGGAGCGGCTGAAACAGGCTTGTTATCAGTTGCATGGTATCGTGCGATTCATTATGGTGGTGTTTTTTCCTCTCCCTCTCTCTCCCTTTGCGCCACCACGGTAGAAATCGCGAATCGGAAAAATCGCCGGAACGCGTAGACCTGCGATTACCTGGTCGGCGACTACACGTAGCAAACGGTTTTACTTACTTTAAAATAAAATACGAGCTTACTTTACGGCACGGCAAACGCAAGCGTCGATGACTGAAGTTCGGCCACTATAAAAAATCTCGTAACGAGCTTCATTCTGGAAGCCATTTCTGGCATGCTTATGAACTTGGAGTGTATGTACTCGCAATGAACAACTACTTTCGCTTGTATAAAGTACGAATAATTATATACATTACATATTCAAAAATTTACATAAAATTATAAATTATGTCAAGAAAAACGCTTCGCTTGATCACTTCATACTAGTCATGTTCACTTTTTAAATAAGAATCTGCTTAATATACCTTATCGAATGAAGCTGTAATTACACTTTCCTGCATAACGACTTGAAACGTGAAAAATGTGCGCAAACGGGCTTTGGACTCGGTTCGGTCCCGAATGCAGATAATCATTTTCTTCGCGAAGACACACACACACACACATTATAATACTTAAACAAGTTGTACATATATATCATTAAATTAATTGTGTAAGAAGTGGCTAAAAATTAAATGTAAAAGTTGTTGCTCGGACTTATGTACACCGAGAAAATATAATCGGAAAATCGAAATTGTCAACGCCGGATACTTTTTCACGGCAAAGTATTATAATTAAATAAAATCCCTTAGACTTTATTATCAAATAATTGATTCTCAATTTACTCCTAACAATTTCGAGCTGTCCATTTTTGAAATATGAAATATAAAATCAAGTCGGTTGATATATTGATTGCGAAAAGGTATAATTTCAGTACATAAACTTTTATGATACGAGCTCGAGCCTTATTTTCGATTCAATTTTCTCAATGCGCAATCTAAATCTTTAATTGATTTATTATTTCTATTCTCGGGTTCGTTATTAATAGAGGTAATTTTTTAATCGCGGCTCGAGTGTGTGATACCTACGCCTCGAATTAGATACCGGAGAACTCGAATCACGGAATCACCGAATCACCGAATTCCTCGATAATTACTCTTTCCTCGTTTCCAAGTCGACGCGCTGCGCCCAAGTTTACGTGCATCGACTTTAAAGCCGATAGCTCTTTCATTCGTCTCCTGCGAAGGTAATATAAACGTCGAATAGGCATAAGCGACAAAAGCAGTGAGCACGATACGACCCACGAGAGAAGAATCGAATCGTAAGACGTCGCTCCCACGTTTTTTGAAAATAACTCGTTATTCGGTCTGTTATCCGAAGTTTACGCCGTTCCGTATCCTACCTGTATATTTTTCAGAAAAGTCGAGATAAAAGGGAGAGAAAATCGCGTCGTACTCCATCAATAAAAGCTAAACCGTTCGCAATTCATCCGAGACACATACGCTAGCCAATAAGACCATTCACCTTACACGCACCCGTTTAGAGCTCTATCTCAAGAGCGTGTATACATCAGTCTTCCTCGGCAGCATTTCAAGAGAACAATCCCCTCTCCCTCGAGCCGGCCGTCCCACTCTCTCTCTCTCACTCTCTCTCTCTCTATCCCTCGAGCGTACAGATACCGAGCAGCAGCTCGTCGAGCGCTTTTGCATCGTAGTCCTCGTTGTCGCGCGCGCGACATGCAGTCCGGCCGAGGCAGATAGAGAGAGAGAGAGAGAGAGCGAGTGGGAGAGGAAGGGCGAGGAAGGGCGAGGAAGGGCGAGGAAGGGCGAGGAAGGGCGAGGAAGGGAGAGAGAAGGAGCGAGCGAGCGAGAGGGAAGCGAGTTTTCTCCGTTTTGCCTTCTATCTTTGGTCCTCTCCGCGCGTCCAACCCGGTAGGGCTTGTATCGCTGGCGATGCATCATTCCCACTCTCCGGGACGGCGAGCGCCTTCTGGTATCTTCGTGCCGACGACTTCGTCCCCTCCCCTCTCCTTCCCGCCATACTTCCCACCACAGCCGCCTTTCGCTCGAGGCACAATGTATGGCTCTTGTACCTTGGAATGGAAGTATTTTCACTGCTTTTATTCTCGTCCTTTCTCCTCCTCCTTTTTTCTTTCAATTTGCGAGGGGTACACGTGTATTGAGCCGTTTGTGCACTTTCCGAGGAGCGAAACAGAAGCGCGATAGGCTGACTAAATATACCGAAACAACGCGGTATGTCATTTTAAGCGAAGATTCTACGTCGCGCTTCCCATCGAGCTCCTAGTTTTAAGGGCATCGCGAGCTAAATTTGGCGACCGTTGGAAAAGTGGTAGTTATCGCTTCTCGCGAATAAAGGTTATACGGGTACGCGACGTCTTTTCGGAAATTGGAAATACCTGCGTATTTTTATTTTATTTTACCGCTTAAGCGTTATTCGAAACTTACCGACTCGTCGTGCGAGGTGATTTTATTCGAAGCAAAAAATGTTTCTCTACCCTTTCTTTTCTTTGCGTTTATTAAATTTCCTTCGACTGGAAAATATCCGTGTACGTATACATTTTTTCCTTCGTTATAATTTACGATTGCGTAAAAACACTGATTTTACGCATTATATTTTTATTTTATACAAAAGATTTTACTTAAAGCGAAAGATTATTTATCGAACGTTTATAATATATCAACGCGACTCTTAAAACCGACGGAATTGATTAACGTTCCCTTACACCAATAACAATTACGCCTTATTCGACCATAAAAGCGTCGAGCCACTAAAATATTTGTCTAAAACACGGCACGACTGTAAAAGAACGACATAATTCGTATTTGTCTTCCGCATGCGCATAAATCTCAAGCATAAGTCTTTCGAGACTGAAATCATCCGTAAGCCGCATCGGACGAGTTAGCGACACAGAATTCGCCAAGCCCTCGAGAGCTCCAGTTCGTAAAACACGCCCAACAATGCAGTTTCTCGCACAAAGGGAGTCCTTGCCTGGAGAGCTCTTTTTTCCTCGGTTTCCGCGTGAAATTCGCGCTCGTTCTAGCCTAGGCTAAGGATCGAGAGAGGAGTGAAGCGCGTGCTCGCGAGAGAGAGAGAGAGAGAGGGAGCGAGAGGGAGCGAGAGGGAGCGAGAGGGAGCGAGAGGGAGCAAAGATGGGAGGCGAGAGAGCATCGACTCCGAGCGAACAATGGACAATGGAGGTCCTGCTCGCGACTGCCCGCGCAAGTAAAAAGAAACGGGCAGCGTTTTGTATAAAACATAGACAAGGCGCGCTTAAGACCTTATTATGTTAATCCCACGGTGGAGGCGGGCGTACGCGCGGTGGACGGACGCCTTGCGCCTTGGTTCCTTTAAATCGAATAGGGAGGAATCGAGAGGTCAGATCTCGACTAACCGCCGCGATGAGATTCAGGGAGGAGAAGTTGCGCGCTTTCCTTTGATACGCGCAATTTCCGCGACGCGAATACCGAACACTTTTTCTTCTTCCTTTCGGATTGATGCGAGAACGTTTTTAAACTCTTTCTACACCTTCGGACTTTCCTGCATTTTCAATTGTTTTCAACTACATTCGCGTTTCGACTTTTCTCCTGTACTTTTTTCGGAGCCAATCCTTCACCGCTCCTTTTCAAATTCGTATTTTCGTCAAGAAACTATCTTGAAATTCGTACGAAAAGTACAATTTAGCAAATACAAAAGCGGACCTTTCTTCGCGTGAAAAAAGTTTTAAAAATACTCGCGAGAAATTTATGTTTAAAAATGGAAATGTTGGCGATTATGTAATGTGGTCGTCTAAATTTTTTTTAACGAATTAAAGGGTGTTGTAATATCTCGAAATAACTTTTAAATATTTTTGCGGTAATGGCATTTAACGGATGTGTATCGTTATACTTTTGAAAATAAATAAACATTATGTGTGCGAAAAGTCCGATCTCCTGTGAAAAAGTTATCGAAGGGAAGTGAAAATTTTCATAAATTTTAGAATATGCTTTTTTAATCATTGTCGTTACCGATAAAAAATTTTATTGCAAATTGCGTTAAATTTTTCCCTACTGTATAATAAGTTATGTTATATTGTAAAATTTAGTAAGAAGTAAAAGAAAAATGAGCAAAGGCTTTATAAATTCTTATTGCGCAGTTACTATAAATTTTACGATCAGTAAGAGAATTCTTGCCGATCCGTATCTGAATAGCTGTAAAAGTATATAATAGTAAATTTATGTAGTAAAATACGAATTAATTAAAATGTGTTAATAGTAATCAATAAATGTTTTACTTTTTTAACTAACTTTACTTCTACCTTACAAACTAAATTTTTTATAAATACCGCGATCGGAAGCTTAATGTTTTAAAAATGTTATGGTTGTAAATAGAAATGAATTAAGCACTTTATATCTATAAATCATCGAAAGTCTTACGCTATAATAAAACGATTTAAAAATTTTCACAAAATAAATTGTAATAATTTTTATTATCAATTTAGCGAATAATAAATGTAGAAAAAAGCGCAAAAAAGGTTTCATTATTTTACTAAAAATAAGTATAAAATTTGAAATTTAAAACCATTTCAGTGTTTAAAATACACTACGTTATTTATAAAATTTATAAATTTAAATAAAAAAAGTAAATAATAATAATATAAATATATATCTGTTTCTAATTTGTATCCAAAGTCAGAAATCTTGAAACGGGAAAATATTTTCCGAATTAACTTTCACTCTTTTGGCAATTATAGATGTGTTAAAAATATAATGTAAATATGCATATATATTATTTTAATTTCTAGCTATATTATGTATGACAAACTAACCTTTTTATGTGTATATTCATGTAAGTTGTTAATCGGTAAAATATTTTTTCTGTCATAAAGAATTTGTCTTAAAACAAGTAATTAAATAAGTATAAACTATACACAAACATTCCTTATCCAACCTATAAAATTATGTAAGATTTTTTTAGTGAAAAGCATAAGGGATTCTGTCTAATAGCGTATATATTTTATCGTGCAACGGATAAAATTTACTGCGACACCAGTCAGATTTCATGGAATAACATAAAGTCTTCGTTTAGTATTTGCATAATAATTTTTGTCGGGGATTGTTTTTTATTTTCATAAACATTTTTTTCCGATATTGTTCTAATATTTATAAAAATTTCATTAAGAAATCTTCTATCGCAAGTAATTTAGGGAATCAAAAGAAATCTTATTTTACTTTTTATTATCATATTTTACAACACTATATATTATGATGCAAACGTAGACGACGTTTATAGCCTGTGATTTTTGTTTATCAAACCCGAGATTTTTGCATTTGAAAGTAGTTTCTTAGAAAAAATTAGCTAAAATATAATTAAAAACTCAATTTCATACATAAATAAAACATAAAGTTTAAAATCGTATTGTTGAATTAAGGAATAATTCAACAATAAATTGGCGACAAATGAAAATTTACAGGACATCCCTTTATTGGCGCAAATATGCTTTTTCACTAACTTGAACTCGAAGCAGACGCGGTTCGAGGCTGCTTACATTTATCCTTTATCCTGTTCGCTATACCTGGGGGTGGCAATAAACAGAAGCTGACCAACCTCGTTAAGACTAGGCCTGTTCGTACTCTTACCTAAAAAAGGATAGAATCTCTCCGACCCACAAACGCATGGGTTTTTCAATTACTTTACAATATACTTGAATCCAGTTCGGGATATTCAGGATTTTCAGTTTTTTTATTAAAATTATTTTTTACAATAAACATAAAACTACAAAAAATTACATCCTATTCGAAATCATATTTTATTTTCAAAAGTAAAAGTTTTATTATATTTGATCCGTATAAAGTATTACGATTAAATTGATATTCCTTTCATTAAAAATTACAACTTAATTAATTAAAATTAAAAATTTTAAAACTCCAAAATATATTTTGAATATACGTACATTACATATATGAAACGAATAAATTAAATAAACTATAAAGAAGAAAAAATATTCTGAAAAGAGATCGAGATCGTTACAAACATTTTTTTAATCAATGTTCACGATTAAAAAATAAAAATTATAATTCTATACTCGAGTGTATAATTTTACGAGTGATCAATTAAAAAAAAGTTAATCGAAAGAAAGTTATAGAAAATATTTTTAAAATACTTTCTTATATAAAACAATATTTACAACTTCTTAAAGATAAATTTAATAGACAAACTCTTTCGCAATTAAAATTAAAACCTCTCTTAAACAAAATATACCCGTTGTAATTTATACGTATATAGGTATTATAACAATATTGTTTAACAAAAATTAATTTGATTTTTTCCAGTATTTATTATTTTTCTTCTTTATCTTTCTTCTTCTTTATCTTTCACAGTTCACTTATCAATGTAAAATAAAACATGATTATTAACCTTCGCGCGAAATTAAACGTATGTTTCGGATTTTCATAATCAAAAGGTTTTAATCTATTCGGTAATTAGAAAGATTCGAAATACAGCGTTTGCTTCTTTTAAAAAAAATTACGCAAGTTTTTAGATTTGATAAAAGTACATAGTTTGCATTTCGATCTTCCGTTACGGAGATCGAGCGCGATCAAAATGCAAACGTCTAAAAATCAACCCGGGTAAATCATTATCGCCGCGTCTAAATTTAAACAAGGTACACGAGAGAAAAGTGACGAGGGCATCGCCACGCAACAGTGTATAGTATCAAAAAAATTTCACCGCGCAATAATTTTGTCTAGCAAATCGGAGAGTTACGAGTAAGGTAGAATATTCAAAGTTAAAAGTAATTTTTATACGAGCTACTTCAATTTTTAACGTTTATCTTTAAAACGTAATATTTACGAACGCGTGATTTCGTCGTTCGTCTCGACTTCATCGTAAAATTTAAACTCCATTATAATGTAAACGAAAAGAAAATAGTCGTCCGTGAATAGGAAAAAGTAATGTTTATACGCGTACGTAAGACGTGCGATTGGCTCGAGTAGAGGAGACGCAAACATCCGCCGAAAGTTCACGAACGGGTTTTCGGAAGGAACCGAAGTTGCGTTCCTCCGAAGCTCGAGATGCCCGTTAAAAAATTTTCATCGATCACCGATCCACGTAAGAGCGAACACGAGAATGCCGTCCGAGTCAGCGGTAGGAACGTGTTCTCGTTCCTCTTATTATCCCGGTAAATGATTACAACGTCAACTCGGTGAAACGAAAGAATCCGAGTAGAACGAAAGGAAAAGGAGAAAAAAAAAAAAAAAAAAAAAAAACGAGCCCCGAGGGGTTGGAGAATAAGAGACGCACTCGTGCGTCGTATCGCGTGCAACGCCCTCTTTTTTCTTCTTTGCTTAATAGCTCCAATAACAGGAGCCCTAGCCGCGGCACGCGAAGCCTACTTATAGAGGCAAAGGCAACGAGCGGCCAAACAAGATGATAAAAAGGAAGAAGACGAAGAAGACGAAGAAACCGAGTGGGATTAGAGGAAGCACGAGACGAGGCGGCGTCAGCTGCCGCGCACCAACAGGAGTGAGACGTCTCTTCCTCGTCGACGAATTCTTCATCGACGGGGCATTAGCATAATCACACAGCCCCACGGATAATCGTCTCGAGCGCGGACGCGCGACCGGCGACTGTGGGAATTTTCGGATCGGTGGCGGTGCAATCGTAACAGCCGTGGAGTCACTTCGAGGCGGAACCGTACCAAGCGGAAAAATAGCTGGCTTCCGACGACCGGGAGGGAGAACTGGAGCTCGGCCAGGGTCTCGCGTCCTTATCCGAGCAACCCGTGCTCACGAGCGCGTTAACGTCCCGCGTTGCGTCCCGGGTTACGTCATACCTTGCGTCCCACCCAACTCCCCACCCTACGTCCCACCCTACGTCCCACCCTACCCGTAACTAAGCCTCGGCTTAATCCAGCCCTCCCGCTTTTATTACCCATGTGTTTTTTCTTTCCTTCTCCTCTAACGGGGAACTGGCCAACTTTTGGAATCGAACCTCGTTAACCGCCCACTAAGTTTAATGGAAGCGATTCCTGACGTTGGAGTCTGGATGCGTGTCGCGTCTTACCAGGCGACGCGGCTTATCCAACTTAACGCTCGAGCCTCGATATTAATCCTGCTAATTTTAAGTGCACTTTTCTCGGCTTTTCCAACCCTGATCCGAACCTTGAGCTCAAACTTTTATTCTGGAAATTTATCCTTCCACAAACCAACCTTTACGACTAATTATTTCTGTAATTTTCTTCCACTTGCTTTTTCTTACACTTTTCTCTTTACAAAATACACCTTTTCCATTTATTTGTTCTTTTTTTCAAAAACACTTTGAACAATTTATAAAAATAAGGTCGAAACAGGATATCGGTTATAAGCCATTTAATTCAAGAAATAACAAATACAAAATAACTTGAAATAACTTTTAAGAGTGTATAAAATGAACTATAACATTTTTTATTTTTAAGGATTTCGCATTTTACCTTTTAGCGAAATCGTAATTATTTTTTATTTTTACATTAACATTATCGCGAAACCGGATGAGTAGTTTTATATTTTAACATTTTTATGCTAAATAAAATGAATATTCCATGTAGTCGACAATTTTCTTTTCATTCGGTCTACCTTGCATTATTAAAATTCTTTTGTTGGATAAAAATTACTTTTTTTATACGTTTAATAAGGGTTATATTTAAAATTTTGAAAGCAAAATAAGCAAAGATGAAATCTTTAAATATCAAAATTCCACAAAGAAACAAATTTGAGCATTATTAAGAAAATAAGTTACAATATTCTGTGCGTTAAAAATTTTATGTATTAAAATTTGCGTATCGATAAATTTCAAACGGTTGTTTTAAATCTTTGCATTACATTTATAAGATAATCGATACCAGTATTCGTTCAGTTTATTACATTTGTTAACGATGCAACTTTTGAAACATCATTTACGAATAGTCGAGAATGGATATATTTTAACCATACAATTTGTTTATTATTTATTTAGATATCGGTAATATTTGTTATGAAATATAAAAAGAATATTAAATTAATATGAATTTACAATAATGTTTTGTTTGAAACTATTTTCAAAGCAACGGATAAAAACTTGTGTATTTAGACGTTCATTTCTAGAAACGTAGTTTAACCAATTTTAGGTTTGTCGGTAAATTCATATATTTCATAGATACAAGATACATTTTTAATGATTTTGTAATAACAGGTTTTGTGTTTACAGTTTAATGATCTCGTTCTATCGCAGAAAATTTTTTATTTTCATTAACATCAGGTAGGTCAATTTTGTACAGTAAATTTCTAAATATAGTTGAAGTTTCAATAGCTTGATTGCAATTTAATTGGTGTGCGATGAAGGAATCCTTGTTAAAAAAAAATTGCGTAATCCTTTTTTAAGAAACAACCCAGTAACATAGTATAATTATATCTGCCGGAGATGACGGCAATAGAGCTGTAGAAACTCGGAGGAAACGAAGTCACTTATATTTTACTTACATTTTAATAAAATTTAATTATTTTTAATGTTCGAGCGAAATGTATTAATAATGATTAAATTAAAAAAAGTTCTTCTTAATCTCAATCTTATCTCTTCAGGTATAATCTCGTTTATAACGTCTTTTACGCCGTTTACGCGGACAGATCGTTTCGATTCGTAATTTCAAGGGTTTCTCCCGTTCCGCGGCAAAGTTCTGAATATTATTCGGAGGGCCGAAATCTGATCGAATAAAATCTCATCCGTCAGAGCGAAGATGGTAAGCTGTAACTATGAATTATCGGAATGATTTTAAAAAAGGTGAGTTGGTTATCGAGCGAGAGTTACTCGAGTCTCGCATCCGCTCCTTCCCGCTCCTTCCCGCTCCTTCCCCCTCGAACAGGCAAAGTACATAAAACCTCGCGATCTCACGTGCAGTTGGTAGATTATCGACAGCGCACGATCCGTCATACGGTTAAGTCGAGTCGACGCGTTGTTCAAGCGGAAGTGCTCGAAGCACCTCGCGTAGGAAACGGAAGCGACTCCAGACGCTCGTCACTGCGAGGAAGAAGTCGGCACAGGTGAAACAATCACGCCCGTAAATTGCCTTATTATCCGCGTACGATCGCTCACGCGAACACGAGATCCGCAAATTACGCGTGTCGCCAGATTGAAACGTCGACGCTCACCCGACTCGTGACTCTTACACACTTTCGCTGCTAAAAGCTTACCTTCCAAGCGAGCATCGAATGCGCTTCCATTTCATTTCGAAGCGATCTGCTTCAATTTAAGTCAAAGTAGCTGTTGCTTTCAAAATTTAAATTATCGCTTCGATTTCTTGTTAGAGGAATTTTTTTTTTATAATATTTATTGCTTTCAAAATTTATATCCGTTTCTAAATATTCTTATCCGAAAATTAATGTATTTTGTATCTTTGATTTAATTTGTCATGGAAATCGTTTCGCCTACGTTCCGATAAACTGAAACTTTTATACGATTTATTACCGATTCGTTACCTAACAAGTCAAATGTATCGGATTATTGAAAGTAGAACACATTTACACTCTACGGATAGATTACATAAAAATATTTTTATTTGCTAGCGCAATATTCTTTGACTCGAAGTAACGATTCGCTATCGATGCATCGATACACAAAAAGTAAAATGAAACAAAAAAGCTAGGAGACATTAAAAAATTTCGATGAATAACCGTACCAAAGTGGTACCGGGTTATAGTTGGCGTTAAATTTTAACGAGTTGAAACTAGTAAAAATAGCTGGTAACGTACCGATAAACCTTGTACAAAAAAACTAAATGTACTCGAAATTTTAGTTAATTGCAAGAAATAATACAACTGCTCTGGATTATGTAAGTTACGGATAAAAAAAGAACGAGTCGATAAAAAAGCAGACATTCTCCATTCGCTCACTTGGACGTCCTCTTAAGCGTAAGAAAAATATATGGTACTAATAATACATAAAATTACAACTAAAAATACGTATCGATCGGTGATCGTTCGTAACTACGATCTATCTTATAAATAGAAGTAATTCCACGAGAAATAAAGATTCTGTTTTGATGATTTTAGCAAAAACAAAGTTTTATGGTCGCGATAATGATACGTGCGGATGATTTAACGAGCGATAGCAATATTTAGTAATCTCCTTAGAAAAAGGCCCAGGAATGGAGAAGCTGGAGAAGCTGGAGAAGCTGGAGAAGCTGGAGAAGCTAAATCAATAAGATTTCGCTTTCGATTACGCGGGCGAGATTCTCCCATCCAAATCGAATCAGCGATTTATGAAACATATACCGCGTGCCATCGATTTCACAGGATGCTTTTAAATAAACTTTTTACGCGCAATTTCTCCGTATGCGAGATCGCTTTGGATGCGCTTAATCTCTCGATCCGACGTTGCATAACGGCGGGACTAACAATGAGCGCGAAAAAAGGAAAAGGGTAGAAGAGCGAGTGGGCAGCATCTCCGTTTCACCGCCGAGGAAAGACACTGAGTAATCCCTCGAGTACGCTCGGAAGCTGCTCGGCTTAAGGATGCACGAGTATATTAGCCGTGGAGTCGCAGTGAAAAATTACGTGCGGATGTTAGCGAGTGCACGGGTGCGAAAGTTATGGGTGTTTTTATCCGTTTTTATATTTATATCTCCTCGAATACAAACATTTTCCATTTCTCGGAAGCTTATGGCACTTTTCTTAAATTCGCAGCAACAACGCTTTTCCGAGATGCTTGAATTTTTCGATATAACGATGCGATTAATAATAAAATGGTGTTTTACACACGTTTTCAGAGTGCGCGAGATATAAGTTGTACTCTAGGTCGTCGTTTACGTCTCCTGTCGAATAATACAAAATTTATAAACAAAGTTCCGGTCGTGATTTCTATCGTATCCGAACCAAGTAAGGAATACGTATTATTTAATGTTTGTCGAAATTGTAACGCGAATGAAAATTTATCATTGAACGTTCGAGAAATCATTTATTTTAAATTTGTACGGAAATACTTTTTAATTTCCGTAGTATTAAAAAAGAATTCACTGTCTCGTAGAAATATTTTTTAAAACAATTTATCTGTTTCTTTATCGGTGCAAGGTTAAATACTTTAAGAATATAATTTATCATTAAAAATGTAAGTTTTTCGATATCTCGGAGTAAATAAAAACTATCGTAAAAAAAATAAAAATACAGCACATAATTACGTGTGATTTATCACTAACGAAAGAAAAAACTTTAGCGTTAACTAATCACTTCATCGATGAAAATCATATTTTAGACCTTCGACTTTAGTGGCACTTACCACGGAATATTTTAAGAAGTTATTATTTTTATGGCTTGAAAATGTTTATAGCTATTCTACGTAGATATAGTTAAAATATAAGCTTCTTCGACTTAAGAAACTACGGGTAGTTGTGTAGACGTTTGCAACGGCGGACGTATGTACGTATGTTTGTACAGTAAGCGCGAATGGAAAAGGGGAAATGGGTGTAGTCGTTTTCAAGCTCTGTAAAAATCGGAGAGTGCATCGCTTTGACAAAATTATATTAACTTCCTTTGCAGCTTTTGCATCTCGAAATATAAAGTTGGTTAGTAAAGGAATCATTGTCCTATAAAAATTATTTAACATGCTCTTTTTGAGACTTGTGGTAACTTCGATACGTATATAACGTTAGTTTTACCGCCAGTTTTCGAGATAAACATCTAATGCAACAGTAATACTGATAAGCTAAACTTACAACATTATTTTTCTTACTGACTTATCATTAATTTTACTACTCGCTTTGTATATTTAACAATTTTTAGTATTAATATTAACGAGTGATGCGGTTAATTCAATCTTTTATCAAGTTTTGAAAAAGGATGAAAAATTTAAATGTAAAATATAAAACTTTTAATAATGAAAAATTATATGCATTTATATTATATCTTGTTGTATCAACGTTAAATTTATTGTTTAGTTATTTAGCTAAATTTATTTACCTACTCACGCATATATACAGATCAAAACGTCGAAATTATATATCGAAGTATTAATTAAAAAGAATTATAGAACTTTTTCGTTCCGATATAGATTTATAATCGAGAACAGTTACATAATACGTACCGCTATAAATTCTTCTACGATCGATAAAGCTTTCGAATAAATTTTAATGCTAAAATAAAATTATATTTTATAACCTAATTACAGTGTACAGAAATATTTAACAAAAATATTTTACGTATAAAAATTATATTTTTATACGAATCAATTTATTTATTTATTTGAATAATCTTAAAGAACTTTATTATGATAAGGAAAACTACAAATCTTTCTTAAAAATTCTACAAGTTTAAATAGTCTATAACTTCTTGAAACTTTAAAATTACATGACTTGCCAAACCAGTCGCTTCTACTTCTACTCAATTACATTTTGAATTATAGAAAGCTATTTCCACAAACTTATTACAACAAATAACAAGCTAAATTCCATGCAAAATGATTAAAGCGAATGGGCCGATTTGTATGTTTCTTTCGCGAAAACAATGCATTTTTCTTACGTAAAAATTTAATTTAATATCCGCGCGTACGAATTCGCAACTTTTACAATTTTCTAGATACATTATTCATAGTTTTAATTAAATACTGGAACTTATCTTTGATAAAAGTTTAAGCGTTGCACTTGGATAACCATTATTTAAAGTTTCCCACTAAAATATTCATACGATATCCAAACAAAAGATATTTTGTTACTTATAAATCTTTTTACATCGAGTGGTCGTACATTTATAAATACTCGTTTTTAATCGAAGGGAATTAATTTTTTACTTTGAAAATAAAATAAAAACGTTGTAAGTACAGAATTCGTACATCTCGATTCTGTAAGACTTAAAAAAAAATCATATCTGCACAACTATTCAATTAGCTCGAACAAGTAAATCCAATTTTCCCAGTGACTCTTCAAAATTGACTTCTCACCAAAGCTTTGTTCGACGCGAGTCATTGTCACAACTGTTATTCCCGAAGCAGCTCAACGTACATCCAACGGATGTTCCGACGTGGAGGAGTCAGGCGGGAGTTGCATCGAGCGAGAAGGAAAAATAAAGCTAAGGATTAGAGGATCGCGCAATCGTTGAATCGATACGCGGAATCCCTTATACCCTCCTTCCTCCTTCCTCCTTCCTCCTTCCTCCTTCCTCCTTCCTCCTCCATCCTTCCACCGCTCTCGATAGAGATATCGCGACGTGAGAAATCGCGCGCGGCAAATGGTGGCCTCCGCCTCGTTGTAAATCGCATAAATAAATATCGCGCTCGCGCATATAAGTGGGCCGCGGCGAAAGTGAGTTTGCTCTTTTCCTCTTGTTCCTCTCACTCCTCTTATTCCTCCTGTCGTCCGGTTTTTTTCGGTCGCCTCCCTCCCATGCGGGAATCTGATTGCACGTAGCCGCGGCCGATGTTATTCCGGCGTTGTTACTCCTCTCGGGGCCCTTGGTCTCCTCCTCGCGCGAGGAGCGACGACTCCGTATTACTCGGCTGCGACATTCTCACGGGCTCGCTCTCTTTGTGCGCCTCGGGGTTAACGCCTTCCCGCCCCTCTCGGATTTTACGCGCTTGCGCGCGCTCATTCAGATTGTTCATTTAGATGGGATTTTTATGTGCTCAAGGCCGCGTGCACCTCATCGAAGTATCACTCGTTTCGCATGCAGCTGGAGAAATACTCGTTTCTGGCTAACTCGAGCGCACCTTCGCTCGACGCGTGCGATGCATCGATGCTTAGCTTATCTGATGCTCGAATAGCCGAGACGGCGGGACTGTCGTGCGCTTAACAAAATTCGGCTCTTAAGATCGCTCCTCGTTCGTCTCTCCTCGTTCGTCTCTCCGCGTTCGTCTCTCCGCGTTCGTCTCTCCGCGTTCGTCTCTCCGCGTTCGTCTCTCCGCGTTCGTCGCTCCTCGTTCTTCGCTCCTCGTTCGTCCCTCGACCTGCTCACCACGTTTCTCAATCTTTATACGTTTATTCACGATAATTGCTAGATAATCGCCAACCATGGAAGATCGTATTTTTATGAATCTTTCCAATCATTTGAATAATTATACTCGAGCTATTTGTTAAGGTGGATCGTTCGTTAAGGTAAATCGAGTAAAACAAGAGCGTGAGTCTGTTACGTCGAGACTCTCGAACTAGTGTACGATAGCTAAGAAAACAACGTAACGCTATTTACGAATAAAAACCTGATATATTATCTACAAACGTATTTTAATTGTAGTAGTGTTACAAAATATTTATGTTGACATGTCGTAGCTGTTGTGATTATAGATAAATTTTTTTGCGTTAATCGCGTTAAAATGCGAAGAATCGTTTCTTTGTTGTTAAATTTATTGCTTTTCATATTTGTTGCTAATTATAAATAAATTTATGTAATATTAATGTTAAATGTAAGTATATGAAATATATTTAAAAAAATCTATTTCTATTTGCGACAACGTTGTAAATACATTTTTTATTTTAGTAAAATTTAATATTCGAATAAGATAATACCTTTGTCATATTAAAATTATAAATGATGCAAACAATTTTTTCTTCGTTTAAATGTTCGTATGAATTTTATTCGTTTTACTTTTTATTTTGAATTTTACTTATGAAAATTACATTAAAATTATTTATATAAAATTTTAATCGCAACGGTTATCTTGTAAATCTTTCTTTGGATTAACACGTGTCTGCTCCTATGTAAATATTTAAATATTTTAGTTTGTAATATTTGAAAAAATAAATATCAGTTTTTAATTTCTATTATTAAACTAAATTATCATTTAATTTACTCGTGATTTTATGAAAGAACGAGTATTACTACTTGTTGTTAAAAATTATAATTGGAAACAAATATTTTATATTCACCAATCCACCGACAGTTTTCAAATAAGTGACGTACATATTGTTGATTTTCAAATGTATAGATGTTAAACATAAAATTGCTGCTATTTTTGCAAATTTTATAGCATTTTCGACGATTATAAGTATTATATATTCTACTTAAACAGTAAACAAAATAAATAAAATTTTAATTTTTATCACGATCATAATTTAAATTATAAATTCAGTAAAGTAATACATCACGTTATGTTTTTATTAAGTAAATAAAAATAATTTCAAGTTTGCATGCATAAATTTATATTCACTAGAAATTTTTATATTAAGTAGTCAGTCAATTACGAGAAACTTTTTGTAAACAAAATTATATTGGTTTAATTATAACCTTTAGATAATAATTATTTTATAACTAATAACGTTTTAAACTTTAAATGTATTACTAAAATTATACAATAGAATTATAAATAATAATGTGCACATAGTTATTAATTTAAAAGAAAAATTATAATAAAGCAGTAATAATACTTAAAAGTGTTTCATAAGTAGATAAATTAAAAGAGTACTTATTTTTAAACCTTCAAAATAAAAATTATAATAAAAATGAAATCTATAAAACATTTTGTAACAAATGTTAAATTAAATACACTTGATGCTGAAAATATTTTTTTATTATTTTATTTTAAATTTGCTGCTGCTTTCCGAATTTAAAATATCTGTCATTTAATGAGAATTCATTTTTTATGGGTAATAAACATTACTTTCGTAATAGCTAAAATATACGCAAAGTATTTTTAATACAATGTATCAAAATAGAATATAAGAAAAATCAATAATTTTATTTTTAAAAATATACAAAAATCACTAGTCAAAATATTTGAAAGTCTTTATTATTTTTTTTCATAAAATTATTGTATTTAAAATTATATTTTTTGTAATTAATAACCATTAAAATATTGAAAATACTCAATAAAGTATAAAAAATATTTTATTTGTTTATTAATTAATATACTTTAAAACACAAATTATCGACCGTTCAAAAGACAATTGTTTTAACTTTGCATTCAATTATTTTCTTTTCATATTATCTTTATAAGAATAATAAAAAATTTTTATATCATGAACAAATATATAGTATAAAATATTGTATATAAAGCTATATCTGAAAAAAATTCATTAGAATCGTATATTTTTCAATATTAATCAATATTTTTTTGATAATACAAAATTTAACATATTTAAGGTGTTTAAACATATATATCTTGTTTAATCCATGAATGATTTTATATTATTTATTTTTAATTATATTTTTAAAGCTTATAAAATAAAGAAGGACTCGAAATTTACTAAAGAGAATAAAAAAATCTTATGAAAGCAAACACGTCTATTAACGAAGAACTTCAGAAGCAAAGCACATAGCATCTATTTTCCATGATCCCATGTATAGATATGTTTATTACAGTACTGAGAAAAATGTGAAAAGTAAATTTTACTGCATAACTTTTCATGTTATGCATAAATAAACTCAATAGCTTCATTAAATATATTCTGAATATAAAAAATTCTGTAAATAAAACAAAAAATAAAGAAAACTACACGAATGAAAAACGAATACGAATTAAAATTAGAATATTTTTACATCTTTGCAGAAAACAGAAAAAATTATTATAATTCTAAAGAAATTTTATAAAAACATAATAAATGATTAAAAAAGAACGATTCTTGCGTTTTTAAATATTTCTTTAAATTTTTATCCACGTTGTCTTTATATTTAACGCACTAACTAGATATCTTTAAATGTAACCATAAAAAATAAAATTAACTAAATGAAATAAATATTTATAAATATAATTAATATTTAAAAATTTGTAGACATAAAATTAATTATTTCTGTTTATTAAAAAAATTATTTCTATCGTCATAAAAATTTATTGTTTTCTTAGATTAGTAACTATTAATCTAATAAATAATTACAATGAATAAATTATAAAAATTAACTAATAAATTTAATACGTGTCTTCAAAGGATATTTAAATTTAAAAATTATAGTATTAATTTTTAAGTCTATTGAAATAAAATGAATAAAATAAAAAGAAATAAATGGGTTTTTAATTTATTTCATACGAATTTTAGATTAAAATAGATAATATAGTAAATTAATTCCTAGAAAATTAAAATACAATAAATTATATTAAACAGAAATTATTTGAATATTAGAAATAGATGAAATTCAAATAAATGGAAGATTATTACGTGGAGGTTGCAAATTTTATCAATCTATAACAAATAGTTCTACAATATTTTAATTTATAATTTAATGTGCTATATTTAACTAAATTAGTGAAATATTTTTGTTAAATATATAAACAAGTAAAACTATATTTTGATCGATTAATTCTTTGTCGATATCAAATTTTTATATTTACCTCAACTCATTTTTAAAATGTAATTTTTTTTAACAGCCCATAGTAACTCGATATTATTTTAACATTTTATAATTTTAGACGAATGACATTTGTAAAACAATAGTAATTAATAAAACTTGGTAAAATTTTTTATACACGAATAATAATACAAATTAATCGAAATTTGAATCATCGTACGGTAATTGAGAATAATTTGCTTTTGAATTTTACAGCAAGTATACGTTTGATATTCGGTATCCCCTTTATTACATATTTCGAATTATATCGAGTAAAATATTAATGTTTAAAATTAAATACATATATTTATGTATTTTTTATTTATAGCGACTATTCTTATTATACAATTATCAGAGTTATTAATTGTATATTTTTCAATATTTTAAAAAAGATTAACCACACTAAAAGAAGTTGTTATAAATGTAATAAAAAAAAGTTATTAGTTTTGTAGTTATTAGTTTTCGAATAAAATAATTTACAATAACCTGAATTCTATCTTTCAACAGATTTCCATGGGTGATACCTTAATACAAATATAATTATATCGGTGAATCTTTTTTTGTTTCATTGAATATGTTTTAGGTGAAGTCGATAAATTTCTAATGATTTGCAAAATAATTTATCTTCATCTTCTATAAAGTAAATTGAAATAGTAAGAGTTGAAATAGTAAATTCAAAGAAAAAATCAATATGCACGTATACTATGCTACAGCCATTACGGATATCTAATAAAATGTAAATAATTGAAATCGAGCATCTTGCGATTCTAATAGCAAGCACAAGCTTCGAAAATAAAAAATCGTCCAGCTCCCATTCCCGAAAAATCGGGACCCAACCAAAATGAAGGAGTAATACTCTACGAGAAAAGTCACAAAGGACAAAATCCCAACGTCGCTCGCTTACTTGCAGCAGCAAAGCGAAGATGACCCACTGATAGTACTTGTGTTGCTTGACTAGAGGATGCGGCCCGTGGCCGTGGACCTCCGTCTTGGAGACGCCGCTGTTGGAGACGCCGGGGTACGGTATCGACCTCCCGAGGCTCATGTTAAACGCGTGCACCATACTGTAGGTGGTATGGAGCCAGCAGAAGGTCTCGAGCACGACCTTGTCGACCGATCCGGAGGCCTCGCAATGAATCGGCGAGCCGCTTATGCTCTTACAGGCGAGGGTGAGGCAGCCCGCGAGGAGAAGGGCGACCGTCGCCCGATAATGCAGTCGAAATATTAGCGTGTCCTCGGCGACCCGCTGCACCTTGAACAGCGAGCGGATGGAACCGAACACGTCGATCATCTTTAACATTATTGGCATTTTCCGCGCTCGCTTATAGCGCACCGCCGATCTTATCGTTACGCGCGAGCATCGCCCTTTTCTTATTTCTTCCAATAGTCGGTGCTCGTCGCGATCCGGACCTATCGATTGGTATGCGACGAGTGGTTTAGTTTTCCGCTCGTTGTACCTCCTAACGTAAGCCTCGCGCTCTGAAAATAAAATTGCATTCAGGGACTAGTCCGATCATGCCGAGCTACATTTATTAACTCTGAGTGAGACACGAGTTTGGGACGATGAATATTGATAGCGACTCGAAGCTGTTCGATCTTCGATTCGAGCTGCCAACGCGGGACCGTTCGATACCGATCGTTCGATATTTTATAATTTCAAATAGTAGTTGGGCATTTTAAGGCCTTTCTGCAAAAAACCAAATTTTATTTCACGTAATTAAATATCGCGAGTCATACTTTCTTCGGCCGGTGATTAATAAATACGAGATCGATCGATATACTAACCGAAAACACGTATATTGAAATATTTCGATGTATTCTCGGTGCCAATTGAGCCAAATACAAAATAAAACATTTCGAAAGCAAACTAAAAGCAACCGTTTGTTTCGTTCCAAATATTTTATACATTGTTACGTTGATTCCTACAGGATGGAGGTCGATACTTAAATTACATAAATTATAATAAATATTAAAATTAGCTTTTAGTTATAAAATTTTAAATATTTCGTATTAAAATTATGCATTTACGAGAGAGACATGATTTAAAAAATCGCGTTTACAAGAGATTTTTATAAAAATGTATGAAATGTACTTGTAAGAGATAAATTCACATTTTCATTTTAAAAGATTTATATGATTATACCTTTAAGAATTTCGTTAATTTTTTTTACTAAATTACATATACATAGAAAGAAATGAAAGAAATTAATTGTTTAAAATCAATTTCGAACAAACATATTATACTTAAATAGTTATTCTCAACAGTTTTAATTTCATAAATTTAAGAAATCTTATAAAATTGATGCGTTTACTTGTAATATATATATATATATATATACATATATATACATATCAACGTAAAATTAATGTTTATTATTTAAATAGTAATGTACTCATTAATAATTCAAATCAATATATCAAATTTTTTTTAAAATATCCGAATAAATTACATCTTGCTAAGTTATGAATTAAAATTTTGCTCGAATATACGATATTGTGTATTATAGTAATATGGAAAATTAGTAAACTAGATTTGTATGCATTTATTTCAAAAATTATTAAAATAATTTAAACAGTTATAAATAGATAAATAAAAATATAAAGATACACTATTCATTTTATCTTAACTTTATCACAACGTAAAATTCAAATTTTTGATACAATAGTTTAAAAAGAGTTTCTTAATCGAAATAAAAAATGTCTGGAACAAACATTTAATGAGACAAGTTTTGTCGTTTGCTCACCACTTTCTATTTTCTTTTCGTTCTTCGTACTTCCAAAGTTTGCTTCTTATTTACACAATATTTCTTGTTCATCGGAAGTCTCTTACTACAGAGTAAGAGACTTCCACGAAATACAATATAACAATACATTTTTTATATTTTTTGCGACTTGAATACTTATCGTGGCATTTTCATTGTTATTTATTGACTTTGATTTATCAGTTAATGCTTTCTATTGAAATCGAAGTCTTCCTAAAATCTTCAAGATGCATTTTCAACGCGAGAACAATATACTGACCACTACACTATGATCACGCGAAATTTTTAAATATGCAATACAATATGTAACGAAAACTAGATTTATCTAAAAAAAAAACTGGGATTTTTTTATGATTTAGGGTGAAATTTTTTAGCCTTTAAAAATATGAAAGGACAAGTTTCGATCCACTTTGTAGTTTTTTTACTATATAGAAAGGAATATTGATACTCGCATTAACGAAAATAGCTTACATTTTATCAATAGCAATTATTTTCTATTTGAAAAATCCATTATCCTAAATGTATGTATTTATCATTAATAACGACAAAAATTGTCGTATCAAAAAATATATTTAAGTTGAAAGCAAAAATAAAACTACGACGTAACCGGCATTGGGATAACTCCTTGCAATTGGGAAAAATGCCAGATTGTCCGAGAACAATGCGAGTCGTTAGCAGAGCTCACTTTTTAAGCTGACAAGAATGCAAACGATGACATTTAACGTACGTGAATGAAATCACTCAATTTTCCATTATCATTTCAACACTGCAACATAAACCTGTAAATTTAAAGTAAGACGATACCTTGGCTAAAAGTACGTAGTCAAACTTACTTTATTTTTTGGTAATTTCAAAAAGTCCGATAATCGCTTGCTCAAACATCTTTTTTTACCTCGTTACAGTTTTAAAATGATAAAGATATTTTGTAAAATTTTAAATACAATTTTATTATATTTTATTCCAAATTATAGAAAATTATCATTATCATATTCAACCTTACTGTAAATAAATATTAAAAAAAATAAAATAAAAAGAGGATCGGAAATTATTTACAGGCGAAAAATACGATACGTTTTTTTGATCGTTAAATACGATGTAAATTGTAACTCGCGTAACAATTTAAATAATTTTTTATCTAGTAATTCAGACGCGAAAAACCTTTAAAAATATTTTCTATTCGTTTCAAATGTAGGTTGCGTAACAGTGTATTTCGCACACAGATAAAATATCGAACGATTATTTTTAACTTTTATCGAAAAAGATTTACTTCGATATAATGAAAATTGACTTTTAAAAAATATGAAAAATAAAAATTAAATAAACATTTGCGTAGAAATGTATAATTTTCAGTTTAATAAGAATGTAGATTTGCTCGAATGCATTTAAACGCCTTTAAATCGGCTTATCTCGGTTTCGAAGCTTACAAATTCAAAGATTTAGTTTATATCTTTAAAAAATGTCACCCCAGATCATAAAGCAAATAGATCACCGTACTATCCATAACTCACGAGTCGACGTGTATCCGCGAGCTTAAAAAGCGACGAGCTCCGGCACAAAAACTTTCACCGCACACTGGCTGAAGGCAACGAGATCGAGCGACGATATCACGGCACTCGTGGACTCGCACGACGCGCGAACGACTAGAGGAAGAGAAGAATGAACGATAAAAGCCGAGAGGAAACGAGAGGAAAGGAGAGGAAGCGAGAGGAAGCGAGAGGAAGCGAGAGGAAGCGAGAGGAAGCGAGAGGAAGCGAGAGGTAGCGAGAGGTAGCGAGAGGAAGCGAGAGGTAGCGAGAGGTAGCGAGAGGTGGAGGAGAAAAGAAAAACAGAGGGTCAAGTTAGAGGCGAGGGAGAGACCTTAGAGAGACTTGTAAAGGGGAAGAAGGAGAGAAAGCTACAAGACGGCAGTGAAACTGGCTGAGAGACTTGAGGGGTATCCCTTGGCCTCGACAAACGCTTCAACACATAACTTATATTATCTTCCAAGTTTCCGACCCTCGCCTTTTATGCGCCTCTCCGTATATATATATATATATATATATATAGGCGCACCGCTACCCGTGACACGCGTCCAAGCATAGCGTAGACCTCGACTACTTGCAAATCTCTTTGCCCCCGCGACGCACTTTGCTTCCTTCGACCCTCGCACCCTTCTTCTTTCTTTCCGCGTATTTAACTTTCTTCCTCTTTCGTATTTCCTTCGCGATCGACCAAACCAAGAGAAACTTTTTTCCTCGTTATTCCATGGGTTTACGATTTTTAAACATTTCGCGGGATTAATTTCTTAACGGGATGGACACATCCAAATATTAAATTCGTAACGACCGATTCTCGTTTATTATCTGTCTATACACCGGTACGTATTTTCCTAAGTTATCGAACCGTTATTCATCTATTATTCAGAGCATTCTGATTTATTCGTGTAGTATGAATTTTCAATCGATGGATAATCAAAATTATTCGTATCGCGGTACTTTGTAAATTAGCTTGCTTTATGTTTTTTCGTACAAGCAATCATTATACGATCAAATAATATTAATATCAAAGTGAATTTACATTTCCATCAAATTGTGAAATCGTGTATTGATAAGCTTCTGATAAAGTTTTTATATTTTCCAAAAAATATACATAACTACAATTTACAATCAAATTTCAATGAAAAATAATCGAATTTTAATGCAGTTTTTAAAGTATAACGATATGTTTTAATACATTTTATAAATTTATATATTACATATATTTTATAACTACAATTTACGCAGTTTGAAGTTAGTCGATCATATATCGATTTACTTTTAAAGTAATATTCTAATGCAGAGTTCTAAATTACATAATAATAATTTTTTCATATTATAATTTGAAAAAATCTAAATATAAAATTTTCTATTACAAGAAAAACTGTAAAATAATTTTTGCAAGGTAATGCAAATAAAATATTTAATTTACGCAATTTTATGTAAATATTTGGATACTGGGAACGAAAACTAGTGTTTGTATTATAAAAAGCATTTAAATTAATTTTCTAATTTTTCAAATTATTAAAATATTTTTCTAAATTTATAAATTTGCTTAATTAACTATAGTTCATATTTGTGTTTTCTTTATTTATAAAACAAATCGATTCGAGTACACATAAATAATATATTAAATAAATTATTTATAATTATCAATGACTATTTTTCACTCGTTACTCCAAGTTATGGAATAATCTCAGTGACGATAGTACAATTAAAATAATGATAATATATACAATACGTATTAAAAGTAATATAAAAAGTCTTCGTATTTCATTTAGGAAGGATAAAATAAAATAAAAATACTATTTCAAATGATGTTGAATTCTTCATCGAAAAAGATAAGAATTATCGTACGAATAAAATATTTATAAATAAATATTTTTAATTCTTGCATGATTATTATTCCACTAAAAAGGTTTTTAGATTAATTTGCGTGATACTAGAAGAAGCATCCATACAATTTTACTATCACCTTGAAATTTATAAATGCACGAACTTGACACGGAATATTCTAGAAGAACAAAAGAAAACTCATATAATACTATGCATTTGATTCCAAGTGATCATTTCCTTTTTTTTTTTTTACATTTTCTCTCATTTTTTTCATTGCATATCACAAATGTAAGAGGTAAGACCTGTTGTTCCAGATTACAGTCGATTTACCAGAAGAGCTTGCAAGCAATTTAACCGAAAAATTATTCTTTATTACTGGATTGTTCCCAAGGAGTAGATTAAAAATGTTTCATATATATGAAATTGGATCTCTCGAATCAAAAAGTATGAAACCTATTTGAAACAAAAACGTTGAAAAGAGAAGATCATTTCTAAATACGAGTCTTTCCTTACCATCCGAAGAATTAAAAAAGAAAATATTTAAATGATCTTGAAGATGCTGTAACCGATTAAATTATAATTATAACAAGATTAAATTATTATATAAAATTATCATTATCGAAGAATATTTCATTAACCGTAAAATATCGATATTAAATGGTATTTAAAAAAACAAAAACTTTGGAATAACTTTCTTATACGTAAATTTTAAGCGCAATACGTTGAATATTTTCAAATTTACTTCTCAAATACAATTTTACGCGTGAAACATTATGAAAATACGCAGATTCAAATATGAATCACAGTCTCGAGTCAATAGTTACAACTGTTTTTATTTTCATTCGTTTAAGATATTTCTTCGTGGCCGAATATTATACTTCAAACGATTCCTTTTAATTCAAATATTGTACAATATTACGCTAACATTAGAACTCAAAGCTAAATTTCATAACACGAGTTTTCATAAAACGTAAGTCAAGTTCCTTTTGAAAGCACCAAAAATACACGTCCTCGTGAACTTTAAAAGCCAGAAATTACTAATAAAAGCCTCAAACGAAAGGACAGAAATTTAATTTCACGGGAAATGTGGACGAGGTCCGCAAGATCGCGGTCAAACAACTCCGAGCCATTAACCACTTGAAATAGATACTCTTTAACCGACCAGCAAACTTGTCCCTTTTCTTCCCTTTCCTTCCCTTTCCTTCCCTTTCCGTCCCGGTGCTACTGAACTCCGATCGCAACCGCCTTCCAAAAAGTCGACTTTCAAAATGCGTATCGCTGCGAGTACACGCGCGAGCCAACGGATCAAAAGCAGAGTGACGAGTTACCGAGGCTGGATGCTTGGCTCTCCGTACGCGGAAAAGCGTCGCGACGCAAACCTTTTTTCCTGGACTGGACGTCGGTGCACGCGATGCACGCGATGTCCCGTGCTCTTTTCGCTCGGTAAATTTAGATCGTGGCGAGCGGCGCTTGGACAACCGACAAGTACTCCTTCGTTTTCGTGAACTTGTATAATATTATATTATCGGTCCGAGTCTTCGCGAAACTTTATTCGCCAATTTTTTTCGCGCGAGGTAACCTGATAACGACGTCGAAGAGCTACGAGTGCGTGGCTTTTCTGCATTTTCCTTTTTTCCCCTCCTTTTTCCCTCGGTCCTTTTACCTTTACTTTTTTTTTATAATCTATTCGATTTACAACGTGTGTTGTATGTGTAGAAAATCACGGACTTTTTACGCGATATCTGTGTACGGTATAATTAGCTAACGCGCGAATTATCGTTTACTCCGTATACGCAAATAAATAAAAAAAGAATCATTTTGTATTACGTTAAATCTTTTACGCTGAAAATCAATGATGAACCATTTATCGATTCCAATTTTTCTGCACGCGTATATTATTATTGAAATAACGTTCCAGATAATTCAAACTTGGTATAATTTACAGTTTCTTTACAAAAATTTATAAGATGTTTCGATGAATCAATTTCGAGTGAAAAAGTATCGAATAATAATCGTCTACCGCGAGACCGACGATGCGAACATTGAATTTTTAATATCATGGAAAATTAATTTCGCGATATTTTTTTCATTCCGAGAATTCATAAATACATCGAGTACATTTACACATTTATTAGTTCGCCATTAGTTCGTTAAACGATAATTCGCTAAATAAATTCCTTTTACATAATTCAATATTTCCGTTTCTTAGAATAAGGTAATCGAGCGCAGGATTACGTAAATTACGGGCGCAACGTTAAAATTCGTACAACGAAAAAGCGAAAGTAAAAGATTAAAGAATCGGCTCAATTTAGTTGGAAGGATGGTTGGGTCGAATCGAAAAAATTAGCCTTTCTCTCGCGTTTCCGAACGGCCGAACGGCTCATCCGGAGATTCGAACGGAGCTTCAAAATATAACCAGGAATTACGAGGCTCGCGGTCGTCGGTTTAGCGTTCGAGAGCCGCGAGGTCGCACGCGATATCTCCGATTACTTGGCGCGAGCATCGGTAACGGAAGGCGGAGAAAAGAGAAAGGGGTACAGGAATCCCGACATCCCGACTCTCGGCGCACCGTCGGAAGTGCGAGCCGACGTAATTAATCGACGACGGACGGACGTTCCACGTCGGCTCTGGAATGCGCTGTTTTTTCCGCTCGTGGCGGTGGTCCACCGGGCGTCGATCCTCGCGTGCTGCAAATCGCTCGGAGCGGCTTTTTTATCTCGTGCTCCTGGATTAAATAGCCTGGGTATTTCGAACGGGGGCCGAAATCGAGAACCGCACTGGTTACGTTTAGCAAGTGGTTACGCTTCGAGCTTTCGAGCTGGAATTTAGGCCCGTTCGTAACCACGGATTCTTCGCGATGCGAACGTACGAGATACCGATATCGTCAGGCTTATCGTCATCGTTATCGTCATCGTTATCGTCATCGTTATCGTCATCGTTATCGTCATCGTTATCGTCATCGTTATCGTCATCGTTATCTTCAGCGCTATCGTCAGCGTCCCAAACTTTACCATCGAGAAATAAAAAATTTTCGTAATATCTCGTTTTCTCGGTACCAACTTTCGCTTACTCCGAACCATAATTATAATATTTTTATTTACATAAAATATAAAAAATTTGAGCAGATATTTAAGCTGCCATTTTCGTCGACGATGTATTTTCTCGTTGTCGAAATCTTAAAACTGAACCAAAATTAATTATCGTAGCCCGGAGCAAAACATAAATAAAGTATATCTTAAATTGCGTTAAGAAATATTACAAAATAGTATATATGTGTATTTATGCACGTGTGAATGCGTTCTTACAAAAATCTATTTTGACAACAAAATAATACCTCTAGAATATTATATTTAATACCGATATGTATATATAAGATATTTATCTTATTTAATTAGCCTTAATTAAATTACCTTTAGATTTATCTATAAATAAATATTTTTAAGAAAAATGATACTTAATTATTTTATGAATTCATGTTTTTTCTTTAACTAATTATATATTATTTACACCGTTTGAATTACAATAACTGATATTTTTCATAGTGAGAATACGATAACAAAATTCATATTTTCTACTATAACAGCTTGAGTGCCGCTTAAATTTGTATCGCTATGATACATAGTATAAAAAAGTAGTTAAATGTAAATCACTTCACAGTATATAAATTTAATGCGTTGGAAATATAATCTTTCGGGAAATTATCTGTCAAATTCCAAGTAGATTATTCAGAAGAAGAATTCCCGCGTATAAAATGATGCGGTCTCATCTAGATATTTATCTTGTGCGAATACACGCTTATTAAGCTGAGACCCAGATAAAACTAGATATTATTTTAATAGCATGCATGAAATTATTTGTAGTATTTTGAATCTTGTAGTTTTATAAAAAGAAAAATTCATTTAAGACCGTTGATATTAAATCAGTATTCTGTGTTTACAGTTTCTCACAGCGTATCCTTGTTTCTTTATAAATACACTATTTTTATTAGAGTTGAATAAAAGTTACGAAAAAAATTACTCGGTCGATGTAATTTCAACCATAATTTTATTACGCACACGAAGCAAATTATAAGCATAATAAATACACGTTAGACGTAAAAAATAAATTTTAATATAATTATTTTACGAAAGTAATTAGTGTGCGCATAAAAGGAATCAACACCATAAATTTTTATAAACGAAGGAAGAAAATATTCAATGGACCTTCAACGTTTTTTCATATCTTTATCGTTATGGATTTACAATAAAAAATATAATTAAAGGGCAAAAACTGATATTAATAATGGTTTAAAAATCAATCCATTACATCTAAAAATACGCGTGATTTAACAATTACTCAACTTTTCAAATTAGTTCCAGGACTTTTCAAGCTACAGCTTTTCTCGAGAATTAAAAAGAAACGTTTGAGTTTATTCGCACCGAAATGAAGAAACTAAGCAAAGTGAAATGAGCTAAGAGTCGAGTGGAAAATCGAAAGAAACTAAATAAAAAGTCAAAGAAAAACCTAACTATAAAATATAAGAAAAAAGAGAGTCTAATTAAAAGTCAAGGTAACGTTTCGCTCCTTGACTTAATTTATTCTAAATGTTTATTCTTCAAAAGCACTGAATTTAAAAATGAAAAAGAACTTTTTTACTTCGCGTGATTTACGAAAGATCCTCGAGTTCGTAATTTAAATGAAATTTGAATATTATAACTGTAAATAAATATCGCGATATAATAAAAAACACGAAAGCTTTTAAAAATCATGTTTCGCAAACTATACGCTTGCGATGTCATTAATTATCTTTTAAAATCAGCTCACGATGTACTTCTAACAAAACAGAAATACCTCGTGCGAAAACGTTAACCACTTTTATATCAACGAAAATAAAATTTCCTTCGACACGTTGTAGTTATTCCGCACTGTCCTCATCCTCTTAACTACCATTAATCTCTTAACATAAACGACAATCTTAAAATGAACTTACTACCTTCGAAGTTGATTAAACGAACAACGGGTCGATCGTAATAATTAAAAGAAAAGAAGGAAAGCTCTAAGAAGCTCGATGGAGTGAGAGAGAGAGAAAGGGGCTGGGAGGTGCGGGATTAAACGAAAGAGAGTAAGCGAGAGAGAGAGAGAGAGAGAGAGAGAGTGAACCTAACTAAAAGTCGAGGTAGCGTCTTGGTCGTCAAAGCATTCGGGTCATTGTCAAGCTATAGATAGAGCGTCGGTGCCGCGAAGCTCGCGACCGTGGCAAGAGGCGAAAAGCGGGGGAGACCTTATTACGACCTCGTTCATACTCGATTCACGAGCCGCCGTTCTCCTCTTCTTCTTCTCCTTCGTATCCCCGTCGCAGACATTGTCTTTTCTTCTTCCTTCCTCTTTTCGCTTTCTGCGAGATCCCAGCCGATGCGCTCGTATGCGCGAATCCATACTCCGAAATTACCGGGGGGCTCGGCAAGATACAATGAAATAATGTATTTGTTATCTTTGAATTTCTTTCTTCCCGATAAGCGCAAACTGAGGCTCTTACTTAAGGATAATGTACATTCTCATTTCTACTCACGTACAAATGTTGAGATAAATTTAATATACGTAGGCAATAATTCTTTCAGTTTTTTACATTTTTATACTAAATCCGTGCTTGAATGCTTGAAAGTTAATTTATCGATGCAAAATTTCTTTTACATATGTTTGTTTCAAGCAGAAATTAACGCCAAGAATTATACTCGAGAAATATTGCATTTGAGCTCTTTAACGCAACGCTTTATTAATTGCAAACTTTTATACTTAAAGTTTTTCCGATGCGAATACACGCATCGTAAAAACCTGAAGAAATAAAGACTTTTTTCCATAATTTCAACTTAATTCATTTCCTATATCGGATAAGATCGTTGACAAAAAAATTTCAATTTTACCGTTTATCGAGATAATCGTTACGTATTCGATAAGCAATTTGTATCAAGCGAACGGAATTAAAATATATAGTCGGTACGTTCTGTTCGCGGTGGATACATTCTTGTAATTTTGTTATTTTTCATCATTTCGTTATTACCACATTTTCTACTTACGCGCTAAAAGTGCAAGTGACGGGGGTTACGAGTTTTATTTAAAATTTTTCATTTTCCCGGAAAGCTGTGAAATAAAGTGCGTCATCTATAACCACATTATTGCTCGAGATTCGTAATAAAGCATAGTTTTCGATCTCTTTTCGTATTTAAATTGTAATTCTAACGTTATGCATCATAAAATGATATATAGGTAAAAGCGATTAAAAGTGGACGGCCTCAATTCGTCGTTTCAGTTTTATATCCGTTGAGTACTTAAACGCTCTCGATGTAAATAATTTAAGACTCTTCTTCGAATATTGAGCGTTTCTTTTGAAAAATAATTAGGTTCAATTTTAAATAATAGGTGACTATGTCAAGACGATCGTGATAATAAAAAAGAGTATTTGGGCAAGCGATTAACTCGATCCATTCGTATAAAAATATTTATTATATATTTAGAAATATTTATAGATATCGGTACGCATTGAGAAATAGATTTTTAATATAGTCATTTTTATCGCGAATAAATATTATTACTACATTTTTATAATAGAAAAAATCGAACGATAAAAAAATGATGCTGTAGATTTTAAACACAAATCACTGGCACATAAATGCCTTCTAATTTTTTATAAGTTAAGTTTTCCTAATATTTCGAACATGTTACAAAACTTACGCGTATAAAAATAAATACAGTACAGGAATAAAAAGAAACTTTACGTTGATGAGGTAATAAAGTTCCGAGTCATTAACAAGTATCACAAAAAATTTTTTCCAACTAATTTAATTAGCAAAATCCTCACCGACCGCATAAACGTCGACCGAAATTAACGTCCACACCATTGGCCGTTGTACCGATTGGTCTTTGCAAACTAATAATCAATAAAGACCGAGCAAAGGTTCGACGATACGAATGGACTCGGAGATAAGTCCACTTGACTCGACTCGATCCCGGTTTTAGTCGCAATAATTTCTCGCGCGTCGATTCAAAGTTAAGTAGCATAGAGCGAAAAACCGTTAGGACGCAGCCTTGATTTCTCAAAGGCGGAAACAATCGAAACAGCACCATTAAAAATACTTGGTTCGGATGAATAGACGCGACTCGGATTTAAGATCGAGAATCGCGAGAGTAAGAGAGTGGAAGAGAGAGAGGGAGAGAGAGAGAGGGAGACGTTTACGAGGTAGTCCGCGGCGCAAGACAATGCGCGTAGGCGTAGGGCAGCTTTAAGACGCACGTAATGGACTTAGGGTTTCCTGCTTGGCAATGAACTAGATATACAGGGGACGCTCGAGCGATCCACGGGGAAGTGGGAGGGACGAACAACTGGTACCGTGAGTACACGCGACCGGCCGACGACATCCGATCCTTTATCTACTTACCCAGACGATTTGTCGGATTTAACTTTTTTTCACTCCTTCCCTCTCGCTATCCTCTCGCTATCCTCTCGCTATCCTCTCGCTATCCTCTCGCTATCCTCTCGCTATCCTCTCGCTATCCTCTCGCTATCGCTCCTTCTTACATATGCTCCTTGCGATTCTTTCGTCGTCCTCTTTTGTATTACTACGCGGCGAGATACTCGATGAGAGGAGCGTTACAACCGATTATAGGGGATTAATGATAGTTTAAGGCTGGTTTTATTAGATTATCGAGGCTTTATTATTACCGAGCAAGTGACGAGTGCGGGTAATCCGACTTAGCGGTGCCTTTCATTTTATACGCTGATAATATCTCATCTGTGTCTGCTTGGTTATTCTAGCACTTTTTTCCTATGATAATAGAAATACGTATTAAAACCCGTTTGAATAAAAGTGGGAGCTTATTCGTTTAAATCAACGAATAAGCTCCGACCGACCGACCAACCGACCGACCGACCGACCGTCCGACCGACCGTCCGACCAACCAACCTTACCTTTTCCGGTTAATCCGATAATTATATTCGTAATTATTAGTTTTTTAACCAATTACTTTAAAATTATCGTCTTCGTTTAGCGTATTTTCTTTCGAGTCGGAGAATATATTTCTAGATAAAGGCCATGTACTCGACAAAAATGTAACGTTGTTCAACGTTGAATAAATATTTGAAAGATAACGTTCGTTCCTAAAGAAAATTTTACATTACTTAAATTATTTCATACTCAAATAACGCGACACAATTTATTTAACGGTCAAAGTATAATTATAATAAATTTGTCCACGTTTCAAATCTTTAATCGATGTTGATAGCTATGCGTTTATTGTCTTGAGCCGTCAAAGGGAAATACGAATTAAATAAAAGTTTTGCTTCGTTAATAAATTTTTAAACGCGCGATAAAAAAATCCTAATTTATTTTTATTTTGATCGTTCGAAGTAATTATATTTGTTTCGAAATGAAAAAAACTTTGATGAAATATTTGGAAATTTCCATTAAAATCTTCATCGCCGGATGCATTTTATTTCCAACTCACTCTGGAGATCTTGTCAAAGAAATTTAACGATATTGCAAGTATAAAAGCTCCAGCTCCGCTATCACCATCGTTTATTCCAATGTTTCATATAAAATCATAAAATATTTCATATAAAACTCTAAAATCGTAAAATAAATGTTTTATACGGGAAATTTTTAATATCATTTAATATTATTGAACGTCTAAAACTCAGTAGTCTATTCGCACGATAATAAAAGAGCGTTTTTTCCAGCAAAATACTTTTACTGCAAAATAATGGAGTCGAAAATTTTATTCGATTTAGCAGTACCGGCACATTATCTTCGATGTAATTCCAATCGATAAATAATAAGATCGAGGAAGCCGGTATTTTCCGCAATTTCTATAATTACATTCTAAAATCCAGAAAAGTCTCCGGCTCTTAAAGTATTTTCGCAATTCGTGTTCCGAATAAAGATCGCGTAAAAATAAGTCGTTGATACCCCACCTAATCATTTCTCTTTTATTTGTATTTTTATGGACAGTTCACGCGTTAGCAACTAAACCACATCCCAAGCACCCCAAGCAACCCAAGCACCTCGATACGCGAATCATTGCCCACGCTAGATTAATATTTCGCTCGGTTTTGAAACTCGCACCTAAAATACCTCGGCAACTCGATACGGCAACTCCCCCGATCGAAATCAACGAGGGAGTCGCGGAGATGCGCTTGCGGAGGCGGTGGAGGTTAGATGAAAAAAAAAAAAAGACGAACAAAACGTTGCGTCGCGTGTCCGTCTCTTGGACCGACAGCAACCGCGAGCTCACCTCTAATCACGACGGAAGTAGGCCAGAGTCATCTCGCGAGATGAGCTTTAGAGTCGAGAAAAGGCGTCGCTCGTCTCCGCGCCTCGGGCGACGAAAACGTTGATCGGTCCACGTACGCGGCTCATCCGTATTCGCGGAAACCGTCGTAAATCGCTCGCGTGCGGGTGAGCGGATAACGAGGTAAAAATTGCAGACGCAGTCGGTGCACCGGAACGGTAAACCGATCGCTGCCGGTGTTTCCGCTCGACGTTCGACGCTCGACGTTCGACGCTCGACGTTCGACCCTCGATTATCGAGATACTTGGTTATCTCGTGCCGGGAAATCGGCCCGCGAGCGGATGAGTCGAAAACGCTGACGATTCGTTCAACATGACACCCTCGGGTTCGAGTCACTTTTTTCCAATGACTTCCGCGAGGTGCTTAAATTATCGACGCTCGAACAATTGGCTTTTACGACGTAGAAATTGCGAACGGAGCGAGATATTTCCCTGTTCGGTGGCGCTTCGAGCGGAAGGAATGGCTTTTTCGGATTGGGTTTATCTTGGATAAATATTTACCCGATAGGCGCTCGATCTTTACGACTACCGTTGAATTCGAGGGAAATGCTTGCATTTACGCGCGAGTGTTGGACATCGGCCGATAAAGAACGGTTATTATAATTATATAGATTTTTGGTCTATCAACTGCATTTTACACCTTCGTGCGTATACTACGCTTATAATAACTTATTGGTATTATCGATCTATTCCGTTTGAATTTATTATATATACATATATACAAGGATTTTAATTAAAGATAACAGTGAGCTTCGTGCACCGCAAATATTGAACGAAAAATACCCTAATGATTGATTTGACTGCTTATACATCCATTTTCAATCTTTAGATATAGTACGTTTTATTGTATAATGAAAAAAAATAAAACGTCGTCGATTCGATCGTTTGAAATGTTTTCATCGAAACAAAAGAAATTATAGGAATACGACGATTTCCGAATAAGTATTAATATGCTAATATTTTCTTCTTCTGCCGTACAAGGTACGAAAAGAAGAAAAAAAGCGAATGGCAGAAAAAATCTTCGAGTAAATAAAGGAAAGTAAAGCTCGCGATGAATGTACATTGTGAAACCGTCGCTATAAACTGTGAAACGAAGAGAGAGAAAGGGAGGGAAAGAGAGGGAAAGAGAGGGAAAGAGAGGGAAAGAGAGGGAAAGAGAGGGAAAGAGACGGAAAGCACGGATACATATTGACATTCGTATTCGTTCCAACTTTATGTTTCGAAGTATCGACAGACACTGTCCAAATTGCGAATAATCGAATAAAACTTTCTGGACACGCGCGACAGCTCCAGACTCCCTCGATATTTTTTCTTCTCTCGTATTATTCTCTCACTAACGAAAATTTACATAATCATTGGATGAGATATAAAATTCTAACGGAGTATCTGTTTTTCGATCGTTCCTTATCTCTTTTATCCATCGAATTTGTCTCTTATCACACTGAAAAGAGTAATTGATATTTTTTTCCCAAATCAAACTATAGAAAAAACACGATAAAGTAAAATTGTCAAAAAATATCTGTATGTTCAACAGAGTTAATTATTAATTGATTAATCAATTTAGATAAAAGGTATGCTGTATAAATTGTAAATTAAATAAAATTAACAATCTCGATCGATTATTAGCTAAGACTTCAAACAATTTTGAAATTAAAGCTTTTAACTTGTCTCGAACTTTGTTGTAGATAAGAAATTGTATAAGTTTTAGACGATAAGAATTTTATTTCTTACCGATTTTGTACGGCAGTATCTATATTCGAAGCAAATATATTTTAAATAATTTTTAAAATAATGGTAATCAATCGTTTAAAATAATAATATTAATAATTCTTTTGCGAATTATTCTTTCCTAAAAGCTTGTATTCAATCAATGTAATAAAAGTTTACTCTACTTTCAATCGATATTTGAATGATACATTATATATCAGAAGGAGTAAGTATTTAAAAATTAAGTCACCATATTTAATGGTTAAATAAAGGTTGATTTCTATTTGTCCTATAATCACTTATAGACAATGTCCCATTATCGTTGAAAATAAATTTGTTCAACTTTTTTAAAAATAAAGTAATAAGTTTTTTAATATCATCATTTTACGTTTTGCTAATACATATTCAACTGAAATTTCTATCGAGACTATAAATTTTTCACTCGAAAATAAATTTATAGTTACAGAAATTATTAGAAAAATGCCTTTTTCAGAAAAGTGCTCTTAAACATACAATTTTGCCTCTAATATTATTAATTTTATCAATAACTGATTTTTTGTTTAATAGCTTTTCTTACCAAATCTAGAAACATTATTTGATCGAAGAAAAGAAAGATAGAAAGACTCGAATAAATATTTTGCGAATGGCTACTTCCTCGGTTTTTCGATCACTCGAGTAGTAGAGTAGTCGAGTAGTCGAGTAGTCGAGTAGTCGAGTAGTCGAGTACTCGACTACTCGAGAATATAAAATTTGTTAACTCCGAAAGCACGTAAAACTTGGTACAACAACTACTCCCGAATACACAAACGTATTTAAAATAAGAAATATACTTAAAAAAGACCACAAAAGTAGTCACATCTGTATGTGTACATCTGTAAAGATAATCGTAATTTTTTTGGGACAAATGAAACGTTTACCTTTGCAAATGAAATGCATTCTTTTTGCTTTCTCGAACGCACGCGTGACTTTGCTAAGCGGAAAAGCGGGAGACGCGTACAATGGAAATCAAAGGAATAGCGATCGCCCTTTCCTGAAGCATCCGAAGCATTCCCTTAACGGCACATTGCCCGGTCGAGGAAGGAGTCCTCGACGCAACTTCCGGTGTGGCCCGTCGTCCTCGCGCTGGACGAACAAAAGATCGTTCGTCACGAGCTTCGTCATTGCCGCGCGATAGGACAATAACTCAGATTCGCGAGCGATAAGGACGAAGCGCGAGGGCTCACTTGGGCTTTTCGTCTTGGCCTTCAGGGGATTCCTTTCCTTGACTGTCGCTCTACGAGAAAGAGGGAGATCCTTATCGATGGCGGAGCGGCTTCTCCTCCTCGTCCTCCTCGTCCTCTCATCCTCAGTCCTCCGTCTTCCTTCTTATTTTTCTTCTTCTTCCCGATCGCTTTCTTCTTCTTCTTCTTCTTCATCCTCCTCCTCCTCGTCTACTTGCTTCTTACTGGATTGGAGAATACGTGGGCGGGGTAGTTGTTTAGTCGGAACGGCTGCGTGGAAGGTGTTATATGTGCGCTGTAGAGCTCTTATTACTCGCTTGGACGCGGTTTATAAATGATAGCCGAAACTTGTGCCTTGCACTTTTGTTTTTAATAAACGGTTATTAAGAAGACAAGCGTGAAATTGTTTTTCGAAACTAATACGACAAGATGGTATTATAATTAGAAAATTATGGTATTAATATATCGTATTAAAACTATCAAAAGACCTCTCTGCTAATAATATGCCGTATCGAACATTTTTTTATTAAACCCAGATTCTATCGTATATAATTTGTAAATTTAATAATCTAAAGCAGAATTTTAATTTATGTAACTAATAAGTGCATTGATATAATTGAAAATTTTCTTTCGACTTTATTTTATTATTAAGTATTTTTCTTTTTAATTTAATTTACTCGCGTATTTAAATGGTCTTCTGCTTATAAATTCCTAATAATTTCATATTATTTTTACTCGTTAGAAATTTCAATAGATTTCGAGTATTCGAATATAATATAAATAGATTAAAAAAGTTATGAATTAAGAAAATGAGAATATCTTGAAAGTTAAATGTTGCATCCGTGTTCGCTTTAAAGGTAATTAATCGGTCTGTTTAACTTTCTTGTAAAATCTTCTGATTCATTGGTTACGATAAATTTTATCGATTATAATTAGCAAAAAATTTGTCATCTTACTTTATCGAGGAAAGATAAACACTTTATATTTCTGTATACATTTATATATATATACACATATTTTTTTAATTTTTTAATTTTAACACAAATCTCATGTTTATATTCAAGACTTATTAATTTAATCATTTATTCGAGTTCTAAAGAGCACTTAGGTAACGTCAGCTACTTGCATATGCAATTGTATACTCTTCGGAAAGCTCTTATGTCACTAATTATAAATTATATCATGGTCTTATAATATTTTACATTTTCATAATTGTTCTACCTCTCGTAAGAATTCATTACATGAAGAAATTTTATGATTTATAGGAGGATATAATTATTAACGGGGAACTATTAGAAGATAATGATTATGCAAATGTATCGACTTTGAAATAGAATTTCCTATTTTTTATTACTTATCTTACTTCAAAGCAAATGTTTTACGATGAATATTTTTTTGGCTAACTGTACCATCATCAATGGTATTATTCTACTATTATTCTACTTCAGAACTTGTGTTTAGTGTTTTTGGCCATTTTTACCCTTAAGTTACAAAAGGAAAAAATGACAAAACACGAAAACCAGAAAGGCTGAATGTTTTAATAAGAAGCGTTGCATCTACTCTTTTGAAACACAATTTTTTGAAACTATTAAAGTTTGTTATAGTTTGAACGAAAAAACATAATAGCATGTAACTGTACGGTACAATTACAAGTGTATTGTCTGCTTGTACAAGTCTTTACTTTTTAAAGCCAATATACCCGTAAGAATCTGTTTTTCTTTTGATTCTTTGGAAGAAATTATTAACAGACTCATAAAAATTTAAAACACCTCATTTCTCTGAAATCTACTCGGATATAACGATTGATTTCTTTAGAAATCAAATCCTGAACATAAATAAAGGAGTAAAATAGAAATACCGTTGTCACTATTACCCTATATTTTTTTTCTATTTTATACATAGTAAAGAAAACGTAGTAAAATCATAATAAAAATAATTTTATTTATATCTTGACCTTCAAATTTTTTTAAATGATATTTTAAATTACAGTATTATCTCATAAAAGTTAAGATTCTCATTTTTTTAATAAGTATTCTAATGAATCATTCAGAGCTACGATAAATTCAGGCCATAAACTTATACGTTTTAAATATGAAAATTCAAAAGCTTTTTATTCGAATTGTACATAATACTTGCTCGAGAGCGTTTTTAAATCCTTATCTCTAAAAGAAGTTGCTAATAAAATATATTTGGTAGGGAATATGCAACTTAAATTTTATACTTTTAAATCTTCAAGGTACTTTCGGATATCATTATTACAATTTACAACTAAATTAATATTTGGAATAATAAATGTGCCGATTGAACAAATTTTTATTTACATAAGTTGCATATAATATTTATACTTTTAGAAGACGATATAATTTGTGTAATAAAAAATTATTCATACCGATCTTATTATCGATACTTGAAAATAAATATTTTATTTAGTCTTAATCCGTTATTTTCGAAAAATCTTCATAAAAAAATTCTTTTTTACTTTAAAAATAGGATCAAGAAATTTGATTGATATAATTTTGGTATCTCGTTGTACTCTTACAGTATTAATAGTTAAGTATTTTGAAAATAGCGAAATAAGGTCCGATCGATGATATCAACGTCTAGGTGTTCCGACCATCGGTTGTTACACGTCTCCTCTCAAACTTACATTTTCCCGCGCGCGGATACAGACCTAAAGCCCGTAAAGTCTCTAGATACTGATTAAAAATTCGATGAAAAAAGCACAAAGAAAGTAAGTGAGCCCCCACACGTAAACGCGAAGGAGCACAAATCACCGAAGACTCGTAAAATTGACTGGACATCTTAAGACGGGGCGTAAATTAAAGAAGAAGAGGGTATGAGTTAGTGCTTTGAACGTGAGTCGGTCAAGACGATACTTCGATAAACTATTGTCTTTATATCTACGAAACATTTTAACTTTAAATATCGTTTTGATATTCATAAAATATTGCATCTTTTCAAAGTACAGTTTTCTAAATAAAATACAATATGTGCCAAAAAATATTTCAAATTCGAGATTCAAACTCTGGTATAAATAATATTTTTTGCTTCGTAAATCTCGTAAAAAAATTAAAATTAAAAAACTACAAATTTTTAATTTCTTAGATATTAGTTTTAAATATTAATTAACAGGCTGATATATTTTGTTTCAACGCATTGAAATTTAAATAAGCTAATTTATTACATTCAAGAATCTAAATATTAATTTTATATTTAAAAATGATATCGGTATGAAAAAATCTTAATATTTATAAAGCGATTATAATGTATTTATTCACCATACGTAATATATTGGTTACATATTGCAATATATCTTCTTTATAATAAAAAAATAATACATTCGAGTAATTTAATTACTAATCGAAATATATTTCATTATTATACTTTTATAATTCTTATAAATGTACTTCTAAAATTTTACATGAATACTTTAACGAAATTTACATTTTCCCTACTTGAAAAATGAAAATAATAATTAATAACGTAGCATAATATTTTACTAAACATTTAATGCATTTTTTTGTTATTTTAATATTTAAATCGATAAATAATAAAATCAAGATGTATCGCGTATACATTCGTAAAAGAAAACGTAGAAAACGTATAATGCATTTTTTAAAATAATTTTTTCTAAAACAAGTAGTCGTTGTTAATGCATACATATGTTTGTAAGTGGATCCGTATCATCTAACAAATTAGTAAGTATAATGGTATGATCGTATGATCGATACAGTTAGGTTTATATTATTTGGAACATAAATTAACTTGATTTCGATACATTTATGTTTATCAATTTGGTACTATATTAGTGAAACGTTCGTTCGTGTAGCGGCGACGCAAAGCGATTTCTGACTCGCTGACATCAGAGTAATAGGGGAACCGAAATTAGACGAGGTTCTGTTTTAGCCAGCAGCAATGTATACGTTTAACTTTTTTCAAATGTTTTAATTGTAGTAATATTTTTAAGCTCAAAATGTGTCAAATATCGTGGGATAAAAAACACTTAATTTTAGACGATACAGGTTCGGATAATATAGTTCGGTATTAAAAAATGTTTGCGTAAAACGTATTATTATTATAATAAGAATTTCTTAAATTATATAATCAGTGTCGTTGAATCAGTTTTCTTACAATAAATAAATGTTAAATTAATTTGAATACAATATTCTATATTCGTTATTTGAAATATTCACAGATATGCTGAAATTTAATCAAATACCACAACTATACGATTATCCACTGTCGAAATCTTACTCTATTTATTGCTTAGCGCAATCGAATAATTAAATATAAATAAATTGACATAATTGTGCGAATAAATTTATTTATTTCGATAAATATTATTTACATTAATGTATAAATATCATGTTTCGTACATTATTTATTTTTCAACGATCATATTTTTACAACCAATAAACACCGTATAAAAATTTACTAAAACAGACGATCGAATCGATGGATCAATTTCAAAGTAAATTTGATTCATTAAATCCACGAAAGATGCCAGGGTAGAGCCCTTATAAATTATAATTTATATAAATTAAAAAATTTATTCTCATAGGTTTATAATTTAAATATTTTTTAAATTTACAAAACAAAAATACGTTAAAAATTTTTAACGCGAAAAATAACCGTTGTATCTCGACTATTTCACAAGATACATTGGAATACATTTCTACCGCCAATTTGTCAAAGTACCGAAAAATCTACGCTTATTTTTGCGGAGAGCAATCAAATAGATAATACGGAAGAAAGGCTCGCAAATAATGGAATAAATAATTATCGAATCATTGTCTGGAGTAGTTTATAAGAAAAGTCGAATAAAGCGGTAATTATCTCTTATATATATATATTTTTTACACTCTTATTTATAATGCAGATTTAAATTCGCAATGTAAATTCAATGCTATTTGTATTTCAATCTCCAAAGAGCTTTAAAACGAATCGTTCTTGACAATAAAATTTTATCACCAATTTCAGTCCCGGCAACTCGTAATTACTATAATATTCAAACTATCTTGACCGTTCGTCAGCCGCTAGGCTCTACCCTTGATAATAAAGAGCTATTAAACGAGAATAAAGAAAAGAATAGTCAAATTACCTGGAGGAAGAGCATGAAGCAGACCCACTGATAGTACCTGTACTCCTTCCGCTCCTTCGCCGAGTACGCCCTGGAGTTGTCGACCCCCGGGAAAGGAACCTCGTAACCCTCCTTCTTCTTATAAGCCGCTGTGATCGTGTACGTGCTGTGTATCCAGCAGTAGGTGTTGAGCACGTCCTCGGGCAGATCCTTACTGTGGATGCAGTCGATCGGATTGCCGACGTATTGCCGCGTCGTCACTATCAGCGAGAACGCGATTAGAAGTATGACCGTGAAGCTGTAATGCAACCGAAACACCGCCGAGTCGATCTGGATATGCGAGATCTTAATGAGGCTCTTGAGGCCACGGAATATGTCCAACATCTTCGTAGCCAGCCCGACTCCTGGTAGTCACCTCGCGAGTACCTACGCCTTCAGCCGATCGTCCGCATGGACCAGGGCTATCCGCGACGCCGCTACAGGCTATCGCGAGATCCCAATTTCCGTCCCTCGATCTGATTCTCGCACCTGACTCCCAGCCTCAAGGGCATGGCTCCTGCGCAACACCGATCCGTCAACGACGAAGTACGTCCTACGGAGTTCGCGCGACGCTCAACTCGACTCGACTCGACTCGACTCGACTCGACTCGACTCGACTAGACTCGACTAGACTCGACTAGACTCAACTCGACTCAACTAGACTCAACTCGACTCGATTCAACGCTACGTCCTGGTTCTGAATCGGTTCGCTTTCGGCACCGTCAACAACGCCGTGTCAACCCGCGCACACCTACGAATCTCCATCCCTCCACTCGGGTCGTTTCACGTCGAGGCGCGGTTACGGAAATAACGAACGAATCGAAACTCAAGCCACATCGCCAACGAGTCACTCGCGTGCCATCGCGCTATCCACTGGGCTTCACTCGCTTCACTCGCTTCACTCGCTTCACTCGCCTCACTCGCCTCACTCGCCCGGTGTGAAGTTAAAATTCCAAGAGGGAAAAGCCTCGGGTCGTCGACGTCGATGACGCGCACGATGATCATTCGCATCCGGTTCCAGGGGACGAGCTCCTCTGCGCATCCTCGTAGCCTCCAACAGCGTTTCTCGACTTGTCGTCGATGCCACTGTCGACCGGACTGTGGATCCTCGTCCTCGACGTCCTCGACGTCGTTGCCGTCGTCGTCGTCGTCGTCGTCGTCGTCGTCGTCGTCGTCGTCGTCGTCGTCGCGTTCGTCGTCGAGTTCGTCGTCGAGTTCGTCGTCGTGTTCGTCGTTGTCCTCGTCGTCGTTTTCGTCGTCGTCGTCGTCGTTGTCGTGTTCGTCGTTGGCCTCGTCCTCTTCTCGAAGAGTACCGTTGTCATCTGGCAAACCGTCGAGGCTCGTGCAAGGCTGGGCTCGTATTCGATGCGAACATTTTTTCGCATTTCGTTCCTTGTCCGCGTCGATCCTCCTGGCCAACTTTCTTGTCATTCGCTGGATATCGAATTCTGGATAATGCACGCACGGAGTTCCGTTGGTTCGGTGATCTTGGCTTTTGTTTGAATTTCAAATCCGACGTCGAGGAGACGCGGCGATAACGTCAGGGGACATGATTTTTTTCTTTCCTTGCTCTTAGTTCTAGAAGAAGAGGAAGTTCATGGAAAGTTGAGAGATTGAATCCGGGCTTTCTATGGTTCTTTAGACTTTTTATACGCTGTTTATTTCTCGACAATTATGTGCGGGAAGCGCAAAAACTGCTGTCCACTAAATCGCTTGGTTCTAACTTCAACGTAACTCGAAGCGCTTGTCGAAAGCGTCCGTCGATAGTCGATCGATACAGAAATTCAAAAATCAAAACACGTTTATTTATGCTCCTTGTTATTCGAACATGAGTGTTCAAAAACAATGTTCCATATCTATTCATTCGAAAGAACATTCGCGTTTTAAATAATTAACGCGTACAATTTATTAAGTTTATTGTATCGAAACGGTGAATGGTTTTAAATAAAAATCTTAATATTTACGACGATATTCCATATTGCACGCATTAAAAAATTAATCTTTTATACAAACTATTAGAATATTTTACGATTGAAAAAAATAAATTTCGTTTATTAAATTATGAAAATTATTCGATGTACATATAATATTTATAATATTACCACTTTAAAAATTTTTTACTCGATTTTAAATAATTTAACGTAATTTTATAATCCATTTTAAAAGGGATGATTATATATAATATGAATTTAAGGACTTTCTTGAACAAGACTGTTATCTTACATACCGTAGCACATTAGCTTTATAATACTAAGCCTATTTCCAGTAACGGTGGAAATTAAGATAAGAACCTTGGCTCGTACAGATTCCTAAGATGTTCGTAATAACTAATTCAAGATTTTATATGCAAAAGAATAGTTGCTTACATAAGATTAACGAGATTTTTAAATTTTTATACAACAGAAATTCAAATAAATCATTTTTCATCGGATAAACCGATTTTGTTTAGCTTCACAAAGCAGTAAGAAACATCGAAATTTAGAAAAGTTTTCGAATCGAAACTACTTATTTTTCTATAAATATTTCGCGTACGGAATAATAGAGATAACGAAACGTTGGTAGGAATGCGAACGAACGGGAAAATTATAACACTCGGTGAAAAAAGAGAAATACTTTTTAATAATTCGCAAATTTGTGTCATCGAGCCGTAGAAAAGAAACTTTGCTCTCGAAGCTCCCTAATCCACTAAACTTTGGGCACGGCGCGAAAATAAAAAAAGCGAGAGTTTTATAAATATTTGGACAACACTAAAACTTTGTGAAACTCGCGTCAGCTCGTCGTTCCTCGTTCCCCGCCGTACGTAAGTTTAATACGACTTTGATTGACTTAACGAGAAATCGCTGCCGGCCGACTATATTTACTTTGTAATCCCTGCGAGCTTTCTTTTTCTCTCTCTCCCGTTTCCTCCCATCCATCGCGTAAGAAAGCTTTGACTTCTGGTTGAAAGGCAGGGACGAGAAGCAATGAGAAAATCACGAGACGCTGGCGATTATGTAATGTTTAAGCGATGCTACGCGGGAGAAAAATTTTCTCCGATGCTGCACTTTTCCTTCTCTCCACATTTTTCGATCGAGTTCGGTAACGTAAACAATTCTGTTTTGTAACGATGCGAGTGAAACTAATCTATTATTACGCTTAAGTTGTCTCGGTTTAACGAATTTCAAAAATCCTTCATCGATTAAAAATAACGGATCGTTGCTCGCGATCCTTCAATTTATCAGACTGCGTAAATTAAGTTTGCGAAAAGTTAAAGAAAACGAGCCGCAACTCATTTGCAATTAAACGAATCGATGACGATAATGCGAATTAAGTATAATTACGAAATAAACTGGATGAAATCGATGTAAAAACCACTCCTCCGAATATCTAATACCGGATATCAAAAATCATCAAAGTTTTTTAGAATATCGATCTAAGCCGAGAAAAGCGCGACAAAAAGCGGAAGAACCTCTCGAATTGGTTAAAAAATCGTTAAAAAATCGTTAATAATCCTTTAGGCGGATCGAGAATCGAGAGTTCGGACTCGCGATCGGCACAAAAACCTTCCCCGGAGTCGAGCGCACTTCCAGTTTGAAAACGGTAACAGAATCACCCGCCTAGAGGCACTTCACCGGAGAAAAAAGCTTAAACGAACCGCTCGTCCGGCCGGAGGCACTTTCGAGGCGAGGCGACGCGTCCGCTCTCTCCGGGCGAGCAAAAACAACCGACAAAAAATCCTCGAGGATCAGTGTCCCGCGACGATTTTGTAAGAGAGGAAAAAAAAATAATATCTCGCGAGGGGTTGGAATACGAATGTGCGCGCATTCTCACTCGGACGTGGACATGCGAAAGCCCGAGCGAGCGAACTTACGAAGCGACACCGCGAGAATGCGACCTTTTCATTCGGATGGAGAAAGATAGCGCGGGAGAGAGAGCGAGGGAGAGAGCGAGGGAGAGAGCGAGGGAGAGAGCGAGGGAGAGAGAGATCGAGGGAGAGAGCGAGGGAGAGAGCGAGGGAGAGAGAGATCGAGGGAGAGAGCGAGGGAGAGAGCGAGGGAGAGACCTACAGAGAGTCCTACAGAGAGACCTACAGAGAGACCGGGGGAGAAACCGCTTCCAGATGAAGCACACTTGGCATAGACGCTCCTCACCATTTGGCAAGAAACGCTCGCTCGATTTTCCGAATCGCGCTCTCGCGGAAAGAGGCGCGATCCCCGTTGGGAAGGGATGAGAGCGAGGGGGAAGAGGGTAAGGTAGCAGGGTTACTCCGACCAGGAAAAAACTTGCGCGAGTTAGGAAAATCACGATGCTTTAACCGCGGCCTCATTTCCCGTCCGTACGTTAATAGACTTTGGCCGTTTCTCGATGAATGCTAAACGACGACGAAGGAAGGGGAACCTTTATAGGGATCATAAAGCGAGACGAATGGTCGACCATCCTATAATCTTTTTCGTCATTCGATCATAATCGACGACTCTCCCTCTGTCGCTCACTCTCTCCGAGTGCAACCGAAACAACCGAAACAACCGAAACAACCGAAACGTCTTTTTGATTGTAGCACGCGTTTTAAGACACGAGATGAATGCGCTCGATGCTCGATGCGATCGACTCGCTTAGATTTTTCGGTTTATTTATAGCGTATATAGCGCATTTAATAATTTTAATGTTAATCGAGACACATTACGGGTTTCATAAACATTTTACAGTACTCGTTGCGTACATATTTTCTGATTTTCTGGCTAAATAATAAAATGTGTTCCATTTAATTTAGAGCCTCGAGTGTCGAATCGTTCAACATTTTTTATATTTCAAACGTTTCGCAAAAACCTTTAATAATTAATCGCGAGCATTCGATATAATTTTAGAGATTACGTTTATTACAATACTTGGATACTTTTATTTTTATTCAACATTTTAACCCAAAAAATTTACCTTATTTGTAAAAATACTTATTATAATCTTAATAAAATTACGCGTTGTAAACTCTTACGGTAATAAAATCTTAACAAAAATCCTGTAAAATATTATTTAAATGATGTCGTAAATTTTTAAGTGTTTTCTCATTAATTACATCTTATTAATTCTTTTTATGGGTGCTACTTAGCGTATGAAATTTTTATATAATTAAACGACTCTACGCTTAAAAATAAAAACGAACGTTGATTCATTTAATGCAACGCAATTTTATTGCAGCTCTTTGTAAACTTATATTCTATTTTGAACGAATTAAAAAATATTTTGATTATACTCGATATTTTTTAGTTTAAAAATAACTTCCACGCGATATAATATTATCATAAATAAATATTTTGTCGTAATTAAATAGCTTCGATCCAAAACTATAATTTCCGATAACCTATCGAATAAAAATATAATCGATCATAAATTCGACGGACAATTATTAATATTTAAGTTACCGTTAATATATTTTAAGGTATTTTCATTACATATATAAAACAAAAAAAATGAATTTACTATTTATTCACTCCTTCCATATCTTGAATCGAATTCGATAATTAAACTTTATACATTTAACGTATTTTTCAAGCATAAAATAATATTTTAGATTATATCGAGGAATAAGATTTTAAATAACGAGTATTTTAAAAAAGTTTTTAAAATAAGATATTTAAAATTCGTTTAAAAAATTTGTATTCCCAATCAAATTATGTATTAGCGTAAAATATGTAGAAGTGCAGGAGCCTATAACACGTAGACGTGTAACGTCTGGACAGCCTATAGTTTTCTAAACTTTTAAACCCGCCTCAATCTAGTGACAGCTATTTACAGTAAATCTGTCCATGACTGTGCCAAACTATCAAAGTTTACAAAAGTGTCAGCTTTCTTGTAATAAAGGTAGATCTACTTGTGAGGCTCATCCCTTCGGGTAATGAATTTTAAAATATAAAAAACTTAAAACGACTTTAAAACTGTATCGGTTTAAATCAACGAAGCTATTTAGAACGCGAATAGATTTTTACGGTATTATTTTATAACATAAATTACTTTTATTCGTTAAAAATGCAAAATTTAAAATGCCGTAATTACGAGTGGAATATTTACGAATGCGAAACTTGAAACAGAATATATGGAGTCTATTGTACTTATCGTATTTTCGTGTAAAATTACGATAACGTCTAGCGATAAAAATATTAAAACCACGAACGTTGTATTAATAATAAGCGTAACGTTTTCATTTTTACTAAACTTACATCATTTACTTTATTGGTGCCTAAAACTATTTCTAAGAATCCACCGTCAACGATAAGAGTATAAGAGTATCCAACCACGAGAGAAAACAGATTTAACCCAACGCAACATAATCCTGAGCTTAAAAAAGGAAGACATAATACTCGATATTCAGCAAAGCCGTAATATCAATTTCGTGCAGGCTTCCTCGATTTTAGCAGCCGTGTCCCGGTAACGAAGCGTTCGTCAGTCGATCTTTCACTGCTCATCGCCATACGCTCGGGAACAATCGAACGTTAACGCTTTAGCTTCGACACGACCTACATAAGAAAACATCGGCTTAAGAAATTTCGCTCATCCTCTATCGTCTATCGGTCGGATTCCCGAACGAACGATATCGCGTCACTTCAAAGGGAAATCCGCTTCGAAGGCGAGCGTCGAGAGAAATGGTGAGTAAGAGCGAGAGAGATGGAGATGGAGAGCGAGATGGAGAGCGAGATGGAGAGCGAGATGGAGAGGGAGAGAGGAAGTGGAGGAGCGAGTCGCGCGGGTTTTCCCGAGTTGGAGATGAGGACGACGACGCCGACGTTGCGCTCGGTTTTGTAATTTTGCTTCATGTGCGTGCCATTCTATTTTAGCCGTAGCGTCCGTTGGTACGTTGGTACGTTGGTACACGCACAACTCGCACAACTCGCACGGCTCGCACGGCTCGCACGGCTACCAGTACCGCCACAACTCAGAGGCTGCTGCACTTTGTCGGCTGGACAAAGAGCACCGGAATAGCCTTTACGCTGGGGGGTTTCCTACTTCTTCTGCTTCGCTTTTTTTGTTTTTTTTTTTTTATCATTTTTTGCTTTCTCGCGTGGCGGTAAAACGTTTTGCGATCGACACTCGTTGCTTTACTCGTTCGCGGTTCTAAGCGACTTTTCACACGTACGCTTCTCCTTCAAAATGGACAAATTCTCCTTCGTTCAAAAAATCAAGGATTACGGTCCGGGTCGTTAAGTCGATTGCTTAACTTTTTAAACTTCCTCCTTTCCACAAGAGGAAGAGTCTTTATTCCAGTGTTAAGTTACGTGTCATTTCAAATACAAAAAACTTGTTTCTATGACGATGGCGCAAACTCTTCGGCTTCGCGTCTAATTTAATTAATTATAGGACGAAATAAATAGAATGACAATTATAAAACCAATCTCGGTATCTAACTACGTAATACATTTCGTATCAAATGACTATATATATGCAATTAATTTCCTTTAGTAATACCTGGATTTTGCGCAACAGATATAGATGTTTGGAGATAATATAAATTCATCTAACTTGATGACTTTTTATTCAAGGCAGAATTATATTTTTATGCTTTTAAATTGATATTAATATTTTTTACTTCTAACCTACGTAATATAATTATATCTTGCATCTATCCTTCGTAAAATAAGCCCTCGTGTAATTTTTAATTTATTTTCAGTTATTTGTTTATAATATTTTATGAAATGATACAAAAAAAATTATAAAGCTAGAATAAATAATTTGAAGATTTTTAATTTCTTTTTGTATTTATTATGCGTTTATGTTATTTGAAGTTGTTTCATATTATTTTTAAAATAACTTATGTATTTATAAAAAATCTTTATAAGTTTATGAAATTAATTATCCACTGTTTGTATTAAAACGTATATCGTTTCACACTATTCTTCGATATTCAAAATTAAATTATTCATATAATACAGTACCAACATTAAAATATAAATTAAAGAATACTAAAAGTTGCATACTTTTCCTGAAGCTATTACGCGTCACGATAAATATCAAATCTTTTTCGATGAATAATCGTTTCTTTTTATTAAATTAATTAAAAACTATCCCATTTATATTCTTTAATTTATTCATAATTTATTTTTTTTTACTTATCGAATATATTATTCATTTATCTCTTATTTTTTAATTTTTATTTATGTAAGTAATATATTATTTGTTTTGGATAAAAAAAACTATTCATCCTTTTTATTTAAAAAATCTTGAAATGTTTTCAATTATTTTTAAAAATCTTTTCGTATGTCGCCCAAAGTCAATATTACGATACGATGTTATTTTAAATATATTGTAAAATTTACTTCGAATACTATTTACATCGCAATATTCGAAAGTGAATTTTACTTAAATATATAATGAAATAAATAAAAAAGTATAATTTTTGGTTTTTAATCAAAAACAATTATTTTTATATCGACGAACTTTTACTAAAAAAGTGTATTTTCCTTTTCATATACACTAAAAAAATTGGTTTTAATTCCCAATATTTTCCAAACTTTATGAAAATCTTCATTTTATTTAAAAATATTACAACTTTTAAAGTATATAATAAGCTTTCATTTATAATAAAGAATTTTTTGTTCCATAAATATATTGAAAATCGTATAAAAAATAGCTATAAATCAAAAAGAAAACCCGTTAAATATCAGTTTTTCAATAAACAATGTATTTATTCTAAGAATTATGTTTTATCCACGTACATCTTAAATATACTAAGGTTATAATAAATCTAATTATTGGTTCTCGTAAAACCATAAACAAGTTTACATATATGTGTATATATATAGCGTGTACTATTATAAGAAAATTATTGGTTCGAAATGGTATTTATCACCTAATGTTCAATTAAAAAATTTATCAGTTGTTATGCATCGCATGGTTCGATATCGTACCAACTCGGGGGATATAGAGTCGCCTTATATCTCACAGACAGATCGAGGAAGTAAGAAATGATCGACAACTGATTATAATAATAAAATACTTATTCCACGTTAAGAAGGATCGAGAGAAAGATTCGCACTAGATCAAGTTACTGTCGTGTACGTTGCTTTTGGCGCACGATGCTCCTTATCTTCACGCAGCACGTGACCGATTTATAACTCCGATTTCTTCCTTGACTCTACTCGATTGACCTTTTCTCACGGCTTCCGATCCTAGACTCTGCGATTAATGGATCTTCGAAAAACCGTCACTATGGAAAGACGATGCATCGATGAGTATCGAAAATACTTATTCCAACTTTCTCTAGTTTCTATTGAAACGATCGTCGGGATAGCAAACCGAGGTACTAAATCCGTCTGGCATCGCGATTTCTTTTATTTCCACGTACTTGGTTCGCTTTGCTTACTTTTCAAGATCATTTTTACCCAATTCTAACGTAATGCGGTTCTATTCTTTGACCGTTCTCGTAAATAGGAAGCGCGTCTCATATTTCCAGTATCCGAGAAAGCGACGATACAGCGGTTGTTTATATTATATCGGAATATATTATTTATCGAAAATCGATCGAAAACTGTATCGAAAAGCAATTTTCATTTTGAGATTCGGAGAATCAGCGAAAAGAATCGGATCGACGGAATTCGTTGGACGGTAAATATTTATAGATTCTAAAATGAAAATAAGATCTTAAATCAAAGTTGGTAAATAGAAAAATCTCGCAAGCGTTCGATCGCTGTTCCTCAAAAGTTAGATTACACGCGAAAGTTTGCTGGTCTTAATTAAATTTGAAAAGTATAAATAAGTATCGTTTAATACGCGGGTAAGGTTAATTTCGTAAAAGTGGCATATCTAAAGAAGGAACTAAAGAACTAAACGAGATCCGAAACGTTGATATTTCTCATATTTCGTATTTTGGTATTCCACTAAATCATCTCGAGTGATTATTCTCGAGTGATTATTCTCGAGTGATTATTCACTTAAAGATGTAAAAGAGTACCCCGAGTACTTTGGTAATCTCTGTTTGTTATTAAGCTACTTGTTCAATAATTCGTGAAAAATTCAAAGAAAATTGCACGAGGAAGAATAATTACGTCGGGCTCGGGGAATTTTTCCTCCCTTGCTCATCAATACGTATCGAATTCTCTGGGTCTCTCTCTCTCGCTGTCTCTCTCGTTGCCTCTCTCGTTCCCTCTCCTCGCGTATCTCGATCTCCGCTACGACTACGCGGCCGCGTAAGTCCCTCGCTTCCCCTCCCGCGGGCTCAATTCAATCTCCCGCAGCAGCCGCGAAGCCTCTTCCCGGACTCGATTCGCGAGCACCGCGCTTTCATGCACACGTACACTTGTGCGCGCATGAGCGATTTATCTGGCTGCGAACCGCCGCGTTCGATTAACTTTTGCTGGCGACGCATCTACGAGCGCCCAGTCGATTCGGTTTGCTTCTGGCGAGCGAACCTTGTTTATAGAGTCGAACGCCGGCGGAGGTACACCGAGTGGATACCGAGCGGGAACGAGAGAGATGAAGAGAGAGATGAAGAGAGAGATGAAGAGAGATAAAGATAGAGAAAGATACGGAGGACGAGAAAGAGACAACCCGGAGGAATAGAGAAAGGAGATTATATACGTTAATTGAGCCCGTAATTCGCCTTTAATTAAACGTTTTGCCGTACACGCGTCATGCACGGATATACGCGTATGAGTGATTCGAATGCGATGCATGAGCACCGATTCCTTTTTACACCGTGAGCATCTTGGGTTCCTTGGGTTCGCGCGAGCTTATAAATGATTATTTTAACACCTGGCGTGCTTGATTTATTTACTTAATTCGGTTTAATTATGTCGAGAGAGATGGGGGGAATACGGGGGGAGTACGGGGGGTTACGGGGGGAGTACGGGGGGGGAGTACGAGGGAATACGGGGAGCGAGATCCACGAGATATCGGACGTCGTAAAGGTGTGTCAGAGATGAATGAAAGTGTTAAATGTTATCTGTGTGGCGAAAAAAGAAAAAATTCTGATATGCGCGATTCACGTGACGTGATAAGGGTGTGTTTTCGAGCGGAGAATCATTTGTTCAGCTTCGAAGAAGATTTTTAATTTGTTCCGATGCAAGAATTATTGGATAAAGTATCGAGAAATATCTTTCTTTTTCGATAAAATCAATTAAATCCCCGACTCTTTTTTTACGCAATTTTTATGCAGATGCATTTCATGCTATAATTGAGTGAAATAAATATTAACGACCATTTAACTATGTTAATATCTCGGCGGGCTAGACTATTCCTCTAAAATTAACCGCACCGATTACCGCTGTACAATTTTCTTTATGTTTCATTTGTACGGGTTAAAAATAAGATTATTAAAATTTCAAAGAATCGGAAAATCACGTTTTACAAGGCGAATGATAAATGTGTTTATAAGACTGTTTACCCTATTATTATTTACTTTTTAAGGTTTAATAAAAAATTAATGATACGAATTAATGGTGATATTAAATGTCAACGAATATCGATCGTTCGACTACGTTTACTGCTGAATATATGATATATTACATTTATCTTCTTCGTGCACAATTGAAATACATTTTATAATTCTGGTACACTGTTTTATTCGATGAGTTTTAAAAAATGTAAAAAATATAGCAAGGTTAAATATTTATTTTTATGTACTCAAATATTTTAATTAACGTAACTTTACTTAATTAAAATTTTAAAGAATAATGATCGATCGCTTAAAATAGTGAATAATATATCGCAAACTAATTCGTGAACGTATTTTCAAAGATAATTATTATAGAATTATTTTTAAAACTTTAACAGAAAATGTGAATATAATATCCTAATCCATTAAGTAATCGTTATAAAATGATAACGATGAATAATTTTTATACCCTTTGAAATTGATCGATTTCTTTCGTAACAAGGATAACTATTATTTAGTCTTAAAACTAAATGACCGATGTGTTTTGTAAAATCTAAAAAAACGTTAAATTAATCGATAATTACAATTTTTATATTACTGTTCCATCTAAATTTTTATCCAGGGTATATATTTATAATATTACACTTATAATAATTTCGCTTTATCTTCCGAACGTTATTTATTGCAAAACTAATTGGTTGATTAGTTTTCCACAAAAGCCAAATTAAATAATTAAATCTTACAAAATATATTAATATATTAAAACTTAATATTAATATATTTAAAAAAATTTATATTATACATTCCTTAACGAACTATTTTGTAAAGCTGTAATTACCGAGTACGAATAATACTCAAAGTAAAACATAAATTAAAACATCGATCGGAGATAATACTTTAATGTTTTAAATAATTGTATTTTAACAATGTGTAAATATGAAATATATTATTAAAATAATTTTATTATCAACGTTTAAAGAGAAGTGAAAAATTATAATACATATTATAATTAAGAAAATCAAAGACTAAGGAGATGCAGTTTTGTTTTCCTAGTAAATCTAAAGCGAAAGATTAGTCATTCGTTCTCGCATTCATTTTAACGCACTAAAAATTAAATTCTAGAGAAAACAAACTTAATTGTTCACTTAAATAATTGCAGCGATCACTTTATACACCATTATTATGAAAACATGTAATAATTAAATATTACTGTTATGCAGCGGATCGCACGTTCATTGATCGTAATCGAGTTATCGTTAATTTCAAGAAACAGAATGTTCTCAAATATCAAAAGGATGTAAATATTATATTTATAAATGAACTTTTTAAGTAATCGCAAAACACACAAAACGCGGTTTTCAACGTTTTTAGTATATTTATCGTTTTATTTGTTATTCTTTGATAACTTGTTTTTACAGAAAAAATAATTTATTTCGAAATAATACGATATCGAAAGATCGTATTATCGTAGACTCATTTTTTAAAAATAGCCAACTTCGCGTAAACGAATAGTCGTAATCGTGTTTGTAAAACCGTATTATAATATCTAAAATATGTTACCGATTAAAAAAGTGTTTGTTTATTTGTGAAAGTTGGATCGTAGAACGGAAAAACGTATAAGAAAAAAGCGGATAACTCGGTTGATAAGTGAGAATAATTAGGAAGGAATTAAAAGCTCTAAGTATCCGAATAACTTTTATCGCGGTACGTTCGTTTGAAACAATGCAAGTTGCCACTTGTTACGAGTCAGTTTAATAAAGTGCTACGCGCGTTCCATTGCCATTCCCTAGCTCTTTTTTCCATGCCTCTCTTTTCTGCTTCTCTTTATCTCTTCCTCTCTCTCTCTCCTCTCTCTCTCTCCGATACGAGCACAGAGTTATAACGCTTTGCATAATTTTTCCTCGAAAATGCGGGAGTGGCTGGCTCTCGGCCAGTCCGGTCCCGGCCTCACACTACTGTCGCCTCGAGTAGAAAAAGCCTGCCTCCGACTCACCGAAATATCGAGTCTAAGATTTGCGCCTGCGCTTGAATTATCGATATTTATCATTTACTTATTTCTTTTCCTATCGGCTATACTCATAGAATAGCGAATTAACGGATTTACGAACTCTCCTTTCTTCTTCGATGGCTTTACGCGTACGTTTACGTATTTTTGTTTATCGGGAAACGAGCGTAACGCTAATTTTTAGAACGTGATTTAATTTTTATTCCCGGTACGTGGAAAGCGTGGAGGTATTTTAATTGTATCCTTGTGTTTCTTAGCAGTTTTTTCGAATTTCACGTCCGAATATACGACTTCGGCGACGTATCGAAAATATTAATAATGTACCAAATTGTTACCAGATATTAATCGTACAAAATACATATTTTATTTCGCGATTATACCTTAAAATATACAATATATAATATAATCAGAAAAACGAGAGCTTGATTTTTTCGCTACGCTGTGAATTATTTATACGACTTTTTATCAAAAATATAAATAAATGTTACGAAATGTGACAAACGTCGGTTATATTTTGACAATTTTTTTAAAGGATTTTCATGTTACATTTATCACTTTCACAAGATTTTTTCGATAAATAAAAATTCTAAGAAAGAAATAACTGCTTTTGATCATTTTCCGAAAGTTCTAAATTTAATTGAAGTAATTTATAATATCTTACACATGATTTTAAATCTATTAAAAATATTCTTAAATATGTGTTCTTGACTTATCGTTAAAAAAATTTAAATCAACCAGAATTTCAACATACACTTTCATGCGTAAAGAATCTTTTCAAGGAAGCGAAGTATTAACCCAATGTAATCATATTTATTTTCAAAACATTATAAATTTAAATATAAATACTTTTGTAATTCTCTGAATATCTCCTATTATTACAAAGCAAAAGTAGACCAATTTTCTCGTAAATTCTGTGTCAGTTGAATTTCTCTCAAACTTCACAAGAAAGATGACAACCATTTTCTTCATGAAATTCGTATGTTCCAGTTTAAATAATAATTAAAATCTATTGTTTACTGTATTACATTCTTCGGTAGTGCAAACTCTTTCCAAAACAGTTTATGTAACATAACGGTACAAATTATACTACAAGAGGTACACATGTGTAAATTAAGACTTTCAAATTTGTAATTCTCATTAATAATGTACGATAAATACTCTAATTTAAAATATTTCAGTACAAAATTTCCGAAGCGAACGATGTTTATTAATTACACAAACTATTATTCATCAATTTAATAAATTTTATTTTTAATTGAATGAAAAATTTCTGTTTATTCAATGAATATAAATAATTAAATAAATATTTATATAATTTTATTACCGATATTAAGTAATAATTTAAAAAATGTATTAGATACATTTATTAAAAGTAATTTTTCATAAAAGTAATGAAATATTCTTATTTAAAAAATCACTCGTTAAAATTAAATTAAGACTATTTTTAATTCACTTACTAAACTAAAATATTTATGAATATATACTATGAAACGAGATTTATAACAAGATAAATCTTGTTTTGATATCATAAAAAGCTATAATTTTATGTATACAATAGCAATCAAAATTAGTGATTTGTTTTTTTAATTTTTCAAAGAAATGGTGTTAAAATAAACGCAAACGAAAATGAGATAAAAAGAAAGTTTAGATTACTACAACTTTTGATATAGTAGATGTGTTTTACTACTTTAAAAAATATAAAAATTAATGACTCAATTTTATGGGTACATATAAAATCAACGACACTTATTATATTCAAAGATAACAATTAATCGTCTCAAAACATAACGACATGTATCAATTATATTTTTATTTTTATTATATTTTTATTTTTACAAAGAAATTTGTCTGAAAAATAAAAGCGTTAAATAAACAATATTCTTCGTAATAAGACTTATTTTCTTTTATTTTCAAAATTACGAAAGAAATTTGTACTTAAATCGAAGACTTCTTAAATTCGATATAATGAAAGTATTACGAAAATCGAAAGAAAGCATTCCATAAAAATAAATTTTAAAAAAGATTATTACCGTAATTCTTTAAATATGTAATTAGAATTCGTCTATAAGCAATGGTAAAGATGCAAAAATGTGTGGGAAGGACGAAAAATTGAACGCGAGCTCTTGAAACAAAACACTTAAAAAGAATGTGGTTAAATATGTTCCATAGTTTACGAAAAAGAAAAAAATGTAATCGCGAAATTTCGCATTATCCGGATCGATCTCTCGCCGACGAAGAAATCTGGAAAGAAGGGGGAAAAAGGGAAAAAAGGAAAAAAGGGAGAAAAGGGAAAAAGGGGAAAAAAATTGTAAAAAAAAAAAATGCAGCCTAAGGAACCAGTACACAGACACGGTTTCTATTTTTAAACAGAAACGCGCCAGAAAGCAGCGCAATACCGTTCCTTCATTCGATTAAAGCCTCTCGCTCACGAGCCGTACATCATCATTAGAAATTTATGACCCTTCCGCGGCGCAATTTGCATTTTACCATACGCGCGCACTTATGCCGCACTCCCGGACAAGTAATCGCGAGCGCCAGTCGAGCAAATATCCCCTGAGCAAACATCCGACCGCAGCACGATCGACTGTACCACACCGAGATTCTTAACATTTATCTATATACATACATACATACATACATACATACATACATATATATATATATATATATAGATAGATAGATATTTTTTGCCATGCTTACGCGTTCTTATACCATTCGGTAATATACTACCGAGAGGAGAAGGAATGAAAATAATAAGAGAGCATCCCGGAGAGAAATTACGAGGTCACATTCATCCATCTTTGGCTCAGAAGTATCGATTATTTACCGATTAACTCGTGACAATGACATATTTTCTAACAGCTGATAGATAAACGGTTCACCGATCTTAACTTTCAAAATACTAAATTGTCCGATACAAAATTTTAATACTTTTGCGCATTTAAGGGCAAATAAGGTTACCATTATAATTTCAAATTATAATGCTTTAACGTCGTCGTTTATTTCAAAGTTTTATACAATTTCCGAACGACGTCGCTTGGTAATTCAAACCAGTAAAATTCTGTTTAAATAAGGCTAAATCTGTTTGCGAAATTGGATCCATTAATGAAAATATTACAAGTTCTTCCGATTTTATTAAAACTTTGAGTACGAGTCGACGCAAAGAATTATTTATCAATTTATTAACCAACGGTTAAAATTGAACGTTCCAAGCTAAAATCCTATAAAAAAATTTCATTCGTGCGTAACAAAAAAAAATTGCTAAAGAACGAAACGAATGTCTTATCGAATATTGAAACTTATTCCAATTATTAAAATATCGTTATATTTTATTTTAGAAAAAATGCGTAAATAAATTTGTCGACGTTTCGACGTACTCCGAACTTATTAGCGTTTTCAAAAACACTAAAGACAGAATTACGAACTTTCGTAACGTAGTATACTGTTTTGCAAACTTTACCAAAAGCAATGTAGCAATGTTAAATATTCAAAAGAGATTCGTCAAAATCCACGATTCTAAACGTGAAAGCGTTTCAGAAATCGAGAAACTTTTCATTCAAACGTAATTGAATAACGATTTATGGTTTTGAAAATTACATTTAAAAACGTTATTTAAATGAAAATGTAATTGGTAAAATAAAAATGTACGCGTATAAATACACAATCAATTAGTCGGGAATGAAAAAAAGTGTACAAGTATTAATCATATTTTGACAGAAAATGATTTCGAGACTGGATATTTGAGTTAAAAAAACAATGGATAATAAGCGCTAATAATCTTTTCTCAAATAGCTCGATCGATCAATCAAATGGTATTTTACTGGAAAGGTGTTATCAACATTAAAAAGAATAAAAAGAATAAAAAGAATAAATAGATCGATAATAAAGAGTGGAGAAATCACATTGACCAGAGCAGTTGGTTTATTTTTGCGTTGGACATAAAAACTGCTCCCAGCGAATCAAATATTTGAGTTCACCGGGAAGCGTCGAAGCGTATATCGCATGCAACAACAATTCTTTTAATCGTAGGCAATCGCTCAGTGCCTCGACGTTGCAGCGCTGCAGCGGCAAAGGTATGACTTTCGCATTCCCCTTAATTCGAGTCACGGATGGTCCGCCTCGAGATCGACTCGGTTCGAGCACGTGCACGCGTACGTATAACACGCAGGAACACGCCTCTACCTCCAAGTTCATCGGTAGTACAAGATACGGTCGCGCCGCCGCTGCCCGCGGTATCGATCTATCGAACCCCGACATTTCCCATGCGCTAGTCTCGAACGTTGTTTTTTTTTTTTTTTTTTTTTTTTTTCTCTCCTTCTCCCCGTTTTTTTCTCCGTTTCTACAGCGAGTCCAGTCCCGCAAAGCTTCGGCTTCGGAATTTCAATTGGCATGCGCATACGGTAAGCGATTAACGGTTCCGATGCTCGATTTTAAAAGACAGATTAAGATTGGTAAAAGCACCAATGGTAAGATGGATTGTGACTTGTGACGGCGAGTCCTGTCGTACAAATTGTTTTGACGTCATCCGACAAACTAACCAAGCATCGAAACTAAGAACCGGCGAAAGTAAGAAGTAAAAATCCTCGTTCAAGTTTTTCTCGCCGATCGCCAAGTATCGTAAATCTATTCCAATACGATCGTACGATTGCATTTGCTTTAAATTCTATAGAATTTTACGCGACTATCTTTTGAGAAATGGATGAATTTTACCAAAAGCGGTTTCATCCAGTTAAAAAATACGTAACGCTTTATCAAGCGTTAAAAATGAACTTAATAAATCGGCTAGAATTATTAACGCGAAGGTAGGAAACGAGATCGTAAGTTCTCAAAAATTCAACCGACAAATCACTACTTGTCTATTACATTCGAACATCGTTCTTTGATTATACACTTGCGTTGCATCGAGGTGTTTCCGGATTCGCTGGCAAATAAATGATCGGCAATCGCAAGCTGCTCGTTTAGTCTGATCTCGATTAAAAAAACAAGTCAATTTTTTGCCTCGAAAAGTCAATTCTTTATCGTATACTATTATTTATAAAAAATTTTACCTTGGATAAACTCGCATTAATTTTATTCGCTAAAAATGTTAAGTAAAATTTATACCTAATTATATCATTATCTAGATCTAAATTTATAATCGGTAACCGTTACTGAAATTATTATAAATTCCTATAATTTCAAGAATTTAAACAAATTGGTATCACTGATTCAATAGTTACGTTTGAGCGGTAAAGTCGTAATTTTAAATTTACTGTAAGAATAAAAACCAGTTCACTATTAAAGTTAATATATAGAATAAAGCTCTTGCTTTCTTTTATGTTTAAGGTTATTTATTTTTTGTTTTCGTTTCTTTTAAAGTTTAGTACTTTGAATTTACCGTTGTATTTATTTCTCGCTGAATACATTATTATAGTTACATTTTAACATTTTTTCAAAATATATACAGTAAATGCTATACACGAAAATTTATTACGGAGGCTCGAATAATTAAGATTGAGGTCTTATAAAAAATTTAAATCAAAGAAAGGGATTTTTTTTACTTATCGTCAAATTGAAAAATAAAGATTTCTCAGCTGGTAAGGTTTAAAACAGTACTTGCGAAAAGTTTAAAGAAAACTTTAAAATGAAGTTTTTAACGTGAGAAACGGAATCTAAAATGCAACTGTTATAATGTACAACTTTTAAAAAATGTGTCAATTACAGTAAATGCACGATAAACTCCTATTGTGTTACCTGGAATTTTATACGACTGAATGTAAAATTAATGTCGAGTATACGTTTGATAAAAAAAATTGACATTGAGAACTTTAAGTATAGAAATCGAGTAAATGTACGGGAAGTAAAATAATTACTCTCGCTTCTCATACGCTCGGATATAAATGTCTTAACTTAATTACACTCGCAGTTTAATGGATTTGTCATCACCGGTTGCGCATATTATTTACAAGACAATTAATACACAGTTATGTGAAACATGTAAGCCCATTGAAAAAGATCAATGAAAGTACCGGTTAAGAAAAAGTTGTTGCAATGCCACAAAATAACCTTGGACTTGACATTTCTGATGATTACACTTACGGAAAAAGAAGTTTTTCGTCTTTCCAAGACATCACTGGCATAATTGGAAACAGAACTGGAAAAGTGATAAATGTGTCGATCAAGAAAATTTTCTATGAAGCTCGTAAGCGATGGGAAGATGAAGACGCGAACAAGTACCAAGTATGGTCGGATGAGTAAAAGCGATAGCGCGAGAAAATCAAGTAGGAAAAAAATGGTATTTATAAAATACTTTTTAAAGTTTCACGGAAATGTTAAATTTCGTCACTACATCGGTGATGAGATTTCTCGACTTTTCTATGAATTAACAGAAGCGAAGACAGGTTCTTAGGGAGAAAAATATACGAGTGGGAAAAAATGAAAAATTTACCGAAAGTCATTAGTAAAAACAAACTTGAAAGACAGACGCTTTCCGATGCAAAAACTATTGGAGTAACGGAAAGACTAATTTCTTAAGTGATCGACGATTTCCATTACTCTGTGGTAATTTAATAAGAAAAGAAAGTGATTCGGTGAAAAATGTGTCATAAACAATTTAGAGCATTTTTTATCCAAAAGAACCGAGCAATTGATACATACGTTAAAAATAGATGCACAGCAAAAATATAAAGTTTCAAACATAATTATTCCACCTGTCAGTATGGTTAGTCGAAAAAACTATTATCAATATTTTTAGAATCTGAAGCTGATGAAAAAATGCATTTCAATTTATATAAAGAACAATAATAAGATTTAAGAGCTTTGGGTGAGAACTGGCACTAAAAATAACGTTCAAGGGTCTGAAAGTTTTCAAAATAGATAGACATATTCATATCATCTATTTTAATAAAGAATCTTCAAATTTTTTAATTATTATAAAATAATGAAATATTACGTTATTAGCTAAATAAATTAAAACTAGTAAAATATTAAATTTTCTATGCGAAACAGAAGTTTACCAAATTTTATTCACCAACGCAGAATCCATGCAATATGATTTACATAAAGATAATACTTTTTCAATTTCGTAAATCATTTTATAAACTTTTATTATAACATTAAGTTCTCACTTTGATACAGATATATCATAGATTATACGTTTATTCAGCACTTTGCTGTTTTTATTTCGTGAATTTCAACTCTGCAGAATAATTAAAAAATACGTCAAATTCGCTTAATAAATTAGTTTCTTAATCGGTATAAAAAATAATCATATAGCTTTAATTTTATAAATACTATAACGTTAAAAACTTCACTGTCTAATAATAAAATTCTAATTATTCAAAAAATTATTATCCATAAATTTGATTATTTTATAATATTAAGCGATTTTGTAATAGTTCTAAAAACTCTATTAATAAATAAGAAATTTCAACGTAGTAAATTATGTATACAAACATGCAGGAAAATTATCATTAATTACAGCTTAAATAGACCAAGTATTTGTGATTCGTACAGTATGAAATCTTGTGTAATAGATTACTTGAAATTGAATGTGCATTTTACATTTGAAATGCTAAATACGAATAGAAGATCGACTTCTAAATGAATCTCGAGTAAATGCTCGGTAATCGCGTCCGTTATTACTAAAATCAGGGGAAAAAGTCAACTCGATTTGTTTACTCGCTAGCGATGCGATTATGCATCGGAATAAATTCGCAAAGATCATGGAGCAATCTGTGTTTATATACGCGCGAAGAACAATGGCAAAACCGTTAGCATTGTTAGATTCGACGGAGTAAGTGAATTCTTTTCGGAATTTCAATGCTCACACTGTCCGTCCGACTCGCGATGCGATGCGTACTATTGTTCTATCGAGTTCGGTGAACCGTTTTTCTTTTTTGTTCGGGGAAGAGTCAACATTTTCATTTTTTTGTACTCGACGCTTGAGTGAAAAGCTTGATGGATTAGGTGATTATGGAATTCAAATATTTTCAATCGTCTTTCGTATCTTTCACGTTCGAATAAGAAAACTTCGCCTTAATTTGTAATAACTGTTTATGCGTACAATTTTAATTTCCGAGATTATTATATAACGTTAACATTTAATTAATCTATTTACTCGAATAAGTATATATCAATAACAGAATAAAGTTTTTCTTCCAATTATATCAAACATCGCATAATGGAAACTTTTTTCTTTCGGATGTACATGTACCAAACAATTTTTAATACAATTTCATTTTTAAATTGCTTGATACAAGATTAGCAAAACTACCAGAGTTGATATTTTAAAAGTGTAAAAAATCGAATCGAGCTTTTACTTATCTATCGAGATTCATTATACTACGTTAAATTACTTAAAAGATTAGTGTACATAGTCTATTTTATACTATAGAGAATTTTTTATAGTAGTCAGATATTTTAATTAAAACTATATTGTTCTGTCAATGAAATTGAATTGCAGCCGATACTAAAATGCACATTTTAATTTAAAAAATGTATAATATAGTATTTATACTGATTTTACTACATAATACTTATTTTAAACTACTATTTTTAAACGATGTACATTCGAATAATTTTCATCGATTGCTTTTTAAAAAAATTTAGCGCAAATAATAATTAAGAATAGTTTTAAAAAATTTATAAAAAAGTAATGATAAAAAATTATAATTGTAGAGTATCTTTTTTACGTACGTATTGTTTAAAAAATGTTATCGACTTTTCTCGTCTGTTCGATGAAAATTCAAAAACATCGCGACATATTAAACTTAAAACAATTTATCGGGATTAAATATTTAGAGTTTTACTAATAATAATTAAAAACAAAAAATACTAAAAAAACATTAAAAATGTTTTTAAACATTTATGGCTAATAATAATTTTATACGCTTCGTTCGATGCTTTTAAGTTTCAGCCAAGCTTTATTTTAAATAGAAATTGTATCGTATTTACATTATACTTGAAAACGAAGAAAATATCGGTAACATTTAAGGAATTCTTTACAAATTAAGTCGACGTTGCCAACAAAAGTTTGTAAAATAATTGGTATTCGAGTTTAATGGAAGCAATTTTTGCAGTACTCAAAGTTTAAAGACATAAAAGAATCATTTTAACTTTTAAACATTCGAATCTCGATTAAGTTTCATTCGTAGCGAAATTTACGCGAAAAAGAAACGAATGACTTTGTTGATACTATTAAGTAAGGCATTTTTCAGTGCAAACGTTTCTTTTTACATCCTAAATAAATCATAGTAAAGGTCCATATGTCTCCATATGTCTTCTTGCCCCCAGAACCACGCGTACTCTCTATTTATTATCTCTCCACAACTGCTTGTATCACGGAGCAGAACGGCGTAACGACGCAAGACTCGCCAAGTCCGATCGAACGGTAAAATTATAGTAACACAGCTCCTCTAAGCCACGCGAACAGGTGCAAAGGTCTTTTATCCTATTAAAAATTGAGAAAGTGACATAACCGAAAGTGTTTACGGTTTTCCTGTTTAAATACCTTTGTGAAATACCTTTACACCTTCGTTGATTCGGAACGATAATTTGGAAGCAACGAGTAACGTAAATTACGCGATTCATGGAACGGTTAGAGAGATTTTTAAAAATCAGTACCAAGAACTCTGGTTCAACTACCAAGTAGCGCGGAAATTCTATTTTTAACCGAATTTTCCGGTCGTAGTTTATAAATCCAAAATATGACTTCATTTTTAAGTAGAAGTTTAAGGTTCGGTATACCGAGCGACGGATCTCGCGTTAAAACAGAGTAGATAAATTTTAAGCGTGTTCGAACAATTTGTCTTCGAGCGACCGCGGAGAAAACTGTTACAAGGAATCCGCTAAAATTGTGGTTTCGTTTCGTCATGCGCGCGTTCAACTTACGCTGTTCTTTTTTTTTCATTGTACACGGATCGAAGAGATCAGCCCAACCGATTTAAAAGCTTTTTCCCAGCAAAATTCCCAGCAAAATTCCCAGTAAAATTCCCAGTAAAATTCCCAGTAAAATTTGCAGCGAAAAACGACCGAGACAAAATTCGAAAAATCGATTCGGCACTGGGTAAATCGAATTCGAGGAAAATAAGCTTTCCGGCTCGTTCAGCACCGGCGAGGCGACTCAGAGTAGCGAAAGATAGCAAAGATAGTAAACACGGCGTCGCGGTGTCCCGTCGCAGAGAGCAGAGAGCGGATGGGCCTTAAAATATTCATCTTCACCTGCATTGCGCTCGCACTACCGCGGAGGCGCCGTGACCGACGAGCACGGGCCCGCTCACCTGCGTCAGGGCAGAGGGCGGCGATCGGTCCGCGCACACCCGCTGCTAACCTGGAGGAGTCCAGGGTGCACCGCACCTGCGATTCGCGAGAGAGAGAGCGCCGGAGCCTCGTCGACGAACGCGCTCGCGGCACCCAACTGCCGCTCCGCGTCGTTCCGGCGCGCCTCCTCCGCGAGAGTCAGGGTGCTGCTCCAGGAATAGAACCGCGCGAGGGAGAGAGAGAAAGAGGAGAGAGAGACAATGAACCGTATATAACGCAATGCGTCGAGCTTGCGGGCGAAACGTGCTTACGAACGGGAGCGTGTTTTATATTAGGGTTCTCGCGAGGAGGGAGCGTGGGGGAGGGGTGGAGAGAGAGAGAGAGGGGGGGGGAGGAGACGGGGAGGAGACGGGGAGGAGACGGGGGAGAACGAGGAGGGAACTAGGAGGGAACGAGGGGGGAGAGACGGATCCACCGCTAACCCAAGATGATGGCCATTTTGACAGTCGCGAACGCCGACGCGGACGCGGCACGTGGACGAGATCACCGAGATCACCGAGATCACCGAGATCATCCGAGATAGTCCGAGACTCGGCCCTAGGTGACACGCGGCGCTTGGAATCTCGCGGGAGATGATCTTCCGTTAAATCGACGTTGTCGACTTTCATACTGGCCGTGGAAAGTCGAGGCTCGCTCGATCCGTTCCACGGATACGTTGATGCGCGATATTTATGTTCCAGCTTCCTCGAGGCGTTCGCGAGGCTTATTCGACCCGACAATTATCTCTTTTTTTTATCGTTCTAATTCCGACGACGTTTTGTAATACTTATTTGTCGATTGCGATACATTCAAATTATTTTCGCGCTGAGTCTTTGCTTTCTCGAACGTCTTCGTTACCCGACGCTTAATTATTTTAATTTTTAATTTATTTCCTTCCTTCCTCTTCGATTATTAATATACAATTATAATTCTATAATTATGAATTATCAAGTTTAATACGTAAACGTTCCGATAAATAATTATGGATAAAAAGGAAATTTCTCATTTTCAAGGAAATCGAAATTTTTTGATATTTTATTTTTCATTGTGAACGTATATCGAACGAACTTAACAAACTTAAAATTAACATGTTAACAAGCTGCAGAAAATTGATTTTGAAATATAAAAATTTTAACATCGTTCACAACTCATGGGAACGTCGAAACTACCGTTAACCATCTTTAACCAGAAGAATATTTTACATTGGCTCGTGTAATGCACAAACATTTTTGAGGAGTTAATAAAAGTAACTTAATTTATTCCATCGAAATGGTCTATCTTGTCGTTAATGCATTAATGATTACTAGAAAATAGATAACAAGACACACATTACCGGTATATTTTTAAAACGAACACGTGTAGGTTGTGTCGGATCAACATAAATTAAAGAGAAGCGAAGAAGAACGAGAGATAGAGAGAAAGCGAGAAAAGTAGGAGTCGTATAAAAAAGTGAAATAGAGAAAGGAAGAGAGTGAATAAAGAAAAGTGGGAAAGCAAACGGATAGTGAATTGAAAAATATCGTAACTGTGGATCTTTAAGAATATATATATATATATATATATATTTAATTAACTAAAAGAAAAGTGTACGCGTGAAAGTGAAGCTTTGGTAACGATTTTAAAAAATCGTTATCATCGATTACAAGAAAAAAATTTTTAAAAATTATCATCTAATTATAAAATTATTTTTAACGACATTTAAAGTACATATTATTATAATTATTACACGATAAGATTAATTTATTTTCTATTTTGAATTTATAATTTTCAATATTGTAGATTGAATTATTTTAGGTATACTGCTACATAAATAACTTCATTTAAACTCTCATTACCAATATTTAATGATCTAAAACCTATTACTTAAATAGTAATTAATTTTTAAAATGCGTTAAAATTATGATTTACACTGAGTTTGATGATAATGTTTAAGTAGGTAAAGTAAAAAACATGATTTTATAGCGCATAAAGTTCATTTTATCTGTAAATTGATGAACGCGTGTAGTTAGAAGCTTACATATAAGTTACTTTGCTGTTTTGTTCTCGCGCATCTTAAAGTGTCAATGCTACCAACTTGAATAAATAATAAGATATAAATATTTAGCAGACAAGAACTTAATTGATATTTCACGTGCATAATTACTTTATAAATTTAAAAAAGAAGAAAAGATGCTGTTATTTGAAGAGATGTATTTAAGTATATTGTCTGAAACCAAAAAGTCAAGTAATCTTGATGAACCATTCGTTTTAAATTATAAAATGATGAACAACCAAAATACATCATACTCGAATCATTTGAATATTATTAGTAATTAATACTTATGAATAATATAAAATTTTTATTATTTTTATACAATTTATTATACATAAGTATTCATAAATAATTAACAATTCACGTTTTAATGTACTATTCAAATTAGATATCATAGAAATATCCAATCATTGAATTAATAAATTATAGAAAATTATTTCACTAATTTACATTGTATTTTTATACATTTGAATATTTCATTTAAATTTTCTAATAATAATATAATACGAAACGGGATTTTTTCTTCGACGGAAAGAAATCGATAGAGATCACAAACCAAATAAAAACAAAAGTTGATAACGCTAAAAAACAGAAACGAAATAGAGAAAGGGAAAAATAGATTCGGTTAGGTGGTAAGATAGAAAAATAGAAGAAAAGAGATAAAATAATAGACGAAGAAAGATTGAGAGAAGAGAAAGGAACTAAAAGTAAGCGAATGGATGAACTGAAATGTTGACAGTGAAATTTTTTTTTTCTTTTATGCGACAACATGTTTATACAGTACTGTAATTCGTATAATTAACTAATTAGCAAGATATGCATACGTACCTGGAATTTTATTTTTATATTCTGTTTGTACTGTACGTTATTTATTATTGATGGATATGCGCTACAGTATTTTCAAAGGATTTACGCTACGACAAATAGTTTACTTTCATATTGCATACAATTATAAAACTAAATTAAAAATTTAATATTATTATTCAAAAGAATTATATTTCAAATATCAATTGTTGTTAATATTCATACTTTTCATAATGCATCCGAGTAAAGCAATTGACCTTAGAGTATTTCTAAATTTAAATTTAAATGAACGTCATCCTGTAACATATACAGGGTATTTTATCTTTACTCGGAAATTATTAAAGTGGAATTTTCATCATCCTCCTTACGTAAATGTAAATTTTCATTCTACTTTTCACGCGTAAATAAAAAAGGTTTGCAATAAAACTAAATAATTTTGTAACGAACTGATTTTATTTATTTCACTTTTCTCGATAAGATAATTAATATATTATATAATAAATAGAAAAATAAAAAAAATAATTAATATTAAACTTCATCACAAAGGTTTTATAAATAGAATAGATAAAATCCACTGTTGTGTTCAAAGAAGTATACATAAAGATACTACTATTTTTTATACGATGAACTACATTAATTAGTTTTTTAGAAAAATAAAAAAAAATTGCTCTCGATACGCTTTGACTCTTTGAATTTTTCTGATGGTTGTTTGATAAAAGAACGTTACGTCTTCAATTACTGTACGTGACTTTTTCATTCATATTTTCACATTGATTTATACAAAGTACTTATAAATTATTTAGCGTGACCGTTTAACATTAAATAGAGCTGATTCACACATAAATAACTCACGCAAAGTATAAAAAAAGAACTCGTGCAAATGTTAAAAATACGACGACGTCGACGAGGGTCAACTCTCGTACAAACACCGACGGAGCACTGGCCCTTCGGGTTGGCATTTATACACGAGCACCGCGGCTTCGTCGATCTTAATCCCCCGATAATCCATTCGCATATACATCCGTCATTCATTGTGCTCGTGTCGAGGCGGTACTTTAACCCTTTATCACAATAGAAACTCAAATTTCATTTTTCTCTCTTCCATTCATTTTACTTCTTCTTTTTCCTTACCCATGCCTTACATATGTATTAGCAATTTTACAATATTTGTATTCAAATCCATATTTATTGTTAGCCGTACTTACGCTTTACCTTTTTTCTCTTGCTTTATTTAAGCACTTCATTTATGCACTTCATTTTTTAATTATTTATCGAGCGCGAGTTAAGAAAATCGTTATCACGCTCGCAACTGATTTAAAATTTAAAGCAAAAAATTATGGCTTTTCATTCGACAACAATTTTTTTATACTCCAGATCTTTTGTTCAGAGTAATTAAATAATGTCGTAAAAAAGGAAAATGTTTTTTAAGAATAAATACGATACTAGTATTATTAATACGAAAAATCATGATACGAAACCTTTCGCTACTCCTTTTCAAAATAATTTACAATATAATTTGGACATAAATGTTACGAAAACTGTATCATTATAAAATAATTAATCATTCACTATTTTTAAATGAACGACAATCATAATCTTTATAAATAAACCATTAATTTTTAACTGTTTCTTAATTTTATACCGATCGAAAAACTTTTCAAATACATTTTATAAAATGTTAATTTCAAATTTTTTTATTAGTGTTTCTTATAAAAAGTTGTTTACGCTCTTTAATAGCAACTAAGTATAATTTTCGACATTAGTGTATTTCTATGGATCATAAAAATTTAAAATAATCCGAAATAAAAATTTTGGCTGATTCATAAAAATACTCGTAAAAAAATACTAAAAATGAAAACAATTATTTAAAGAAAATATAAAAAAAACGTATGCTTTGAATAAAAATTGCATAAATATTATGAAAAATGTGGAGAAATATAACTGACGTAAAATATCCACTAATTGTAATAAAATTACAAAATTGTCAAGCTATACTTGGAAACACTTAAATACCATAACAAATATTTTACTTTTATGTTCTCGAGTTGAATCACTTGTTTTCAGAATAGAATAATGTATATTTCTCAATATAATACTAAACCTTATAATTTGTTAAAAACCAATAGTCAAGACTATGAAGAATAACAAACTATTTTTATGCATACTAGTATAACTTTATATATTCGCATAAAATTTTATTCATTGATAATTGTCGATATGTTGAGTTGATTCACGGCACTAATCGTTACATAAAATACCTTTTGCACAAAAATAAGAAGTTTCCCTTTCAGGAAATACAAGAGAATTTATGTACTCGTAAATAAAACTTTATTTTTACTAAAAATATATTTTGTTAATTCTCGTTTCTATGACAAATTAAAAAGGAAAGGTAAAGAAAAAATTTGTTAACGATTAATCTAGGCTGAACCAACATAAATTAGCCCGATAACGAATAAAGTGACGTTGTACGCATCCTTGAACAACGCATAGAGCATTTTAAAAAATTTGACGTCTCGCACGCTGCGAACGTGCGACCAATTTGCGACCAACGTGCGACCAACGTGCGACCAACGTGCGACCGACGCAAAAAATTCCTAATAGTAAAGTGAGGGCGTATCTTTCCTCCTGCCTTATCAACGGCGACGTTACACGGAGGCGCCCAACCAGCAATACCGGGAATAGAAACTACTTAAGATATCTTTTTGAAAGCGCTTCAAATCTAAAGTTACGCGACCGAGAACCGAGAACCGATATCGAAGAACCGAGCAAAACAGCTAACGAATATCGGCACACCTACGCGGAGCTTTCCGCTCTCACTCCATTCTGATGGATTCAGATACATTCTCGCATTCTCGTTCCCTAGGAGCAGGACTTCCCCGAGCAGAACGAACCGACCATCCAGAATCTGTGCTAAAGATCGACCGAGGATGCGACTCTGCCGGCGAATAATATCGAGGTGAGACGAGTCGTCATCGGGTAACGGTGCGCTCGACGCGGATATCGCCTTTTTGCTTCTTGCCCAGCTTTTCTCTAAAACTCTGTATTTATAGTCGCGAGTGTAACGGATGTATGCAAGTCGCATTTTATTGAATCTTATCCATTTGAAACTGGAGAGAAGGTGTGCGTTCCAAGTAGACGCGATTTTTAAGCCTCTAACTAAAACTCCTGATCGTTTCGAGCTTTGAATATAAGTATTTCAATAACGTATTTCAATAGCGTTCCAAGTTTTCTTATTTAACTTTAACTGTACGCTAACTTTTATTATTCTTACCGTTTATTTGGAAAAAAATTTTAACCGAGTAAAGATTGATTCAACTTCTATCTTAGCTTTTACAAAAGCTTAATTATTTAATAAATATCTACGAGTTTCTTCAATTTCTCAAAAATAAAGTACAAAAAAAATTAGATACGCGAATTGTTTAAACCGTGATTAAAAATATTTTCAATATCTTTTAATATTCGTGTATAAAATTCTTCTTTTGAGCTCAAGCAATATGTTTATTTGATCGTAGAACTAACTATACTTTGTATCTGAAAATTTAATTGGAATACGACGAAGAAAAATATATTTACAATAATTCTATTTTTAGAATTATTGTATTTAATGTATATTCTTCATCATTGTTGGTTTATAATACAATATAAAATTATCATAACTCATTTTAGATAAAAACTAAATTTAAGTCTGAATTTTGAATTTTTTTATATTTACAATAATTTGTTTTATTATTCGATAATACTTTTTTTATTTTAATTCAATATAAAATTTTTTATTATAAAATAAGAACTATAGAATGTATAATATTATTGGTGTTTTAAAACTTAAAATTTTATATCGTTATAACTTTAATTTTAATTTTGAAGTTCTTCTGCCGAAGAATTTTCAAAACCTTCTATTGTAATCTGAAATAAAATAAGGTTTTGTAGGAAGCTCGCAGAATAATAATCGAATACGAATTTCTTTCAAAATCGAAAGAGCATCGAGAATTTATATGCATTATTTTAAAGAAAATACATTGTACCAGTCGTGGCGAATGCAGAAATTCATATCAGCTTATCTAATAAAATTTGCAAATATTTTTACTTCTCATTGTAGTCTTCCTGTACACCTGAATATTTTTTTAATGAAGTATATTCGACAATTCATTGTTTTATAATTCATTAAGCTATCAAAATACACGGATAGATGATTACATTTGTTACATTATAATGTAAAAATAAATAGAAAAATGAAAGAATAAATGTAAGCATTATATCAAAAAAATGCCAAGTCATTCTATAACTTTATACTGATATAAAAATAAGTATGTAAAATTAGATTATAAATATTTATTTTCAATTGTATGATTATAGATAAGTCCAAGATTAACTTTAAATTCGTAGCGAATTATGAACTTTTAGTATTTAAACATTATCGCGTATAATCAAAATAATAAAAGCAACGGAATAGAAATATTAAATTTCAAAAACTTTTTATATAAATTTATTTTAATTTTTTATTATTATTACTAAAAAAAATTTGTTTTTAGTTTCATTATTCAATTTTTCTCGCTATACAATATTTTTATTCAATGTTATTCGATGGACCGTTTATTCAACTACTTGTGTTTTTTTGCTAAATATTGAAACTTTATAATGCACATTTAAAGAAATGCTTTGATTAAAATAGCAATAATTTTTATTTAACGTTCGCGCGACGAAAGTCCATTAAAAGAAAAATATTTAAAAGATATAAGCTGAAAATAAGCATTTTATACGAAATTTTTACAATATCGTAAATTAGTTGTATTTATCATTGAATTGTCAAGTTATCGGATTGCGAATGATATTTTTTCCAGTTATTCTGAAAATTAGATATAGGAAGCATATTGTAGGTTTTAGTCTCTAGGGGAGTAAACGATAACCACCAAGGGAACAAATCGAAAAAATAAATTTAAATTTACTAGCGTAAAAACGAAACCGCACTTCTCTACTTTTTATTTCACCCATTTTCCTCTTCACTTTCTGTATCATATATTTCTTGTTTTCAGAAATTCTCTCGTTTTTTACGCTATTGAATCTTTTTTTTCCCAGAAAAATTATGTAGTAAGAAAATATTATGTTACTTTTATTGCAAAACGGTCAATGTTACAGAATTTATAACCAAACATTTTAATAAATGCGCTCTTTCGATGTATCCAAGACTTCATTATTTTAGTACTTTAAGCTCTTGTATAAGCATAAAAAAAATAAATTATATTCGTGGGTAGAGAATGAAATTGCAAAAAAGTAATTAAAATAATTTTTACATTCGTGGCATGAAGATTTTTAATTGAAAAACTTATTTATTTAAATATATTATATATATTATATAACACCTCGTAATAAGATTTATAATTAAAACGATTTCCATCGGAGTCAACCTTCTACTCAATTTAACTGAAAAAATCTGCATCGCTACGATCATGCATTCTCATTCCTCTTCTCGGTCGAGTTTACCCATTGTTTTCTTCTCCTTCTCCATTCGGGCGCATCTCTAACTTCCTCTTTATTCCGCCACGTCCCTCTCACTTTGTCCCTGTCCGTTTTTCTCTTCTCTCCTACTCTCTTTATCTCCTTCCTCTCGCAGCGCGAGCGACTCAATTTTTCACTCTCCTTGTTCCATCTTCTCCGGTCTTCATCTGGCTGCCACTTCCGTCCCTTTTTAAACACACCGAGGCGCGCGTTCACGGGAATCCCTCCATCATTGATCGCTGTTTACGTAGCTTCGATTCTAAATTTGTCGCGGCGAGGGCAGACCTTTTTTCCGATGCATAAAAATAATTCGTTCCTGACGCTAAGCGATCCGATCCGATTCATTATTCTTTAATCAAACGAAAAAACTACCGACGACAGGCCTACGACATGTGTAACACTCTTTTACGAGGACGAATTTTTTTTCGTTTGGAATATCCCTCGAGCGATGATTTTTAATCATTTTTCGCTTGTCTGCGGTGTGTCGACATTCTTTCTTCTTTCGCGTTCTTTCCAATCGATTAATGTAATTCGATAGATGAACATTTTCTATTTTCTTAAATAATGGAAAATATTCGTGAAAATATTCGTGAAAATATTCATATTTTATAAATTATTGCGAATCTAAAAATACCTGAGAATGAACAAATTCGTTATCGTGATTTTTTCAATTTTAATTAAAAGAAACAGAAGAACCTTGTAATACATACGAGACTTTAATTCATTTTTGCTCTCGAAACTTTCTTGAAAATTTTCCATTTATCTTTATAAACAAGATGCGGATTTGTTCAAATATAAATTATTACCCTATATTGTTAATAAAAAGTAAAAAGAAGTTTGCAATAAAATTCAGAATTTATGTAATTTATTTTATAAAAGAACTGACACTTTTAATGATAACTAGCAGCGGTTTTAAAATGAGGTTGTCACTGCTAAAATTTAAAAGGCTCTTGTTTTTTTCAACTATTCAACTCACTATGTATTTTTATACCCAGTTATCCGTTGTCGTTCAGCAAATTGCATTTATAAATGTTTCATCAACTTTATTACGCTTAATATTCCAAGTATAAATGCAGCTTTTTCAAGCGCGTGGTTACCTTAAGAGACACCCAAACAGATTAGAAAAGTGGCGCGTGTATCGAATACATTATTTATGTTTCGTTAATACGCACTTATAAAACCATCTAGTTCAATTTACAAAATAACACTTGTATTACTCAATGCTTATTTTTATTTGCGACCTTCGAGTCAAATATTAATTTATATATCTTAAAAATTAACGTAGCAAATTTAACCGATAAAAATAGTTTATATAGTTCGGAGGTGTATTTTATTTTTATAGTGGCACTAATAAACCGTCCAGGGATTTTCAAAAGATACTGCATAATCATTTTATTCGAATGTGAAATCGAAACGTATACTTTCTAATTAAAAATACAAGGTGTATTAAATAATAGACGTTAAATGAAATTTGATAAAATCTTAATCGTTGCGTCACTCTTTCGATAATATCAAGTTATTTAATTTTCTAATAAATAATTTTTTTTAACAAAGTCTACTTGATACGAATATAACTAACGTTGCTTCAGTATTTCGTATTAAATATACCTTGATTAAGAAATTAAAGTTGAGTCGGTAGATTACGTAAAAAACGGTAAAAGATAATTTGTCACTGTGTTAAAGTCAGTTATATTCTCGAAATAGAATTTTCTACCATAGCGAAAATAAGTAAATAATAATATATATTAGAAGTCAAATTACTACTAAATTTTTATATTAAATTAAACAGATACGGTAAATAAAATATCGATCGCCTTATGTAATTGTAAATGGAAATTGAATTTTTGAATAAGAAGGGACTTATCATAAAAAATTACAGGTACAAAGTATATATCGTTAAATTACGTTAAAACATTTAACGTACAAATAACGCACGAAGTAGCGACTTGGGTTTATAATGCAAAGGAGTAAGTTTTATCATTTAATTACCAATATTCAAATTAACGTTTAATAATAGAAAAGAAATTTAGTATGAAGTTTGAAAAATTTGTAGCATATTCCAAGTCAAAGAAGGATCGAAAATTTTTGAATTTGAATGCCGTCGCAAGAAGATGATTTACGCGTTATCGCGAACTAAAAAGTAGTTGAGAATTAAAAAAAAGTCGACGGTTAACGAAGGCTTCGCTTTTTTAAAGTGGACTCACCGGCGAGCATATTTTTCGCGTGTCCCCTATAAATTGCTCTCTCAATATTGAAAGTTGGCGCGTTCGTCCCCGAAAATTTTTCGCAAGGTCCGTCACCGCGACTCAGCTCCGAAGGCGACGATAAAATCAAGGGGCCAAAAAGGGGCCAAAAAGGAGCCAAAAAGGGGCTTTCCATCCGCAGCTGGATAAAGGAAAAGAGGGCGAGAAGCGTCGACAGTCGCGTAATTACGCAGAAAAAGAGTCAAGGGAAAAGGACCCTAAATCACCGAGTCCTCCGGTAACGAGTTCGCGGCCGTTACCCGCCGAAACTCTTCGCGCGGCTCGGATAAATAACTATCAACAAATCAAAAAGGCAATACGCCGTAAAGGCGCAAAATGAATACGGCGAGCGGCGCTTTCTCGGACCACGGCGAGCCCAACTTGCCCCCTTGCCATCCTCCTTGCCATCCTCCTTGCCATCCTCCTTGTCGTCCCCCCTTGTCGCCCCCACCCAACGCAGCATCGTAAACTGTCAATATATTTTCGGCTCCGCGGTGTCGGTCGCCCATAAATTCCCGTTTTACGCTCGCCCTTGCTCGACTCGAGCTGCCCGTCGTAAACTCGGATTTTTATCCCGGCGATACGTGCGCTCCTGGAGCCGCAAATCTCTCTCTCTCACTCTCTCTCTCACCTCCGGAGAGCGGGACGCGTTCTTCCGCGGATTTCAATGCTTATTCAAATGCCGGCCGTAGCATTGCGATTTTTCGTTGTCCCGCGCGGAGAACGAACTCGCGGTCATGCGAAACTTGTGTTCTCTGCCTTTCATTCTAATTCTCCCTTTTCTTCACAGCTCTTTATTTTTTCCTTTTTTTTCCTCCTCCGCCGTCGACTACTTCTTCTTTTTGATGGACGAGGAGGAAAAGGCATCTTGAGAAACTCACAGATTTATCCCAAGCGGTTATTGTGTGACCTGCTTTTTATGTTGTAAACTTTAAAATTGAACTCTTAAAATACACCTGTTTTATATCATTCGAAAAATATGGATGCGTATACCTGGTATTAAAATAAAAATACCTGTACGCGTTATCGATTCGAACAATGCGAATACGCCTTTTCTCGTTTTTTTCGATCGCGATTTAGATGATACGATTGAAATCCTATCTATAAAATATGACTTCGTTATTTAAAAATTACCGAGTAAATTATAGATATTTTGATGATATAAGAATGTAATTTGAAAATTATTATTTGAGTGATTAAATGCGTAAAAAGAAGCGATCGAGCGACGAAGAATTCACTTTTCGCGAATAAATTACTAATTTTAATTAAATTCGGAAGTAGAAACTTTTGCGCCTCCACCGAAACTAATTAAAATTTCAACCAAAAGAATACGTAATTAAACATACTATATTTACTATTCACTAGATTTATATTTACGTAAAGAAATACCGTTTTTCATTTTTTTCTTAGACGACTTATTTTTATGTTAACTATCGACGTTTTATCTTTAAAAATATAAAAATGACTTTTCAGAGCTAAAGAATTTTATCTTTCCAATTTCGTGTAAGAGCGTTTATATTTTATATTAAATTTCGACGACATTGTTTGAAAATGATGAAAAACGTAATTATGAAAAAGGTAAAAAGTGACAAATTTCGGCTTATCCGTATTGTTGTTCGAATGCAATCAAAACTCATTTAGTAATCCAGATGGCTCTAAATTTCAATCAGCATTTTGTTTTCCTTCTCCTTCATGACTTTGCATGCCAGCCACGCGTCGAGTGATGAATCGCCGTCACGAGCAAACTTCTCGCATTCTCGGTTTTTGTCTCTCTCCGTCGCTTTTGTAGGAAAACGTAGGAGTCGGTTTCGCGATAATTCCAACGCACGCCATAATTTAGCGCTGATTGTTGTGACGAGAAGCGCACTGTGACGAAAAATAAAAAGAATCCTTCGCGAAAGATTAAATTTCACTTATTGGACAATCAAGGACTCGCGCCAATTTATGAGTGTACGAGCGACGACAGAGTCTCGAGATGTTATTATAGCTAAGTAACTATTGTTACTCTGGAACATTAGTAGCGCTCGATTTAATAAATATATAAATTTATCTATAACATGCTATATCCTTCAAGATAATTTAGAACTGTAAACCGATATAACTGTAAACTTCTCCATTTACGCATTCCACGCTTGAAATACAACTGAAGATCAAAGGTGATTGTTGTTTATGTACCTTTGCTAGTTATTGTTGAAGGGAATGAGACTGGTTATAGATTTTGATGCATCCTACAAATTTACTAATATGGTTACGAACTATTTTTATAGCTGAAAAACATAGACGTTCCGTATTTCAAAATTAATTTACCGAACTTTTTTAATTAAAGTTCGTTACAATTAATTCGTTATAATTAATTTCAATAAAAAAAGCGAATACGCGTATTAAAATTAATTTATACGAACGAATATTTCGTATTCATTGATCAATGACGTTTGTTAAAAAATTATTTTATCTTTGCAATAGAAGAGTACTGATATTTTATATATTTTTGATAAAAGCAAAAAAATTTTAATAATAAATTCGAATATTAACTAATAATCAAAATTTTCCATCAATTTATTATACGTTATAATAAAATCAACTCATACGAAAACCAATTTTAAAAATATCTATCATATATTTTGATACGTGGTACAATAAATAAATAATGTCTCAAATTTGAAATAAAATATTTATAACAAATAAAATAAAAGTCTTCGAAAATTTTATTATTCAGAATTTTTATATTTTTCAATAATATTACAAATGTAATATAAGCTACAAGTTTTTAGAATTCATACATATGCAAGTTTATTTAAAGGAAATGAATACAAAATATTTATTTATATATTTGGATCAGTATTTAAATAATTAATGTTTTTAACGAAATAATATTTTGTAATATAACTAAATTAATACGATATTGTATTTGTAAATAGTCTTAATAATTTCTGTAAACTTAATATTCCGTCGTAAATAAAATATTTTAACAGCAAAAGCATTTAATACTGATTGAATTTCTAGATCAATCCTAATAAAAAAATAGAAGAAAAATTCTGCGTAAACTTATATTTGAATCAATTTATATTTAGTATCAAAAAATTAGTTTTCATAAATTTAAAAAGAATTCAGTTGCAGAAGATTTATAATATAATTCGTAAGATAACGATTATAAAATCACTTCTACCATTTTATAAAACATCGTATAAACTATTATAAAGTGGATGTAATACATAAATATAGACAAGATCTTAGCTTGAGTAAACTTGATACACTTGCATACTCTGGTATTATCTTGTTACTTTCTCTGAGAACTTTAAGAAAATTACTCTTACAAAGATACTGAGCTAAGATATAATACTATTGTTGCTTCAACGATGAGTAGATATAAATTTGCAACTCAATCTTTGTAACACAAAATTTATTTTTAAAATTAGTAAATAGATAAATCGAAGCCAATGATTACATGTACGTAAGAGTTACATTAAATCAAAGCAATCGACGCAGAAAATTTTCATGAAAATAATTTATGCATTAATCAAGAGCTACTATATCATTTCTCTCGAATCTAATAAAAATCAAGAAAAATATATTCAACCATTTTAAAAGTATATATGAAAAATTTAATACAAATACAAATCCTTCAAACTGATCAAAATTGATAATATTTAAATAATTTTCTACAAAAACTTTTATCCGATAATACATTTATTACATTAAAATATATATTAACTTTTATCCGTGAAAAAGAATCTTATGTAAATTAAATCTTGTAAAGTTTAAAGCTTAAAGAAACTAATTTTTATAAATAAATTCTAAAATTTTATAAATTCTAAAAGCATTTCAAATAAATAAAATTTTATAATTTTAGAAAATCTATCGTACAAAACTAAAATTTTTATGTGTATATATATCCAAATAAAAAAAATGTATATCTATAAGAAACCATAGTTAGAATTTTTATTTTTTCCTTTTCAAGCAAATTTTAAAAAATTCTATCCATTGATGCATCCTTTACGAGAAGTAAAAAGTACCGCAATAAAACGCATTCTTTTATAAGGTGCTCTACAAAGAAGTGGAAAAGGAGAGTACTAAAATACGATTTCTGTAGATGTTTCCCTATTGGGATGAAAAATTTTCTCATAATAACTTTTATACTTTACCAAAATAAATCTGCTACGAAATTGTCCCATCGTTATTAATACTGTATTCTTGTATGTAGTCTTATAGAAAGTATCGACATCTTTTTATTTAACATTATGTTAAATGCGACTATCTTATATACATTATAATGATGATCTTACTTTACATATAAATGTATCACAACTAGAAATATTTATAAAAAATCAAATATAATTTTCTTCTATTATCTTAAAAGACCGCTCGTTAAGTGATAGTCGTCATCTAAATATCAGTAGATAGTACGAATACTAGCTTAGAGTTAATTATGCTAAAGTAGTTGATTCCTTTATTCTTATCATAGCTAAGGTATCTGTCGACTAATTTTTATCACATTTATTTCTCTTTCACTCTATCGTGTATCCTTCCTGATGACTTTTAGGTATTTTTATTAAATCTGGATCATGAACAAGTTCTCAAATATATATCGCATTGAGACAACTTCTTCTGCATAATATCAAGAGCTTCTTTACAATTTACATAGTAACTCAAGAATTAAGTGTACATAAACTTAATTTCTTAACGGCACTAAATAAAATTTTTATCTAAGAAAACCTCGTCTACACGATTTGAAAAGGCTCTAGTTAATTGTTGAAAATTAAATTAAGAGAAAAATCTTGCATAAAAGAAAATATAATGGCGCGATTAATAAAAAGTATTTATATAAAAATTCAATCAAGAAATAATATTTAAATTGAACTAGGTCGAATTTGCTGTAATATTAAAACTTACTGATATACGAAAATTATTTATTCAATATCTGGAAATATTTTTTGATTAATTATTAAAAGTCCACAAGCTTGACGTGAAAAGAAAATATATTTATAACCAGCAAACCCAATTATACATGTAAGACTGATTTTAAAAAATTAATATCTTCATTAATAAACAACAAATAAAAAAATCTGTAACTATTGATAATGTAATTCATAAATTATAGTAGAGCATAATAAAAATGTCTAACTTTATCGGTTTTCCGTAAAAAATATGACTACAAAATATTGGAAATTCGTAATAAAATAATATACATTTTATTAAAAAAATCCAAAACATATCAATTTATGATACAGTTCATATTTTCAAAATTTAATCATTCAGAAAAAGTAATTTTATTGGTGACTCCTATAACATTGATGTATATAAGATCGACATTCGATTAAAATAAAACAAAGTTATATTATATAATTCATTGAATATAGTCTTAGAATATATTACTAGAATCTTAAAAAAAAAAATAAACTAAGATACATTCATAAAAATATAATTCAAATTATCGTACATATGGATAGTATACATTTAGTGGAAAATAGGAAAGAAAATTAAATGGAAATGTAGAACTATTATTAAAAGTAAAATCAGAGGTAAGATTAAAAATAAATGAAGAAATAATTAAATATATTATCAATGAAAGTTATAATTAGATTATAAAGATGCCGACACAGAAATTGCGTACAAAACCTTTAATAAGGTAAGTAAATTTAAATATCTTGTTACAATAATAAATATTAAAACTAGAATAAAATGAAAGAATAAACTTAAAAAAGTTTATATTGAGAAATTATATATTTTTATTTTAGTAACAACCTTTTAAAATTCAAATTCATGCGTTATAGTATTAAAGTAAAAACTTTTCAAACAATAATTATATTGGTTGAGTTATTTTAATACACAATGTACATTTTTGCAAAATGTGAAGTAATGAAATTTAAATTATTCGAATCATATACATCCTTTAAAAAATGTTTGAAATAAATTGAATACATATAACGAAAAATATAATAAATTACATAACAATTACATACAAGAATATCAAATAATTCTAAATAAAGTAAAATGAAAAGAGATTTTTAGATAAATAATAAAAATTAAATTCGAAAAAGAATATTAAATAAAAACTAAACGTAAATTATAATAAATATTATGATAATATTGATCGATTCTATAAAAGTCTCAAAAAACGATCTTCGAGCATTATTAAATCATACATTTCAACTTGAATAACACTTTTATTATACTCAAGATTCAAATTTCAAGGTTTAGTATGAATTACATACAATATATTATTTTTAAAAAACTATTATTTCATTAATTTATATAGATGCATAAATATTGAATTGTAAAATATATTACTATTGTTATTGTTATTATTACTGTTATTATTGTTATATTTATTATTATTATTGCTGTTGTTGTTATTATTATTATTGTCATTATTGTAGTAGTTATTATTAAGATGAACTTTTTATAATGATTTAAATCATTTTTATCGTAATTTTGGTATTTCAATTGTGACTTACATAAAAAATTCACTATCATTCATCGTAAAATTAATACTACTATAATAACGCGAGTCTTCCATTGAAAAACAACAGTCAATTTATTTTTTATCTATACAAAACAATATAAAACTTAAAATAAATATTTTATTCGTTTACATTATTTTAATTTATTTCTATTAAAAAAGTTAAAATATGAAACTATTAAGTTTAATGAATCAGCTTTCAGAATTAATTATAAAAATCATAATTGCCAACGATAAAGTATATTAAAAAAAAACTCAAGTCCTATGTGAAATATCTAATAGACTATTCAGAAAAATGATACTTTTAACCACGAAAGTACATATTTGTGGCAATCTTGATAACATTCTTAATAAATACTAATCATTAATATATTTTTCCTATGATAGTCATTAAATATTAAAACTTTATACATATATTTTTATAATATAATAAAATCCTCAATAAATAGGATCAGTATTTCTTAATGAAAAAGTTGATTGCTAATAAATTTATTATACTTAATTATAATTTATTAATAGTATATATTCATAAAATCATTCTAAAATTAAATAACTAAATAGTATTTGAATTATAACGTTGAACTTTATATTTTGATTAATTTTCTGAAATATAATAATTTTAACGATAAATTTAAATTCTATAATTATTCATCGCATAAATATCGATAAAAGTTGAAAAAGATATCTATAATGCACATTTATATCATAAATTACTTATGATATTTATATTTAAATATAATAGCTTAAAATAAAAACATTTTGAAACTTTTTACGTACGGCATAATTTATTATATTTTACTGAATATATAATTATATAATAAATTTGAAAAGGATTTTTTTATAGCACCAAGACAATTTTTTAATATTTTACTTCTTATTAATAGATAGTAAAACATATTTAATAACTATTACTAATATAATATTATTTAATTATTACATAAGATTTAACGTTAAATAAATTGTGTATAAAACAAAAACTTTAAGTAATATATAAAAGATATTGACATTTAAAATAATTGTAAAAATTATTCAATTTTTGAAATAATAATAACGATAATTTTCAATCTTATTTTTCAATCAACCTATAGCTCTCTGTATAATGTATAATGTAAAATATGGAAGAAATTAAAAGACACATATGATGTCATAATAATTCTCCTTATCGGTCAGTTAATCGAAAAAAGCGCGGGTTGTGAAAGTTCAAAAAATTTTCAATAGAGTGCGCCGGCAGCTTGACTGTTTGCTCGTTACGAGAAAATACAAAAAAGTACAAATGTTATGTCAGAAGTGCAAACTAACTAATAATAATAAACAAATTTGAAAAATCGATGACAGAAACGTTGTAATTATTTAATATTTTTAAGAGAATTCATAAATCGATTCTTAACGATTATATTATATGTTACTCAAGACTAAAACTATAAAAGGATCTTTATGATTACATTACGAGGAAAATTTACTATGTGAAAACTAAACACTAATCGTATTTATGAATATTATGTTCTACATTGAAAATGAAATATAATATTTTTATAAAGTATTCGCATTTTCAAATTATTATAATAAACTTGTAAATATTATTTGCCATAAAATTTATAATATAATACAGCGATAAAATTTAATTCGGTATAATAAAGAACCTACGTGATATCGAATAACAATTCAGGCTCTATCAAAAATATTTCAATTTTGTAATATTTAATTTAATTGAGAATAAATATGAATGTGATTTATATATAAAATATATAAAGCAAAGATAAAATCCTGTTTTAAAATGGAAAAACAAATATGAAAAATTGATATTTAAACATATATATCGTAATAGAATACTTGGTACACGATACTTAAGAAATAATCTCTGATCAATTATAACGAGTATACCGTACACCACGCACTCATAAACGTAAAAATTATTTTTCTAAGTAGAAGCGGTAAATGCTTGATATTTTTATAATACATAAAGCTTTCTTACATCCAATAATTTTGCGCATAAAACATACGATAAAACATAAATCTGTAAATGGATATTTTTACAAGATGCGTGTCCATCCATCATCCATATTATACGTGTACATATACAACCACCTATTAACTATATTAACAACTTACATTATACCATACTCAAATGTATTACTTATATTCTATTTCAATTTAAAAAATTTCTCGAATAAGCGTAGGAACGGATGGGATAAAAACTTGATTAAGTTTTCAAATTTTCAAACTACTTATTTTGTAAAGAAAAAATAAAGCGAGGATACAAAGAACGTTGAAATATTTAAAAAAACATATTTTTTATTTAGGATCGAGATAATTGCATATAATAATAAGATAATGAATAGTTTACCAGAAATTCCTTTTTGTACGTACGCATACGTACTTTTGTATCAGTCTCGATGATAAGAACTAGTTATTACAATACGAATCAGTAGTTTATTCGTTTATTATTTCAACAAGATAAAATTACCCGCAGTTAAAACAATAAAAATAATAAAGATAATTATTTGCGTGTCAATTACGTTTGTAAGAGGGAACGGTGAACTTAAAATTCCTTAGGGGGGAAAAAATTATTTCGCTTAAGTAAATTAATTTGACTGAAAATATAGATAGCAATAAATAACGAAAATTGAGCAACGCTCGCCTTCTCCAAAGAAAAACACCCAATAAAACACGTTCGTAAGATTGAATAAGAACTCGGCGAAGCAGCTGCATCCAATACTCACCTTCGATACTTATGTAAATATGCAGACACGATCCGCAGTGCATTTGCACATAAATCACACGCAACGCGAATGGGCGAAGATTCGGGTGGCGAGAGGAACTAGCGTGAGCGCGACGGAAGGGATGGAAGGGATGGAAGGGATGGAAAGGACGGAAGCCAACGTCCAAGACAAAATTGAAAAGGGCGCGCGAGGCGAACTGACCTGGAAAATGAGGAAAAACGGCACCCACTGGTAATACTTGACCTGCCTGGTCAAGGAGTCGACGGAGCTGCGATCGTGAGGCTGTCGGTGCCTGTGCTCGTAGAACAGGGTCGAACCGACCCCCGGGAACGCGACGTTCACCCCCGCGATTCCCAGCATAGCTCCCGTTACGAAGTACGTGCTGTGTATCCAGCAGTAGGCGTTGAATGCCTCCACCGGTATGTCTCTGAAACGTCAGGTCGATACCTAAATAACTTTTGAGCCTGTCGATTAGATTACCTCGAATGCGAGTGAGGTAATTTTTTTTTTTTTCTTCCCAATGAGCTTCGAGCGCTCGATCGCTCGATCGCCTTTGTCCTTCTCTTTTATCATAGTGCTTATTGATGCGCGAGATTTTATCGAAGGGAAATGTCGTTTGGATAAATCGCGGACTGTACCGTAACTACTCGACCAACAAATTTATACGACTAATTTACTTTTGGTACTTTCTGCCGCGATAGTCGATGAGAAACGAATCGATCGCGAATAGCGTTTCCTCTTTCTTCATCTTTCTCGGTCATTTCGATATTGCTGCTTTTTTTCAAACTATCCTGGAAGGCGTGAAATATTTTACGTAAAGTGCATCTTATTCTAAACACTGTATCAAAGGCTCGAACCTCCAGATCTCATTAATTGCTCGTATAATCTAAAAATATATGAAACGAAAGTATTTTAAAGAAACCAAAATAAGCAAGAAAAAGAATTTCAAAGATTTCGATTCATTTTTGTGTTTATGTACTTTACACCAATCGTAATGTTACCGTTAATCTTGTGCTAATTTTTATAACGCGATAGTTTAAATAATTTCAGTTTCTTGATTACCAACTCGCGAATCTCGTTACAATTTCATTGTTCGATCACTGTGAAAAATATTAAATTTTTAGCTTTCCAAAAAATAAATTTTATAATTAAGTTTATTACAAATAATTAGAAACTTTAATTATTATATATTAAATATCCGTTTTATCTTATAAAATGTTTTCTTAATCCGATCTTTGACACATATAAGTGGAAATAAATGTCTTAAAATAAACAATTTTTTTATTTACAAGAACGCAACTTAGTCGTAAAGACAAAAATACAAATAATAAGAATAACCGAGCAAAGAATATTATGTGCTTTCGATTTGAAATGTATTTTGAAAAATGAAATGGCACTTTAATATCGCACTGATAAAAAAAATACTTTGAGTTTTGGCGATATTTTAATGCAGTCATAAAAAAATGGTTAAAATCGTCGTTTTTTTTAACGTAAAACGTCTATAAATCTTAAAAACTTGACAAGCTTCGTAAATTTTTCATCGAATTCGTTTCGTAAAAGTTCACGGTTAACACTGATATAATATTTAAAAAGTTAATTTATATCTTTTACAAATGTATAACAGTTTAATAGTTTAATGAAAACATAAGTATATTATTATTATAGCATTTTTTAATCGTATCTTTTGATTATCGCAAAGTATTTTTCTTCTATTTCATAGGTACTTAATAAAAATAATGATTTTATTCCGCTAACTGTAACGAATAATTAGTTCAAGTATATTTTAGGAAACATTACTGAAATTTATTTAAATTTCCTCGAAGATACATATAAACTAATGTAATGAATTTTATTTCGAGATTGGCGAACTCGATTCAATTTATTTAATGCGAAATCTACACACTCTTTTATGTATCATTGATCCAATCCCATTTGCTTTAAATTATATATTTAAAAAGTACCATATACAAATGTTTTATATAAATCTAAATTTCAAACAATGAATGTTGAATTAAAATATTAAATTGTTTCGATCTGATTTGAAATTTACTTATATACTTTTCTCTTATTTAGGCATTAAACGAAAACATCTACGAATTGCACCTGTATAAATAATTTTGTGAGTTACCACCGTTATGCGATAAAATAAATTTGAAGAAAAAATAAAGCTTGACTTTCGATATATTTACTTTTTAAAAATATGCAAAAGTGCTTTAATTTAATTTTACTTTCTTATTTAAATGAAATGCGTGCTTATAAAAGAATTTTCTATAATCTCCTTATTTAAATTGATTATTATTTTCTCTCAATTATCATTAAATTAAATGGAGAAGTCATTCAATTATAATAATTTACAAGTAAATATGTTAATGTGCGGATAGTTGGTTGCGATAAAAGAAATATTTAATTAATTTCTCCAATATGCAAAATAAAATTTCAATTATGAAAATGAACGGAGCAGATATTACGATTGAAACGGATATGTTGTATTGGGAATTAATTAAAATGGAAACCGGAAATGTAGCTAATTACAGCGGTAACCGCTATTGTCATTTAATATCACATTTTAATATTTGTAGAATGATAAAGGTAAAAGGGGTATAAAGGCGAAGGGCAAGGTGAAAAAATGAAAGAATGAAGGAACGAAAGAATGAAAGAATGAAAAAATGCGTTTATCGTATGGCATGCACCGAGTGTTTATGACGTAAACGGAGCCAATTACGCAATAGAAGAAAAGTTTGCCGGATAAGGAAATTACGTTTAATCGTTATCGCATGCAAAAGGCAAAATCACCTCGTGTGGACGCAGTCGATGGGATTGCCGACGGCCTGCTTCATCGAGACCATTGCGGAAAACGTCAGCAGCAGAACTGCCGTGAGCACGTGGAGCCTCGACACGAAGCTGTCGTTTTGTACTTTGCTTACCTAAATTAAGAATACATAAAAGAAAATAAAAATAAATCCCAAGCTTAATCGTGAATCAGTCGGTGAAAATCGAATCTTTGCCTTTCTCTAAATTAAATTTAGACGCATGCCACTCCAAGGCGTAATCTGCGGGTCAATTATTTTCCTTTTAGATTTCTATATTTATGTTTATGCGCTTTTTTATGCCTCCTCTATTTATTTTATTCTTTCAACTCATTTAAATTGTTCGCCAAGATTCTATTATTACGAAATGTTGCTACTCAGCACGTGTCAAACTTATTCTCTTATAATTATTAACAATATCCAAATTATCCATTCAAAATCGCACCGTTCCGATCATTTTCGAATATTGTACGTCGAACTTGTTAAATTACAATAAATTATAATGCCAAAACGGTACGTAACTTTAATAAAAAAATAAATCATTTTCCGTCGATGATATTATTGAAAAGCATTTTTAATAACCATTTCACATATGAAATCCAACGATATTATTTGATATTTTTATTACGCAACTTGAAGATATTTATATAAATACGTATATTTTCTTTATTAATATATAACACTCGTTGATATACGTTTATTTTATAATCTATGTTTATTATTATAATTCATCGGAAACAAAAACGAGATAAAAAATTTCGAAGCAATATTAACGCGTGTGCATTGAAATACCGAATCACAACTCTGTCGCGCAAATTTCAAATATTTTAATCATCACCCCAACTATTTTTGGAATCTCATCCACACTTATCCATATTTCTCATGGCCAATAATTATTGCAAAAGCTACGTAGCTTATATTTTTATGGCACAACTCACCTATTTATATGAAATGCTGTTTAGCATTTCACGTTGACTAAGCGTTTAGTCAACAACCTAAAAATGTCTTTGAACATATCGTAATATAAACATTTAAATGTTCTTTGAAGGGTAATAATCTCCAAAATATTGTATTATACACTTTATATCGAATAAAATTAGGAAAGTATTATCTGATTTTAAATATTATGAATATTTTAAATCGATACAAAATAATTTTACTAACTGTTTTTTCTATACGAAATCAACAAAAAATCATTAAATATCGAATATAATAACTTATAAAAAATCATTTCTATTTAACCGTTATTAAAATTTAATACTTTAATGTCTACATTAATAGATTAATGATTATTATTTTTATATTTAAGTAATAAAATTTTTATGAAAATATTTTCTCATAAATATTTGTAATTTTTTAATGTAATTAAGGATTAATATTTATATTTACATTTATTAAATAAACAGGTATGATTTTTATATTATAATAAAAATAATATTTACAAACACAAGTTAATCGCAATATTTCGTGCATTCTTAAGAATATTGTATGATTTCATATTTTAAAAAATTAACCCATAAATATTCTTAACAATAAAATTTCAATCAACGTTTGTTTATTTGTATATCTGTTAATACTATAAAACATGACTTGATCATATATTAGACGTCTTAATTTTTTAAAAACATACTTAAATAATTACATGACAAAGTTATTAAAATCGTTTTTAATTAGATTATGAATTACTAAATAAATTATGAAACAGCTAATTAATTATTTTAATTATTGACATCTATTTTCTGGGAAATATATTTTTTATATATATTCAATTTTTGAAACCTGAATTAAAATCTACAATTCAAAAAAAGAAAACGATATTCTTCTCGAAATGATTTGTTAAAACGCGACTAATAATTTTACATTTTTTTAAAATAACTAAAAATAAAATAATTCAAATAATTTATAATTTATATGATGTACATGAATAAAAATTATAAAAATATAATATTCAATAAATAAGTAGTATAAAACTTAAGACAATAGTCGTAATTAAAGTGAATTGAAGCTTGAAGATTTTGAATTGTATTTCTCGTATCCCCAACTACAAGCCTAAATTATATTGTTATATGGATAAAATAAATAAGAAACTTACATATTATTCTTTAAACTTAATCCGAGAAATTGAGTCTGTTTTACTAAAATTTTTTCTTTTTTGAACTGGACATATTTAATTTTTACGGTTCAATTACATTATATTTAAATTTTGTTTATATAAAATTTTATTATTTTAAATTGGTGGATCAGATTACGATATAAAAAACGGGCATTTCAAGAAGATAAAATCAAGCAGTGTTCTTTTCGACCAAAAATATGCCGTGGGCCTGTAATCCATTATGACTATCTGATTGTCCCTTACTAACAACTTTGTCTAAAACTTATATTAAAAATCCGTTATTGTATAGTTTTTAAAGTTAGACACTCTGTATACAATGAACGCATGCGATCCGATGCCAAAACTTTAGCATATTATTTAGATAAATTTTGTAGTCGCGTTTGAACGTGTTTGAAATTCGTAATAAAATTGCAAGATAACGTAGTTTTTTATTGAAACATATAAACAGTAAAATGTACAAACAATTCTAATTTTACAAAATAAACATACAAATACTTTAATATCTTTTAATTTATAAGAAAAAGTATTTTTTGACTTGGTTTAACGACATTCATTACGATGTTTTTTAGGTCATAAATTTCTTTTAATGCACGCAGCAATCATTTTACAGTTTTTCAAAAATAATCTGTGTTTGTTTTAATAATTAAAATTTTTTAACTAAAATTATTTTTAAAAATTTCATTATAGATTATTCATGAAATGAATAGTGATTTTATCGAAAGGGATTTACGTACAAAAATCTACATTTTATTCTTTACTAAATGGAAATTTTAATAATTGATTCATATTTCGATAACGAGTATTATTATATTATAAGAATTTAAATTTTATTACGAAACAAAGTAACAGTACTAAAAACAAATAATAAACGTAGAATATTGAAATTATGTGAAAAATTTAAATAAAAACAAATGATTGTATAAAATTTCATAATAATATCAATAAATATCTGATGTATATGCATATATATATATATATATATATATGTATATATGCATTATTAATTTTATTGAAACCTAAAAATCAAGAAATTACATAAAATAATAATTTCAATAATAATAAACTTAATTATAAATTGATATAAATGATAAAAAAGAGGTAATTTTATGTATCTAATTAAACGATGAACAAAATCCAGTTATTACAAAAAATTGTACAACAGGTTCTGAATTTGTATTAAATATATCGAATAAATATCAAATTAAATATATCAAATCAAATTATACTTATGTATGCAGATTCTAGCTTTACAGATTTCAATTAATAAATTTTATTTTATTTGAAAATTAATTACACATTTTAATAACAGACGTAAATAATATTTGTAGATTAAAAATCCTTAAATTGTCACACATTAACAAATCATTTTCCAAAATATTAATTAAATTTTACGAAAGTGACATAAATAATTTAAGCCCGCATTAAAATATTTTGAAATAAAATTGTCCAGTATGTATTTTATTTAGTGCGGTGAGAAATGTACCGATGACCGATAGTATTTCGGATCACCGATTACAAAACTCATTAGTTTATCCAAACGTCCAATCTATTCGTTAAATTTTCAAATATATTTCATCGATAAAAAAATTAGGAACGTACGAAGAAAAAAGAACCCTATGCGAACTTACACCCAAGTCTAATCCCAAACACGCTTATAAATATCAAAGCACCGACCGCGATTTACCGAGCAGCAACAAAAAAGTTACGACGAGGCAAAGTCAACGTACTCGCAAGCATCTCGGAAGATACGCGAACAACTTGCAAGCCAGAAAGTATGAAAGCGCTCGTAAAAAACGTAAAAAATAAAAGCAAACTCGGTGCTGCGGACTTACGTCGAAGAGGCAGTAGAGTCCCCTGATGGCTTCCATGATCCAGACGTCGTGTCTACCCTTGCGCGCGATCCTCGCCAGTCGAAGCCAGGTGCCTCGGTGCCTCGACCTGGTGACCGCGAGCGCCCTGGCTCTACCCCTCGCCGTCTCGGTGCTCGTGGCCTGGGCGTCCTTCATAATACCGCCTGCGCCTCCCGCCTCCGGCCGCGACCCTCGCCGTCCTCGGAGGGTCGCACGAGAGCCGCGACGTCGGTGCCGCCCCGAGAGTGGATATCAGCCATCCACGCGGACCAAGAGCCTCTCTTTCCAACTCTGGCCTTCGGAAGTTGTGTCTGAAGCTGTGTCTAAAGCTGTGTCCCCGCGTCGTCGCTCCTTCAAGGCCGGAGGCTGCCTTTTGTCTTTTTCTTTTTTATGTTACTCCTTGCTCTCCGATCCCCGGACATTTCAAAACAAACGTCGGTAACGTCGCTTCGTTTCGAAAGCGAAATTTGGCCTTCTCTCCTTATTTCGGTTCTTCGTACAACGAGCTATAAACTTTTTTATCTTTCACATTCGATTCTTTCAAATTAATGATCTATTATGGCATCCATGTCTACAAAAATATAATTTATGTTCCGCTTCTCTATTTATACGCGGAGAAAATTTCATCATAAAATTTAAATTATATTACAAGGTGATCCTGAAGCCTTGAAAGGTATTACGTCAGAATTTCCGTACGATCGAATCGAAAAAAATGTATCAAAGTCACTGTAAAAATTCATATCTCGAGAAGAACGATAATTTAAACCGTACGGCACTTGTTTATCTTCCGTATCCTTCGCACGGAAGGTTTTACGAGACGACGTTCCCAGTTACCACAGTTACCAACAAAGAGAGTACAATGTATTTCTCGCCTCGTCGTTCCTTTCAACAAAGCGTATAAACAAGCATTCTTAAGCCATCATCGCTAAATAAAGCCGTCGACAAGCGTCGATAAATTTAATTTCTCTCTTCCGTCAAGCGTCGGAAACAAAAGTAAACTGCGTTGGAATGTGTCGACGAGTCGCATCGATCACTCGGCGAGTAATCTCGAGAGGTTACGTCGGTGCCGTGGTTACGACAACGCCACCTTGCCCTTGTTATCCCTCCTCGTTGTTGGTCGATGCACGGGTACTTGGTAGGGTACTTTGTAGGGTACTTCGTAGGGGTCCCTTTCCTCTCAGGCGATCAAACATTCATACGCGGCTGTCCTTTTCTCGATTTTACGGTCCTCGTAGGAGCAGGAGGCGGGAGTCGACGATGCGCAGTGGAAAAACGAGGCGTTGAGAGAAACCGCAGCGGTTGACTCGTTGCCGAGTCGGGCTTTTTTTAAAAGCGCGTCCAACGGCGGCTCCAACGGCGGCTCCAACGGCGGCTCCAAAGGCGACGAGGGCTCTAATGGTTCGCGCGTCGGCACCGCTCCCGAGCTCCGGATGATTAATTTCGAGAGCTCCGAGGAGCGAACGTCGTTACATCGAGCTTGGATAGTACGACGTCGGTCGGCTTCGGTGGCGGAGGACCGAATCAGCGGAGGACTGAAACTTTTCTCCGTGTCCTCGGAGTTGTCCTCGGAGGAGTCGCGTCCTTTGGAACGGTGTCCTTTTCCTCGCGGGGCGAATCGGAGGAGTTCCTGGGGAGATTTTGCCAAGACTGCCGGAGAGTCAACGACGTCTTGTCTCCCTCGGCGACGGGAACAACTACGGGAACGACTTACAACTCTTATCGCGAAAAGCGTTATTCTGACCCGCGCAAGGAAGAAGGAGAACCCGCGCACCGCACCGGGAACTAATCTCGGGAAAACAGTCCTCGCCCGAGTCCTAACCCAGGCGTTCACGGAACGCCAACTAGACCAGACGGACGGTCGAACGCCGAATTTTCTCCTCGCTTTTATTTTTATAAAATCTGCCCTTGCGGCCATAGAGCCATGAACGGGGGAATAGCCCAGACGCGGGGGACATAAAGTTTCGACTCGTGGGCGGCGCGCACTTGCTTCGCGAGAGCGATTGATCGGATCCTAATAGGCTGGCGCGCTGCCGACAACTCCGACAACTCCGACAACTCGGCAGTTGTAGTGGCAAACCGCAGCTTCCATCGAGGCGGCCGTGCCCCGGAAAGGTACCGTAATAAGCCCGGTAGCCCGATGCATAGCGCGAGTCGCTGAACTTGGCTGAGCCATCGACGAAAATACTCGGGCGTATTCGGGACGGGACCCATTCATGCCGGATGCCTCCCTTTATTTTCGTTTTTCGTTTGTCATCGGCGTCTCGGTCTCGCCTAGCCCCGGTCGCTTATCGATTCTGCAATCGCGGTTCGAAACGCGAACTCGGAAGCTGATATCGAGGCATCGCTCCTTTGGCTTTCCTTTCCTCGATTTCATCGAGGATCGCTTCTCTCGGGGGGATTGGATTTTCGAGATTTGGAGATTCGAGAGCTAATCGAAGCCAAGGATTTTTTATCCAAATTCGGATAAAGATAGATCCGAGGTTATATTCCGAGTTTTTCGCCTGCCTCGAAACCCACTGCTAGGATTTATCTATCTTTTTAATGACTCGAGGAAGGAGGATGCGTACTCTGCTATTAATCTAGCATTCGATGTACCGAATTTTGAGCTTACTCGCTTGTCTGCGACTGTGTGCGACTGTGTGCGACTGTGTGCGTGTGTGCGTGTGTGCGATATCGAGCGTGAGTATAGACGCGTTACACTCGTATCGCGTATTGATTATGAGTTTATGCATACGTGCATGCATGAATCAACGCATGAATCAATGCATGTCACGAATCAATTCGGAATATATACAAGATTCGATAATGTTCTATTCGAATCCCTTCCCTGGTTGGTTCATTGTCCAAAGGTATTCTCGACTGATTTGTAACACGAGTATTGATCTTAGGATTGTACGAAATGTACCAATGTTTGACGTTTGACTATTCGAGTTCAGCTTAACGGTTTCGAGAAAGAATCTTTTAATAAATACACGATAATAATAATGGTGATCGATCATTTGATTTATCTGAAAATTTAATCTAAATAAATTAGATTATCTTAAAATAAGATTTTCAAAGTATACCGTTTCTACTCTAATGCCGTTTCGTCTAAATTTTGATTTAATCTAATTTTATAATCGTTCGTACAATTTTAAACCTTTTTATTTTTTATTGAAACTAAGCTGATGTAATTATTTGATTTAATTCCTTTCTGTATTTATTCTCGAGCGAAAATAAGATGTAGGAAATTATTCTCTTGATAATTGAATCTCTTGAATATCGTTATTAACATCGATCGATATGTAATGGAAAATGCCTGGTAATTAATCTAATGATTACGATAAAATACGTTCGCTATTTTTACTTTCTAATGACGTCTTTGAATGATTTTGTAAATATTGCACATTTTGAAATAGAATGTGCGACATTTAACATATTTAGATATGTTTGTGCGATTATTGTGATTACTGGTTCTTTCATTTAATTAATAAATTAAGAAATGTAATTTATCATAATGAAATTTTTTATGTTCGATTACGTACGTATAAAGATGTAGATTTTATTGAATTAAAACATTATATATTGTATTATATTGAGATTTACTTAATAAATAATTTATATTTTATTCATTTTATCGCAGTATACATGTATACATAATTTATAAATAAAAAGAATAGAATAAGGTTTAAATAACTAACGGTGTACTTAATTGATAAAAAAATGAAAAACATAAATTATATATTAATATACAAAATAATTATAATTTTAATTGTGAACTTTTATTTATATTTTGTATATCTTATGTTTTTATTGAATAAATTTTCATTAATTTTTAATTAACATTTTAGTTTATTGTAACGTCCAGTATAATATTGAATTTAAATAAAGTTTATATATCTAAGATTATAAAATTTTTAGGGGTAATAAATTAATTAATTTATTATTATTGTAGCATATTTAAATTAATAAAATAAACATTTTATTATCAATTTTTACCACTGTCTCCTCAAAAAATAATATTGATTGTGCGATTGTTTATTGATACCGCAGACTTCCATTACGCATATATTACCAATATTGATTATTATTTTACTTAGTTATATTTTTTTAATTTGACAACTATACTTTTATCTATTTGTCCGGTTGAGATAATATATCACGAATACTAGGGATATATATCTTTTGAATAAAATTAATTGAGCAACTATTCACTTTCTATCAAGTGAAATTGATTGATTTACTTTTGATATTTACTTTTCAACAGAAAAAATAAAATAAAATCATTTTGTTATTTAAAAGAAAGAATAATGAACTCGATTCCACAAATAAAAGGTTGTTATTTAGATACTTTTCGTTTCCACCTTTATTTTTAAATTCATATAATTTAAATTGTAAAACAGTAATAGTTAAATCATATAATATTAAATAAATAATTATTTTAACAATAACTTATTAAAAATGTTGATAATCGGAAGTATTATTGTTTAATTATAGATTTAATTTTGATTTTAACACAGCTTTAATTAATGAAATCATAATGTATTCTGTTGTATAATATCACACTGATTATGATTCATAAGTACCCATGTTTCATAAATTAAAAGAAAGAAGTACGACTAAAGAATTAATATGTTCTTCCGAATTCATTGAGATTAAAAAAAGTCTAAAATATACGTTACCGTTAACTTAAAAGAAAGTTTGTTTAATTTCGGTCCCCACTATTATCCACGAACGTCAACAAGTTTAACATTGCCTCGAAACGCCTCCGCATGTAAATTCATTTTGTCAATCTTATACAAAATTATAAGATTTATGTTTTTCTCACGATCAAAACGACACAAACGCATCAAAAACAAACTTATTTTCATTCAAAAACATTGTAGAATTGAAGGAATATTGGCGTAGTCATTTCTTATTTTTAAATATAATCATGTTTTTTCACAAAGTGTAAAGCTATACCTTACCGAATGAAAAACATTGTTTATAATATACGATTGACCACTAATTAACGTTAATATGGGAAATAAATTTTGTGTATCAATTTTATAATTCAATAACAATATTGAATTACTTTGGAAAATACCTGTCAATAATTACGTTTCGATAATAACATTATTGACTGCTTTTTACAGATTATTCAATTTTTTTTAATCATAACGTTGTTATTTTAACCAAGCTATAAAAAAAGCATACATTCATATATTCGTACTAATAACATAAAATTTACGCGATGTATTTTTAAAGAAACGATTAGATTAGACTTTTGAATCTCTACAATGAGAAATAATACTAATAATAGTTGTACAAATAACTACACATTCACATTTTGATTTATTTTCTCTATGTTGCTTAAAATTTTACTTTAATTTTGAATAAAGTTAGTAAATATAGAAACTTCTAATTAAAATAATACATTAAAGCGTATACAATTATTTTAATTTTTTATTTAAATAATTAATATTTTTCAATCAATTTTTTAAATTAATATATTACCACATCAATTTTTTTCAACAACGACAAAATTTTATTAATTTTATTAATTTTATATAAATTATCGATCTTAATGTCGAAAAAATTTTAAATTTAAATTGAAAAATACCTGAAAATTTTATTCAGCTTAATATTATAGAATTATATTGTTTTGTATTTTTTAAATCTTTTGTTAAAAAAAATTCTATCGTGAATATTTTATACCCATATTTCAAAGTATTTTTAGAATACATTTTTGGTATACCTTTTAATCTACTCGAAACTTTTAGTACGATATCCTCGAGTATTATAAATCATTGTTCTTTCATTTTCGGGAAGAAAAAAATAACGCATACCACTTTGGATAAGTATGACTTTATAGTATCATTTTTTCTTCTTTTTAAACGATAATATAAAATAAAAATTTTTAATAAAAATTTTTAAATAAAAAATTAATATATCATTTGATTTTTAAAACATAATTTTAAGATAAATATCCAGGATTTAAATTATTTTAATTTAATTTAATATTAATTTTCAATGATGTTTGCTTCGGTCGATAAATTAACTTATTTACAAATGGATTCTATATAAAATAAATATATTGTTTTCTTTTAAAATATGTTCTTTTTACATATGTCTATATATTTAATTATTAAAATTTAATAATAATTACTATAATATTTTCTTTAAAATTTTACATGCTGATAAATTGTTTTTTAACGCTATTTCAATTTTTTCTTCGAATATTATAAAAATTTAAAATACGTAATTATTTTTAAAATTAATTTTATTTGTAAAAGCATTTAATATAGTTTCAAATAATATATCCAAATTACAAAAATTATATTGTAATTAATAAAAAATATTTTTTACGTGACACGCAATTCATAGTATTATTAAATACAAAAAAAATTGAATTGAGTAAAAAATAACACGAATTAAATTCTAATCAATGATATCCAAAAAATAAGATATTTTGTAGTATTCGTAGCTTCTAATATTTTTTTAGAACTAATTGCATTTATCACATGTAGTGATTAAATAAAAACACGTGCAAATTATACTTTGAAATCCGTTGTCGAAACTAATTTTCAACGTTAAAAGTCGGAGGCTAATTTTCTTTGAAACTTATGTTCGTTTCCGTGTTTTTGATAACATGTCATTTCGAAATACGTTGCAACAAGCTTTAATTTAACGATTACCCATGATCGATGCAGTTATTTCATAAAAAAATGTCAAGTCCTCCATTATGATAAGTTCTTGTTTTGTTTGGCCATTTACATCCCATTTACTGTAGTACGTGCTTATAACAGCTTTCGTACATTTGTTACTTTTAACTTTTTAATAACTGTGGTCAACTTTACAGATTGATAAGGAATATTACGCACAAAAATATTTCTTCTAATAGCGCATTAAATTATATCGATATATTCATAACCTAATTTATGATTTTTTAAGACCATTAAAATTGTATAATAATCGACAATTAAATTTTTTTATCGTACATTATAAATTTTCTCTATACAGTCATACAAACGCGTTTTGTTTCTTTACATAATTCGTTTTTTGTACGAATTAGACCTCAAAAACTAAACAATTTTTTTAATCGATCCGTCATTCGTGGTTGGATAACTTTTTTTAAATTCACTTAAATATAATTTTTGTTATAATTCAAAGATAACGAAATAAAAGTATATATATATAGAAAAATAAATAGATTCGTGTACAAATAACATATATTTTATTTATGGTTCAACGATAATTATAGACAATCGTAATGAAAATGGTTACGGCGTACGAAAGAAAAAAAACTGACATGCGTTTGGTGCCACGAAAGATCGAGGCCAGGTTTTTTACGATATAAAAACCATAAAAATAAATAAAAAAATACAAAATACCGCGTAAATCTTATTTAAACGTAGTTAGTAATTAATAAGAAGGATATAAATATAATATAACGAAACGATGTTGATTCAGTTTCGTTTCCAGTCTGTTTGCGTACGTAAGAAAATCGCGGAATCGTTGGTATCGGTCGCCTAAAAAAAGTCCGCGTTTGCGCTAAACCAATTCGAAGTTACATCCCGGGGCTGCTTCTCAAGCATCGACAATTGGAGCCCTAAAACAAATTATCGTTATCATCCGCATCTCTCGAAGCCGTACGCACGCATGCGATGGCTAAATTGCAAAATAGGTAATTTTTGCTCTGGGTGGGGATAAAATCACGCGCATTTAGCCGTAAGCGACTCATAAAGTAAAAAGGGTGGAGTAGGTTGGGAGTAGGTTGGGAGTAGGTTGGGAGTAGGTTGAGAGTAAGTTGGGAGGGTGGGAAGGTAACCAATAAAATGGAGCGGAAGAAAAAAGGGACCGTCTCGCGGTCGTAAGTCAGAAGAGGCCCGGAGAGTCTTTAAGCCCATTCCTAGCCGGCACTTAACGGGGTGTTGTTGTCGCCCGGAGCGAATTCCGCGGTTCGCTTCCACGAATGCGCGCCTCACTCCCGGGCGCAATTCTCGGCTGGATTCTCGCGACCGCGGTAATTGAGCGCTTACGCGCGCTTCTTCTTTACGGCCGGGCGCGGACCGAGGATGAAAAACAAGCAACGACGTTGCCGAGCGCCCGAAAGCCATATCCGTTTCTCATCCGTTTCTCATCCGTTTCTCGTCCTTTTCTCCTCCGTTTCTCCTCCGTTTCTCCTCCGTTTCTCCTCCGTTTCTCCTCCGTTTCTCATCCGAGCCCAATCCCCAATCAGCTGTTAAACGAACAATTATAGTAAGTGTATAGTGCGGTAATGTAGTGCAGTAACAAATAATCGAGTTTGCTGACGTGCGTGGAACATTTATACGCATTTATACGCATTTATACGCATTTATACACATTTATACAATCGTTATGACCGATTGGCCCTACTCGGTATTCAAATCCTTTTTCTTCTTCGAATTAACTTTCCAAAGGAGCGTTTCCACCTTATGCTTTAATCCTACGTGCAATTTTTTCATTTTTTATTTTTCATTCCCGACTCTATCAACGTACTTTGCAAAATTTCTTGCTTAAACAACTTTTTATTTCGGTGACGTATCGAAACGACGCTTCGACCGATCCAACAACTAATCGCAAGATATTCTTGCAAGATTCCGCGGTGCATCGAAACGATAAATATAGAAACGTTAATTATATTATTATCGAATACGTTTAAAAAATATATTCTTACCTTTATCGCGTTTATTTTTTTAATTTCAACCAACTATTCGAATCGATGTTAACCTACTTGTTATTAGGTCGATTAAAATATTTTTTAACGACAAAATCCAAAGAGAAATATTCGCGACTCGATCCTTTTCATTATTTCTATCCGTATTGTTCGAATCCGCATAGATACGGAAAAGAAAGATATAATATTTGAAATGTATAGTCGATGATTAAAAATTCCAATGACCTATCAAAGTATAGAATATATTTATTTGTTTAGGTATAGAAAAAAAATTAAATAAATACAAAGTTGTTTCATTCGATTTTATGTTTAATTATCGAATCTAATAAGTGAATACATAGGAGCTTAATTAAAGGAAAGAAATTTAATTCCTTACAATCCTAGGTACAAAGCTCACAGGAATATCGCTCCGTACTTTAACATCGACTATCGATTTTACTTTATCGATCGAATCACTGACGTAACCCACCGCCTATTACATTTTAATATAGTCTATGACAATGTAAAATTGCCTATCGTTATTCTTTCTGTATTCGTAACCTTTGATTAGGAGAACACATTTTTATACGTAAGCACACGAGTGTTTGTGTTTTCGGTAGATATCTATATAATTCAAAAATTTGTGCGTTGAACGACGATTCAACGTACCAAAATTATATTCGTTTCAAGGCAATGAATAAAGTTCAAAATAAATTATCGAGCATTAAATTACATTTTTCTAAAAATGAAGTATCGTGTTCAAATGTAAATTTTTAAAGGACGATCGAACTATTCGATAAAGCTCGATCGAACGAAACCGATGTACTGTACTTTATTTGTTCGTATCTTTTGCGTATTGAAAAATTTGCTCGACAAGCAAAATTCTTTACACGTACAAAATGTATTAGACGATAATAATTTACTCCATACTTTTAAAATGAAATAAGAATATTAAATTATAATATTACATTGAAACGAAAAAATATTCAACTGTGATATTACTCGGACTTTTTACATTAGCATTCGTCGCTTCGTGCGCCTACACGTGCGTTCGGTATAATCGGTAAATCATCTTGTGTCGTTACACATATGTAATATTGAAACTGAATGTCGTGCAATCGAGGCGTCGCTTATCACATTATCATCGTTATTCGGTTGGGTAGCTGTAGTCACACGAATAATGGCGTGCAATAAAAATACACGCGATGCGCATCCATCGTCTTTTTCTTTAAATTGTCTCTTATGATATCATTAGCGATAATAACACTCCTCAATTTATCACTTTAGAAATATAATCACTTTAAATCTTTCAAGATCTCGAAGGATAAAACATAAAATTTATTCTTCAGTACTCTTTTTATTTAAGTAAACAAAATTATTTAAACTGGTTCGGCAAATCAAAATTAATACGTTTCTTTATTATTAATTCCTATGTAAATTTGGTTCATCGAATAGCGAATTCGAGCTCTATATACTTTTTAGTGCTTGGCCTTTGCTTAGCATTAATCTCAATAGCAACAATTATTAATACATGTTTCACTCTCGCGCATTCGAGAGTCGACCCCGTGTCAGTCTTCGCGACGAGCTGCTGTTTTTCTCCGAATTGCCAAATTCGAAATGCCGAACTAAAATCACAAGGGAGCAGCAGTCGTGTGGAGTTCGTACATAGTAATATAATAATAATATAATATAGTACAAAAATCTACGAAAAAAAGGTTCGCTTAAAACAACAATGGGAATACCACCAGTGGTATATACATATATATTGTAGATATGACGGTATGTATACAAATATATATATATATAAACATACATGCATACATACGCATATATAATATTTATATAAATACATATACATGCATACATAAACCCATATATTTATATATATACATACGTATAAGTATGCTCAACAACTCCCAAGTCCTACGAGAACTCGTTGACTCTATGTGTTCACTTTACTTTTAAGTAGGTCGTACAAATTTTTCACGCGTTCTTTTAATTCCTAAAATTTTAAAATAGGTGTGCATATATATACATGTATACGCACACCTACACATATATTTATATATATATAATATTCTATATAAAAAATACTTGTCGCTTCTGCACGCTCTACAAAAGGGACGGTAGAAAAGGCACGCGCTGTCTTATAGTTTTGCTTTTACATAATACCGTGCGAATTCAACTAAAACGATCGTTGTTTTCGAACACACAAATCAGCGAGCTTAATTAATCATTTACTTACAATTATTATTAAAATTATTAAAATAACTATTTTCATAAAAATTTTATAAAAAATTTTCGGATTCTAATCTTGAGGAGATTATCTTTATTGTCATTGAAATCGTCTTAAATCTCAACCGGTCATGTTACCCGTACACGTTAAGTGAAAATAAACCAAAAAAATGTTTTTTTTCGTGTAAAAATTTAAATTAATCGACAATTCGTGTACATATTTAATTTTCCACCGAGCGATGATTTAATTTTCGTAATAATGCCTGTAATTTCTTAAATCTTATTTTAGAAATGAAGATTCGAAACGCTTTTATCGTATTCTTTACAATTAAAATTTATCATAAAATAGTATATTACTATTTTTTTTAATACAAAATAGTCGATACTCTTAACTGAACACACGTATTACAGTATAAAAAAATATAGGAAAATTGTCTTTTAAAACCGTATAGATACATGTTCGAGGTTACAGGTATTCTTTCAAATAAAACCGAATTTATGATACTTTAATTATTATTTCCCATTGATTTTCCTTATATTGTTATACCCTTACCAATACGATATACAAAATTGAAACATTGTTTTAACATACATCGAGTAACATAACTCATTTGAATAGTCATCTCCTCGTAATTTTCATATACTATTCTGCATACACGGACTTACTATATCCGCGTTAACAATAACGATACAACGTTGCGCTCGCCGTTAAAGATCAGCGCGATTACCGTAAAATCTCCCATCCTTTAGCCTGACCACGGCCATGAGCCTTCCCTATGAGTTTACCGGTGATATGAGCTCGCCCATTTTCTTCGTCAACTCTTGCAGTAACTCTTTGTATTTCACTGAGTCCATGTTCGATGACAATACGTAAAGGACCCACCAGTCACCTGATTCGACAGAAACAAACAAGTTATTAAATCATTTTGGATTATTCATTTTTTGATAATATTTATATTTAATTACGATATAAAAGAGAACTTTTGAGTGGGTTATTGGTTGTTCCAATGTATTAACGATAGTTAATAATAGAAAGTTGTATGATGATATTTTATATGTTTTAAACGGTATAAAAACAAGATTAAAATTTGCATACAATTATAACTCGATATTCTCAAAATAATTGAAAAGGCACAGTTTATAATTAAATAAATTAAAATTAGCTTTAAAAAACCAAGCATCTAACATCAAAAGATGATTGAAAAATGATATAAAATTAAACGTAAGATTAAAAATGCTCTGTGAAATAATACATTATCGTTCAAAATGATAAAATTGATTAAACAAATATCAGAATTGAATAATTATTAAAAAAAATTTATTCGATTAAAATGCAATATGTTACTTAATAAATTTATGTCATTTTTTTAAAATTAAATACCATCTTTATCGAAAAAAAATGTTCTTTTCTAATCTTCGGGTAAATTATTACGTACGATTAATGTACAAATTTTGATATAACGCGAATTAACTTATTTATTATATATTATTATAACATTAAACATTCACATTATTTAGATTAAAGTTAAAAAAATATTTACCTAAAATATATTATAATTCAATGTAAGCACGAATTGAATTTGAGACTCAAATTTTAGAATCATAAAAATAATAAAAAAAAAGTACATTTTTTTAATTGAGCAAGCATAGATGTTTTGATAAATGGAAATATTCGGTAAAATGTAACTTAAATGTAACTTAAATATAAATATGTGTGCGTGTGGTTAAACAGGAATTCCTTAATTACCCAATTCGATCTTCTTTGTGATACTCTGGCATGTTTCAAACTCGAGTAATCTCGAAGAAAACTGCAAGATCTTCGGTCTCACCGCAGGAGCGAAGATAATGGCCGCTCTATAGAGCATCAGTCCAAGGAGTAGTAATGTGAGTATGAGATACCAGAACCAAATGAAGATGTACGTCTTCTCATTGACGATGTTGAGTGGTAATATGCAGAGAGAGTCGTGCTTCTGTATAGACCCGGACGCTCCGTACTTGTGGAAGATGCACTTGGTGACCCGCGGAAATATGTAAACCATGGGGTCGACGCGTTCCTCTTGAGGTGCCTCCGAGATATGTAAGACACGTAACCCGTAAGTGAGAAATTCACCGTCGAAAAAGCGATTCATCAAATACAACTGTACTAAAATGTTGACCAGGCAAAGAGCCTCGCATGCAAAGTACCGATATACGTAGGTGTTGTGCGTCTGAAACATAGATTAACAAATACATTGATATTTCAATAGAAAGAAACATGAGTCATGGCAATGTATAATAAATCTTAATTTGTGATAATGCGATTATTCGCGTTAAGGAGTACAGCGTCAAACGTTGGTTTCAACTTTATCGATCGATAAAATTTATCGATTCAAGAATTAAAATTTGCTCTATTTTAATAAGCTTAACAATACCTTCCATTCGTTGAAAATAATTTTCATTTTACATAAAATTAAGTTGATGTATTTTTTATATGTTTATCAACCAATTAATTCTTTATTATTTTTTATAATCTTGTTAAAATTCAGTGAAATAAAACCAAGAAATGATTAATAATATCTAATTAAATATAAAATAGAAAGAGTGAGAAAAGAGTGAGTCTGTATGTTTATTAGGGGAATTGGATTCAACGAGGTCGAATTAACTTTTATTGTAGCCGGACGACGACTCTTACGATGCCTTGCTATCATGGATTCGAGGTTCGCTTCCATGAATAAAACTATCTCTTCTTTTATCGGAATTCAAGTTAATAAAGAAATTACGAATAAATTAGGTTTTAGATCCAATGAAAATTTATATTTTGTTGAAAACATTAATAACTATTTGTAATAAATACTTTAAATTTTGTAAAATAGTAATTTGCATAAACAAAAAAATAATGAATAAATTTGAATTTTTATGAGATACTTGTGAAAGTACTACTCATAATTAATTAATTATTATCTTTATGGTTTACATTAACATAATTTTAAATCATTCTATACTATTATAACAATAAAATCAATTAAACATTTTCCATGTAAAATTTTTCTACGACATAATATAAACAAAACTTTGTTCAATATCAAATCACATTTTATATGAAAATTGATTTTAATTGATATTTATCTAGCCTACTTTCTTCATGCTATTTTAAAATTAAATTAGTGAATTATATTTATCGAAATACTTTTTTTACGAAAGTTATTTTCATTAGAATTTGACGAAAATTGTAATAGATAATAACAAAAAATTAACTATTTTGTTTAATAAATATTACTGTTTATATTTTTATTAGAATTGTATTAACATTCACGTAAATACATCAGTTATTCTTGAAAGGGAATTTTACGTACAAACAATGTAATTATAACTTCACTCTGTCAACGTAATTTTCAATTACAATAAAGCATCACGTATGAAAATTGATTTTGTTCAGTTTATTAATTTTTTGTTAATTGATAAATTTGTTTTAGAGCAATAATATAAATTGTAAACTAAATTAATAACAACGTGTCATCAGTTCTTCGGAAGTAAATAATATACTCAGTTAAAGATCTCAAATAATTCCTACAAAAACAAAATCTGAAATACATCTCGGATATGTGGCGTAAATGTCATTATACGTCGATTACGCAAGAAGATTCACTTTTCCGAGGTGTCAGGCATTAAGCTCACCAGCACAAGTCAGACATCATCACCATCCTAACATTCCTGCGAATTCTCTTTTCCATTGTTAGCTAGTTCGAACAATAATTCCGAGTTTCCTCTCATCGCGTTTCATAACGGTATAAATAAATTTTCTTGTCTTTTTTGTAACCGTCTTCCTTTTCTTATTTCAAGAACTAATTAGCGATTTTCTTATTGTACACGGCAAATTCATACATGATATTACCTTCCTATTGAAAAATCAGCCAATATAAAAAATACGAATAAAATCTTCCACCAAATAACATTAAATTCAGATTTCTACATTGATAAAAATGGGCTTAATATTTACCGAATTGTTGGATTGAGAAATTATATTCAAATTTTTTAAAACATACAATAAATTAATATTTAATATTAAAAAAAATTAAAAATACACAATTATTAATTTAAAAACATTGTTTTTCTAACCATTTTCAACTAATTCATGGAAATAATATTTATAATTTCTTTTTAAATATATCAATTTTTTAGCTTTTTTTTAATGTACATGTATTAAAATATACTTTGATCACAGTATAAATATAAATTTGTAAAAAATTTTTATTATTGAATTAAATTAACTTTCCATAAATAATTCGTTAAAATTTTTTATTGTGATTACATACTATGTATACAGTAATATTCATCTGACCTTTTTTAGTATTTCATACAAAGTGAAATTTTGAAACTGTCTTCCTTTCCTTATTTTTTACGATAACGATTAGAGCATTAAAAAATCAAATAAATCTTAATTAATCCGATGTAATTTGAATATCCGTTCGATACTTCATAATGGACCGATTGAACATTAAGTAATAACCGTATGTTAATTTTTTTATAATTTAGTTTTAAAAAATTTTAAATTATAATACAATATATAGATTTTTATTATTTATTAAGTTATAAATAACAAATTTTAATCTAAATACTACTTACAAACACAAACAAAAGTTTTCAAATCACAAAAATTTTAATGAAAAATTTATGTTAATATTGTATCATGAGTTAAAGTAACGAAAAGTTAACTATCAAGACTATTTAATTTGAATTTTTACTTATTTGCATCTCAAAAGAGATTAACATATTTTTATAAATCAAATTTAAACTCTACCAGTTCATTTTAGAAAAAGATTTAGAAAAATAATTTGCAATCATATTTTTATTGACTATCTCAAAAAAAAAATTTATAATTATTGATAAACAGGAAATTATTAAAAACATGAATAATACACTTTAATATATAGATGTTTTTTTAGATATTATAATATACAATAGATATTATAGTATATAGATATTCGCTAATCTAATTCTCTTCCGTTTGTCACGATTTGTTTTTTCCTTAAATATTTTCCGTTTTATTATTTATTAGAAAAGTTTCAAGAATGAATTATCTTATTTTTCGTTTAATAGTTTAAGTTGTTTGTAGCAAATGATATAATGAATTTAACCTTTAATTATCTGCTTAGTTTGCGTTACCTAGTCTACAATATGTTACATAAATACATAATATTTGTTTATTATTTATGCTCTGAAAAGTTAATTGACTCAAACTACTAAACATAAATTCAGAAATAATTAATTTTTAATTAACCGAACGATTAGAAGTGCTAAAAAATACTTCGGAAAATTGTTTTTCAAAAACGAATATTCGAATACAATAAAATAAATTTAAAACACAATCCTGATATAATAACAATAAATGTAAGCTTACCCTGATGTGGGTCATCAGGTAGTCCATGATAATATTTTTCTTCTTACTGACCGCCTCCTCGTCCTCGAGCCTATGGTTCATATCCATGATAAGAGTCTTTATCAGTCCGCCCTCCCAGATGCTCCAGAGCCAGTGTGGAAGATAGCAGGCCATCGCCTATAATTACAGAAGAGCATATATATATAATATCAGCATCGCGCATATATACAAGGCGATTATTTCACGGTAACTGAACATTCGATATCGTCCAGTGTAGATAGGTGCATTGAAACTTTAGAATGAAATTTACGATAAGACCGCGATTAAAGGGCTACGGAATAGCTAATTTTAGACAGAATGCGATAGTTACGATTCACTTAACGATTTCAGCTAGCACAATTATATTTATAGGTATTGATACTTTTTAGGTCACATTATCTGCATTCGTATTTCATTATAACTTGAGTCAACGAGGTGTAAATTACTTTCGCTAATGATACGAGAATTTTTTAATCGTTACGGCAATTTATCAATTAAGTTCTTTTATAAAACTAATTTTCTTTCTATATTGGAAAAATATTAATCATAAATATTAAAAATATTTTATGTATTGGCTGTTGCTAATATTTATGTGAATAACTTCAATTTGCATCGAAAATTAAGTATGATTTGTGTGAAAAAGATTAAGAAATGTTAATCTTTTTTTTTTTTAAAAATACAATAAGTAAAGTTCAAAGTAAACGTTAAATATACCGCATACAAAAATTTATATAATACTAATAAATGAATAAATTTTGCAAATAATCTAAAATTCTTTTTGTCTTTGAGAATTCCGAAGGAAAGACAAATTTATAGCCAATAAACTGGTTTATTTTTCCATTATTTTTAATATACGATAAACATACATTTAAATAAGTTTGCATTCTTTTTTTATCTTAAGAAATATCTTTCTCCGAATCGGTGAAATATAAAACTATTAAAAATTTAAAGTCTAAAGAATGAATAAGAAAGAAAAAGAAAACATGATATAGAAATACGTACGAATATAATAAATAAGCTCATTGTATCATTAATCATCAACAAAATGAATGACTTAAGTACTTATAAAATAATTATTCCAAAATTTACTTCAGCAAATAGTTAAATACTCGATAATATGAATTACAATATAAATTGTAATGGACAATAATAATTTTTATAGCTCAAAAATAAAATAATATACACGTTTTTAAATAAATTTCGAATTTGCATTATTTTAAATATTCATTCTAAACGAATAAAATTAACATTTTATCGATATTTCATAATTTCATCGACAAATTTTTTATTATTTTGAAACAAAATATTTAAATCTTTCCGATAGTTGATTTCATCTGTAAAAATGTTTTCAATTTTATTTTTCAATAATTCATAAGATATAGAAGAACTCCTACGGGTGGATCTGAAAATTTGCAACTGTAAGTATCAGAAATCCTTATTTAAAATTTTAATTATTATAATATTATTAAAAATGTACAAACATTATTCGGTAGAAGTTTTAACATAGTTACATTATATAAATTTAAAAAATGTATACGTAATATTATAAAAAATTCAGATAAAATTTTTTGACCGATAGACAAATAAAATTGAAATAGTCTCGAATAATCGATCTGCATCCTCGGTTTTGAAGGAAAAAGTTATAAGTATTAACGAATCATTTACACTTTCGTTTTACCCGTGTATATTCTCGCTAGAGTAAACTAAGTAGTATCAAATCTTAAAACATCTACATAAAAAATCAGCTAAAATGAGAATATCGCGAGATACCGAGAATAAAGTTTGAAATAAATTTTCGCTGAATCCAGTAAAAAAGCGATCGTCCAGCAGATGTTGCAAATCGCGTAATCACGATAAGTCGCTACTCTCGCAAGAAGGACAAGACAGCAAAAAAGCGTAGCAAAAAAGCGTAGTAAAAAAGCGTAGTAAAAAAGAAGCAAAAGGAAGCAAAAAGAAGCAAAAAGAAGCAAAAAGAAGCAGATAAAACGAGTGCACGTTTGCGCGAGTGCGAGACGCGAGCTTGCGTTGGCCACAGCGAAATAAAACCGAACCAAGAAAAAGAGGTAGGAAAGAGCACTTACTTGGAAAAAGAGCACGAAGCAGACCCACTGATAGTAGGTGTAGTATTTCCTCGCGTCGACGTCGCCAAAGTCGTTGGCTATGCCGGGGTGGGCAACTTCCAGCCCGACCTGCAATAATACAAATATGCAGATTAATGTAACGCTGAATGTCAGCGAAATGACCCGATGCCGGCTTTCTCATCTCAAAGGTAGATAAAAATAAAACAGAGACAACCAAGATTTCTTAAAGCGATATGTATAAGTTAAGCTTAGTAAATTAACAAACTAGTAAAAAAAAGTTAGTTTTTTACAATACAAAACTTTGAATTGATTTTAAAAGTACGGTTACAAATACCATCCTTCTAATTCAATTACATCCCTGACTTTGAATCAATCTAATGCACAACAAAACTAAACAAAAACATTTTTATTCCTTATCTCCTCTTTAAATTACGTGTTACATTACATAAATTTGATTTAATTTTTGTATACATAATTAAACTTTCTATTTATTGCAAAAAACCTTCTTATTCAAATATCGTACTTTTTTTTTAAATCTTTGTATTCCGTTAGTAAGACAGTATATGATTCCATTACAGAACATCTTATCTACATAAGTAAATGGACGTAATAAATTTCTAGTTTCAGTCCATCGATTTTTACTCGCTTGAATCCGAATTGTATATGAAGAATTATCTTGTTGCACATAGTAAATATGATTATAATATGATGTTTATAGTAAATAAAATAGTAACATTAGCACATATAAAGAAACTCTTTTCGATATAACATTAGAAACTTCTATTTTTAATACATTACGATCATTCGAGTAGGCGTACAAATTCAGTTAAAAATTGAATGAAAAGTTTTTTTTCGTTATTAACTCAATTGTATTTTTTCGGAAATAACGTATCTTATAAATAAAAGCATTGAATAATTAGTATTAATGACAACATTATTTTAATTAGTGGTGATTATTGAACGACTTAAATAGTTATATAAAAATTCTCCGTATCTTCATTCCAATTAAATATTGAATACAATCGAATATACGTGAATAAATATCAGTTATAAAAACAATTTCTTATATTGTGTTCGGCACTCTATAAATTAATATTATAAATGATAAATGCTCAGCTAAATAATATACAATATGGTATAACTAACAATTAAAATATTAATTGTAGTTCATTGTAATATATAGTTCTAATCTATTTTTATTATAAGATAGTATATAAAATTTTCTAAAAGAATATTGAACAAATTCTTGAGATACGGATATTAATTAAAATTATTTTTTATATTTTTATATAGCTCTAAAAACACGTAAACATAAAAAAATTGATATTTACTTAAAAGTTTAATTCTTTATTAAAGAAATTAAAATTTTTTTTTAATTTATAACTTTGCAAGTTATTTACTAAATACTTCTGTATACAAAAATATAACCTACTTCTTTTTTGCTCTCAAGATTTGATGATTTGTCATGATAAATCTAATTTATTGGTATGTACAATTGTAATTTTATAATCAAACCTTCTAAGATAACCAACGTATTTGCTTACGAATCATACTTATAATCAAGTTATTAATAAAAAGTTTATTACGTATGGAAAAAATAAATTTAATTGAAGAAATAAATCATGTATTGAATACGGTATGCTTTTCAATTACAAATACTTTTGCTGTTCTTTGAGGCAACTCTTCCTTAACAACCGTTCAAAAAGTTTACTATCTTGTTTTTAAACGTCAACTTAAAATTTATAACGACTATGCAAAGAAACTCTATAATAAATCTTTGTATTTTTTTCTAATTTTAAACAAATTATTTTTTACATTGAAATATAAAATTATGTGGAATGATAAAATCTCTATTAATCTAAAAAAATATAATTCTACAATCTTCTATAATATTCAATATTCTCTGTTATTATTTTCACAGTTATTAACGAATCCTTTTTATATAAAATTTTATTCAAATATAATAATTTATAAAATTAATTATTTAAAAATAATATTTGAAAAAGTTTGAAGCCCAAAATGAAATTAAAATAAATACGTTATAAATAAAATTTTTTTGTTACCAATATTTGATATTTACAAAATATTTTCACGTTCCTGTTTTAAAATTTTAAACAAAATCGGTAAATAAAAGTTGAAATTCCAAAGTACTATTCCATTTTTTGAACCTTTTCCCTTAACATAAAAAAATATATCGACTTCTTGTATTAATATTTAAAAAAAAACATAAATAATAATTTGAATAATTTAAATTCTATTATTTAAAATCTCATATGTAAAATAAAATTTTCATTGAACAAAACATCGAACATAAAAAAATTCTTAAAACTCTATTAAATTATAATTTTTCTATTTTATACATCGCTGATATATCAATTTACATTACAAACTTTAATCAATGAAACTGTAAGGCATATCACACAAAGAAAATCATGATCATAAGACAAATAAATTACTTGCTAAATACGAACTGGAATAGCAAATATAAATGCCTCTTGAAACACCGCAATGGCACACCCAAAGCGAACTAATAGCGCAAAAAATGATTCCGTTAGGAAAGCCTCGTTGCTAATGTTGCTAATTTCATAAAAGCGTTTGCTCGAGTTATTTTCATAGCATCTACATATCGGACTTTTTCAATTTTGCTTACAAACCAATTCCCAAGTCCCGATAATAAGATGGAGACTCGACCGCGCGAAAATCACAATTGCGAGTCACAATTGCGAGTCACAATTGCGAGTCACAGTTGCGAGTCACAAGCGCGAGTCACAAGTGCGCCCAAAGTCTCGTCACGCACGCGCATGCGTACCAACAAAAACAAAAACCTCCCGGCTTATGTTCCGTTACGATTCGCCTCTGCGGTTTCGCCAAATTTCTTTTATCGTTTATGCCGATCTTATTTTTATCGTATTTTTCCGTGAGACTTCGATTGCTCTTTTAATAATGACGTTACGGAAACGTGACAGATGAATATTGGATCCTCGTATAAAATGTAAGTTCTATCAAATGATATTTATTACCCATTTTCAAAGAAGTCTTAAAATATATAGAGAAAATGCAAATATATTTAAAATATTTTTAAAGTCTGGAGTTTCTAAAATCTAAAATACCGTTAAAATCAAGTTGCTGTATCGATTGTGAAATTCTTATAAAAACAAAGAATATCTATTTTATTCAAATCTATTTATAAATATACATTAAGTTTTTTAAGAAATGTTTGAAAATTTTCTTTAGCAATTTTTATGATTTTATTAATTTATTTTAAAAATAAACCTTGTATGTTCAAATTATCTATCGAGTTACATAAAAAATAAAATAAATCTTTGATAGTAAATTTTAAAAATAATTTTCTTTCTAAATCAAGAATAATATATATTAAACAATATTAATGAATTATATTAATTAAATATATTAACAAATAATATAAAGATGTCGTTACGGTATAACTTAAAATTAATTTATAATTGATTCGAACGAGTTATCAAATTTTATATTAGTTTTCTTTAATATCGAACGTTTAATTTACAGTATAAAAATGAATTTAAATATAATTTTGAATTTGTATATCGTTCAAGATATCCCGGTGTTCTACGATTTACATATTTTCTAGATTATACAATCTAAGTAGATGGATAAATATTGTAGAATTTAAATAAATTTCTTATATTGCATTATTCGTGAAACACAAGAAAGGAATGTACTAGTGCAACATTACTAGAACGGAATGCAATATTTCCTTCTAATAATTGTGTCGAGTATAAGTCAAATACGTCGAGTATATTTATAAAAAATATCCAAGAAAAAATGATTAAAGGTATACGGATTCGAGTATCTGTAATATTAAAATATATTAACGTTAAAATAGATAAAACGAAGCTCGGAGGTATAAAAAATATAATTAATAAGATTTATCGAAAACTTTAAGATACTCTATTTTAATCTTTCTTTCTTAACCAACGGTATTCAAGATGCTTGGATAATCGAAATAACAAGTACCTGACGATTGAAAGCATCCGGCATAGTGAACGTTGAGGTGATCCAGCAGTAAGTGTTGATAGGCTGCGTAGGCAGCGCCGAAGGAACAATGCAGGAGATAGGATTACCTACTAACTGCGTGGCAGTGATGATTATGGAACAAGTCAACAGCAGCACAGCTGTGAATAAATTGTGCATGCGAAAAACCATGGAATCCGTACTGATGTCTTGCCATTTTAAATAGCCTTTCAATTCTAATAACTTCAACATCTTGGTTTATTTTAGTTTATTTTTTCGTCTTCTTTTCTTTCGTAATTTTCACCTCCGATCCTCGACGAATGCCCTCAGAAAAGCATGGAAATTCACTTAAACTATCCTCGACAACCCTTCTTTATCTCGATCTCCTTTTCCTCGAGCGAGAGGTTATCGGCCTTATTCCCGAAGAACAGACCTCATCTGTCAGACAGACGGCAGGAAAACGAAGGGACCGCAGTAACGAATGTGCCGAGGTTCTCTTCTTTCTTTTTGTCTCTATTTCTCCCTCGTTCTTTCCTTCTCTATCTCTCGGCTTAACCGGCTACACAGCTATCTCTCTTGTAGCACTCTTATTGTATCTTTTGTTTTTACGATCCCTTTCTTCCTCTCGTGTCTCTCTTTTAATCTTCGAGATAGTTAATTATTCCAGCAATGTTGCGTCTGAAAAACAAATTGTTTATTTTGAAAACACAAGGCATTAGTTTGGGGTGATTAAAACGAGTGTACACGCTTATATACACGCAAGAATCATCCAACGCGTAGGTTCGAATTCTACACCGTTTTTACATCGCTAGCGCCAACTCGTAAAGTTAAAAACGACGATAGACGACCGCTCGAAAATTTTCCGTTGATTTTTATACTCGGAATTTTTAACGAGTCTGATCGTACGTACGCAACGTATAACAAGAACAAGAACATTCGAGAAATTCTGAAACTCGAATGATCGAATGATCGAATGATCGAACGATCGTCGAGTGATTACAATTTTTTAAATCTTAAAAAAGTTGCAAAAGCATAAAATATAGGCGATCGAACGCGCGGAGACGAAACCGTTGGTCGAAAACTTAGTTTTCCAAGGAACGAAATCCGAGCGCGTAATCGTAAAAACGCTCGGACGCTCCGAAAATCCCAGTCCCGCGCAAAGGAACGCAACTTAAAATTGCCGTCAAAATAAATATCTAAATAAATATCTAAATAAATATCTAAATGCGCGAATTATTTGGAATGGAGCCTCGCGCGACGATGTCGCGAAAAAGTTTAGTTTCCCGCGCATTTAGACGAGTTCTCTGCTATCTTCGTTCATTGGACAAGTAGTTTTACGCGACTACGGAGATTACCCGTTTACTATGAAATTAACGCGTTGATATCTCCGAAAAGTGCACGAGTCGCGGGCTATTCGACATTTCTTCGTTAAATCCGGTTAAAAATGTTTCCTAGTTAAAAAGGTTGCGATGCGTTACTCGACGAAAGAGCTTGGAAACGTAGCAATTATTCCGTATTATCAACGGTAAAATAGAATACAAGAATATACTTGGTTGCGTTCGACTCGGTGTTTCAAGCCTTACACGAAACGTACGAAGTACGGGTAATAAAAGCGCGGTAAGAGTCGTTTTACACGAGCGTACAATTGATAAGCTTGACGTGCCACTTTACAAATTCTCAAAGTAATCGTTCCCGTTTTCGCTGGCTCGATAAAAAGAAAACGAAATTATATTCCGACGGTGTACGCGAATTCTAGAAATATCGTACGCTGACGTACGTACAAAAAACTTTCATCATCTTTCGTAAGACGAAACACCGCGTTGAGAACGAAGTTAAGTCCTCGAGGAGACGAGCGCTGAGCTCCGACCTTGAAATTGTATCTCGCGACGAGGGAAAATTCGCGTGAATCTCGCGTAGATCTCGCGATGATCTCGCGTTGCAACGAAGCTTACGCTTGTCGCGCGCGCGTCCGTTTCACCGAATGGAAGAAACAAAAAAATCAACGTCGAGGATTATTTTTTCCGCGGTGAGATCGGTTGCGATTCCGAGTTAATTTCGGGTTGATAATTTCGGGTTAATTTCCGTACGATTGTTAACGATCTTTCCCGAATAAATCGAAGCAAATAATTTAAAAGAGACCGCGAGTATCGGAGAGGCGTCGAGGCGTCGAAAGAAATACCTTGGAAGCTCGTTCGGCGAGGCGAACGTCGAAAGAAAGAAAAAAGATCGAGCGACCGAAACGTCGTACGTCGAAAGCGCAGCCTACCAACCCTCGACAGTTGCAAGGTGTATCGTGAATGAAAGGAGCGGCGGAGAAAGACTCGTCGCGAAGAAAAAACAACGGACACGGGAGGGCTGGAGGATAGAAAACGCGGCGAGGATGGGAAGAAGCGGCCCGTGTAATCCAGTGATCCAGACTCGTGCGGGCACTTGCGCACTGTAAAACGCGGATCTCCGAGGCACAGCATAGGAATTCCGCAGGACTCTCGCAAGGTTGATCTAACCTCAACTCCCGCGCGTCGTACGTACGCGTAACGCGGCTCTTTCTCGCTCTCTTCCTCGCTCTCTTCCTCGCTCTCTTCCTCGGTCCCTCGGATCTACTACGATCGCGCTACGCACAAAACCCGCTTTCTCTCTCTCTCTCTCTCTCTCTCCAGAGCCTTCCACGAGTCCTTTTTCCGCTTCTCTCGCTTCGTGTAGCGGCCTACCCCCACTACGAAACTTCCCCCTCGGGGAGAAGCCGCTAACCTCAAAATATATCCCAGTGATCCTTGCGACGACGCGCACGTGTACGCTTGTATCGCTCGACGACGACGCCGAGGCGTAGGAACGACGTAGGAACGGCGTAGGAACTACGAAGGAGCCAGGAAAATGGACGAGGGGAAGACTCGGCCGTGAAAATCACCGTGATGGAAGCGACGAAGTTCCCTCGCTGGCAGCCGTCCACTTAGTCCTGCGCGCTCTCTCGCTCTCCCAGTGGAACGCCCCGACCGCGTGTCAGCTCGCTCTCTCTCTCGCTCTCTCTCTCCCTCCCGCTCTCTCTGTCTCCCTCCCAGCAGTCGTGCACGGCTGGGTCAGCTCGCGTATGTGGCGTGCGCGCGCGGTTTCGCGCGCTCGCTTCCTCGGGGCCCTGTTCTCTCTCTCTCTCTCTCTCTCTCTCTCTCTCTCGGCCGTTCTCTCTCCGGTGGTACGCCGTGCACACGAGGACGGATATAATAGGAACGCGGGTGAACCCGTACGTAGCACTGTCTCTTGGGCGCCGACTGACGAGGTAACGTTGCGCGCCGCGCGGCTCGCCGCACTCTGCTGCTGTTTTCTCTCCGGCAAACGTACCTCCGTCTCTCTCGGTGTCCGTGTGTGCGTGCCTGCGCTCGGGCCGCGCGCGGGACTGTGTGTGTGTGTGTACCAAGCGAGCGAGAGAGAGAGAGCGTGAGTCGAGACTCGGGAACGGCGTCGAGCCGTGGAAAAAGAAGTTTGGTGGGGGCCTAGCGTTCTCTCTCTCTCTCTCCCTCTCTCACTCTTTCTCCCTCTCTCTCTCCCTCTCTCTCCCTCTCTCTTTCTCTTTCATTCGCTCTCGCGAGCACGCACACAAAGGCTTCTGCTCTCCCCCCGTTGCTCGCTCCCTCTCTCTCTTCCAGATGTTCGAGTCCCCCTCTCGTCTTTCTCCCCGACTATATTGCTCTCGTTGAGATATTGTAAGTGCAGAAGAAGCTCGCGTGCGCTCTTCTGCTCCTGTTGTCTTTCCTCTTTCGATTTATTTTTTTTTTCCTCCTTTCCGCTCGATTTCGACTCGCGGTTTTCGCCGCGTCTTCGTAAATATTACCCTTGCCTCGTCCTGCGTCCTTTACTTCTCTTGCCCCCCCCCCCCAACTTTTGTCGCGTTGACGCAACGATGGATAATCGTGGCCCTTTTCTTTTTTACGCGCTCGCAATTACTTCGATCTCCCCGAGCCGACTTACTTTTGTCGACGTCGATCCGTCGATCCGTCGATCCGTCGATCCGTCGATCCCTCGATCCCTCGATCCCTCGATCCGTCGACCCGTCGACCCGTCGATCCGTAGATCCGTCGATCGAACCCTTGTACCAAATTAACCATGTTCTCCTTCTTTTATCCTTGTTTTTTTCGTGGATTCGTTATGGAAAAATTTCCGAACCTTTCCCGAACCTTTCCAAAACTGTACGCGTCGAAGCGTGTATCCTTGGACGAAACCTACATCCTTTATCCAACGATCGAGACCTTTCCGATCGTTTCTACTCGCGGCAAAAATGTCGACGCTCGAGGAGCGTTCCGTTTTTCTCTCCGCTCTACCTTGAGCGAATTACATCGGAGATACGGTCTATGCGATCCTTATGCGATGCTTCCAAGTATCGAAAGAAACTCGTTGAATTAGGTGCTACTCCGTTACAAAGCGTCCGCGAGGAATTTTGAAATGAACGTAAGAGCAATTTGATCGAGTCGTGAATCATCGGTGATTCGAACATCGGAGCGCGAAGCTTTTGTTTTTTAATGGTCGTCGTTGTAATTTACGTTAATTTTGTTATCTGTTAATTTTCGACCGAACGAGCAATTTGTTTTCTCCGACTTTTAAAAGAAAATTATACTTTTACTCGTTCGAAAGTGCTTTACGAGTAACGTAATATTTTATTCTCGGTGCACACGTGTGCGCGAGTAATTTTTCCGAGCTCTACGTTCTACTTTAACTCTTTATTCGTACGCGAGGTGAATGTGCCGCGTTCGAGTTCTTTACGTATAAAAACAAATTTTAATTGAATACATCGAACCACCAATTGTTATTGTGCAATATAAATATTTAAGCCATTAAATGTACTTATTATCGACCGTGTATACGTGCAATGGTATTTTATCTACAGCCGCGTAACCTAAATTGCATAAGATACTTGTAGGGAAACTGTATTATTATATACGGTGGAAATATCTAGCCAAACTGGTTATTAGCAATTTTATCTTCTCGCGAGTGCACTCGATAAATATTCGAAATTGCGTAATAATTTTAAACGCTTTTTAATAAGGAAGATGGTTATCCATGGTAATTAAAAGTAGATCTACTTTAAGTGTTCCTCGGGTATACCAAATACTTGCATAACCGTAACATTGTTCAGCTTTAATGCGCATACTTTAATAACGCGTGCATTCTTATTAATTTACGATGCCCCCTGTAATTCGTGCTCTTTACGCGTTTCAAAAGAGATTCTTATGACTTAATTTCTCAACCACTCGATTTCATCGCGCTAAATATTATTATAATAACTGTCTTTACGACGGTCCATCGATTCCATTACAACAATTTGTGCGATTGCGCGTGGACGCGAATAATGGCCGCAAAAAATCTTTCAAATTGCAGACGGGCGGGCTGCCGAATTTTTAAAGCCACGAGACAAACGCTGGAAGCCCACTTATCTTTTTATCCTTCTTTTTTAGAGGGCCGAGCATTGAAATCACCGTCGCGTGGAGCCGCGACTTCTTTCTCTCTTTTTTTCCACGCTCAAGATCCGCAAGTTCACCAGCTACGGAGTAACTTTCTCTTTTTCGCTCGTATTTTCGCTCGTAGCCCGTCGACCCCTGGATCCGTTCGTCTCTTACCGTTTCGCGCGTCCCTTCGAATCCTACGATTTTTCTTAGTTCCGATTGTAACTCTCTATGCCAATTATTACGGACTACCCGCGTCGCATCGTTCGCTTTTTGTCGCTAGTCGAGAAGCGACTCCGCTCGAATCTATATTTTCCTTCGGACCAATCTCGGAACCGTAACAAGCAAAGATTTCTCGATTCTCGATTCTCGATTCTCAATTCTGCGCCTTCGACCGCACTCGTACGAATTTTTTTCGATAATTTTTCTAATTTTTCCACGAACTTTGCAGTATCAATTATTTTTACGGCACAGCGATCGTTTAAAAAAATTAACGATTTAAGTCGATAATGACTTTCTAGATCTCTTAAACACGTACTTGCGATAATCTCGATTAACGATTCGTTATTATTTTATCCCATATTCGCTTTCGAAGAATCATCACTAAATTGATATATATTATGTTCGATAGAATAATGCGACAATAAATTATCGTTTATCTTGAAATTGTGCGTAACGAAAAAATTATCTGTAATTATATAAAAAAATAACGTTGAGTTACACTTACGATTCCAACCTAACTTCATTGTTGCCTCGGTCTCTCGAAATATTTAATACACGCGAACGAAATAATTTATTCGATATCTTTCGTTCGATGGAAATTGAACGATTCTCGCGTGTTTCTTACTTTTACGCACTTTTGTTTCCTATTTATTTATCGACTGTTTTATTCAGTTGTAACATTCGATGAATATTTATAAAAAAAGATTTGCTTACAAAACACAGTTTCGAAGGAATTACGATAAAAAATCGTTAGATGTGAAGCCAACGTTCGTTCCCATCGACCTTGATACACATTGAAACCAATCTGAAAAATATACTGTAATTGAAAAAGATTATTAACTATGAAATTGATAATAAACATCGTGTATGTTTAACGCCTGAATTCTCCTTGATAACATACAAACATACGAATAGATAAAAATACGTTTAGAACGAAGTTCCTCGAGCCGAAACGACTGCAGACCCACCAGAATACAATCTCTACTCAGCATCCGCTTTGAACTCGTTCGCGTTCTACAACGTCTACGCATTCGCTTCGCTCCCGGGGCGTTTTTTTAGCGCCCGCTTCTCTTCCCCATCCCGCCTCTTTTTATCCTCCCGCACTTTTTCTCCACCTTCCTCGACCGTTATTCTCTTTAAAGCGCTGGCGGGTACCTTTACCGGTTACCTGTGCCTCCGCCACGGATATGGATATTCGATCGAAGGGGAGGGATGTTCGAGATAAGCAGGAACAGGCAGATGTAGCGTAGATAATAGAGGAGGAAATATCGGGGGCCGGAAGGACGCCGACGAAATGCACGACTGCGGACGGTCAGCGATCCGGGGAAGATATCGAGTTTAGCGCGGAGACACGATCCGAAAACACACGACCACCGCGATAAAACTACCTTCGAAATTATGCAGCTCGTCCAAAGTCAGGCTTCGATGCGAGCCGTGTCGATAGTAAGCGGCAGTTTCGGCGGTAGGTTCGACGGTAGGTTCGGCGGTAGGTTCGGCGGCTGGTTCGAGCGTTTGGAAACCAATTTGCAGGCCATAATCTCAAGGTCCTCTCGTCGTAAACACTTGCCCGCGTCCAGCTCAAATTCTGGGTTTCCTACCTTCTTAATAATTATTATGATAGATTGGATGGAAATTGGATAGATTTTTGTGATTAGTTTTACGATCTTCTTCTTTTTATTACGGCTAACTAATAATATATTTTCGAATTTTCGATGGACTTTAACTCTATTTTAGTCTAAAATTTTACCGAGTACTTCATTTTTCCGAGAGAAACTATAAAATGAACGCAACGTACGTTTTTTCGAGTACCGCGTATAAACAATAAAAATGTTTGCGATGACCGATGCGTCAAAATTCATCGCAAAGATATCGATGCTATCCTCCATCGAGCATGATGCGTAATTAAAACACGCGAATGACGCTTAAAAATGTTCTATAGTTCGCGCGGATGTTTTACGCATCGAATAATCAAATAATCAATTTACAAAACGTTGGTACGAGTGCGATGACGAAGTACGATTAAGCCTTTGAAGAATTTGTAAATGAAAAATCGTCGCCCTACCGCCATCGATTTAACGACACGCAACAGCCGCACCTGACAATTACGATAAATACCAGAAGTGCCGTAACGAGCCGAAAAGTCATTATTCTCCCCGATGATCTCGCGGAAGGTCGCGTTCGTTAGAGAACGAACCGCTTCGCATCCTGTGCGCGGACTCGCTGACCAAAGGCGAGCCATTGTTTCCATCGCTTTATCGGGGCTGATAAGCCATTGTAGCAACGGCGAGCGCTCGCCTCGGGATGGTCCTCGGGAAGAAGGCGGGGGGGAAGCATGGAATCCTGGTCGTATCGTAAAGGCAAGCGAGCGCACTTTTATGGAGTCCTGAAGGAAGGCGAGTAAAGAAAGGTAATTAAGGGGTCGCGCCTTTCGGATGGAGTAACCTTCCGAGAATATTTTGCAAGAAACAATTCAAATTGCCTTCTCGAAAGCGTCCCCGGTTCCCCAGTTATACAATGACGCCGAGTACTTTGGAGCTTTACTATCGACTGTTAACAATGGTCGTTCTCCCGTGTCGTTCGGACGTTGGAAAAAAATTATCGTGTACGTTTATAACCGTATCGCGAGCTTTGCCAACCGAGGTGGCGCATTCGGTCACGTAATCGCCGATACAGTCTTATTCGGTTTTGCCGTAATATCTGTCCAATTATGAAATACGTAAGAAAAATGTTGGCTTGTTGAATTTCATTCGGACGTAATTGCCGCGCAAAATTTTTCTTCGTGAAACGATACATCGAACCTTTCCAACCAACGCGTTTTAACGCGAGATACGAGAGATACGAGAGATACGTTGTTTTAACCGATTTAGACGATTTGTATTGGATTATCATCGTAAGACTGATTAGAAAATATTTATTAAACCGAGTCATGAAAAATATACTTATTTCTAATTTATCGAACTATACCTTACGAATGCAAATGAATAAGATAAAAGTTAATTAAGCGTTTATAATACTTTTATATTTCTATTACTAAAGCGATATTTAATTTTAACTATTTAACTTCTAATCGCTCGAATAATATAAAATGTAGCTTGGTGCAATTAATTTTTATACATTTATTGATTTTTAATTGAAATTTCGTAGTTTTACAATAAAAAAAGGAACGTATACCGTTCGATAAAATAATATATATATATTCTCTGGCAATCTTTGTCTTCGCGTATCTATCTTTTCATAATGTATAATTCTACAGGAAAAAGGTATTAAGAAACTGTTTAACGACCATTTTAAAAATAATGTGCGACCGTAGTTACGTACACGCAAGTATTCTACTGCGCACGGCCAGGGTCAAAACTTAAATGTGATTTTGTCTGCCAACGGCTCTGCAATTGGGTTCTCTGATGGGAAAAATTGGAACAATGTTTATAGAGCGAATCAACGCTTACGTCACTTAAACGTACCATCGCAGACGAATACATACATTTAAAGGACATTTGATTCGAATTTTTTTATTTTGGAGGTGAATCGGTGGCATTTTATGATTAGAGAATTTATTGCTGCCTTTCATTCGTAATAAGTATTTAATATATAATTTATATGTACATTAATATGTTTTATTCTTTATAAATAAAGAGCTTTTATTTTTTACTAAATCGTACGAATTCTCAGATAAATATTAAAAAGTTCTAAATATCGTTATTAAATAAAATTATTTTTGATTAAGCCATCAAGATTCGTTTTCGTTAATTACCGAATTAGTCCATTTCTCGTCTCGACGAATCATGCGGTGAAAATGAGATTCAAGAATTATAATTATATTTAGTCACTTGTAATAATTAAGAAAAAAAGCATCTACTAACGCAATGTCTTTTTATAAATAACTCTATTTGTATTCACTGGTATTTTCACTGCTGTTGAGAGAGAAAAATGCAAAGAATCCGTGAACTAACGAACTTAAATTTAGTTGCAAATCGAACCGATCTTGAGGAAGCTTACGAAGGATACGCGTTTGTTGCGCTTTCCCCCTTTTTCCTTGAACTTTTTTTCCATCGTCTCTTCTTACTTGCTGCAACGCTTAGCTGCAACGCTCACCAGCAACGCTCACCAACAACGCTCACCTGCAACGCTCACCTGCAACGCTCACCTGCAACGCTCACCTGCAACGCTCACCTGCAGCGCTCTAACGCGTGAGTTAAAGATGGAGAGTTTATCGTGGATCTAAGCGCTTTGTCGCCAGACAATTTACGCGAGAATTCGAGGACGCTCACATACATTATCCGTTCCTCTTCGTTTGAGAAGTGCAAGTAGCTCGTCACGTAGATAATATCGTTCGAGCACTCGAGTTCAGAATGTCCCGGACCCTTAGTTACTTCGGGCTTTGTTCGTCGCTTTTTATTAGCTCGATAATATGAGTTAGTCGATAGATTTTTATCGAATTCTTGTACGATGACGTTTTCGGAGTTTTACGGATTTTTGGTAAATATTTTGACTAACGTGGGTATATTCTTCAAATATTTTACAGTGGAATTCCATTGTTAAATTTAAACAGTTCAAATATTTCAAGTATCGCAAAACCAAAGAAAAATAAAACTGATGCATTAAGGGAATGTATAGAATAAAGTTCTATTAATCATATTTATTAATTTATAATATTCTTTGGATAATATTAATTAACTTCTATATTGAATTAAGACTGAAATGATGACTTTCTCTTGATTAAAATTCTAAATGAAGTTATTAAAAAATATAAATTATTATTAGTAAAAAGAATGATGGAATTTTAATGTATTCGTAATATAATTATGTAATCTATAAATTATCACTTAATTCCTTATCTTTTAATGAAGTTCGATATGTTTTAAGATTTTTTCATATCCTTTTTTACCAGTTAAAAATTTTCAATATTCGTGATTTTTTCCAAAACTGTAAGTTATTTTTAGTGGTCATAGTAAATTTTATACAAAAAGTTAAGATTTAGTCATTCATTTGTTACTTATTCATTTTTAACATAAATCTGTGCATATAATTTAATTGTAATATATAAACATATTATGCGATGTCACGTAGTAAAAACATGTGACGTTATATGAATAAAGTATTTAAAAAATTGTGATCGTATCAAAACTTAGATTTTAATAGATACAAGAGTGGATTACAGCTCATAAATTTATTCAAATAAAAACTTGTTTTTCAAGATTTTCATTTACGATAGAATTATGTATATTTTTTTAATAAGGACATGTATATTTTCTTGTTTTTAAATTAAAAAATAAAAATTATGATATATGAAGTTATATAATCAGTTTGAATCAACTGTTAAACTACAATTTCCTTTTTTATATTCTATATTAATTTTTTTCTATGAAAAAATTTCATTTCAAATTATATGTTAACTTGAATACACATTTTTTAAACAATATTCTTGCAGAATTATTAATTTGAGATGTTTCAAATGCCCGTAATATATTTTATATTGATTCTACGACATAATTAATTTTACTTCCTTTAATCGATCGATCGATTAATTATATTACTACGGTTGTCAATTTCATTCGTTAAATAAATTAAACAAAAAAGGTGATCTAAAAGTGATGTCTCAATGTTTATAACTATGTGAAAAAAAAGTAAACAACCGAATACGTAGAAAATAAAATTTAATAAAAGTAAAAATTTTAATCTATTAATTATCACACAAATTATAAATACATAAATGTATCTATTGTCAATATTAATATATTTTTGAAATAGAATATTCTACAGCAAAGCTAAATAAATAATATGAGTTGTATTAACTTTTGAAAAATATTCTGTCTTTCGCACAGGATAAAAAATACATAAATTTAATAACACAAAGAAAGAAATATTTTTTGCTTCCAGAGAGAATAATAGACAAGCGTTAAAATTATATTGTAAATTTATTTACTGTAAGTAAGAACAAGGTTGCACAGATCACTAAATAACGTTATTTACGTTTAATATTGATAAGTCTTATATTTGTGATGTAAAACGTAAAATTCACATAATTATGCTAAAACATAACATGAATTTTTTAATACAATTGCATACTATTTAAAATGAGAAATGGTTTTTATGTCTAATTGCATAAATTATTAAATTAAGCACGTACATTTCAATGGAAATAACTTGAAAGTTTCATATTTTTAAAAAATTTTAACATATTTTTAATAATGTTAAATCTATAGAAATTAGCATTCGAAATAAATTAAAAATTTTAATTTCCATTAAATATAAATGGAGATGTTACGAAAAATTTTATATTATAAATAGAATCAATACAAAAAATTGAATTTACAAATTTCTCATTCTTTATTTCGTGAATCTTAATTGCAATAAATTTATAATAATATATACGAAAAATTGTTTTATGTATTGAAAATTTAAATTAATTTTATTGCGATGTATTACATTTTTCACTAAACTAAATTGTGCAAAATATTGAAATAAAAAATTATTAAAATTTTTAAAAAATGTTTGTAGTAAAGTCATAAAAGTATCATTTTGTTTCTTACATCATAATATTTTACTATTGTACATATCGAATCTTTTGCCGTTTTGCCAATTCTGAAAAAATGAAATGCAAATAATTACTCATGGTACATGTTACTCATAATAAATACTGTGAATTAATAAAACTTATAAATTTAACATTATTACTCGCAGTTTCATGATTTAAATATTCGCACTATTTCATGTTCTATGAATTGCAATTCATACAATGTACATCGATATTCATACATTATTATATTTTGCGTGTACATCGTGTCGTATAAGTTACGAAACGTTAATCTTAAATTTTACAATAACGCGTAAATAAATGTATCCTTTCGTACAGATCTGCTCACGTTCAATACGCAATAAAAATATTGAAAAAATTGAAGAAAATTTTTGTTCCTTTACAAGTTTTGTTATCTTTAAATAACCTCGACCATTCTCACAACTAAAATTTATTATTGGTACACATTTGAATTGATTTTGTAACAATGAGTATTTACGAATATTTTTTAGTATGTGTTACAAATATAAATTAAAAAAATCGTGCTATCGTCAGAAATCGTTACCCATACGAAATACAAGTTGCATGCGAAAATGAAACACTCTACGCCAATAAACGTCATAATTATGCGTTAAACGACCGTTAATTTACTAATTAGGATGACCATGGATTCATCCATAAAAATTTTCCTCGAAATGCCATAAAATTTCGGACGGACATTAATAGAGCCACCGCAGAGCCGACAAACGTAATCTACATCCGCTTTACATAAAATCTCGAATGAGCTCCCGCGATGACAATCGTACACAATAATCCCTCGTCTATTTTCGCAGCAGTGTAATGCACACCCACTGTGACCCTCCTACGCCCGTGAACAACAAGCCAGATTACAAAAGCGAGCATTCCTCAATTAAGACCATCGAGGAAAAAAAAAGGAGGGTGAACAATCGGATCCGAGCGAAATTCGAATGTCGTTTGTCGCGAATCCCCGACCGAAATCCGAGAGCACGAGCCGCGCTAATAATCTGATGGAGCCTTGACGCGACGACACCGGATCCACGTGCAACTCGAACAATGCGCCTTCGACGCGGGCTCGGCCTCGTTTTCCATCCAGACCCGGGCCTCGCGCTTTTCCACCTGCCGCAAACGAGACTTCGAACCCACCTTCGCTTACCTTTCGCGACCTTTTTTACGAGCGCATCATTACGACAGTCCGGTCGTTTTTTTTTTTTTTTTCTTTTTTTTTTCGCCTGGCTTTGTGTGGCGCACGCGCGTGAAACGAGTAACCGGTTTCAAGATGCGCGTCTTTTTGTTTATCCGTGCTAGTCGTAAAAAAGAAAATAACAGACCCGCTCCACATTTGAAGGATCGGCGCGTGCGAGGTTAACGGTAGGTTTCGATTACTGGTTCGGATACTCTTTTTTCGAGAGGGAGGAATGTTTTTTTCGCATAGGTGTTAAAAGAGTCCGTTCACACCAGGTGTATAAGTTTCACGGATTATGATCGCTAAAAGTGATTCACCTTGTTTATCGACTCGGGAGACACTATTTTTAGAGTATATAGTCCTGTTCAAAAAACAAACTCTCGCTGATGTTTCGATAATTCGATGAATATATTTCGATAATCGTAAAAACTATCGTCCAGTCCTTTGATTTTATTTATCTTTGAATATTAAATTGCGTGCACCGAGAAGGTACCATAACACTTTTTAATTTTTATTTGTTTTCTACGATGTACCAACTTAAATAAATACTTCATAGTTTTTTGTACGGTAAATAAATATCATGATTAAAACTACTTATGGCGAATAAATTATTTGATTCGTATACGCGTTTATTATCTTTGACGACAGTTGTTTCGAACTATTAAATTTATCGAGTGTAAACATAGTTTAAATCTCGCACAAAACTAATGCAATTTTCACGCTCACGCCTCTATTAAACACATTTTTGGCTTCGGCCTCGATTTAAATCCTACCGAAGTTCGAGGTCGTTGGAAAATAAATTGTTTTTCTCTGTTAATATCTTAGTGACACGTGCTCTAGGAAATTCCTAGAATTTAGTACAATGTTAAGTCTTTCGATTTCCACTTGAAATAAATTTTCTCTACTTCCGTCGATGATGTTACTATTGTCGACAAAAGTAATTACAGAGTTAAGAAATCTAAGGCTATTACGGTGATATTTCCTATTTGGTCTTGACGTAATTTTAAAGCGTAACAATGAATTTCGAATTAGTAATGTCTTTTTCAAAAAATTTCGTACGAATAAATATACAATACATTCGTTTAAAAAACAGTGTTTATTATTTTTTAATAATTATCGATAATCAAACGAATATATATATATATATATATATATATATCGATATTGATAAGTTATTAAGATATTTTTATATACTTTGATATTATTGAAACATGTGGAATAAAAATTGTTTCTTTTTATACAATTAATATTTATAACTCCAATGTTTGTAATATTGAAATAAAATATGAAATAAAAAATAAACTATATCTACTATTTCTACCATTTCTACTATTTCTACTATTACTTAATTTGAAATAAAAATAATTATGTACGTTATATAAACAAGTGAAAAATACTTCTTTAATCCTATTGTAGGAAAGGTGAAACAAAATTATTTAAACAATTGTCAAAAATAACTATATGTGATTAAATATTACGCAAAAACGCTGTTTCTAAATTCTTACCTTTTAATTTCTCAACGATAATTTTGATATGCACATAGCATTAAGTATACGAGAAAAATGAAGCAAATGTATTTATACATTATTGAAAAATATATAATTAAAAAAATACATAACTTTCTAAAAATGTACCTACTTATAAAAATGTGTAGGGAAATAAGAAACGACTAGGACGTACTGCAGGTAGTATCAACGTCAAATTATTAAGTACTAGGTATAAGTCAATACAACAATATGTTCAATTAGTCACAAAAGATATTTTAACTAATTGAATCGTAAGAATAAATTGTTTCAAGTTCAAATAATTAATTATAAAAATGTTTGTACCTAATTTAAATATGTTTTGAATTTATTTGAAAATCAATGCTCTTGGTAAATTTAATTTTTAGGCTAGTAAATTACGATTCGCCTCTACGACTGTCTGGAAATTTAAAAACTCTGCAATAAATTAAAATTAAATAAAAGACAACGAAAAAATTTTATTACAGTATTAAAAGAATTGCTTTTGCCTTGGATCAAATGCGTATAACGTGGATTAATCTCTAATATATGTAAAAAGGAAATTGTATCTAATTAGAATTTTGAAGGCATATTATATACTTGTCTCAACGAATTTGGGTCAACCTAAAAGAAAAATACGCTTACCCGATGTCGATCTTTTAGGTAATAAAATGAGTAAAAAATGGATTTCGTAATCCTTTCTAAGGTCGTTTTTTATTCATTTAAATTTATTTTGAAGTAAAATATTTGATAAAATGACAATAACAACAAGATTTTTCAAAACAAATGAATAACGAAGTAATAAACTATAAAAAAAATATGAACATTAAAAATTTCATCAAATATTTTTATACAATTATTTACGAGTATTTTATACGTTGCTAATTCCTTTTACACATAATTCTCGCAATATATCGTTTATATTTAAAATTTTTACGAAAAAATAACGTAGTCCAAAATTGATTTGTTTCGAAAATTGAAATCAATGGACTGGGCTACTACTACTGCTACTACTACTACTACTACTACTACTACTACTAAAAAATTACCGAAGCAAGTAACAACTTTTTCACGAAATCCTCGAATGACGCAACTCGAAAATGCAAGTGTCAAAGGAGAGTACAGATTATCGTGGTACTGTTGAATAAACACGATACCGTAATCGCGGTGCAGGTGGATCGACTTTTTTCAATCGGCCGTTAGTTAGATGCGTCGTAACGCGAGAAGCGTCTTTCTCTCGTATCTCAGTGATAATTTCGACGCAGTTTTGCGCGACGATCGTCGGCTCGTGCCGATGACGCCGATTTCGTCGGACTCCGTTTAACGAGAAGTCGGGATATCGCGTGACGGTAATTCTTAATGCGGAATCGTTTTTTGTTAGCGTTCATCGGATTAGCCGTAAACACGCAGAGCTAAGTCTAACGTCGATGGCTAGATGCGTAAGGAAACTCGAGTACCGGTGTCGTATCTTCAATGCTATTTTTAATAACACTTTCTTTATTATGTTTTTCTTTATATACGGCTTGCAATACGAACTTTTATCGAATGAGATTTCATTATGCACCGAGGAATTCGTGATAGCTAATTTAATCGTGCGTTATTTTTAAATGTTTATGAGTCAACGGATAGAGGCATTCAAATATTTTTATTGATAAATATTATTTTTTTATGGAGATTAGCATTTCTTAAAATACTTACTAAAGTTATATCTATCAAAAGTAACGGGCATACGTATATTAAAAAAATACGTTACTGTTCGTTACATTTCTTACAAAGGAAATTTATCGTCATATTTTAACGATTTCATAACCAATAATATTATTTATATAGAAATTTATACTAATACAAATTAGGATAATATAAATAATTTAAAGTAAACGATGAAATTTTAAATATATTTCAATTTTGTGATTACAGTTATTTAATTGTATTTTACATATCTATTGGAATAAAATTTGGCAAAACATCTTTATATTTTTGATGCAAAACGATATACAGAACGTACATTTTAATTCTTCTCGTTCGTTAAAAAATAATAAAAAATATTCTTCGACCAATTCCTTGAAGAATGAAAAAAATTCTTCGGAGAAGATGTACACAGAAGCTATTCATGTTAGCTCTTGCAGACTTATAACATCACCATTTCATTCTCCATTTCAGTACTCGGCTTACCACCAAAGAATCCTTAATGAATATACTTATCAGACCAAAAATAAATCTAAATGGCACGTGGTTGTCTAAATTCAGTCATCGAGTGAAACATTAAAATACAGTGGTTGTATTCGAGCGAGTGCGTTACGCGACTTAAATACGTAGCTTGTACTGAAAAAAGTATAAGTATTCATAATTATTGTAGTGAATTTTTAAAATGCTTTAAAAAATATTTGTATCTTAAAGACAATAAATATTATCCGTATCATTTGAATAATGTAAATAACTTAATATAAAATAATTCAAGAATAATGAAAAGCTTATAACTTTAAATAGAATTTTAAACAGAAATAAAGTTGTCAAGTTTACAATTATTTCACAATATATAATAGATTTTATCTGTTTTAGTCTTGTATCTTTTATTATCGTCAAATATTAACTGCTATTTTAATATATGTGTAGTTATTTAAAATATTGATAATTCATAAAAATTTTTAATATTTTTAAAATTTTTTGAAATACTAATCAATGTTATTTTGTATAATATTAAAGCAATTCGTCGAGCAATTGAAAATTTATCATTTTTTAAATAGCAAAGGTTTTTAAAGTAAATGAAAAATATTTTAAGATATAATTTGAAAAAAATTATTCATTCTGGAAAATAATGAACCGTAAAATGAAAGTATTAAATCTGAATCATACCCATTGGATTACTAAATTATATATTACAACTCAGCAAATATGTGTATAGACTTTCGAGTACGGGTCTTTTACTTGTTTCAAAATATATCATAAAAATTTCAATAAAATTATTAACTAAATTTATTGTATATTTCGATAATTATTGCCGAAGAAAATAGAATTTTTAAACAAAAAGTAAGGATATTGGATTTAAATTTAAGAATTAATTATTAATAATATATATTTATAATTATATGTTTAAAAAATTTAGATTATATTATTTTAGAAAATATATAGTATTCGTTATTGTAATAAATTAATTATTTACGACTATAATTTTCATAAGAAATATTATCTTATTTTATTCTCAATTAAATTTAATTGTGAATTTTAATTTTATTTTCAATTCTATTAAATTCTTTTTTAAAGATAATTCTAGTAAAATACATTTTTGAAAGAATTATTTAGTTATATGATAACCTGAAAGAGGTATTTAATTAGTACTATATTTTCGTTCTCTTCATAAATTATCTTTTATTTAAGTATTTTATTATCAGTTATGTAATAGCTCTTTAATATTTGTATTACAACTTTTTTTTATAATATTAATTATTCATTTTATTCTTTTTTGCGATGTTAAATATATTATTGTTTTAGAATTTCATTTCTATATAGTTTTTTTCACTGCTTTTGATAAAAGAATATCTTTTGTAAAATTACTTTATTTCCTAAGGGATTTCTTTGTTTTTTTATCATCTCTTCATTTTTATTTTTACAAGTAGGTTATATAGGTTTTTAATTTCATCATAAACATTTTTTTATTATCTTTTTAAATTTTATTTTTCTTTATATAGTTTTATATACTTTCATTGTTACTTATTATCACTTCTTTATTTATATCATTTAAAATTTATAATAATCTATGTTTTATAACTTTCTTTATCTATTAAAATTACTTCTGTATTTTATTTTTATATTATTTTTAATATTAACAATTTTCAATATTAATTAAAAACTATTATTTATAATTTGACATATTAATTTCTATATAATTCATTGAATTAATTTTTTTTTACATTGCTTATGCAATCGTAAGTTCAAATAATATTAAACTTAACAAATTTCTTTTATTAAATGGATAATTCTTTATAAGTGTTCTTTTCGTTTTATTTTATATTATATGTATATTCATAATTATATACTTTGTTTTATAAAGTTTATTAATATATTCAAATTCTCAAAAAAGATTTAAAAAATTCACGTATACATGCAAATAAAAAAGTTGTTCCCTTTTCCCTTCCCTCATTTTATAAGATGTTTTAATATACAAATATTTAATGCTGATGGCAACTTTTCTTTTCTGAAATCTAATTATTTTTATTTCTATTATTTGTGTATTTTCATTTGTAAAATATTAATTTAGTCAATGCATCCATATATTGTATATATTCTATATTTTAATTTTTTATTATAAATTTATCTATTTTTTATATATTAAAATAAATAATTCAGTTTTAAATTATTTCCAAATTTATGTTAAGAATTAAATTTTAATTAGTACCTTTTCGAGTCATTTGTAATATTTGTTACAGCAATCATGTATACTTTTTACTATTCTTCTATTCACTTCGATTATCTTTTCATTCCCAATATTGAATTACTTGTGAATTCCTTATTTCTTTGTTAATTTTATTAATCCCTTGTATTAATTATTTTGTTTATTTTTCAGATTTTTTAAAATATTTTTTAAAATACTACATTCATACTTACTACCTTATCTCCTCAATTATATATCCTTTGCTTCTTTTGCTGTAATTTACCATTTCTAAAAAGTTTGTACTGTCTTCTTGTGCTATCATTATCATCATCTCATCATCTCATCATCTTTCTTTTCTCTAATAGGTTTCTGAAGTCCCTTTGTACAGTATTACTATAACTTTTTTCTTTTAATTTTTTTTACAATTTCTTAGCAATTCCTGATCTTACTTTTCATTATAGCTCGTTTTTCGTTCTACTATTCATTCTCATTTTCTGTTTCCTTTATAAGTATTCGTTTTCTTAGAAAGATGTTTTTTATCTTGATCTTAAAATGATGCCTTTTGTTCATGACTTCTACTTTACTTAACTATTCCTCTCTCGTGCTATTTTTTTTCCTGATAATATGTTTATCGTGTTATCTTTTTTCTTTTATTATATTTATAATGTTTAATTCTAATTGTATACTAATATAAACTAAATCGATTTAATTTTTTTTCCATTAAATTTTTTTTTTTATCATATTTTTATTATTATTCTGCAATTAACATGTTGCATCTAACATTGCATATTTTTATTTATTATTTAGACGAATTTTTTAATGAGCTCTCAATTCTTTAGTTTTAAACTTGATTACTTGTGATCTTTTTTATATATTTTTTTATTCTATATATATATTTTTAATTTTTTTCTATTTTTGCATACAATTCTTTTAAATTCTTATTTCTAAATATGTGCATACATACATGTATATATTTATATTATTTTTTTATTATTTAAAGTACTTAAATTTATTATCCTATTTATATTTCAGAATATACCAATATACGTTTAATTCATATCTTTTATTCACATAATTTCTTCCGATTTTTCTTCTACCCTTTGTATATTCAATTTTTTAAATATTTTTATTATTCTTTTCTTTCATTTTATTTGTTATTTACTTTCCATTTAGTTTCGGAATATAATTCTGAGTTTTATCTTATCCTTTATAATTATTTACTATATTTTATTTCCATTCTTATTATTAGAGTAATTTTTTATTTTATTTTTTATTTAAATGCTCCTATTTGTACTGCCTTGTTAAAATAATATTTAAATTTTTGTGTATTTTTACATATATTACTTTCTATTCTTTTAGTGCTACAGCATTTTGTAACCTGATCATGTGAACTTATTCAATACATAGCGAGAATTTTAGCTAGATTATATCTAACTATTGTTGTAAGTGGGTAGATGATTCAGCGTATAAAGGAGTAAGAATACAGGATAAACTTCTCTTTTCATTTTTTTTTAAATATAAAACATGTATTTTCTGTAGCCAGGTAGAGCAATATCAAAGGTATTTTAGGATCTTACTTTGAATGTATCTTTTCTATGTAATCGATGATTGACCGTAGGGCGTTTTTACATGAAGCACTAATTGGTTGGAGAAAAATTTGTACAACAGGAGCGTACGAAAGCTCCAAGCAAATATATAATATTGAAAAAATATTACTGCTCGTATCCTTTGCATGAAATTGTCGAAAAATACTTTCTTAATCGTGTATACACATAAAATGATTGTTATCTTTATCTTAAAAAAATTTGGTAACAACTTCGATACGCCTGATGAGATAGTACGTCGCATTTTCTTATAAATGAATGAATGCGAAATAAAACTCATAGTAGCAAAATTGGAAATTGCTGTTTTATCACTCTTGTGCATATTAAATAATAGGAATGCTTAGACGAAATTTGCAATTAAATATTTGCGAATAAAACTAAATTATTAAAATAAATAAAAAGATACGAGAATAAAGTATTAGCGATAAGGATCACGTAAGAAATAAATAGCCAAAACTTCCAACCTTATTGCCTTATGTTATCTTAGCTTGATCGAAACTCTGACTGATATTATAGAAATCTTGCGGTGTAATTTAGGGTGTATTAATTCACGTTCTCGATGCGTACTTTTATAATAATTAGGAAGGTTATATCAATAACTGCTATCTATAAAAAAGGATTGGCTTACTCAAACAGAAATACTCGATTTAATTGAAGCAAAATAGTTTGTTTACGTGTTGGGAGAGATATTAAAAAAAAGATTTGTGGAAACCTTACATTACCCGGTCATTAACTATTAACAAAATTATTAACCACATACGGGTTCATCTAATATTATTTCTTTAAAATTGAGAATGTTTAAACATTAATTATATTTATTATTATTAAAGGCAATGTCTTAACTTTATTATAAAAATTACAGAGTCGAACGAGAGAAATCAAATAATACCCCAGAAGAACTTCATCGTATATCATTGAGCTTGTGCTTCAAAAAAAACACATGATTAAAGTATCTGTTTTCGTAGAAGTGGCCCTAAAAAAAAAGAATGTAAATAATTTCGGAAGAGAAACGAAGTAAATGTACCAATGAATTAAAAACATTATTCTTCTGCGAAAAAATTAATTTATCCGATGTAATTTTCTACACAAAGGCACCAGAGGAAATATTTTATTTAGTTTGTTACTTCGTAGAATACACTATAAGATAAACCATTATTATTATTGGTATATGAATCGTGTCTTCAATCTTGAAATATATATTGTTATAGCGATTAAAATTATAAAAAAACTACTAAATTGCTCTTAAAGTAATAAATATAAAGCAAAAGCGTATAAAAATGAAATATTATTATTTGAATATATAATTCTTTTTTACACTTTCCTTACAAAATACTTGTATTCAATATTCTATGTACTTTACGAGGATGTATATATATGTATGTATATGAGTTAAACGTATGGTTGGTGCATAGGGCATCGTTCATTAAACGGTAATTCTCATTCGGTGACACCAATAATCGAAGCACAGTCGGACGTTGGTTGACAATGCAATGTAGATCAGCAACTGTGGTGGAGTCTGCGGTGGAACCGCGTGTCATGCTTAATATTCCGAATGCGCAAAGTCTATTTGCGGCTGGTCTATTTGCACAACGAAGATGGTCTAGGGCGTTTTCCAGTCATTTTGTTGCTTAATCGGCGATAAGCCATTACTATGGAATGTACCGACGATCGTCGTTGCGACTGTTTATTTATCATCGAACAATTGGATTTAATTAAAGGCGTAGGAGCGTCGGTTGAATTTATCGACATTCTCGGGTGGTAACATATGATACATCGATACGTTATTTCCCGGTATTTTTCGTGAAGTGCTTTTTTCGTTCGATAACTTTACAACTTCAAATTTATGCGCTACTTTATCATTTGCACGCTAATTCTTATTTTCTCGTTCATTTTTTATGAAAAAACAACGACTTTGAATAGCGTGACAATTTTTTAGTATTTTATATTAAGCCTATTACTTTTAATTTTTAACACTAAAGCGCATGACACAAATAATAATATTCAATTATAGGTGTTGTCACACCTGATCAACAATACTCGTTAATTTTGCATAAAATTAAGCAAATACTTTGCAAATCTTTGCAAATTACTTCAAAAGTCGAATATGATATATCCGACTACGCGTTTTCTATAAAAAAAACTCATTGCATTAAAAATAGCTTATATTATTTAAAGTACCGGTGAAATTATTTTAATTTTTACACTTAAATTCTATAATAGAATCATTTTAATAGTATCTGCATGTAATTAATACAACTCTTTGATATCGACTTTATGATAAATTATTTGAGCTTAATATCACTTCTTACTCATTAAGTATCTCGAATAAAACTCGAGGACTAATAGACTTTTATTATATAAGAACATTCAGATGGTACAATATCTAGTATTGAAATTACAATATATAGTATTTAACTAGTTCTTGATTGTCGTAATTATTACTTAAGTGCGTGCTTAATGACCTTTAGTTCTACGTATTTAATCAAATTTATGATTATTAAAATATAATAGGAAAATCTATTTGTACTTGTACTTAACTTTAAAAAAAGTTATAGTTCAAAATAGTCTTCAAAACTATTATATATTGTACTATTTTAAAAACATATGTGATAGAAATGAATACTTGAATTTTATCGAAGATGATTTACAATGGTACAGAAACTAAAAATTTTTAGTTAAATATTACCTGATAGCTCTATGAAACGTTCATAACTGTATTCTATATTTATAATATTTTACCAATCTAAAATGTATTTAAAATATATTTACTAATTGAAAGACAAATTAGAAGTAAATTTATTCTAATAATAAGTGGTGGTAATTTGTCAAAACCTATTATTATGTACAAGAGTCGCTATTATAATAATTAATATATTATAAGAATATATATAGCTCATGTACGATATACAACAAAGATTTGGTATGTGATTCTACTTATGTATCAAAAATATATATTTCTTACTAGAATATGAAGTATTACTGTTTTATAATAAATTAACGGTATATATTTTTTTAATAATACATAATATTAATTACAATATTAAATTTTTATCTTAACAGATTATATAAATAATGAATTATTTGAAAATATTTTTTCATAATTAGCACATAGCAATTTAATAAATAAGAGTTTCTTAAAGAAATGAAAAGAATGAATATATAATTTAATATTTATAAAGCTGTTATGAAAATATATTGAATAGGCGCGTTTAACGGTGTCTTCTTCGGTATTATCCCTTAAGTCATTGTTATTGTGTTTGAAGTACAGCTCTTCAATTCAGAGAATTTAAAACGTATATAAATTAAATCACTTATATTGAAGGACGTAATCATGTAATATAAAAAGAATCTTCAATAGGTACAAATAATAATAGTAAAATTTTACTACTGCAGACATACTAAGAAAGTAACGTCTGTTAAATCTTATTTTTAAAAAGAACCTTTTTAATGATTAGATATATACAATAATTAAACAAAGTAAAAAATTAATAATTCTTTAAAAATTATACGATATTTATAATATATATAAATAATAAAGTTAAAAGTTAATTTCACTTATTGTTACAAATTGATATTTTATAATTACCTATTTATTTTCATTTTTTTTTTATTTAAAAAAAGTATTATGATTAATAGATTATTTAAAAACCTTATTAAATATTACGTGTCTGTGTCCAATTTTCATTTATTATTGTACAAAAATGTTGATAATATGTAAATAAAGATATCAAAATTAAATGAACAATAAAAATATGAGTTTTTATTTTCTAATTTCGTCGAGAAAAAAATCATTTTGATTATTACTAAAGAATAAATTCTTGTTTTTATAAAATTTTTATAATTATTAATAAATATAAAATAAAGTAATATATAAAAAAGCTTACCATACTAATAGAATTCTCAATAGCATTTTACAACATTAAAGCTAAAAAATTTCACCGTAATAAATAAATATAATCAAGTAATCATTGAAATTCTCATATTTATGTAAAAATATCTAAATAAAATATTTATATAAAATATTTAAAAAGGAATTTAATGTATATTGAAACAAATGCTGAATTATTTAAATTTATAATTTGAAAATTTCTATTCATATTTAACGATTTATTCTTTATAAATTTTTAAAAATGCAATGAAAACTAAATATTTTATATTTTTCAAGAAAGTAACAATTTAATATATTTTATATCATTATTTATTAATTTAACTTATTAAAATTATCAAAATACTTATACATTTTTTATTATGGCTATTTTATTATAAACCGTGTTAAATAACTATATTAAATAATTAAAAATAAAAATTCAATTGAAAATATTAACAAACAAATAAATCAATATTATAAAAAGTCCTTATAAATGTGAAAGTATAAAATAAGAGCTTTCACTTATTTGCGTTGAAGTCGAAAGCCTAATTATTTTCCATTTTGAATGATAAAAAAAGCTTGTAAAATTAATTTTACTTTAATTTAAAAAAATTTTTTAATTACTTTTTTTAGTCTACTTTTTATGGCTCACATTCACATATATTTCTAAAATAAAAAAATTGTGAAACAAAAATTTATCAATTGAATTATCTGCAAATTTTTTTCAAAACTATCCGCTTATGTTTTTTACTTAAAGTTTACAAATGTTTACATTATTTTATGTTGTTTAAAATATTTAAACATAACCTATAAGTTTCCGATGTATGTATGATATTAGTAAACGATTGTAGAATATCACTAAAACTATTAAAATAAATTCACTATAGGTTTGTACTATTTTCTAAGTAACATAAATCTCAAACTTATTAATAAAAAGTTATAATGAACATAAATCTATCAAAATATTATTGAATATTTATTATAAATTAATTCCAACTATAAATCTTTAATTCTTCGTATACGAAAGCATTTTATTAGATAAGAATTAGAAGAAATATAATCCGATTAATGTATTATTCAACTTCTAGAATATACTATATTTTTAAACTAGAAGATATTTTTAATAAATTATACAAAATGTATTACTAAAATATTAAAAAATAAAATCTATTAATAATAAAACCATTATTAATTTAATCTTAAAATATTGAAAAGAACACTCCAAAAATCTTTTTGAACTCAGTAATAAAATATTTTTAAAATCATTATTTACTATACATGTTTATAAAAATTAATAAATTACAAAAATATACTTTTAAAACAGTCTTTAAAGATATATTATATATTAATCTTACATAAAACATAATTATTAAATCAAAAGTATATGTTAAAAGATAAATTTATAATATTTTTAAAATTTATTAAAATGATACTATGGATTTTAGAAGTTTCGTGAACATTTCTAAAGGTATGAGTATACGATGAGATATTTGTTTAATTTTATGGGAACATAAATTTGACCTGTTTTTAGAATAAACAACTCAAATTTAATATTATTGAAAATATTAGATTAACTATTCTTAAGAGGATTTGCAACTGCTTCAATCTATATAATTTCAACCTGCAAAGTCTAGATTCATATAAATTATACGTAGACAATATCATCCGAAGTATAATTTCCTCAATAAGAAGTTAGCTTTGATAGTCTAGTTGAAGTTCTTGTTGAATGTATAAACTTTACGACTCGGCAAAATCATCCTTCTCTCTGCACAACACACGTGTTGGAAGTCACGTAAGACAACGTTGTAAGCTTATAAGGTAAACTTGATCGTCTCGTTTCTAAATGTCAACATATTTCAATTTCTCAAAGTGGAATCTGTCTTTCTCTTTATCCCCTCCTCTCATCATTATAACAGGTATTTATACAATGACATCTAGAATTAAAGTAGATGAAGAATATTTGTAAATATTTATTTTATAAGAGTCTATATTATTCATTTACAATGATAAAAACATATAGTAGCATAACTTCTTTTAATAATTTATTTTTAAATCTACGCAACGACGTAAACTTATACAACTTCAATCCAATCTTCAAATTTCTCTGTATGTATATCAATTGCATTAGTCAAGAATTTTGCTTTTCATCAAAATCAAATATCACATTACGAATAAATTTCAAATTCAAATAATTTTAAAAAAAACTATTGTAAAAGATACCTATTCCTTACATATCAAGAAAATTTGTTTATATAGAAAAATTTCATTCTTCTATTATTAATAAGAATTTGTAAATAATTTTAAAATGAATATTCGTTGATTGTATCAAAAGAAATTTTTAATTTAAATAAATAAAATAGAAACTTACAAATTAAGAAATTTTCTAGTAAATAAATTAAAATATATTAACCTTTCATTCGTTTTTAATTTATAGTAAGACATTGAAAAAAAATAAAGAATTCCGATATAATTTATGTAAATATTTCAACATTGTATCTATTAAATATTTTCTAACTTCATTTAAGAAGTTTCTATTATACAACACAATTCACGCATTAATATAAAAAAAATACTAATCTCATATTTATATTAAAATAAATAAAAATAATTAAAAAATATTATCTACTATAATATATGAATAATTCACAAATTAATTTATAAAATATGATTTAATACATTAATAAAATAATAAAATTTTTGTGATTTATATTTTAATTTATATACTTGAGTCTTCTCTTTAAGTAACTATGTAAGATAAAATATTGTGAAATTATATATATGTATATATATTTTCTACGATTATATAAATTTCAATAATAAATTAATAATTTATTATTACACAGTAAGATATTTAATTTTGTTTTTATATTCTCATAATTTTACAGCATATATTATATTTATTTTTCTTATTTTTTTATACATCATTATTTAAAATGACTTTATTATTATGTTTATTTTAAAAAAAGCTTTACTTATACAATATTTATCGACTTTAGTAAAGGATATAATAAAAATATCAAAAACATTGTCTCGATAAATTGTCTTACAATTATTTAATTTATAATAATGTAGTTTACGTAATCTAGTAAATTCTTAAACATTGTTTAAGAATTTTGATGCTAGATTGTTTTCTCAGAATAATATTTTATAGTCGACCGTATTGTCGTGATTATTTTTCTCAACGACACGTAAGCTTCAAACCATAAATTTTTTTTCATCAGCATGGTCAAGTTTTCTATTACGATCATTAATTTTGATCAATAGGAAACAAAAACATCTCAAGTGTCCTTGAAATATTTAATGTATCTTCAGTCCGTTCAATGAAAAGGATTTACACATATAACCAGACTTTTTTGATCAAACCTTTCGCAGTCCTATTAAAACGGGTCAGTCAGTTTTAAGTGTGAATTTTGAACTCGTAACAAGTAATATTTTAATGAAATAGGTACCGATCGTAAATTATATCGATAAATAATATTAAAATACGGGATATTTGAAAAAAAATATTTTTTAATCTACTATAACTCTGATTACTTTTTATTATTTGGTTATTCTTACTAATATTATTAAATTATATTAACTTACTTTTCATTTTTATTACTCGATCTCTATTTTATTTTAAACTTATCTAGAATAATAGATCATACCCTACTTCGATTAATTTAATTCAACATAAGTTTTTTACTTTTATCTTTATCTATCTAAAGAACTTTTATTATTCGCTTTTCATTTTACGTAGTCGTTTTAACTACAAACTTTATTAATTTTCTTCAAAGTAGTTTAAGGAATTATATGTTTAAATAAAATTCAGAAGCGCTTTATCTAATAATTATAGAATACAAAATGTTTCCCACTTCTAATATTTTGTTGTACGGTAATTTTATAACTACTTTTCTTTCTTCCTGATCTAAATATATTTTTTTGATAAAGCCTGTGTTACATATTTGTTCAAAACTACTTGTATATTTTTTACGAATTTTGATTATTATTATTGATTATAAAAATAATTTGCCGATCATATGAATATGAATTTGTAAAAAAATTTGATAATTTTAGCAATAATAATTCATGTATTATGAAATGTAAATTTCAATACTAATCATGAAATATTTATGTACATATATTTTTTATTCATACTTTTCTTTATTCTCGTAAGATGAATTTGGTTTAAATTTGCTAAATATTGGAAAATGTCGTTTTAAAGTCCAAAGTAGTTAAGTTGCGATCAAAGACTTTCTTTTTATCTCGTACTGCAATGCTCGACAGGCAAGTAATAGAGCATGCGATTGAAGCATTTGAGAATCACTGCTGGTCAATTGTGTCAATTATGACGAATGTATGTCGCATGCTGTGAAGAGCGGAACACCGACGGATCAACTATCCCAGATAGTTGTACTTCTATGTCACGTGCCCTTGATTCTTCGTTGTAGTTAATGTCCGGACCCCTTCTTGAAGAGACGAGCAAAAAACTCGGCATTTCCAGTCGCACACTTGCTCTATTTTAGTCGTGCAAAAAGAAACGAAAGAAAGAAGACTCAAACGTACGCTCGGATAATGAAAAAATTCTTTTACGATATCACAGATATAATCATGATTGCGAATTAACCGAAGCGATAAATTAGGACTATATATTTCAAAATTTTAATTATTAATTATATATTATAGAGAGTTCTAAAATTTTAAGTGTATTATTTCGACATTATTTATGATGCTGAAACCTTTTATAAGTTACAACATTATACACGATTTAAATTTTGAATATAATTTTTATTGATAGATATATTTTGTTACATAAAAAAATAGTTGAAAATCCTCATTAATTAACCATAACTAAGTCTTCGCTATATTTCTCTTACATCTATTTAAAAATAAAAATTAATTTTAAATATACAAAAGTACAAAGGTAAATTGTGTTTATATTTCTTAAGTGATTTAAACAAAATTATAATTTTTAATGAGTAAGAATTACAAGTATTTAGAATGAAAAAATGCTATACATAAGTATATTTCTGATATTTCTATTTAAAAAATTTATATAATGGTAGTATTCACGATTTTAAATTAATAAGCATTGTATTTATTTTTTCGATTAAAGACAGTAATTTATAACTTATTATATTTATCTTAGTTAAAAAAAAATATGTTTTTATTTACAAATAAATGTCAAATTCAAAATATTTAAAAATATTATTAAATTATAGATGAATATTACTAAAATTTAGAAATGTTACACGGATAAAAAAAACTATTCATTTTTTATAAAAAATAATTTAAAATATTAATAACAGCGATAAAAATAACATCGATATTATATTTACTTTAATTGTAAGAAATAATTTAACATTATAAATTAAGAATCGATTTCATTTTTCTTATTACTAAAAGATATGACATACATTTTCTGACATTTCTCCAATTGTTACTTTTCAGGTCAAGTCTCCGAATGTCAAACGAAGACAATATCTCGACGTATTTCTATTTCAGTGTTATCTAGATAATACAAAAAAAGTAAAGTAACGTCTTCTCGAATAAGATTAGATTCACTTATAGTTTAATTAAATAAGTACATTAATATTTATTAAAATTATATGCTGATAAATAAAAAAATTCAGAACAGATTTTGAATAACTATTCATAAATCATAGCTTTTTAAAGAAGAAATCTATTTATTAACAAGATTGATATATTAACCCGCATAACTACAAGTCGAAGAATGGTACCACAAATAATACACAAACTTATTTTTTTTTATTACTTTTTTTATTTACCGCTTTTAAATTCATCTTGAATATATCTAAAAATGTTAAAATAATATGTTAAGAAACAATTTGTTTTAAATTACCAGGGATTTGTTGAGTTTTCATATTTATAATGTCAAACTATTTGTTAATTGTTAAACAGCTATAAATGATAAATTAGGACATTTAATTTAGTAATCTTCTTGTTTATTTAAAAAATCAGAAAATTTATGTTTTCTATAATAAACTTTTAATTCTTATTTTTATAATATTTCATATAAATTAAGTACAATATTTTAACTGTTATACTATTAAGCATATAAATATTACATTAAATAATTGTATTAAGAAGTTTATCCTCTAAAAATTATATTTAAATTTTTAAACATCTAAAGATATTTTCTTTTGTAAGATAATCGTTTTATGTAAAATATTAGAAAAAATAATTATTATTATTATTTTCATTCAATATTCTTCTTAGAAAATAAATTATTCATTTGTAATTAGATCATATGAATAAATTCTTTTATTTATTATTTAATAATACGAAAATAAACTGAATATCAGTAAAATTTTAAATGTTAATTAAATTTGGGCAAATCAATGATTTATAAATAACTTAAAATAATATTAATAAGTAACATTATGTAATCACTTATAAACTAAATATATCAATAGATATAAAAAGAAAAATAAATATTTCATTAAGTAAATCCGTTAAATATGTGTTTATTATATTAACGTCATGTTTACAATCATAGTTTACCATTATTTACAATTCTTGCAAAATATCATAAGGTATGTCATTGAGTAGAAATATTTGTGATATAATCTCTGTGAAAAGAAGAAATGTAATTAATAAAAAAAATTGTGTTTACAAACAAATAAAATCTATATAATATGTGTATGTTGCTACAGTTCGAACATTTTAACAACTAATAATAATAACAACGCCAAACTATCACAGCTTTAAAAATTTTTCATTAAAATATTTATTGTGAAATATAACAAGTTGGTTATTATAGACTTTTTAAAATCCAATTTCCTAAATTTATTAATAATTTTTAGTATTAAAAATAAAAATTTTTATATATAAAAAGAAAAGAAATTGTTCGATATATATATTATTTTGAAAATTCTGTTAAAAAAACTGATCTCAATAGTACAGTAAAAATTAATATTATTTCTCCGGTATTTTTATTATAATCTTTATTAATATTATTTTTTTTTCAAGATATTAAAATGATAAATACCACCAATTTATATTAAGAAACTATTTCTATTCAAATATTATATCCTAAATCATTGGATAAACTACTAGATTAAAACGACTAAAACAACTAATTAATTGCACTTTTTAAAATAATCGATCATGCTTTTCTTTTTTGGTATATTTTATGTTTACGATGAAAAAGTATGCGAAGCAATCATTACATTTATTTTCACAAATAAACAACTCGTAAGTTATTCTATTCCAATATTTCTATTTAATTCACTCGCCTTTAAAATTATTTCAACTATTTTATAGAAAAAAATTGTTGATCTGTAGCTTATGTTTATTATTTGAAAATATAGCATCGTTTTTTGTAAAATCCATTCTTATAATTTTATTCTTGAATCGAAAACACTAAGATTTGATTTTACTATTTTTCAAAAGAATTTTGTAAAAGACTTTAGTGTAGCATTTATTATTTTTCCTTTAACTCAATTTTTATATAAATATAAACATACAATGCGAGTACTTAAGAAAATTGCTAGAATTAATTATTGTGAGCCGTTGAAACAGTACAAACAAGGTTCGAGTGAAAATGATAAAAGCGAGTTTCCAACTTTGCAGACAAGAATAGCAGGACCGCATTGTGTTTCCTAGTTCTGACGATGAAAAGAAACTGTCGGAGAATCCGTTCGGCTAGAATTTACCGACGTATACGCACACCATAGGAATTCAAAGAGCTTCGAGGCGAACGTGCGAAAAATCACGTAAAGGATTCGTGAGCCTGGAAGATCAGTTTGTCCCACGGCATTTTCAGCATACTTCGAAACAGGATTGACTCGTCTACCTATCCACGTCCCTTCGTTCGACGGTAGTTTTTTCTAAGTGGAACTCGATCTAGTGCAAGGGGAAAGCGAGACAGCGAGACACCCGCCCCCGCAAATGCCACATTATGCGTACCTCTGCAACGTGAAGCCTTTTTCCACCAAAATCGATGGTCTTACCGCCTTTCTCGGAACTTTCTCGCGAGAAATGCGATATATGTGTATTTGGTAATTGCATGGATGCGTACACGTATAATTTAAACTGAACGTCTTTCAAGCGAGAGCCTGTAATTGGCGATCCCTAAGACTTTTTTACGCAACATTTTTATTTATGATACTACAAAAACAAGCCAAAAGAGCCTTGAAGGGCCAATTTTGTTGAACATTGTCACTTTTTTCAAGTCTTCAAATTATATTCGTTTTCGCGCGCATTAAGAATAAATAACATAATATATTTTTACCAACCATGTTTTGCACCCTTATATTTTTTAACGATCTAGTTATAAATTCATTTATTAGCGTTATGCGCTTTGAGAAAAACACTTTTCAACGCACGCACGGTTCATCAAATTATATTTTTGAGTATATATTTTATACTACAATGGTAATATTCGATACTGTATAGGTAATTATATAATAATTAGTAATTAGTAAAATATACTATAAAAAAGAAAATTTTCAATAATTTAACTTTCAACTCTTTTCACTCTGTGTTTTTATTCGTATCTATTAATTTATTTTCAAACAAAATTTAAAACGTACAATTTAAAATATTTTTGGAAAGTTTAAATTTTACTTATTTTTTATTTCTTTAAAAAAAAAAAATACCGAAAAGTAAACCGTGGTGTTCTATGTACTTAAATATGATAGGTATCTTTAAAACTGCCAGCATAACTTTGTACATGCTTTAAAGAGGTACATAACTTCTGTATCTTTACTGTTGTTCTGTATTATCTTTCGGACGATGAATAATTCATTCTGGTAAGAGGAAAAAAATTTATTTATAAAGAAGTTAATTACTATCTAAAATAGATTAATTTATCACTTTATAAAAACATAAATATATCATATAAAACTATTTTAGAAAAGATATTTTCAAAAATTTCATGAATTTTACCTCAAAAATTAAATTAAACTCAATAAAAATAAAATACCTCTTTTTTACAAAAAATAAAGAAAATATATTGGCTTTCATAAAAATATTTTCGAAATTGATGATAAAATATAAATTTAAAAATATAATGCACCAAGGAAGTCTAAAAAAATTATTTTAAAATCGTAAGGATTGTTAAAATATAAAAATAGATAGATAAATACGATAAAAGTACCAAATCGATTGATTTTGATAAATTTTTTTTATTCGTATCAATGTAAATAAGTAAAAAATAAAAATACAGTACAGTCGTACAAAAACAGTATTTCAAATACAATTTTATTTTAATGTGTGAACTAAATATAAAATATAATTTTTACAAATATTTAATATGATTATTCATATGTAATAAATAATATTTAATATTAAAAATATTAATGCCTTTTAGCATAAACAGCATAGATCATGAAAATCCGACTGTAACGTATATTATATAGTAATTTTTAGTTATCAAAAAATATATAAATCTGCTTCTATACGTTATTTCTTTAAGAAAGTAATTTTAGATTCATATTTTTTTATATATTTATTATATTATATTTGCCGTTAAAAAAAATAATTCTATACATTTAGTGCGATACAATCTTAAAGACCGATATAAACTTGTAAATAACTATTCGTAATAAGTAATATGAGTATTTACTGTGATATGCGGAATAAAATTAAAAAGAAACGTTAAGAAATAGGAACTTGAGTTAATGTAAAAATCAAGTACACGAACTGTACATTCACCGTATTATATTATTCAACCACAAACTTTCCAATTTTTTCAATATTATCGTTATTTTGAAACTTTTAGCGATAAAATTTCAAATTTTTAAGATTTCTTTATTTTGAAATCATACATTGTTCTAACCACGAGTATCACGAAACACGAATATTGTATATTTTTAGTGAGATAAATCTTATTAGATCTTTTTAATTTATCAATCACTAATACTTTTATCATTACATTGAAAAGTTACACAGTCAAGTAATAAACATTGTTCCTAATTAATGATCACGCACATTTAACGAATTAGATCGAAGTAAAAGTAAAACTTCCGATTCTCATTACTATTTGTTACTCGGTTCATTGATTAACCGAAGGTCGGTTTCACAGTCCTTGTATGATTGCTGTCAATTCAGAAAATGACCTTAAAAATTCCCATGAAGAATATATTAGATCAAATAATAAAATAATTTATTAAAAATAATTATCGGGGGAAACCGTTTATTAAATTAAAAAAATATGAACAAATAAATCCTCACCCGATCAACGTTTTCGCAAATTCTTTATACATGAATTATCTTTTTACCGCGATCGAGTTTTCAGGCATCGAACTTGGAAGAGTGATACCTCACGTACGAATGCCTTTCCCGCATTCACCTTTCTATCGACTCGCGATAAGTAGACGAAGCCTTGCGAACTCCCGGAAAACGTGGCGATAGCGACTCGGCAATCGGTCGTTCAGCGAGTGCCGATACTATCGACTTACGTTTCGACAAAATCCGACCGTTTTTCTCGTTGGAAAAGCAGAGCTAAGACGCATTGGCGAGTTTTGCGTAGTCTTGCGTAGTTTTTTGTAATTTTTCGCAGTTTTGCACAGTTTTGCCTTTTCGACTTTTCGCCTTTGATCGCTTGGATTGTTCTTCCCTCGAGAGAAACGCCGTCACCGGTGAACCGGGAGAGTGTCTAAGCTTAATTGGATTGAAATGACACGCAAGCGATGGCCTCTAAATTACGTTTGCTCTCGCGAGAAAATAACGCTCGAGTTGTTTAGCGTTTTAACGATTAACTGGATTCGTGCTCCCTACAATTTTTCTCGCATAAACAAAGTAATTCTAGGCTCGAGCATTTTTTCTTTAAGTTCGGAGATACACTGCTTAGACTTTGAAGAATTATGATTTCATCGAGTAGATTGCTTAAATCAATTGCTCGTACATTGTCAATTTTTTGTCAACTGTGGTCGATATCGTTACGTTTCTTTACAAATATCTCGACTTAGAAGCTAAACTTTCTAAAGATTTTCTTAAGTCACGATAATTTTTTTGTACTATTAAAATAATAGATTGTAAAATAAATTGATTGAAATTAAATTGTGTAGGTATAATTTGAATAATTTATAAGTAATAAATTTGGTGGTCTTATATTCATAAATAATTTATTAGACGCTAAAAATGAATGAAGTAAAAGGAAAAATAAAGTAAAAATTAAAAGAAACAAATGGATACAATTTTATTGTTTATTATTTAGCAATTTCACACAATTAAATTTTTAATGGTTACGATTTAAATTTTTATCCAAAAATGAAACACTGCGTGTTCTTATCGGTAAAAATCTTTTTAAATTTAAAAAATTTACTTATCTAATCGTTCTTAATATTATTAAAAATGTTGCACGTTATAATTAACAATAATATTTTCTAGATTAATTATAGCAACAACGATAATTTTCTACTTTAAAAATATTTTTTTTCTTTTTAACTAGAATTTGATATAATTTCGAAACAATGCTACATTTTATTAAGAATAAATTTTGACAGTTTAATAATAAATTTCTTACGTGATATTGTAATATATCTTTATAAGTTATTTGTTTTAAGGAACTAATATTATTAAGCAAGGATGAAAATAATATTTATAGAAAATATAAGTTTTTTATTTATCGTATAAAATTAATAATTTATATATTACATACGAGAAATTATTAAAAGTATCGAACGGTAATCTTACAAAAAAATCAAGTAAGCATTTCCGTTGCAATAAAACCTTAATTACTCAATCCAAGCATTCATTTCAATTTACTCGATACTCCACGATCGCAGAATTTTTACCATCGATTGTAACCGTCGAATCGTCCACGAAAGCACTTGCCTTCTTCGAGTAAAGATATCGAACTAACCACACGTTCCGCAAGATCGCTATCGTTGAATCATAGCTATCGAACAGTTGGGAATAAAAGAAAAGTTCCAATGACTTATATTACAAAGAATAATAGCGAGAGATCTCGCCAAGTGCAACAGCGACTTTCGATTGAAAATCGAGCGGAGCCAAAATAGGCGCCTTTCTTAGAAAAAGGCGCGTATCCGCATGATACTTGCATAAACGCGTCACTTTCCGATCGAATGCAGCTTTCGATACGTACATGACGTTAACTTCTTCGTTAGGCGAGTCGAAAGTTAATTTTCAGTCGTGTCGATGACGACAGGTGTTACCGAACTTTGTAGCCAGGCCGTCATCTCGATGGTCCAACTCCTTCTAAAGCAGAAGAATCTTCGATTTTGCCTCGCCTTTTCCCTCAAAATCCTTTGAGCTGCGAAAAGAATCAGTGGTTAATGACTTACTCGGTTAAAGGCCTTAAACTTAGTAAATACAGTTAGCAGTCTTGTTACGTCTAAGAAGCATTTCCGAAATATAGATATCGCCTTTTCGTAGAAGAGATATTTCATTGATGGAACATCAAATAATAATATTTTAGTTTCTTTTTAACATCTAAAGAGTAGATGGTTTTGTATAAACGTGAACTCTAATAGCTGAAACTGACGGTAACGAGTCTTTCTCGTTAGAAGAGGAAATAATGTAAGTATTTGCATAACAGTCGGTATTATGATATAAAAAGATAAAAAGGAGTTTTTATTGTATAAATAAAATCCAACAAAAAAAAATTACTTTAATCTATCGATACATGTGCACAGCGTACTATGCAATAAATCCAAATAAGCCAACTTGTTTGAAAAATATTTTAAATAAAATTTATTTTATTTCAAAAATACTTCAAGAACAAAATTATTTTCGAGAAAAACAATAACGTAAGATTTCATTTTTCAGTCGATCATTTCATACAATATTAAATTTACGTGCAAGAAACGATTTGGTGAATTGGCCCCAAAACAAAAGCATTACTCATAAATTAAATCGATATTTTTCAAAGTATATTTAAATTCGAACGAATGAAGGTCAGTTCAAATACTCGAAGGTTTGCATAATTATGTTTATAAAAAAAAGAGTAAAATTTTTTACCTCCAAGATTTTTTTAAATGAACAAATGTGCATACATTTTGTTTCAATTAATTTTTGAGCATATTACAATTTCCAATTACGTATTAAAAGTTGGTTTCTATTAACCGATCAAGGAATGATTTTTCACTCTTTCTGGATAAGAAGTTAATTGTGTGCATATATGAAACAACTGAATATGGTTTATACGTGTACGTTATGATACTCTGATATTTGTAATCACTGTATCGATATGTGCGTTGTTCTTAAACTTTCAAAGTCACATAAATATTCCCTTTACACGAACGTACAATAAGTATTGTAGGTTATTTCTGATAGGACACTTTATAAAGATTTTTCAATTTAAATCATGAAAAAAAATTTTAGAATTATCGACCGCTTTAATAAATACTATTTTAAATCAATAGTTGCAATTAACAAATAAAATAGTTACAATATTCAAAAAGTAAAATTTAAATTCTAAAATTTAACTGTTTTATTTTTATCATTAAAATTCTTTATATATATATGCTTAGAATTAGAAATTCTATTAGTTTTTAATATCTGATCTATTTGTAAATTAACACAATTGTGTATTCATTTCAAAATCAACTCATAAATCAACGGTAGTTAAGCTAATATTTACATAGTCGTTTTACTGATTTTTTTTTCTCTAACGCGAGTAAAAAGTTTAAATCGTTAAGGCTTTATAAATTGATAATATTTATAAAAATAGTTTATCCACTATTAATATTTGAAAAGAATATTCATGTACATAATTACAGTTTTCGATTATTATTAGTTTTATTCCTTATCGTTATCTTAAAATTTTGAATTTTAAAACTTTGAATTTCATTACATATTTACCGTAATAATTTGTAACCTAAAAGGTTTACTTAATATGTATCCAATTATTTCGGTAAGAGAAATTAGTTAAAATGGAATGATTTGTACGTTATTTATATAAATATTTTTATATTTAAAACAACTGTTTTGTAAATTAAAAACATAGATGTGAAAATATTTTCTAGCTATTTCTGTCTCTACGCACACATAATATTCATAAAATATTTTCTTTCATAAAATATATATTATAAATAACTACTTCTCGTAATGTATTACGTAATAACCATATAACTATGCGTATGTGTGTGCAAATGTGTGTCAATGTGCCACGCGAAATGGAAAATTTAAAATTTTTAATTTTTTCAATATATTATTTTATATAAAAACCAAATGAATCGTGCATTAAAAATAAAAATTTGGTTCGTAAATATAGAACCGTAAATGGTGTTAATCGAAGAAGGAGTATGTTGATTAGACATAAAAATGCAACAAATATAGGTAAAAATTTTGAAGTCTCGCGCGGATGAAGCTCGGTCTCGCAAACAAGAGGAAACAGCTAACAAAGTTCGCGTTCGATAAGCGAAACGAGGATAAAGCCAAGCTAACGAGAGGCTGAGTTTGCGAGAACGCGCGAGATCCGGCGAATCATCGAGTTCCGCTCGTATCCTCGAAGGCGCGCGCAAGTTTATCGCGGTGAACGGACGCGAAAGCGCCGTTTACGGCTACGAATACAATGGAGCCGCGCTTTTAAGCGAATTATCGCGAAACTCCGGCTCGCTTATCACGCGCCTCGAAGGCTCGCACGTGCGAGAGTCGATCGGCTCGAGTACTTGGCCTGGCTCTCCTCTCGCCTCTCTCCTCTCGCCTCTCTCCTCTCGCCACTCTCCTCTCGCCCCTCGCCCCTCGCCTCTCGCCCCTCGCCTCGCGCCAATCGCCTATCGCCTATCGCCTATCGCCTCCGACCCTCGCCAACTCCACGATGCCAACGCATTTTTGCAAAAATGGAAAGTCATTTTCCTTCTCTTTGGGTCCGCGTATGTGCTACGAACTTAGCCAAGTGGAGTGAGAATCCGTCGAGTCGTTTATCGCGCATTTTCATCGAAACCAATCGTGCTTTCCTTCTCTTTCGTCAAACTTGGTTCGGTACGCGTAAGCTTCTGGAACGCGTGACTAATTCGTTTTGAAAAAAGATAGGATTCTAAATTCATTATAATGTAATAATGATACAATGTCATACGTAACCATTACACTCATTGATGTATTCGTTTTATTTATTCGAAAAGTGTTTGTATTTACGTAATCATTTTAGATTTTCATATTTTACCCGATGAAAATTATTCTGATCTACAATCCATTTTACTGATTTCTGTATACAGAGATAATAATAATTTAAGTATACAGTAGATAATACTAAATGATATTTCATTTATCTTTTTTTCTTTCTTGAAGAAATAATATGGAATCGCGTTAAATCTAATAGATCTGTTTTAATAAAACAGATGTGTGTCCGTAAAGGAAAAAACATAACAAGGAATTTTTTAAATACTTAAATCAAAAAAAGTTCTTATCTATTATATTAACATTATATTGCATTAATTTTTGTTTGTAACTTTTTTATCGAGTCAAATACTTCATCAACAGGAAACAAAAACAGTTTAATCGAAAAGCGGAACTAAATATTAGATAAAAGCTGTTCTTTGAATTTTTCAATTATGCACACCAAACAACGACGCATCTGCTTATTTTCGTACATAATTGATTTAATTGTTTAAAAGTAATCGTAAAATAATTTTTATTTACTAATGTTAACATTTTGTTATGTACGTGATTTCTGCGTGAAAGTAGGCGCAAAAGAATTCTATTATTTAAAACTATGCATGCGCTATCGTAAAAACACCGCTAAAACTAAGGATGATTGGTCAAAGAGTAATTAAATTTAAGTTGACATATATTCAAAAGATTATTTTTCTTATATTTTCCCTTAAAAGCCATTTTCAAAGAAACTTCATTACTCGCAGTTACACACTTTTATACGTTTGATTTTTGTGTTCCTTTCTACAGGTTATAAAATTGTAAACTTCTTAAATATTATAACGCGATTTAAATAATGTCACCTTCGTGAATTTGTAAAAAATTTTGTTAATTGCGTTTACAATACAGTATTAAGATTAATAATAACTTTTTATCCATTATTTTATTGTAAAAAATATGCGTGTATTAAAAACGACAGAAAATTTCAGGAAGTCAATATTTAAGCGAAAACCGTCGTATTTTATAAATGTTTATTATTACATAAGAATAATAATTTTTGTTTATATATTTATAGATTATATTTTTATGAAAACTGTATGGTTTCGCTATTTCAACTTATTTATTTCATCGAGTAAAAATACGTTACGCGACATTGAATCCAACATTTGAATTACATTTGAATCCAACTAACGGCATTATCGAAAGTACTTTCACCTTAAAATTAAATTATTTCAATTAATAAGATCGTGCGTTAAAAAATAAATCTGCGTTTAAAATAATTACCTGTATTCAGTCTTTTTCAGGGGTTCTTTCTCAGCTTGTGGCAGAGTTCTATACATGACGCGTTTTCTCTCTTCGAGATCTTGCGCCAGTTCCTGCAACAGTTCCTTGAACACGTAATTTTCCACGTTTTTCGCGATGTAATAAAGGAATAGCCAATCACCGAAGTAATACTTATTAGTGACCTTCAATATATCCCACGGATTGTATTTGCCGGGACAGGCCAACATGAATACCAGCTTGTTGAAGTTTGTACTTCTGAAACGAGTGCCGACAATTTATTTTCTTCTAAGTGAACAATCTTGGGAAAAATCCTACGCTATCTTTATTTCAATCTTTTATAAAAATCAATCTGTAATAGGCTTAGATAATCAATTTTGGAAAAGCATAGAATATTCTAGTAAATTGTTATCTTCATCCTTCGTTAAATTCCTAATTTCAATTATGTGACTAATATGAATTTCAAATAATAAACTCTAATTAAGTATGAATTAAGTATTATGCATCTTTATAAAGTTTTATGCAATTTCAAAGAACTGTTTATTAAATATTTTGTTTACAAGACTTATTGTTCATTACTTTATTTTAAAATATCAAATCAATACTTTTAAAGCACATTCAAACTTATTTTTGGCTTATAAATAATAATTTTAGTTACTGAAACATAATTATTTGTTTTTAATTGTTATATAAATCCTTTTTTCTTAAGTAAAAAATATGCACGTAGCAATGCCATAAAAATTATTTAGCGATCAACGGTAGCATAAATGCTTATAACTTTTTACGACCAATAGAAAATATAGGTCGTTGTTATGTGTCGATATAATTATACCTGAAAAGGAAGGTCAGTTGAAAAATGTACAAAAGATAATTTTTAAAATGAAGACAATTATGAGAACTTATATAATAAAATATTAAAATAAGAAAAGTGTTTATTTTTTCCCTTATAAGTAATTTCCATGTGATCCATGAAATGAATTTAGTCCAAATAATTCATAATCTTTTTATTTTTCAAATCACCTGAGAAACATTATAATTATTTTTTATTATATATAATTAATAAAAAATTATCATAATTTTGAAAATAATTTTTAACACAATTATTTTTAATATAAGATATATACATTTTGAAAGATATGGGTATATGTATTTGTTGGAAACAATGAAATGGATCGTCATTATGGTTTTAATAGGACCCGGAAGCAACTTATTATCATTAAAACTAGAATTTATGTATTTTATTAATTCGTATTAAAATTATTTTTATCCAGTATATTATTCACCTGAAATATTTTTTTTACTAAAAATCTAAAAATATAATGTTTTTTTAATATTCCATACTACGTTAAAAATACGGATTTAAAATAAAATAGTGTGTATGTGTATTACTTAAAGTTAAAATCATGTTTTGTATAAAAAAGGAGCAAATTTTTTAAATATAAAATTCAAAATTGATATTAAAATGAAAATTTATTAATTTTTACTTATTTAAAAATCTGTCAATTTTTATGTCGTAAATAAATGTGTTAAGATCATTATAAAAATCATTTTAAAAATGCACAAGGAATTTTCAGGAATATTCAGAAACTTACATTACGTAAGTCGTAATATTTTAGTAATTTGTATATGATTTGTTTTCAGCCTTTAAAAAATATTTTAAGAATTATGTGTTTTCAGAAAATGGTTTTTTTGAAACACTCATTTTTCAAATTTCAAAATACTTTAGCTTATAATTTTATGCAGTTTATAGGACATATTTTCAATTTTTAAAATATGCATATATTTTTTCTTTTTAATATACGTATAAACTAATTTAGATCAAAATTAATTTGATATTAATTTGAAGTTTTTTCAAAAGTTATTATTCACGTTAAAATAATTACATATGAAATAAAGTATATATATTAACCATGCCATAACAGTATTATCAAATACTAATTCTACAAAAGTATATCGATGTTAGAATTTTTTATTCAGTAGCAATTTCTAACATGGTTTAGAATTGACAACATTTTTTTAAAGGAAAGCAAATAAGGTCGATCGTTTCATCATCAAATTAGTTAAAAATAATTAAAGTAAATTATTATTAAAAATTGAGATCTCCAGTATTTTAAAGATCTAATCGATTTATAATCATAAATATGAAGAAATTCGTACCTCGAATGTAATACCATAGTAAGTATCCGCCAAATTATCCCTAGGCCAGAGAGAATCGTAAGCATAATGAACCAGAACCAAAGAAACGTATAAATCTTTTCATTGATGATGTTTAGCGCCATAATGCAAAGGGCATCGTGTTTTTGTATACCCCCGGATGGGCCGTATTTATGAAAAGTACACTTTGTAACCTTGAATTATATATATATAAATAATTATTTAATTGGTTAATCAATCTCTATCCAGTTTAATTCACGATAAGCTTCGAAGCATTAAAACTCAGTTGCCACGTATCGAACTTTAAATATGAAGTTTGTTTGATAATATACGATTAAGATGATGCTATAATAATTATTATTATTTATTATAATAAAATTTCCGTACTTTATATTTCGAGATCAAAATGAAACAGTTTGCAATAGTAAAACATGTATTTTATCTATACTTACGAGTCTTTAAAAAATTGTTTTTTATAGTCCTTATTATAACGAGTGTAAGTGATAATTTAAAAATTTACTTATACTTTTGAAAAATGTAAATGAAATTAATGTTCTATATTTGGAATTTAAGTTTATATTAAATTGTGATAAAGTAATTCTTGAACTTTTCACAAGTACAAAGAATTAAAATTTGTTAATATTTCGAATTTTATTATCTTGATATAACTAATTGTTTTTATGTAATATAACAGATTTTATTAAACCGAGAAAAGTTTTTCTCTCGTTTACTAATAATGTTAATATAATTCTACCGTATGCTCACTTTTGGAAAAATCTCGTCGAGAATATCCATTTGTCCGTTAAAATTCGTTCCAGTGACATCGTGACCGAGATGCAGAAAAGCGCCACCCAGAAACTCATTTGTTACGTACATTTGAACAAGCACGTTTAGAAAATTCATGACTTCGCAGATACCAAGATAATAAGCCCAAGGTCTATTGAGGTGGAGACGGTTCATAAAAGCAGTTCGTATCTGATAAATTTTCTCATCTTTATCAAATTTAGAAGGTATCGTCATACCACTGTCGGTCACAATTTTTTCTTCGCGCAAAGAAATCGATGCCAAATGAAGACCTGAGACCAACATCTTCAATCGGCCACCTGATCAGATATAAATTTAAACTAATTAAGATGAGATTCACATATAGATTCACATAGTCATTCACATTAGAAATAATTAATAATATTAATTAAATAAAATATTGCTTGAAAAATAATATAATGTTTACTCCTTTCCAAAATATATATAATTTTATTCGTACATTATAAAAGTGTAAGCCCGTTAAACTTATTTAAATTTGTTGATTCGTGCTATTTTTAAAAGTAATAATTTAGAATTTTTCAATATAATAATTGAAATAAAAATTTATATTTTAAAATAATATAAAATTTAAAACAAGATGAAAAATATTGAAAAAATTTTAAAATATTTAAAAATTCAAAAGATATATTTATTTTTGTTATGTACAAAAATATTTTTAATAATCAAATTTTTAGCCAAAATAAAATTTTTTCTTGTAGAATATAATTAAGTCGTATTTATAATTAAGACGTTACTTATATAAATATAAATTTTTACTTATTAAACTTCTTACATTCTATGAATAACGTAAGATTTCACTTAAGCTCATACAACATGACTATAATTCAGTTACATTTAAAATATCCCAACAGATTCTATAAGATTGATAAAAAATTAATAAAGTCTTGTATTTTATACAAATTTAGATAATAAATAATTTTTAAAATTACGTTACTTCTCAATTAAACTTAAATTTTTACTTTATTCTTTAAAATAATATAAAAATATTTTTGTTCAGACCTTCAAAATCAATAAACTTACAATTTTTTTATATTATTTAATTTTTAATAACTAAATTTTGAAATATAAATCCTAATTAATATTTATAATTTTATCATCTACCACCTGAATGTTGTTTGAGCAAGGTTATATTTACGAATGTTCGTTTTATAGTATTCGCCGAATGTAAACGCATTATTGAAGCTATAATATTTATCGCATCTGATTTTGGATTAAAAATTCTCATTCATAAATTTGTATAATAAGATTATTATACTAATAAATTATTATATTAATAAATGTCATTTTATTTTGGAATTTAGATTGCATAAATGTAAATTCTAATGGGATTCGAATAAAAAGACTAATTTTTTTCAAGGTACTTTGTATACAATACATTATATATATTTATAATCATGAAATATGTTTATGATCATCAAATGACGCATATATTATTTTTTAATCTTAACTTTTATCGGGTTATTACATATCCTCATCGGAGGAATTTCAACTCTCTAAGTCCGTAACACATTTCATAAAAATCTTTGGTTATCGATTTGAAATATTGCATTATACTCGGATCGATTTTCATCTCAACATACGTAAAAATAAAAAAATGCCTTAACCACAAGGAATCCCATCGAGTTTATATTTGAGTAAGAAGAGATTCAATCCGTATTGGAGAGACACCTTGCCGCGAAGGTTAAAGGCGTTCTCGATCGAAGGTGCGATCCCCCCTTCCTAAAATACTCAGCAGGTAAAGGAAAGCGAACGAACCCTCGACGGTACGCCACAGGTAGTGCGGCAGATAGAAGAGCAGCGCCTGGAAGAAGAGCACGAAAGGCACCCACTGATAATAAGCGTGTCGAGTGATTTCGTCCCGCTTAGCCGCGGGTCCAACTCCGGGATGGGGTATCTCGCCTTCGGCCAGGGCCGTTGCGTTCATGTGCTTCACCTGCGGTTACAATAACATCGTTTAGGGGTTCCGCGGTTATCGAGGGGCTAACGATCGACTTACCACGGTGAAGGTCGACGTGAAAAAGCAAAACGAATCGATGACGCTCGAGGGCACGCCGGTGTCGGTGATGCATCTGTATGGAAAGAAAAAGAGAGAAAAAGAGAGAAAAAGAGAGAAAAAGAGAGAAAAAGAGAGAAAAGGAGAGAAAAAGAGGTAAAAAAAGGCGGATTCATTCGCGAATCCCGTGCGCACCTTTCGTTAAGCGAATTATTCTATATTCCGCGGAGCGCCGAGTTCAAATGCATAATGGACGAGTCGCTCTCGTCCTTTCTTTGTATTTTTCTCGGACAGGTGCGCGCGGTGAGGAATGTGCTCTGATCGAAGATGGTCTCACCTTATGTGCCAGCCGATGAACTGCCGCGAAGACACGAGGATCGTCGATGCCAACAGAATCAGGAACGTCGCTCTGTAGTGGAGCTTGAAAACTATTCAGAGATAGAAAAATCATGCATTAGAGTATTGTGGAATTTATTTATTAGCGATCAATGATTTTATAGCTTTTTAACAAACGCGTAGGTAACGTAGACATCGCCTCTTTGGAGCATCAGAAAATTTACCTGTGCGATCAAATATTATCACGTGTAAACAGACAATTTATTATCGTTATTGCACGTTTTCGTTTACTTTGACACAATTCGATAGAATTTCTAATAAAAATTTGAATATTCGTGTAATCAATAGAAAAATATGCTTGAAAGATAAGAAATGCCTTATAAAAAATTAATTTAATTTAAAGTAATAACTTTTTGACGAAGCTTATTCGTAATGTGCAAACAGATATTTTAAATATTACTTCACGATTTAATTTGTTCGTTGAATTAGATACGAGTGAAAATTTTTATCGAACAAGTAATTCGTTTTAATAAAAAAATTGCTAAGTTATATTTATGTCTTACATTTTTTTATGTAATTTATTTGATATGTAAACTATACGATTAAAAATATGTGTATTAAAAATTATTAATTGTACGGTAACGTATCGTTCGAAAATACCTTTGAATTTACTCGTAATCTTTCAAGGCCGAATGTCATACTTTTCTGATAAAATCTAAAACTATATATTTATCGCGATTAACAAAATATTTTAGAGAGACTTAATCGCTATTTAAATCAAATGAAACGATAGACTGCAAAAATTGATAAGACGTTATGAAAATCTTCTCGACTCTTTGTAACGACTAAAAAACGTTAAATTGGAAAATAGTCGTTCGCATTTACGGAAAAAAAGCATCGTCGTAAATTTACATATCTCGTTAGCATAATTATAATGTTTCACAAAGAAAGCGAAATAATAATAACACAATGGACACCTCGACAGAAAGTAGGTTAAATTACGCATAAGTTAAGCATCGAGCAAAGTGCGAGACGATAACTTATAACTTGCGGTTTCACGCAGCATCCCAAGAACAACTCTCGCAAAAAGGGTTGGAAAGCTCTTTGGTCGGTCCGGGCGGTACTCACTGATGTTGTCAATGGCTGGCGATTCGCGCGATATCTTAAAGTTCACATGGTTCTTGAGGACGGAGAAGGTCGCCAGCACCGACATCTTGTCCGGCTTGTCGCGGAAATGCAACCCGCGGCACGGGTGCGCGCACTCGAGGCAAACCACGACACCGCTTTCGAGGAGGTCCGGAAAATTCTGGAGGCCCCTTATCGAAGCCGGGCGCACGGAGCCAAGATATCACCGACGGCGCTCGTCTCAACGAACAAGGAGCTACGTAGTCTTTGTAATGCTTCTTGCTGTTACGCGATAAGCCGATTGATAAGCTGCTGGAAGACACATTGCGGCGTGAGACCGAGAACGAAGGATAGAGAGAAAGCCGACTCGTATCGATAGCCTTTTTCTGGAATATAAGCAGGCGTGACGCGTTGTTCGCGAACCGTGCGATCTCGTTGTCTCGAGCGAGTGCTTCGCTCGATTCGCTTAATCGCACCGACTGTCGATATTCCATTAAACTCCTTCGATTTGGATATGCGAATGAGCAGAGGAAGGTTTTATGGAGAATTTATTATCTGTAAGATGTCATCATTTGCGAGCGCTATCACCGAGCTTGTTTACGTTCCTGTAATAACATTTAAGAGTTTGGCCTGAAAATTTCTTAAATTAGTAGCTTCCGATAAAAATTCACAGTGAACTCTCGATAATATTCGCATTAAGCAATAGTTATGCGATAGAAAAGAAAGTTGATACCGCGTTCACAGATAATTTCCGTATAAAAATAGCTAAGAAAGAAGATAAGTTGACGAATCAATGACCCTTCCAAGCTTGGATTCGTACGAATTTGTGTGTATATAATAACATTTTTTTAACTATTATCGTTACTATGTATTTATTGAAAATCTATTTCCGTTCAAAAGAAGAACAAACGCTCCATAAAATATTCTTGGATAATCTGGATAATCTTTTGACGAGCCACAAACATTTTGCCTAAAAAGTATATTTTTTTATGATACAAATAGTAATAGTAATAGTAATATTTTCAGCACACTTGAAAAGAAAATCTATATAGTACATAAATATACTTGCACATATATGCGAACACTTAATTCTATAAATAATGAAGTAAAATATGAAGACTTTACTTACGTAAGTAAGATTTTTATCTTAAATAATGACCCAATTTTCACCAAGGGAGTAATTCCAAGTAAAATGAAATTTATAGTAAAAGAAATTCTTTTTGCGATAAGTGAAATTTAATTTTCATAAACAATGTCTTATAAACTTAATTTTAAAATAATTTCTACTTAAAATCATATAATAGAACTGGTTTTCATATTCCAATTAAAAAATTTCTTTTTTAATAAAAATCTTTTAATGATACAAAATCTTAATTATTTATTTTAATACTACAATGTTTATTTTTTCACTATTATGTAAATTATTTAATTCAAAGAACAATCTTTATTATTATATTTATTATATTATAACATTTTATTATTAATTAAATATTAAATAATTAATATATTTATAGTGCGAATTAAATATTTAAATATTAGACACCTGAATTCTACTTTAAAGTAATGTATTATTAAAGATTTTAAATAATTCATATTCATGTTTTTAAATTTAATATATTATAGACTGTAATGTTATAAATAGAATTTTTAAATCAAACGTAAATTATCCACAATAATTTTGATGATACTCGCAATATTTCCTATCTTATTATTTAATTAAAATGAATAATGTATGCCTGTAAACTAAATTAATCGCCTAATTGATATTTTTGATATAAATTATAAAATTTTCATATTAAACTAAATTTTACGTATCCAAATAATTTTTTAATAAAACTTTATAAAATGAAATATTTAAAAATACTGTATAAACTAAAATAAATATACGAAAAAGTATTCTTATTATTAAGGTTAAAAATTTATGAAATAAGTATAAACTCTATAAAAATAATCAAAAATTATAACCCTCATAAAACAATGATCCGATAATTCAATATTTCGAAAGTGAAAATGTAATTTATGAGCATTTTATAATCCCCCAAATAAACTTCGACGGCAACACTAAAATAACAATGACATTTGAAAATTCAGAAAATGTCGGATTCATAATAATCAATCCTAGTATTACAAAATTTTTATTATTCTAAAGCATATTTGTCATGTACGAATTTTATATCAACGTTTTCCAACGTTGATACGTTATAATGTACTCATGTATGACAATGCGCGTGATACCAATTCTCGTAAGAAATTAGATTATAGTTCTGATGCTTTCCTACATTTTTCTTCATTTATTACTCTATTTTTATATTATAAAGCTGATACAAAATTTCTTTGTTACTGAATTTTACATTATTGGAATAATATTTCTTTGGAGCTATGAAATTAATGATCAAGTAAGACACAGTGGATATAACTGTTTAATATATTTTAATCACTGTTTTCGAATCTATCATTTTTCTAGATTTTTAAAAGTAATTTTACACGATGAATCTAACTTTAAGACAATATTAAAAAATTTAATTTTATATTTTACATTAAAACAGAGATAATTTTATATTTTACATTCGCAAAAGAAAATTTTTTTTATAGATATTACGATAACTCAATAGATTGTGTTTTTTAACATATCTTCGTTTATTACACTTAGATAACGAAAGCTTACAATATATCTAAAGCAATTATGATAAATCTACACAGAATTATGATTAGATATTTAATAACGATGATAATAGTTATCAAATCATAAGCTAACCAAATTTATTACTGTAAGCCACTATTAAATTGTAATAGAAACTTAACAGAAGAGAATTTTGAAACCGTTAATAAATAATTTTGATGAACATGTAGAAATAGGTATACATATAAATGAACTTCTAGTAAATTTTTTATAAATTATAGTAATTATTTATGTAAATTTTTACATTAAATTTAAAAAAATGTAACATTTAGCATTGCTTATTGATATTTATAATTTTTTTTAAATTTGATTGAAACATTTCTGTAGAATCTTATTATAAATTTAATAGTATTTTTATAAATATTTTTGTAGTTAATACATACATATTCTTTTCATTAACCTTCTTGAACTTCAATAATATTTATAAAATGAAATTGACCGATAACATTTAAAGATAAAATGTAGTTGTTATTAAAAAATATTTGATAATTTGTATACTAAAAGAAAAATAATTTAACAATTATATCTCGTGAGAAAATTTTTTATTATTCATGATTAACTCTCTTTGGAAAAAAGAGAATATTTTATGGTAAAAAGTACAAAATTAATTACTTATTGTCAGAAAACTTTTCTGATATATCTAATAAATTTATTAGATAATAAGTTTTTTATACTCATATCATATTTAATTACAAACAATTCATGGAAAAATATTATCTTAATTTACATAAATAATGACTAATTACATAATTATTAATATATGTATTTTTTTAGTAAAAAAACGTTTTATACTTATTTACACGTTGATTAATATAATAAAACTTTAATTTTTACTATTTTAAGCGTGAATAAATATCATCATAGCCGTAAATAATACACATAATTCGTTAACTTTTTAATTGTGATGAACTTCTGAGTATATATATATATATTAAATATTTCCAATTATAATAAATTTATTCTCGAGAATTTATTTTCTCCAGCATGAACAATTTACTTGTAACGTGTATAGGCGAGTGACAGAGTAAGGAGAGTAAGGATGGGTAATGACGACTATTGCTTAAGATTGCTTTCCCGTTGTCTGGAAGCATGTATGTAATAATTGAGCGATGAAAAAATAAAAATTATTTTCTTTTTACAGGAGAGATTGTAAAATAACTTAATTACTTTGCTGCATTATGGACCTACGTTTTATGTCCAAAGTTCGAGAGGTAAACCTTGAAAAGGTTTTACTTTTTACCTCGTTCGAAACTTTCCACTACGTACATCTTGGTATACTGCAAAAGTAAAGACTATTTACTCACGTGTTTAATATTGTAAATGCGAAAATGATATTTTTTATCAACAAATAAGTAGAATGAATGACACATATTGTGGACTTATTATTCATTGTAAATTCTATGTATAAGAATGCGTGATTCAAAATTTGTTTATACTGCATAAAGTACTTCTGTTCAAATTCATATAATTTTTATTTTCAAGAAAATTAAGAAACATAAAAGAATTATGTTTTATATGGTATTAATTAATAATTATTGGTAATAAAACTAGCATTTTATATTATTTTCTCAGGATGTTTACGTAATTTTTATCTTTTCTGATTATTTATCTGACTCATTAAATGATGCATCGAAATAATAAGGGCAAATGCATATTTAGAAATGAGTAACCTCTAGTGATTAAACTTCAAAGATTTGTTCATAAATTACATAAAGGTTTCCATAAATTCTCATTTTTTTTAACATAGATACCTATACGGCTTCGGATATAAATAATGATTTGAATTCCTAATCTATTTCAAAATATATTAAAATCTGCAAAACATTAGTACTTGGTTAATGAATTCAAAATTATAATATTGAAATATATTTAGTAAACTGCAACGTTTATAATTCTAAACAAGTTTGCTCGTAAAGCAAAATGATTAGTATTTTTAAAAATGATCCCTTTATTAATAAAAAATTAGGTAACCGTTATAACGAGGTCAATGATTCACAACATTCAATGCAAGGTACGTCAAACATATCAAAGTAGAGTGAAATTCCAAAACTGATAGCGCTTGCCATATAAGCGTATATACTTATGTAAAAGCATAATATGCAAACAAGAAGAGTATACCGATGTCTTATTGGTTTAGAAGCGCTGCTGAAGAGATTCGATACCCGGGAAGACAGACAGATAAGCGTTCGACAGCTTCGATGAGAACTCACAACTTGAATCATTGCATGGTTAAAGCACTCTTCGATAAATAGAAATTTCAATTAAATTTGAAGAACTATTGAACGATTATCCGTGACAGATAAAATATATATAATGAACTTAAATTTTAATTTTATTTGAACCTCTAAAATCGGATACCTATTTTCTATACAAAAAATAAAATTTAATCAGTATTAAAAATTGATCTATAATATTTTATCTACTTATAAAAAGTGATATGTACATTTTTGTTAATATTTCAAATATTGAAATTCAGAACGCATAACATTATAAAAGTTCTTACTCTTGAGTTTTCTAAATTATGTCTCATAATAGATATTTAATTCTATAAAATATTGATTGTTTCTTTTACTTAATTACTTTCTATAATTTCTGAACTTTTAAACGAATCCTTACATAAAAAGTATATAATAGTTATTAATACGTGATGTTTTATATAAATTATAAATCTTTATTTAGATAAAAATGTATGATAATTTTCTGCTACAAAGATATTCCGAAGCAATTAATATTTCTATTCAATAAAATCAATTAGTTTTAATAATATTAAAAAAATACAATTACCGATTATTTAAATGAGACTAAATTTTATCTAAAAAAAATTATTTTCATTTTAGGTATTTTAAAATTTAGATTTATGTTTATACGCTCATACTTAAAAATACTTTGTTAAAATATATAAAAAATAATATACATACTAACGTGATTTTTTAACTAGATAATATTTTGTTCTATAATAAAAATAAAAATTTATTACCCATTACTTATATTCTTAAAATTAATATATTTTGTAATGTACAATTTTGAATAAGTTATTTATTTTTTAAAATCTTCTACTACAATTTTCTACGTATAATATATTTCAAAACTTAAACTAATTCTTTTTTAAAAAAAAAAAAAAGACTTATAAAGTTATGAAATAATCTTTAAATCCATTTTAAAAAATATATTTTTTATAGAATAATAAATAATTATAAATAGATCTTTATAAAAAATTTTTTATTTAAATTTTTATTGATTTTATTTAAAGTTATTATAAATGAGCTCAGACATTTTTTAAATATCATTAATTTCTTATTTTTAAAGATGACGTTATTACATGTATTTGAATTATTACATATTATTTTTATTTATTATTTGAATTATTACATATAATTATTACATATAATTATTACATAATTATTGCATAATTATTAGATATATTTGAAATGATATTTTGGGTATTATAAGATTAGAAATTATAATATAAATATTAAAATATATTTTTTTAAACAACTGCTTTTATTATGAAACAGTTGCAATAGGTTAAGTTACAAATATTAAAAGTTTTACTTAAATTAATAAAGATCTGAAAAATCTATCGAAAAAGATTTCAAGGAAATAAACGTTAATCTTGCAATTGCACCTACTAAATCGTAAAAGTAAACATTAAAACGCACCTTTTAAAAGAGTTTATGATCTATCAGCTGTTACATAAGATAAAAGTTATTCGTATTCTTTACTTTTAACTATAAACAATGTACACTATGAAAGAAATTTAATTCCAAGAGTTATTCTTATTCGAGTGCCTGCAGAGAATATTTGAAACGATGGCGTAGGGTTGATGAATTTGTCGCAGTTAATGCTCACAGTGAGAATGACTTGAAAAGTCTTAATATTCAAACTAAGCTTGCTCTTTGAAAAAAGAGCGGCGCGAGTCGAATAAAGAATATATGGTTAAAGAATACGAAAGAGCCTCGAAAGTCGGAGCTGAATCCGTATCTCGAACAAAGTCTCAAATAAAAAGGCTCGTTATTTGGTGTGGGCTTATATTACTTATGTTAAGAAGCTTTCGGTCGAGGCAACGGCTTGCATTAAAAACCGCTTGGTATCGCTAATTTTAAAGGAAACGACCCGCGGTAAATGCACTCGGTGGATTAATTAATTCTACCCGAGTGAAAGTATCGATAAATCTCGTTCCAAAGGGTCTCGGTGTCCAAGGGGTCAAGGAATCAAGGAGAGCTCGAGGAAGTTGGGCCCGAATAAAAAGCCATAAACTCGCGAGATCGAATACGAATAGCTAGATGGAAGGAAAAAGAGAGAAAGAGAGAGAGAAGAGGAAAAGGCTTTTAACCGGCATCGTTGGCGCGTGTGCGAGTGGGACTTTGACCGGCCGTTGCCCCCTTATACACTTCGTCGTCGACGTTCAACGTCGGCCTCTGCACCAAGAGGCTCCTCTCTTGCGACCGCGTTAGCCCCCACCTCGTCATCCCGGGGCCTCCTTATTCGTCCCGCTCTGTCTCACTCCCACTCCAGAGCATCTTAGTCGAAGACAGATGTCGGAGCTCGCCCATTCTCGTACACTTGAAAATTGGTACCGAACATGCTTTACAACTACCTCAACTCCTTTTTTCTAACATACATTCTTTCGCTTTTTCGTGGACTTCTTCTTTTTCTTTTTCTCAATTTTGTTGGACATTAAATCGTTACGATCGACCAAACAATCGACCAGCTCCAATTTCTTCATCCTTTTGCGTCCATTTTTTATTACAAAGAAATCTTATTTAAATACGAGTCTTATTTAGAAGTACGATTATCTTCGAATTATCGACGAATTTGCTTTTATATTATAAAATAAACTGCAAAATAAAAACTTTAAGTCTATAGTTTACGGATTATTTTCCAGTGAACAAAATAATAGAAAGTAAACGGTAATTCTATGCTATCAAAAATAAGGATTCGAGCAATATTTTCATATTTAAACGAATGGATATTTCGATAAATACTCTTAATAATATTATTCATTTAATTTATATAAGAATTTTTTATTCGATTTTTAGCTTTAAAAAAATGAGTTCGTGTCGGTTTAATGATAAATTAAAAATAAATTATGCGTAGTTGATTATTAATTTAAAAAAAGAAAATGATTAGTTTTTTATTTGAATAAACCGAGTTCATCTTATAAGGACAGTTTGTAAGAAATATCCATGTATGTGCATAGTAGTCTTAAAGCGAAAGCGAAATGGATCTTTTAAATGTAGGTACAGATAAACGAGATTACTTAATAGATACGAAACAATTGCTATATAAATCGATATAAATTTTTTTTAGAAGACTTATTCTACTTATGTCATCGATTACATGTAAAAATAAATAGCATTTTAATTTCCTATCGTATTTTAATAATTTATTAAATTTTTTTGTAATATATTTTTATTACCTATTAATATTATGTGATAACTTTATTAGGAAATAATCATTTTAAACAAAAGTACACTTTCATAATAATTTATTCCAACAATATTTAGTTATCTATAAAATATATGATAATAATACATTAATGAAAAAGAATATATTTTTGGTAATCGGTATGTTAATTTGCTCAGCATTTAGAACGTTTTCCATAATCGATACTACTACTTTTGGTTTGAACGATACTTTTCAAAAAAATATGTATCAGTCAAATATATACATATTTAAATAATAAAAGCATCATTATTGAAATATTAACCATTAAAATAATTATTTAAAAAATAATCAACTGATCGATAATTGGATGGAGTATTTTAATATTTTACTCGTTCAATCTTATTTTTAAAAATTGTTTTTATTGTTATAATTTTTTAATATAGCAATATAGATGTAATCAAAACTGCAAACAGAAAAAAGACATCGTTTTATTATAATTATTTATACTTTATTATTATATTTAATTTATATCTTGAAACTTGTTTTAAAAAATAATAGACTGTTTTTTATATAATAAATGATTCGAAAATTTTTAATAACATTAAATAATATTTATACTTAAATAAATTTATTTAAAGGATCAGCTATCGTTATTTTATATAACTTCTTGTAAATAATCTGGTACCAAAAACAAATATTTAAAAATATTATTTATATAAGAATTATTATTAAAATTTTAGTTACTCGAAGAAAAAGGAAAATGAAAATGTACGTACACGATTTATAAAATTTATACACAAATAATAAAAGAAATTTCGAATTAAGAAAGAATTTTTGAACTCATTTAAATTTATATAAAAATAATTATTCGTTTTAAAAATAAAAATTTAATTGGTTTCGGAACTATTTCAAATTATTTTTTAAAGTACTGTTAAACATTTAAATATTTTATAAAAAACGTAAATATTGTATATATAGTTCATGTTAAACAACCTACCAGTATTATATATTTTCCAAAGAATGATTTTTAAAGTAACCTTGTCAATATGGACGGTCATAAATATTTTTCCATAACACCAAAATGGTTTCTTATTATGTAAAAACCTTCAAAGTTTTTATTAAAAAATAATTATAATAAAAAATATATAGTTATTATTTCTAGAAAAATTATTCTAATTTTAATTAGTTCGTTAATTTTTTAATTATTTCCTAGACAATTTTCTTTGCGTACAAGAGATAATAAAAAGGTTAAAAGATTATAAAAACAATATGCGTTTATCGTGAAAAATATCCAACTGTATCGGATATTTTTTAATAAAAGAAATCATTCGTACAAAAAAAAATTAAAGTAGAAAAAAGAGTCGGTGTAAAATAAAAAGTTCTAACACGAATATAATATATATACTTATATTGAATGTATTCATTAAAATTGAATGCATTGCACTTAAAGCCAAAGTTACTTTTTACTTTGGTATTACCAAAATCAACCCAACAGTTTAAATTGAGAGTCATACTGAAATTATCTCATATTGGACGTGAATTGGAAGATTCTCCGCACGGTTGGTTCCTCTCGAGCTATTTTCGAAATTACTCTCCCAACGGCAAAGGGACCAAAGGGACATACGCACACATATCGAGGGGGAAATACGTACCTATATGAAGTTTTTGCATTCGTTGCGAGGATTTTGTACGTTTTCTTTAAGAGGACTGAGAAGGAAGGAGGACGAAAGGACTCTTCTCTATCTTTTCGTCTTCTCGCGCGGTACCTTTTTCCGTCTACGCACTTTTTTGGGACGCCGCATTCCGTCGCCTGGGCCTCATCGAACCAACCACTCGTAGTGGGAGAGAACCACTTGGAGTTACTTTCTCGTGCAGTGGTTTTCATTATACCTCGCGGGTCTGCCGTACCCCTTAACTCGTTGGGCAACCATTTTTGGCTTTCCGCGGCGGAGCTGTACAACAGTGAGATACACTTTTCTTTTTTCTCCTGCTTTATTTATGTATTTATTTATTTTTTGTATAAAATTGGCTTTGAATCCTCACTGTTGGCTCATGCTTGGCCCCCCGAAGCACGTTCGAGGAAAGATATCTTGAAATTGACCGATACCTATGTTTGAGATGCAAATTTTATCCAATTATATTGTAAGCTATTTTAAAATCTTTTTTAAAGGATCACGTTCAAGAATACAAGGCTTGCGTGATTGAGAAAAATACACGTTGAAACGTATTGATTCGGAAACAACTTCTTTAAATTGTTCATGTGTTGAATAAAAAACTTTTGATGTTTATTTTCTTTAGTTCCAATTCGCTGTCTCTTTGTGTAATAAATAATCGGTCTCAACTGTGATGTATTTAAATTAACTTAAATTATTTATTTTCAATAAGATTCCATATTATTTATTTAATTTTTACTCGGTTGAAATTATTTTTAATTTTCAATTTTTTGTCGTAACATTAATAAAAATCTCGTTTGTATATTTATTTTAAATGATATTGTTAAAAATAAAGTAGGATATATGAAATATATATACAAATTCTTTGATTTTATACAAATTGTTTATTATCGTTAAAATTCTGTATATATAATAATTGCATTTTATTCGCATTTTCGTCTCTATCTACTATCAGATACTTTACGTTTACAAATATATCATTATATTGACCTTGTTTAGTAATATACGATACTTTTTATTGATAAATTTGACCTCGGTAATTGTAGACATTTTGTCACATACCAAGAAGCAGGTTCCTATTATATTGATTAAATCTTATGTAGAAGATGGTATAGTTACTCTAAGTTATGTGCCCTTTGTCGACCATCTCGTTACGTAAACTGCTACATTGTTAAAACCATACACACCACCGTAATTGTATCTTCTTAAAACTGATTCAATTTTAAAAAATAACGAATATTTTACAAAGATACTATAATATTTTTATTATGTTTATCCTTGTTTTTCTAAAAGAATCCTGTCTCTTCAAAAATGCAAAAGAAAGTAAGACTCTAATTTTACCTTTTAAATATTTTTTACTCCTATGATTCATATTTGTAATTGCTTTCACTATCTAAATAATTTAATTACATAGGTTCATCGTATATACATCTAATTGAGTCAATCATCGATAGCAATTGAATTCTACATTTGAAACTACAATACTATGTTATATATACTATTACTTTATTATAATATATTTGTTATAATACTTTATTACTTTATTTTTGCCTAGACTCAAAATTAAAGACATACTATCAAAGAATATGATAAATCACTAAGTAATATTTATATATTTTAATTATAGATTTCTGAATGTTGGTATAATATATATATATATAAATTTAAATATAATACTTTTCAATAAAAGTTAATACATTAACTAATACTATTGTATTAGTATAAGTAAATTCGGTATAAAAAGTCATAGTGATTAATGTTTTTACTATTTGTGAACTATTGTATTTCAATTAATATATTCAATAAAGACAAATGTATTGTTTTATATAAAAGAAAAAACATACTTGATCATTTATATATCCAGGTTTTGATTACGTGAGACTATGAAGTAAACAAGCGTAAATATCAGTTAATGAAATATTATAATTTATTGTGCAATAACTACATGATCTTGGCCAATCTGCAAAATCAATTGCTTTCACTATAAGATCTGTATTCTTCCTATAAAACTAGATATTCTATGAATACTTAAAAATATGCATTAATAAATAAATAAATGTAAATTAAATACAAATAATCTAATTTTATAAATAATCAAGGCTTGATAAATTCGATGATACATTTTTTTAAGTAAATTTAATAAGACGTAATATTTATTAATTATATATATAATTTTTATAATACAATAAGAACCGTTTTATTTTTACAACTTTATCGATTACCTTATCAAAAAAGTCTGATGATATGAACCATAAATCTTTATCGATGAGTAGATAAAATTTTATAAGCGTGTTTATAATGTAATAGTTACATTGTTTCATCTTTAATCTCTCTATTATATAACTAACTATTTTTACTCAATGTAAAAAAAAATTCGTTTCTCATAAAATTGTAAACTAATATCAAAAATAATTTTATTTAATAAAAATTCTTTAAAATTAAAGTAGATTTTTGGAGCAAAAAATTCTAATACCGAAAAGAATATAATATAGGAATATAATAATTCGTTCTAAATAAAAAATGTATATAAAGTGGTTATTAAGTTTTAATTATCGATACTTATTAAATTAATACTTAATAAAGAATTAATCATTATTGCGCTAAATTAAAATAATAATTCAATAAAAAACAAGACGTAGTATAATTAACAAAATTTCATAATATTGAATAAATTAATTTAAGTAAAATTTATGAAACTTCATCAATAAGAAATTAAATTAAATATTCTAATTCGGATACTCCTTATATTAAGTGTTCTCACTAAATTATTCAGATTATTGTTAATAATTTAAAAATTATTGTCACCTATAATAAATTGATTGTGTAGATTCACAAACAAAATTTTCTAACGAAGTATTGATACGTATTTATACAATTTAAATAAATATTTAAGTAATTCTGCTAAAAGAGTATATAAAAAATGTTCACAGAAAACATTATTTATTATAAATATTTTAATAAACATATATAAATTATAAATGTACATTCATACATTTTTTGTATTATTTAATAATAAATTTATCTGTTTATTTTTATCCATTTTAAGTAATAAAATATATAAAACAACATAAATTTAAATTCTTCCAAAATAAGAAAATATATTTCCAAAAGATATTTTTTAATGTTATATAAAGTATTTACTATTTTTTATCTTATAATTTGTCATGACACTCAAACATCGATACCTAATTCTATGTTAAAAAATACTTTAATCCATATAAGTCCAAATGTAAAAAAAAAATCTGATAACGTTTTTTAATGACACATCTTAAAGCATTGAAGTATGTAATTGAAACCTTGTACTGTTATAGATTATGCCCATAAAAGTTTTATATCTCATTAAACAGGAACAAATTTTTAAATACTTATTAATTAAATATTCTTTAATTTATATGTGAACTATGCTGAAATTAAATTAAAAATATATTAAAAAAGTAATTTATACTAAAATTTCTTCCTATGCTCGTTTGAATTCTGTAGCTCTGTATATCACGTTTCAAGTTTACTCATTAAAAAAAAATCTGAATACTTTTCACATAATTCAAGCTGATTTTACTCAACATGAAATAACATATATTTAAGTATTAATTTCATTAAGTAAATTCTTCGAAATATTCAAATGATTTTACAAGTAAATTTAATTCAATTTTAAAAATAATATGATTTATCGTTTTTTCCCTTTACGATCTACAGACATCGAGCGATCCTTATCAAATCGCTATTTTAAACAATCTTATAGTAGTATCTTCGTACTCGTAGTAACTATCATTATAGTACTTCACCGGTTCACACATTTTTCCATCGGACTCACGTACCTTCGCATACACGTATAAGAGCGCGATTACGTCGAGCCCTTTTTACGCCTACGATTACACATCGTGGATTAAATTCGAGGTCGACGGA